>OZ043923.1:14240215-15464524 GCA_964056405.1 Acronicta alni
TTTTTCCATTGAGTTGGGTCCCTGGCTTATCTTCTCTGGCCTTTGAGAAGGTCATCCTCCACCTATTTCCCTCATCTTCACTTGCCATCTCCGAGGTACCACTCTGTTATCTCTCTAGTCCACTTTGCCCTTTCAGATCGCATCACATATCTAGACAGTCCATTTCCGTTTGAGTTTTTTTGGCTTTAGATTACATCTACTACCTTAAGTTTTTCCTCTTATATCTGTGAGTCGCCATTTATCTTTCAGTTTGATACCCGGATTGTTCAATTTGATATATACTACTTTCCATTTCCTGCTGCCACACTTTTAGTCTTTGTTCTATGGCTTTGGTAAATGACCATATCTGGCAGCTGTAGATCAGTAGGTATGAGGAGGATACAGTGATTAAAGACTATAGATTTGTTTTTCATTTCTAGACCCATGTCAAGGGCCATAGTATTTGTTAGTTGATTATTAATCAATTAAAGGCAACTCTACTATTAGTAATAGAATCATGCTGAGGGTTTTAATTTGAAATTCATCGCAGCTGAATTAATGTAGTGAGTTCGTTTTTCCTATAAGTATAGATACTTCACGGAAAAAATATTACTTAATGAATCATTCATAGGACGGCTTGTTCCCAGTGTTATTTTAGATTCTACAGAAGAGACGAGGGCTGAAATCTATAGAGCTTACTTAGAATCGGGTGACACTCAGCATACAATTTAAGCAATTAGCATCGAGTATAGGTATATTAACCAATACCAAGAGGTTGATTGCTTTAGCTGTTGTTGGTTAAGAAAGCTAGGACATAGTGGGAGTAATTCCACTCAAATTTGGAGTTGCCCGACTGGGGAAGTATCTCCGCGTTGCAGAAAATCGAAGTGAAATAATACTTTGTACAATATATTTATAATAGTTTTTACTTAAAAAAAAAAATCTATCAAGTAAAAAATAATTACAATTGACATCAAGCACCCCATACTTTTATAACGATCAAATGAATTGTGGCAAATAATTAATTTGATACACCTTATGAAAATTATTTTCTACTTTTTAGTTCGGCTATCTGCTTAAAGCGTGTTTTTAGTTTTTTATTTATCATCATCAACCCATATACTGTCCCACTGCTGGGCACGGGTCTCCTCTCATATTGAGAGGGATTAGGCTATAGTCCACCACGCTAGCCTATTGCCGATTGGGAGACTTCACAAACCGTCGAGAAAAATCTCTAAGGCATGCAGGTTTCCTCACGGTGTTTTCCTTCACCGTTTAAGCGAGTGATAATTAATTATTAATACGCACATGAATTCGAAAAGTCAGAGGTGCGTGCCTTGGGTTTGAACTCGAGACCTTCGACTTGGCAGTCCAATGGTCATACCACTAGGCTATCACTGCTTTTATTTATTATAAAGGGATATTTAATATAACCTACTTGTGATTGTGGTAGCACGTGGATCATTAGATGCTAAGACCAGCATCTATTAGATAGGATTTAACGATCAGAAAAGAATTTTATATAAAACGCTTTGAGTTTCAGTTTGCATAATTTTCCTTTGTTTATTCTAGCAGACATTTAAACCAGGTTTTCAACGTAGTTTTTTCTTTCGTAATGCAGATCTCTTCCTTCCGTTTGCGTACGCTTTTTATAAAACGACTTAGTATAATTCTATTTTTAATTTCAGTAGATTTTCACTACGTGTAAGCCTGTATTATCCTAAACGATTTGGCAGGGCTGTATTATAATGCACATCAAGCTACCACAATCTGTCAAATTTCTTTGATTTATTTTCAACTTTACTACAAAACGATAAGGTTCATATTCTATTAGGAAAATTTGACAGTTTTGGATAGTTTGACCTGCTGGCGTCTGTACATCCACAGTCCACCGGTGAGTTTTAAGGTTCCGATACTATGTCCGTCATTATAGACCAGTATCGGTCTGGCTTGTTGCATTTCGTCTTGTCATCGTCTTTGACTTCACGAAACTTTCAGGAAAAAAACGTTCTCTTTTGCCGTTTCTGCTAATCTAATAAAATGCAATTTATTATTTATTATTAGCCCGTGCTATCCCACTGCTGGGCAAAGGCCTCCCTCCATTCCTTCCAACGGTCGCGATAGTGCGCTTCTTCTCTCCAGGTCTCAAGGAAGACATCCAGTTCGTCCCGCCATCTCCTTCGTGGTCTGCCGCGACCCCGTGTCGCTGTTTCAGGGCACCAATCCTGAGCAATGCAGTTGCTTATTTATTTATTTGTTCGTCATCTAGGTGAGCCCTTACCATTATTCCGATTACAATGAAACGTTCTTGCATGCGTAAAGGGTTTTGACAAAATATATTTTTTAATTAATTAATATGATATAATTAGATATCACCTGAGCTCACCATTTTCTACTAATTCGCGTCATTTCTACAAGTCTAATGTAAACACACTTTATATGCGTGAAACTCACATAAAGCCTTATTACAGACCGAATGGTTATGGAGCCGTGAGATATATGGTCAATTCGTATACTTTATTGTAAGTCGTGCTCGCAATAATGATGAAGAATTTCTTGTTAGCGAGAAAAGTCGATTGTTTTATGGAATTTTAAACGATTTTTAAAGTAGCGCTACTTTTTAACAGTGACTTAAAGTACTGCTTAGAAAATGCAAGGAATGGGTGGTAAATTAAGTTGAGGGCAAGAGGAAGATCATGAGACATACTTGCGAAAGAGCTTGTTCAAAATTGAAATATCTCAGTTCAAAGACGGTGCCCTAAAAAGATGTACCTATATGAAACATTTTCATTTTGTTATAAGTAGCATCGGCTCGGCCGTGATGGCGTTCCAGTAGTCCATAAGATTATATGCCACGTCATAACAAAAAACAACTATTCTTTACCAATATTTCATCACATATACCAACTATCTCTGTATGCAGCCTCACTGGTTCGAATATATTACCATTACTAATGTAATTTCCTCAATATATCATGTAACAATGTGGAGGTCTATTACCCGATCACAGGCGGTACCTTCTCGCATGGTAGGGTGCGCACACATCAGCGAACGCGTTGGATACATGCGAACATCGCATAAGCTACTTGCGCAAGACATGCTTCGTGCAAATATATTAACATATTACTGATATATTTACAGAATGATATGTCTGTACCTACCAATTACATTTAAGAAGCACCTACTTTAGGGTCGGGCCCAGCACCTTTAACACAAGTTGTCTTGCCAACTTAGCAAGGGTGCTGGTGTTGCCACAATATTGTATGTCTACAGAAATTGTATGTTAGTACATACAATTTCTGTACATGTTTCATACAACATACTAGTATGAAAAAATTTACAGTTTCCTTTGGCAATGTTATAGGCATCCATCAAAATTATTATATCAGGACAATCTTTTGGAATCAGTCGGTTGTCAACAAGGTGACCCTCTGGGGCCAGTCATTTTTAGCTTGGCAATTAATCCTATTATCAAGGAACTAAATTTGAAATTCAACGTATGGTACTTAGATGACGGAACCCTGGGAGGTGATGCAGACACAGTTTTGGAAAATTTAATTTTTTTAAAGCAGAAATTTCTTTCGATCGGTCTTGACCTAAATCCCTCTAAATGCGAAATATTTTTACCGGACACTACAGACAGACAGACTTTAGAAAAGTTCAATGCAATCGCTCCTCATATAAAAATTGTAGAAAAAAATTGTCTTCACCTTCTAGGGTCCCCAATCTTCGACGAATCTTTTCCGACTTTCATCGAGGAAAAAATACAAAATTTTAATGATATTCCGGAAAGACTTTTCAAAATTAATACCCATTCGGCTTTTACTATTATTCGTTTCTGTTGTTTTGGACCAAAATTTATTTATTTTCTTGGTTGTTCACATTATAAGACCAAATTACAAGAAACTTTCTTTCTTCAATTTTAAATGTGGCCTTGGATGACCGAGCCTGGCTACAAGCCACGCTCCCCATTCGTTTGGGTGGCCTCGGCATCCGGAAAATTTCAAGTATCAGTTTACCCGCTTTCATATCATCAGTCCACGGTACTGAGAAGTTAGCAAGAGATATATTAGCGCCATCTCTGGTTGACTTAGAGGTACCGTGTTTGTCTGATGCTATGAACGTTTGGAAAATGGCTTGTCGCAGTACTTCTTTACCCGTGATCCCATCTTCCCAGGGGCTGTGGGACGGGCCGCTCTGCAGTTTGACGCGAAAAGAACTTCTGAATACGTCAGTCAATTCTGCCGAGCGCGCTCGTCTGATTGCCGTGGATGAGTGGGAATCGGGTCTCTGGCTTCAGGCACTTCCGTCATCCAACATAGGGACAATGTTGGATGACACAACTTTTCGGCTCGCTACATGCCTACATCTGGGTGCTCCTTGTGTTGCTCCGCATCGCTGTCATTGTGGCGAGTCAGTCGATAGCCTCGGACATCATGGCCTGTCGTGCTGCAGGAGTGCAGGCCGCATAGCGCGACATGCCAGCATCAACCACATTCTTCGTCGTGCTCTTGCCACCGCCGGCGTACCAGCTGTTTTAGAACCTAACGGCTTGGTACGAGACGATGGGAAGAGACCAGATGGTATGTCGCTTTTGCCCTGGAAGATGGGTAGGCCTCTGGTGTGGGATGCAACTTGTGTTGACACCCATGCTCCATCCCATTTTCCAAGCTCAGCTGGCTGCGCTGGCGTTGCTGCTGCTGCAGCAGAGACTCTCAAACGGCGCAAATATAGTAACCTATCTGGTAACTATATTTTTGAGCCGTTTGGGGTCGAAACGCTCGGGTCGTGGGGTCCGAGTGCCCATCTCCTTTTCAAGGAAATATCAAGAAGACTGGTCGACTCTTCGCGTGATCAGAGGGTGGCTTGTTTCTAGCGGAACGCATAAGCATTGCCATTCAACGTGGCAATGCAACCAGTCTTCTGGGCACGTTGCCGGACGACAGCAATGCCGAGGAATACTTTGACGCCTACTAGCGTTTATACTTTTATTTATTTCTATTTTATTTTTTGTTTTGGTATAGGTAAACATGGTAGTCCATGTTGTTGAAATGTTAAACTTTTATGTTATGTAAATAAATTATTATTATTACTATATCTTGCGGTCTTCTCTTAGGAACGAATTTAGGAACGTGTCAGAATGGGGGGGATTAATTAGGTCAGGACAATGATATAACTAAGTTATAAATAAGTTGATGCTAATAAAATAACAACTACAAATATTTGCCAAGGATACTATATTAAGAAAACCACGAATTCCATATCTCACTGTCGAGTCTAGGTGCACGGTTCCAATTAGTCGTTTCCTATGGAGAAGAACCGGCAAGAAACTCCATGGTTACTCTTTTAAAAAGTTAGATATTCACTATTACTACTACAATAATATAATTACACTAACTTATACAGTAATATGATTACTTCGATCTAATTAAAGCAGCATAAAAGTATTAAGAGAAATACATATCAACACATAAGAAATCACACATTTGAAATCACAATCACATAATAACAATGGCATAGTAACACAGCATAATGACAATCAAAGTACTTAACTTTAGCATCCAGCGACCAATCCTTGACTAACTGATTTCGAGGAATACTTCCCATTTTATACTTTATCCAAACAATAACAACATAGTAGTAATAAGGCGCCATTTTCTACCAATCACAGATTGTCATACATTGAAGCCAAATAACTATTAGATTCAATTCATTAAAACTGCCTTAAAACATGGTATGATAATTAAGTATGATTTAAAACCAAATAAACTATTATCTTTAGCTTCAACTCAATAAAACATGTATCAATTGACTTTACTATAATCATTTGAAATAACAAAATAAAACCTGAGGATTATTCCATTAAATTAAATATAATTAATTGCTTTATATTCATCATACATTAATACGAAAATAACTATGTAGTTTAAATTAATTATACAGTACCGTAGATCATGACTTTCGTTCGGAAATCATAATCTATGATATAGAACTGCTTCAAAGTAAATTATAACAGAAATACATTAAACAATAACCGAGATATATCTACCTACATAATCTATCAAACGCAATACTATTCAGGCGGAAAGGGGATGCAAGCTTAAAAGTTAAGTTCTACCAATTGTTTATGTAGACTCACTGTATGTTATCAAGTTAGCTGATTGTTGGACGCTACTCTCACGATTGTGGTGAATGTACAAACGCCGGCAGCTCAAGCTATCTAAAACTGTCAAATTTTCCCAATTGAATATGAACCTTACGATTTTGTGTTAAAGTTGAAAACCAATCATGGAAATTTGACAGATTGTGGTACCTTGATGTGCTGGCATCTGAACGTGTTTAGACGTTTTATGTCAGAAAGAGTTCAAAATCTCCCCAGGTATCAGACAATCCATGAGAATTAACGGAATTAAAAAAATAAAATTGTTAGACGAAACACACGAGAAAATTAAGCAGTTTGTGCGCGAACTTTTACTCGTATTCCGTTTCACAAGCTGTGTTGTCGTCTGTACCAACATTTGACGAAGTACATTTCGCAAAAAACACCATTGTCGAATGGACAGGTTTTTGTGAACGAGCTCGTAAATCATCCACTATTCACCGGCGTACATTGATAACAGACTCATCCATTCTTCCCACATTCAGCGTATCTCGATAGTTTTTTTTTGTGAACGCGATGAAAGGTTACGATCGGTCGTGTAACTACGAGTATGTTATCTTTAGTATCATGTCGTAGGTATGTACTTGGATTTGCACGTTTTCGGGGACAAATAAGTATCGGGAGGGACCCGTGCAAATACCAGACAATACAAGGTATACATAATAAGATATCTACGAAAGTTTGTAAATACCGATACCTTGTTAAGATAGGTAATTAAGAAATTATTTATCGCATCTTTCACATTATGAACAGTTTTATAGCAACATAAAGATTGTTGTAGGTATATAATGTACATATATTCTTAAATGGCTTAATTATCTTAAAGTATATCTAATGTAGTACTTGTGCTTTACATTAAAAATAAATGTATTTCAGCAGTTTAACAATAAAATTAAATAAAATCAATTTATATATAAAGGTTAGGTTAGATAAGTTGAATAAGAAAAATAATAACATAAGAAGAAACAGGATAAGATTTCAAACAATCAAAACGTACCATTACCTACGTAATTACGTTTACATAGGAATAAAACGATACTTATTTCCTGTCTACCGTTAATTAACATACCAAGTTCCAATTCTTTTCTCATTGATACTCCTTGAGTCAATACTCATTAAAAGGGAGGCTCAATTTAAACGAATGAGGGAGGAAATTGCGAGGGTTTATTTAACTATCGAGTTTCCTTCGCCTTAAGAGATTTCTGTAATTCAGTGAATACTGTCTCGAACCATTTATCACAAGCAGCTGGGAATTTATTGGATCCAATCGCCAGGCTGTCTGTGAGGAAAACAAAGTAGGTGTACCTACACCTACCTATGACCTTTTTGTAAGCACCACCTTGTTTTTCTAAGCGGTATTTTTAACCGAAGGATCGAGCGTATTTTTGGATGACACACTATGTTTAAGTAATTACACATGATAGACAGTTATTCGTCTTATGCACCGGCGTTCATGTAATGCTTGAGGAATGCTCGTACCGAAAGATAACAAAATCCAGGAGTTTTGGTTTCCAGGTCAGACGTAGTTTATTATGTTTAATGGTCATTTTTGTTAGGATTTATAACGTGTAATAACCAAAAACGTACATAAACATCAGATAAAATCACATATCTCGACCTAGCATCCGCAGGAATATAGAGCGTAATGGAAGAAATGTTTTATATTATCAAATGGTATGGTCAAATTAATTTGTTTAGTAAAACCGGAAAATCAAGTAAAGCTCTCATAGTGAAGCAAAATATTTTACCGCAACAACTTTCAGGGTTGTTTATTTGGAGAAATGTCAGACTCTACCTTTAATTTTCCCTCAACACAAAAATGACTACGAGATATACAATCACAATAATAGCTCCTCTCGGTTACCCGTGATTGTATGACGTCATCCGTAAAAAAAATGGCGGCCACTGATGATTTTTCACGGTTCGCTCTGTTTTTCATTTCTCAAATCATTGCGGGCCGACCTCCGCGATAAATATAAGGACGTGACCTCGTTGAGAAAAAAAAAATGGTTTATACAATTGTTATTGTGAGGTTTCTGATTGCGGGGTAATCTCGACCTGGAGAAATGAATGTTGAAGAACTGTGCCAGCGTGCAGGGTTGGTTAACTTGTGTTTTGTATTCAGTAAACTAATATCTCGTCTGCTTAAAGGTTTTTGGACAGACATTTAAAATATCACGTACGTAGATTTGAAAATAAATAATATACGAATGTAAAATTATTAATATAATTATGTAAAATACTTGGTATAAATCTCTTCTTCTTCAATTTAAGAGCTCAGCTCTTGTCGGTGGAGCAATCGCCACTGTTCTCTATCTTCAGCTTTCCGTTTTACCTCTTGATACGACATTGGTATAAATAATAAAATATATTTTCAATATATAATGGACATCATATTTACGTACTATGTTCTATGAAAACGCTTTTAATAAAAGGTTTACACGTAATTATCTTAAGGCTGTTGGGACTACGTCATAAGTTTTGCTGGGATCCCCAACAAAGAAAACTTTTAAGTTCATAATATTATGTAACATATTTATTTAGTATTTCTTTATTATTTTCTATACCCGTGTGTAGCAACCCTGCCATGGGAATGTATATTTTTTAGCTTTTCGCTTTAATTGGAGTTGTGAATACAAAACACCAACGCCCCGGGATAATGGGGGGAGAAATTGGTAGGTGCTCCACGCATTTTAATTTATATCGTGTCAGCGATAAACTTATAAACAACTTGGAAATTCATATTTCACGGAAAGTTAGGCGGTGTACCCTTCGTGTCTGAAATGGTTCGTTATTAGATCTGACAATAATTTTGATTTACTATCCAAACGAAGAAATGAAACATACAGTGTATCGATGTGCTCAAAATTATTGGTAAAGTGTATACGATATATACCTATTTTAGTAATTCATTATTCAATTTAGTGTTTTGAATATTTCGATATATAATAAATTGTGACAATCGTTAGTGTTTAAAGACAGACCTAAATTACTATTTAGTACATACAAAAATAACTTCATAAATAAATACATTTACGTAAAAGCAACTAAGTAAAACAAATACTGAAAAAGCCCCACAAAAGCACTGACAGTGACTAAACGGCAAAAAACCAATATTCTAACAGTGATAAGACAGTTATTTAGTGCGAGCAACACTGAAGTAGGCTGAGTGACGTCACGATACATTTCCCCGCAAAGCGAGGAAAGTCGTCAGGATAAGCTCGCGAGTAGTCGCGGCGACGCTAACCGCGGCGCGCGCGCACGCAGCGCGAGGCGCCGCCAAGCTGGGCGAGCACGCGGCCATGCTCGCTGTCGCCATCTGCTGCATACTTGTGCTGCTGCTAGTTTTCATCATACTCATCATTGTCGTCGGACAGAATATGGAGGTTAAAGGCGGCTCCTAGCGTAGAAGAGGTAAGGTACAATTTATGATATTTATTTACAAGCTGAAGAAAGGCATAACTTGCTACGGACTTTATTCAGTAATGGAAAAAAAATGTCGACGTAGAGACAGCAGTTTGTAAAGAACTCATTTATCTGCTGGATTAAAAAGGGCACTATTGATAGCAATTTTCGAATGTGAATCATACTACTGAAACATTAAAAAACTGCAAAACACTAATGATCATCACTCATGATACAAACATAAATGATCACATAACAAACATCTGGGTGTTGTGATCGGTTGTTATATGATCATTTATGTTGGTAATAAATACCTGTAGGTCATAAAAATGTTTGTTCCGTGCGGGGATCGAATCCACGACACATAGCACAGAAGCCGGTAGCTCAGCCGCTATGCCAAACAAGTCGTCATACACGGGTTCTTGGTTTTAAATATGAATTAATTCCAGAAGAATTGCTCAATGTGATCGTTTAGGACCTCTGTTATTTGATTATTTCACATCTGCATTTATATTTTATAGTGTCAACTCTGTCTTCTTGTGTGGTTTAATGTCTATGATTTATTTTAAACTACCTTTGAGGCTGGGGATTTAATTAGGACAATGAAATACTGACGAATATCATCTTCATCATCATCATCATCAACCCATATACTGTCCCACTGCTGGGCACGGGTCTCCTCTCAGATTGAGAGGGATTAGGCTATAGTCCATCACGCTGGCCTAGTGCTGGTTGGCAGACTTCACAAACGCTTAAACGGTGAAGGAAAACATCGTGAGGAAACCTGCATACCTCGTCGAGAAAAATCTCTAGATTTTTCTCGACGGTTTGTGAAGTCTGACGAATATGGTGAGAAGTTTTTATCAATAGCTACTACTGACTTACTCGTATGAAACAGATTTTCCGCAAAGCATATAATCAACAAAAAGTTGCTGAGGGAGTTTCAGGTAAGCTTTTAATATTGGAACTTACCGTTACGTTACACTTATTAGGAGTTACTTTTGATGCTTTTAATTAAAAGGCCGTGTTAATTAACTGAAATTACGACAGATAAACAGCCTTTGTAACTAAATAGGAGTCGTTCCTTAACACACTAATATACAAATATACCTAATAGAATTTGTTTGTTTTATTGTACATCATTTATATTTATTTAGGTCTAGTGGGCCCTGCAGACTTTGTCATGCCCTAAAAATAATAAAACCATCAAGGACTCGATTGCAGCGCCACCTACCGGATACAATTGTGAACCTAAACCATCAAGGTTGGGTACCTCAAGCAAGTCAATTGAATATGAACCTTATTAGTTATATTGGATTAAAGTTGAAAATCTATCAAAGAAATTTGAAAGATTGTAGTAACTTGATGTGCTGGCTACTCTACAATTTTTACTGATTGATTAGGTACTGATCTCGTAGGGAATGAACAGTGATATCTTAACTTAAACGTGCAATTTAATACACATACATTTTTATGAAATTAAAGAACTGAAAACAACTTTTAAAAATCCTGTATCCACAGTAATATTGTGTCTGCTTCGTCGTGTCTCGCCAGTCGAGTACACCTATAAGTACAGCCAGTCCCACTGGAGCGAACGTAACGAGCAGTACAAAGCGGCTGGAAGCCTTGTGATCACCAGACTCCTAATCAAAACCCGATACCTACGAGCTTAAGGCGAAATATTTTCCAAGTAACTATAGTACAATCAATTGGTAGAAAGAGAGAGAATCTCTTTCGGTGGATACCACCTTACCTAATACTAAATATTCTGTAACTAAGCAGTACGTAGTATAGTACTAAAGTTATTGTGTTTAGTTAGTAGTGTAATGTAGCTAATGAAAGTAGTGGCCAAATAAGAACAAATGACGTCTAAGAGCGGTTTCGCATTACGTCCGATCCGAATCCGTGAAAATAGAGAGAAATTCCAGGATGACGTAGAGAAATCGGATGACGGAAATCGGATCTAGTGTGTAAACTACCATACAAATAGTTCTATCGAACCTAGTGCGAAATCGCTCTTAAGATGACAACGCGAGTAACGCCTTTGGTGTTGTTCGCATCCATAGGCCATAAGCAGGCCATATGCTTGTTGTGTATTAAAAAAATAACCAATTACTTAATAAGCGTATCACCAAGTTGATCGTATATCCGTATTTGTTGCAATTTGTGCTTGCCTTTAACTAGGCAAGCACAAATTGCAAAAAAAATATTTTTTCTTAAAAGTGTTCTCTTTCTTATTCTTAGAAGTGGTAATACGTTTTTCGGTCACAGAAAATAATAATTTCATAAAAAATAAATATTTCAATGTTGTTTGGCTTATGTTTCACATTGGAGTGACATACCTAATTGTAAGATATTGTAAAAAAAACGTATCTATACATCTCCTTCTTAAAATGTAGATGTAATAAGTTTATGAAAGGTGGGAATATTCATTTCGTGTGCATTTTTTAAGGTACGTGCAAGATGGATCTTTTTATAATCGTGTGCTTTTATAGGTCACGTTGAAGACGCCAATGATATCCGAGTGACAGCCATCTTTGAGTAACTTTGCTAATAGGATGCGACCATATTGGAAACAATTTCATAATTTATAGAAGGTGGAGTCGACATTACATAATATCATAGCCTATAATATTCTAAAGAAGTACTTATAATAGGAAATAGTAATAAATATTAACAAAAAAAAAAACAATTTACCATACAAGTTTTTAATTTTTTTTTAATTTGTGGTTTATATTTTTATTTAATTTTGTAACATCATAGACATGATGTGATGATCTTGTATAGAAAATTTAAAAAGAAATAGCTGACCTGACAGACGTTGTCCTGACTGTGAATATTGAATTCGAATTGGTATAATTACCTAATATTTTTTTTTATTAAAACAATGTTTATTATTATAATGCTCTATGATACACAACATCTTTCGTTTTATTTTCTGGTGCGTATATGAAAAGGTTTATTGGTATGCCAACACGAGAACAGCGACATACAATATGAAAAATATGAATTTTCAAGATTGCAGCGCGCATTCTGTCAATATTTTCTTAAAATTTCTAATGTTCTACTCAACTTCCTTATTTTTTCTTTCATATGAACCTTCTCCTGACAAAAATTAACACAATAAAAAAAATCCAAGAGAAAGACCAAGAGAAATAGAGATTTATTTTTCTATACAATAGCGACCCGCCCCCGTTTCGCACGGGTGCAATGTACTAATAACATATATGTATTATACGTATAAACCTTCCTCTTAAATCACTCTATCTATTAAAAACTGCATCAAAATCCGTTGCGTAGTTTTAAAGATAGATACATACATTTAAGTATACATAGGGATATAGGGACAGAGAAAGCGACTTTGTTTTATAGGTACTATGTAGTGATGATATAGATTTTCAACACGTCACAAAAATGGAAATAATGTAATTCAGCAGGTCATTACTATTGATGTTATTCCCCAACTGGATTCAATGGAGACATTCTTTGTAAACATAAATCTTGAGTTGAACTAGATAGATGGGACTATCAGCAAATCTTGAAACTTTTTATTGATTACAAGTTATCGCCGAGTGTACCAAAATCAAATAATGATAGAACTATTAGGAAACGGTTTGGTTTATTTGAAAAGTAGAAGTTAGAAAGACACTTCAGATTTTATTCTATGGAAATAAAAACTAATCTAAAGTTATTCCTTGGTTATAAGCTGGAGTTATAATTTGAATAAAATGTCCTATGCTGACTGACGTAACAAGTCTTAGCTTTTATTTAATCTGTGGTACGAAAGCATCTCTCGTTCAAAATAACCTTATACCAGAGATTTTACGTATGAGACGTGTACGGTTTCTTAAGCTATGTTTAGAGAGACAAGTTTATTTCATGGTTTGGCTAAAAGGTGCTGTAAATATAAAATCGTTTTAGCTCCGCCTTCAGTGTGACCGTAGACGTCGGTTAAAATTATTATTAACGTTGTACTTATTCCGCCATTTTCCGTGAAATTGATACCGTAATCGGATTACATGTAGCGTTTCGGTCGTTAGAAGATAACACGTAATTAACTGCTAATTGTGTTATCATGTTATGTTACAGCATTGACATAAACATCAAATAGTGTACCTACTCTTATCTAAAGAGGTTTTGTGCAAAACTTAAATAAAGCTGCCTTAATCTTAAATGGTGAGGTCTGGGGGCCTAATATCGCCTATTTTGCATGATTTTAATAGGATTCACATTTTATATATGTATCACGCAGTACTTATGTGTTCAAACGCAGTTATTGTAAAATGTTTTTTTTAAGACTAGTAAACAAGCATACGGCCCACCTGATGTTAAGCGGTTACCATAGTCTATAGACGCTTGTAACATCAAGGGTATCAATCTGTCAAAACTAAATGTATGATATGTGTTACATAATAAATAAACCCTTTGACGTGTAATTATTTATATCGCAATGTGTGTAAATATGCAGATTTCGTTCGTGATCTGTATATCAAACTCTTTCGTTGACTGTACCACTGTGAACGTATAGTCAAGTACATTTGAATGTTTGTACGTTGGCGTCAATTACGAGTTGCGTCTGCGCGTGCAATCAGAACTAATCCGCTCCCTAAAGACACAAAGTTATGCTGCACGCGACTGTACACAGCTAGCAATTACTAGATACTAGTTGTTAGTTGCACAGTTGTTCGATGCAACTGAGTCTGTTGTGCATAATAGACTTTCATTGCGAATGTAAGCGGCAGTTATTGCTGGCTTAGCCTGAGATTTTGCGGGGTAATTTGAGATGTGACGGGATGACAGAACTTATTAGATTGTACGAAGAATTTATTCCGAAACGTCTGTTACGGCTCTAATCAAGTTTAAGCTAGCCTGGGACATCGGTATAGCAGCGTAGACGAACAGTTCACCACACCAATGCTTCTGGTAATCTTCACTTATTACAAAGACAACATGAAAACTTCTACGACGTATTGAGAAATGTTCAATACATTATCAAAATCTTTTGAATGTTAAGAGATTAACTTAAAAAGAACAACTTAAAACCAGTACTGACAAATTGAAAAACCCAACAACACTGCTAGACTTAGGAATCGAACCCAGGACCTCAGCAGCAGCGGGTTACGCAATATTGATAATAAGTAGGAACACAGTTCGGTTAGTTCGCCACAAATTGCGTAACCCATATCTACTTTTGGTTTGACCGTCTGAAAAGTTTTCTCCAAACATACTTGTTATGTTTGATTCTCATAACTAGAAGATCCTCTAACGTAATGGATTTGAACATACAAGCTTTCACTATAAAAAGAAAAGTTGTCATGGTGGGTAGGACTCGCGGTGGCTTAGTGGTCATAGCGTCTGGTGTACCTAACCAGAAGACGCCCACGGTTGAATTTTTCCTTCGCTAAGTAACTTGCGAATGCGATGCGAAAAAAATACAAAAAGAAAACTAACCTAGTTAAACCTGGGTTCAATTCTTGGGTCAAGCAAAGTGTTATTAGGTTTTTCTATCAAATTCTCAGTAGCAGCTCGGATATTGGATTTGTGCATAGGCTCGCTCCCATTACGTATAACTTAAATATACTGTCGAACTGTGGGTGTACATCTCTGCCTAACACTTTGGGGAAGACAGGCGTGATGGTACATTATGATAAGTACGATAAATTCTACAAAAAATGTACACCAGTTGATGATAAAATTCTTGCATGACAAAGCACATTTTTGTGTTACGTTCTGAATTTCAGATACGGCTCTCGAATGATTAAACTTTTATCTATTCGGCTGTCAGACACGTTGATGGTGCAATAAAACCGACTCATGAGTCCCTCCCTCCCCCAGCCCCCGAGCATACGGCAAGCTTTCCTCGTTTGTGTGCCGGAAATGGAGCGAGACACTGTCCCGGATTGCTACATCGCATAGCTTCCTCCACTCAGTCCCCTCTTGTCTTTATTCTCTTTACACTGCTGGGAATCGTTTACGAAATGTGAAAAAGTTTTTATTGAAAACGCTATTTTTTGTAGTTGAACCATCTCTTCGTTTTGGTGCTCTAACGCTAGGTGTTGTTGTTCCCAATGAATCTTGTGTTACAAACGCTGTTATTCTGTATTTGAATTTGAGTATAATGATGATGATATTCCTCTTATGACTTTAAATTATTAATAATTAAAATTAGATGACATTTGTTGCAATCATAACTAATTACATTAGAGTCAAGAGACACCTGTCAAGCACAGCAGGCAAGAATTCCTTAAATATATTTCTTACTATTGGAATAAGGACGACTACAAATATGGAAAAATGAAACATTTTTTTTTATAGAAGATTTTAGTGCGTTTGACCGCACCTCACCTGATGGTAAGTGACGATGCTGCCGAGGATGTAGCACGCAAACTCAAATAGTGCCTATTCACTCTCACCTTGAAGGTTCCTAAATCATATGAATCGGGAAACACAGCAGCCGGCAGAGAATTCCACTCCTTGGCCGTTCGCATGATAAATGATGAAGCAAAACGCTTCGTGCGTATAGGTGGAATATCAACTACAAAGGGGTGGAATCCCTCCCTGCGTCTGGTCGTCCGAAGATGGACTGGAGAGGGAGGAATGAGGTTGTGCAGTTCCTGGGCACACTCACCGAAATGAATCCTATAGAACACAGATAAACAGGCGACTTTGCGGCGATGCTCTAGGCTTTGAAGCTTGAAGACATAAACATAATATGAAACCATAATGGTTGATGATTGTGTAACTTTCCCTATTTGTATTCTACCTGGTTCATATGCCTTTCAAACCGAATAGAATAAAGATCCTGTTCCAGTCACATGAAACGTGACATGATAACGTCCCTAAAGATGAAAAGGAAGCCTACTAACACCTTAATTAGTTGAATATTATGTTATATTAATTAATGCTCACGAAGTAACAAGATTAGTGTGTACCAACAGTGCGTGTGTTTAGTACAGATCTTTGTGGCTTAACGCCCTATCCCTTTGCCACAATATATTTGTGGACATTATCTACGAATATAGTGCGTACTATACTTAGGCTAAGCTGACCTTACCTAAATGGTATACTGTATCTTTTTAAAAAAAAGAATAAGGCCTTTGCGCAGTGTTTTAAAGCACGCAAAGATAATGTTCGTATTTAAATTCAGAAAATCAAATATTATAGGCTAGTATTTAACTGCAAATCAAAAATTTCGTTTTGTATAACAAAATCATTCCTAATCCTAAGCAAAAATACTTATTGCACAGCAAAATAGCCACCTCAGATATCTATATTTTGCTGCTCAATCAGTAATTTTGTCGCTCAATCAGTATTTTTGATGCGCGGTTTATTATATTCAGCGTTAAACGGAAGATGCTGGAAGCTGAAGAAAAAATAGTTGAAAAAAGACTAGGAGCCTTTATTTCCATTAGGACCACAGTTTTCGTATAAAAGCGGATTGCGTAAATTCTGCTCACTTTCCCTGCTGCTCCAACTATTTACCCCCGTCCTTACCCCACGGATCCGCAGTGTGCCTTATCAGCATATTGCGGCTTACATCGTCACTTTTTACGACACCACTTTCGGCGTTAAATTAGTGTTCGTTCGCCAGATAAACTGTTATTATGTGTAGACATGGGTGAAAGTTTCTTTTGATACCTACGTTCATATTACGACTGTGACACATTCGATATTAGTGTTCGACGGTACGGGCGCAGTGGGTGAGCAAACGTCTTTTGCACCACTGTTCGGGTGGTCGATTCCCGCACGCAATAAATATTTATATTGCCTGCAGTTAATTTTTCCGGGTCTGGAGGATTTTTGTGTTTGTAATACGATACATGACGGAAACCCAGTCCCCTCACTATTTATCCTGTAAGCGCAACTGCCACGCTATAGGGTCTGGTTTGTTGGGTTGATCTATGAGATTCTCAGTAGCAGCTCGGAGGTTGTATTTGTGCCCGTAACTAGAAAGTGCACCTTAGCATTCAAAATAAAACTTTTTTTCCGGATTTTATCACGTTACGGGTAGACTGAAGCTGTCGGAATTAATAATATTGTTACGCCGGATACGTAATAGAACGACTGAGATGGCTCACGAAGGTTCTAGAAACGCGTGGAAGTTTAATCTCGACACTCGCGTAGGTATAAGTAGGTACTTATATCTATAAGTGCCTATAACAATACTTCAAGGACACGCGGCTCGCGACACAATAGGCTGAGGTCAACGACCGCGAAACAATAGGCGCGCAAGTACCTACTCGTATTTTTTTGTAGCATTTTCGGGATTATTCGATTCTGGAACTTTCTGAGCCATATAAATAGCGGTCCTAAGGGGCCGGCGAGGCAGTTCAATTGTGGACACGGACAAGTGAAGATCGAAGCGAACTACGAAGGGACTACAGTGCGATAGTGAATTGTGAAGTGAACTAGTATAGCGACATACTGGTGATTTGTGTTTTGTATTCGTGTGAGCAATTAAAGTTTTGATTGTTTATCGGTTAAATTGGTGTCATTTAATTTATCCCGAACCCCAGCTCGTAACAATTGGTGTCAGAAGTAGTGGGATAAATTATGCCAGTTCTACCGAAGGAAGACACGGACGGTATTCGTACCAGGAGTCAGCGGCAGCAAGAGATGGACCAGAGACGGTTTGGAGATTCTCCGTCACAACCCTCGGGCCCTCGGCAGCCGACGTTAGATCCTGTCGCTGGTCCATCTGGAGCCCTTCCAGCGCCTGCCGTTGACTTATCAGCTTTGATGGCGCTGATTCAGGAGCAAACCCGCAAGCAGGAGGAACAGGCTCGCCGGCAGGAGGAACAGGCTCGCCGGCAAGAGGAGCAGGCACGCCTACTTCGGGAGCAGTTGCAAAAAGACAAGGAGGAGCAGGCCCGTAAGCAGGAGGAGCAGGCCCGTAAGCAGGAGGAGCAGGCCCGTAAACAGGAGGAGCAGGCCCGTAAGCAGGAGGAGCAGGCCCGTAAGCAGGAGGAGCAGGCCCGCCTACTGCGGGAGCAGCTGCAAAAAGACAAGGAGGAGCAGGCCCGTAAGCAGGAGGAGCAGACGCGTCAATTGCAGGAGCAATTACAGCGTGGTAAAGACGACCAAATGCACTTTTTAAAGGATGTTCAAGCGACATTTGGCAAAGAGCTCAAGGATGTGAAAGAGCAAGTTAAGCAACACGACTGTTGGATTTCCGAAACCAAAGTGGAAATATCTGATATAAAGAAGACTTTAGGTGATCTCAAGGCAGGAAACGGAATTGTGGCTCCTGTGGTTGGTGGTTCCACGATGCCTTCACTTCGTGGATTCAAAGTGCCGCCATTTGACGGGACCTCCTCTTGGTCGGCTTACAAAATACAGTTTGAAGCCGTCATGAAGTCAAATGGATGGGACAAAAGTCAGGCCATGACGGCACTCACGTTATGTCTCCGCGACCAGGCTTTAACAGTACTGGAGGCCCTCGGCAACGACAGGACCTACGATCAGCTGCTTGAGGCGTTGGACTCTAGATACGGCGACGCACACCTGGAATACGTGTTCCGTGCCCAGCTGAAGGACCGCGTACAGCGTAGCACCGAGTCACTACAGCAGTGGGCTGTGGAAATTGAAAAGCTGGTCCGGAAAGCCAACCAGTCGACACCTGCATATATCAACGGAAATCTGGTCCAGGCGTTCGTCGATGGGATTCGTGACCTAGAAGTCAGAGCTGCTGTGAATCTTGGACACCACAAAACCCTTAAAGATGCCTTGGCCCATGCCTTAGAAGTGGAGGCAGTTAGACAGGACCATCGGGCACATAGAGTTCGAGAAGTCGTGTTGCCAACCTGTCACCTTTGTGGGGAAAAGGGTCACTACCAGGCGGGTTGTCCAAAGCGTAGCGAGGGTCGAAGGGAAGGTGTAGGATCACCAAGATGCTACATTTGTGGTGAGAAGGGCCACCTGCGAGCAAATTGCCCCAAAGGAACTTCATGGCGAGATAAGGGGCAAAGCGTGAAAGTAAAGGCGGTTAGTTCCACTACCGAGGAACAACAGAGAAACGAGTAAAAGCCAGGACTGCGGGGCGGGTGCTGGCTGGTGTGAAAGGAGCCCCAAGGATTTCGATCTCACAAGCCCATGATGGAAACAGCCTGATCATCAAAGGCGAAGTCAACAGAACACCATGTAAGCTGACACTAGATACTGGAGCATCTCGCACGGTCGTGAATTTTCAGTTAGCACGTCGGGTTCTTGGGGATTACACCGGTGACCGTGATCATATACAACTAGTAACAGCTACTGGTCAGCACATAGCCGTCCGAGGCGAGAAGGAGGTGGAATTAAAACTTGGTAACAGAATATATCGGCATAATGTCATCGTAGCCGATATAGTAGATGACTGCATTCTGGGACTGGACTTTATGCGAAAGCATTTTTGTGAGATCGATATTAACCAAGGAGTATTGAAGTGTGGTTCAGAAGAAATCTTTATGGAAGGTGCGTCTACTGGGAATGTGTTCTGCTTAAGGAAGATTGTTCTTCCCCCTAACTCGGAAACAATCGTCCCAGTCACTCTTCCACAAAATGCTGGACAGAAAAATCGATGTGTCCTCATAGAAAGGTTGGACGATGACTTTTCATGGAAGATGGCACGAACGTTGGTGAAGGCCAGTAATGTATCAGCAGTACGCATATTGAATCCAAGCGATAAGGAGCAAGTTATCAAGAAGGGCACATTGATGGGTACTTGTGAAGAAGTAGTCTGGATGCGACGGTGCCAAGATCAACGTGCTGGTAATAAGGTACAAAACGTTAAGTTTAACGTTGCGACGCTCCTGAAAGATTGTCAAAATCATCTGTCGGAAGAAGAAAAGAACAAGGCTAAAAAGTTGTTGCTTCAATACGCTGATATTTTCTCATCAAATGATGCTGACATAGGAAAGACTGGTCTGGTTCAGCACAAGATAAATACTGGCAATGAACCACCAATTCGTCAAAGACCCAGAAGGCTGCCAGTTGCAAGAGAAAAAGAAGTGGAGACCATGATTGAGGGAATGGTGAAGGATGGTGTAATAGAGCCTTCATCTAGTCCATGGTGCTCTCCTGTGGTGCTGGTTAAAAAGAAAGACGGTAGTATGCGCTTCTGCGTAGACTATCGACGATTGAATGATGTCACAAAGAAGGACAGCTATCCATTGCCAAGGATTGATGACACACTCGATACATTGATAGGGATGAAATGGTTTACAACGTTAGACCTAAAAAGTGGTTACTGGCAAGTGGAGATAGACCCAAAAGATAAAGAGAAAACAGCATTTTCTACAGGAAAGGGTCTGTGGCAGTTTAAAGTCATGCCGTTTGGACTGTGCAATGCTCCTGCCACATTCGAGAGGCTTATGGAACTAGTGCTCACTGGCCTAATTGGAGACGCCTGCCTGGTCTATCTAGATGACATCATCATAGTGGGCCGTTCGTTTGATGAACACCTTCAAAACCTGGAACGTGTCCTTTCAAAAATCCGAGGGGCCAACCTAAAGTTGAGTCCGAAAAAGTGCTCATTTTTTAAACATCAAGTAAGCTTTTTGGGACATGTCGTTTCTGAAAAAGGTGTTGAAACCGATCCAGAGAAGATAGTTGCTGTTAAGGATTGGCCCGTTCCAAAAGATAAGACGCAAGTCAGAGCATTCTTGGGCTTGTGCTCCTACTATCGACGGTTTGTGAAGAACTTTTCGGATGTAGCGAAGCCTCTACACAAACTGACGGAGGAAAAGTCACAGTTTTGCTGGGACACGAGTTGCGAAAGTGCTTTCCAAGAGTTGAAGAAACGTCTGTGCAATACACCTATTTTGGGCTACCCTGACAATGAAAATGAATTCATAGTGGACACAGACGCAAGTAATACTGGTATTGGCGGTGTTTTGTCACAACGAAAAGGAGATCAGAAGGTTGTGATAGGTTACTTCAGTAAATCACTGTCAAAGCCTGAAAGGAACTATTGCGTCACGAGGAGGGAATTGCTGGCCATAGTTAAGACACTACAGCACTTCAGCAAATATTTATTGGGGCGGAAGTTCCACTTGCGAACGGATCATGCTGCACTGAAGTGGCTATTACAGTTTAAAAACCCGGAAGGACAGGTAGCAAGGTGGATTGAGCTTCTGCAGGAGTTCGATTTCATAATTGAACACCGTAGTGGCAGATCTCACGGTAACGCAGATGCGTTGTCAAGAAGACCTTGTCCGGAAACATGCAAGCACTGTGTCAGGCAGGAGACTAAGGAAGCAGTTCCGGTAAGGATGCTGAAAACAGACCTTAGTGACGAATGGAAGGGAACTTTACAGCAGGCTCAAGAAAATGACACAGATGTCAAGCCAATCCTCGAGTGGATGAAAGCTGGTGCCTCTAAACCGACATGGAGTGACGTTGCAGCATTGAGCACAGTTACAAAGAGTTATTGGGCGCAGTGGGACAGTCTGTTGTTACAGAATGGTGTCTTGTGCCGTAAATGGGAAAACGCTAAAGGGGACAAGAGCCATCTGCAGATAGTAGTCCCCAAAGCTAAGGTCCCAGATATACTACAACTTTATCATGATGGGTGTTCAGGAGGTCATCTAGGAGTAAAAAGAACTTTGTTAAAGATTCGAGAGCGCTTCTACTGGATCCACTGTCGAAACGACGTTGAAGACTGGTGTCGTAAATGCGCGAGTTGTGCAGCGGTCAAAGGGCCTCACACACGCAGCAGAGGTGCATTAAAGGTCTACAACGTTGGTGCACCCTGGGAACGAATAGCTCTAGACGTTGCGGGACCATTCCCGGAAAGTGAAAGTGGGCACAAGTATTTTATGGTTGTGATGGATTACTTCACAAAATGGCCGGAAGTGTTCGCAATCCCGAACCAAGAAGCTTCGACGGTTGCCGATAAGTTGGTCCATGAGGTCTTCTGTCGATTTGGAGTACCTTTAGAAATTCACAGTGATCAAGGAAGGAATTTTGAATCTCAAATATTCCAGGAGACGTGTCGAGTCATGGGTACTCATAAAACTAGAACCACCTCGTACCACCCACAGTCTGATGGAATGGTTGAACGGTTCAATCAGACGTTGGAGAGATATTTGGCAAAAGTTGTGGGGAACAGGCAGAGAGACTGGGACAAGCACATCCAGCCGTTCCTTCTGTCATATCGGAGTGCAGTTCACGAAAGTACGACAGTAACGCCAGCCTTCGCAAACTTCGGAAGAGAACTACGGTTGCCTGCAGATCTCATCACTGGTATCCCCCCTGACACTCCCCGCTGTGTTACTGATTATGCGAACGACTTACGGACTAGAATGAATGACATATATGAGCATGTCAGGGAATCAGGCAAACAAACGTCCGAGAAAACGAAGACCCGCTACGACCGCAAGATGAACAATAAAGGCTTCGACGAAGGTTCGCTAGTGTGGCTACATAACCCAGTGCGCAGCAAAGGAAAGTCACCTAAGTTACAGCCAAAATGGGACGGTCCCTATCGAGTCGTGACTAAGATCAACGATGTCACCTACCGAATACAAAAGGGACAAAGAGGTGCTGCGAAGATCGTTCATGTGGATCGCCTGGCACGATATCACGGATCTAATAATGCTCGGGACGAGCATGTCTTAGGAGGGGGCAGTGTTACGCCGGATACGTAATAGAACGACTGAGATGGCTCACGAAGGTTCTAGAAACGCGTGGAAGTTTAATCTCGACACTCGCGTAGGTATAAGTAGGTACTTATATCTATAAGTGCCTATAACAATACTTCAAGGACACGCGGCTCGCGACACAATAGGCTGAGGTCAACGACCGCGAAACAATAGGCGCGCAAGTACCTACTCGTATTTTTTTGTAGCATTTTCGGGATTATTCGATTCTGGAACTTTCTGAGCCATATAAATAGCGGTCCTAAGGGGCCGGCGAGGCAGTTCAATTGTGGACACGGACAAGTGAAGATCGAAGCGAACTACGAAGGGACTACAGTGCGATAGTGAATTGTGAAGTGAACTAGTATAGCGACATACTGGTGATTTGTGTTTTGTATTCGTGTGAGCAATTAAAGTTTTGATTGTTTATCGGTTAAATTGGTGTCATTTAATTTATCCCGAACCCCAGCTCGTAACAATATCAATATAACACGATAAAATCCGTAAAAAGTAGTTTTATTTTAATGTATAACATTCGCGTAAATGTCAGAAATCAATAACTTAGCATTTAAAGTTACAGAAGATGTCCTATAAATAACAGAAGTTTAACGAATTGTAGCATACATTAAACAAATCTTTTAATATGAGCATTTAAGTACTATAGTATACGTATGTATTGTCCCAGCCTTTTCGCCGCAACTCAGTGATCCCTGTTTTCTCAATTGACTGGTCGCGCAAATATCGGTATAAAATCAAATCAGATCGCTTCACTGGCACTTCGATTCGCCCTTCCTCAGCTCCACAATGTCGCTGTCTGGGATTTGAAATAAAACAGCTATTTTTATCTTCAAACAACCCTGGCTTTGTATTCAGATCAAAAGTGAAGCGGACGTTTTGGGGATCAAAAAGTGTTTGACAAGTGCGCACTTTAAAAAAAATCACTCCACATTGGTTTAGTAGTCGTAAGTGCTGAACGTGAGATCCTGGCTTCGATTCAATGATCGACGAAAGTTATATTGAGTTTTTCTAACATTTGGGATTTAAAATATGCCCATCATCATCAACCCATATACTGTCCCACTGCTGGGCACGGGTCTCCTCTCATATTGAGAGGGATTAGGCTATAGTCCACCACGCTAGCCTAGTGCGGGTTGGCAGACTTCACAAACCGTCGAGAAAAATCTCTAAGGCATGCAGGTTTCCTCACGATGTTTTCCTTCACCGTTTAAGCCAGTGATAATTAATTATTAATACGCACATGAATTCGAAAAGTCAGAGGTGCGTGCCTTGGGTTCGAACTCGAAACCTTCGACTTGGCAGTCCAATGGTCATACCACTAGGCTATCACTGCTAAATATGCCCATGTAATGATATAAACCTGAAATCTGTGAGTTGGTGTAATTATACCCCTTGGTTTCTGCATTTAGTCACATAAGTTGCATAATATTGCTATCTATTAAAATATTACTTGACTAATTTTATTAATATAAATATGTAGAACGTAAAGATTCTGAATAACCTTTAAATTGCAAAAATTTAAGTTGTAGAATCCCAACGAAACCCTAAAATAGCTACCACATTTCCCCAGCATTGAATTTTAACACTTATTTATACCTCAGTAAGTAGGATGAAGGGGGTATCATGACCACAGCAAGTTAACCCTTAGCTCTCGAGACGAAGCCCCACCAACATCGCAATAAATCGAATAAAACTCGAACGCTCGACTGAGTTCGTTTTGCTCTTCCGTAATCGAGTGCACAGCCACTGGCTTGAAATAAAAGTATTATTTTATTGTATGAAGACGTCAATAAAACTGGGAACAGGTACTCTTTATCGAGTGTATAGTGTTTTGTGGAAGAAAGCAACGCAATAGTAAATGAGCGGCGGTTTTGTGTTTACAGTGGAATGTTAGTGTGTTTAATGCCAGGTATAACGGGTGATTTTTATTAGACGGCCGAAGACGGGTAATCATTTTAAACTTCTGTTGTACTAGGAGTTAGATTCTACGTTAATTGTTTTTTTTATTAAGAACATCCCTATATTTTTTTTTAAATTATTTATATATACATATAGTAGTCAATATATTGTGATCGCCATTGGTTGAATTAGAGTACACCGCTTAACTCTGCGGCTAGTGTAAGTAACAAGCAGGATTTGATTAGGGGTGAACTCTTTTATTTTATCTGGGCATAAGACAATCCCTTAGCTGATGATAAAAAATTGGCATTATATGTTTTTTTTTTACCAGAGACGCAAGAGTCTATTTTTGTGAAAATATCTGAAGATTATGGCACGTACATCGATGGCAACGAGTCGTTATGAGACAATTTATACGATATGCGATAATTTTATTACCGGTTATGGTTTTATACAGGCATTTTGGGCTGTAAGACCCTTCTGGGATTAGGTTACTTTGGTGACTATCATTTGTACATAGGAGTATAAGTATTGCTCTAGGAGAATACTTTGATTCCTCAGAAAATCAAATAAAGTGGAAGTTGAGGTTCCTTTTTCAAAAATTTTGAATAACATGATATATTTTAGAGGCTTATAAAATTTTAAAAATAAATTCCATGCATTACTCTAATTTCTCTTAGATCCTTCATGGGTTTATGCTTTACAGACATAAATTCCACATGCTCACGGTCATAAAACCCCTCTTTGATATGATGGTGGTTTTGTTCATCAAGGGATATTTTATGTGAAATATTCATAAGGTAGTACATAAGCCGCTTGGCGTGTAAAGCCCCCGCAACACGGCTCAAAGTTGCCGGGAGCTCAACGAGAGAGAATTTATTGCTTTAAAATGGTTGTGTGGTGCGCGTCGTTAGTCGACTTTATATTTATGTGTGTTTAATTGTTTGGAACCAGTGTGTTACTCCGTGTCTATTTATTTATGATCTTTGACGCACCATGTAGGATAAAACTTAACGGTAACCAGTCACAACATATCAAAATCGTATGGCTTGTATTTACAATTTCCGAGAGTGGCCCGTGGCTAAGTTGTAAATACACTGTTATTTTAGCCAAGGAAAAATTCGACTGCGGGCAAGACTCGTACGTGTGTCAAAAAAAGTTAGTTATTATTAAGGTGGCATCGTTCGACATCGAACTATCTGTAAAGTAAGTCATGTCAGTTGAGAAGCAAAGTAACTTGCTTTTCAATAGATGTCACCTTAAGATGTAAATTAATAAAAACGTGAATGCAAATTTCGACCTACAGAGTGGGCCTCGCGGTGGCTTAGTGGTCATAGCGTCTGGTGTATTGAACCAGAAGACGCAGGTTCGAATCCTGCACGCGGTCCAATTTTTCCTTCGCTAAAATAACTTTAAAATCTTAGCATGGGAAATGCCAAAAAAATACAAAAAAGATGATCCTAACTAATGACCTCTGAAGAAGAAACGCCGAAAAAAACTCAGAGAATCATGGTCTCTTTTAAAGTCCAGACATAGAATAGTAACAAATATGCGAGTCTTACAATGTAGGGCAAAGTCTGAAATGGCCTATTGAAGAAAGAACTATAGCGGCTTTGAGGAGACCAGTCCTAGCCGACGGCATGCATGCATCAGTCATTGTGTAGCTCAACCATTTTTAATTTCATAGAAAAACCCAATGACATTGCTCGATTTGAGAATCGAAGCCAGGACCCCTAGCGTAGCAATCGATTAGGACCAATAGAATAACGAGGCAGCAACTCCATAATAAATTAATTATTGAAATAAAACTAGGTACTTTTTACGGATTTAAACGCGTTATATTGATATTATTAATCCCAGATTCAGAAATCAATACAATTAATTATGATCTTTGAAAAAATCTAACACCGCAATCTTCCTTTTAGTGTTCAGCTTTATGAGTAATAATTATACATATATGAAACCCTCAGATTATTCTACTGAGGGTCCCTATACCTATAAGTTACCCCTCACAACGCCCACGGGATGTAAGTAAGGCTAATTTTAGCAACACAGCCGCAAACAACAAACGTTTATGTAATAAGCTCCGTAATTTACAAAGGCCGCCAAGTATTTTATGAACGCAGGATAAATAATTATTATACTGTGTAATATTGAGATATGTCTTTTTGTAAATAAGTTTGAATCTCGCTAGAAATAGATATTAGTACAGGATTGACATCCTGTGCAATGTAAAATACATTTTTTTATACCACTAAGTTGGCAAACAAGCATTCGACCCACCTGATGATAAGCGGTTACCGTTGCCTATAGACGCTTGTTTGCGGAGGTCTGATGGCAGTCGCTTCGTGTAGAATACCGATATTCAGCTGCCTCTGGTTCGACTAGAAACCGACAATAAAATAGTTGGGAAGTCTCCGAGGATGATGTTGAAAATAGGTAGAAATAAATATTTCGATTACATTGATAATTCTAAAGGTGTAAACACTCACTATCCTGGGGGGCTCGTGGCTAAATAATAACTAAGCTAATCAACCGATCTGCTGGATGGCACCCATCCACAGACTGACCGCGACTAGCGCATTCTTAACACACCGAGACACCTCCGTGCCTCGTCGGTCCCGGTTGTCATGCGAACATCTATGACAATCGTTAGTGGTAGTCAGAAGCCCAAAAAGCCGGACAACCAGTGTATCCTCAGGGTATCAGTATTACCCAAAAATTGGGTTGCGAAGCTCTAATGGCAGTCGCTTCGTGTAAAATACTGATATTCAGCCGCATCTGGTTAGACTGGAAGCCAACCTCAATATAGTTGGGAAAAGGCGCGGAGAAAGAAAAAAACACTCTATGCTAATTTCTTCCTGAAAACACAATGTTCTATCATTTTCACGCATGATCGAGTACTATTGGTTGTTCTATCAGAATGCTGATAACAGTCAGCAAACAGTTCGGTAGGTTAAACATTGTTGTGTACATCGCTTTTGATGCGATGCGAGCTGGCCTCGTCGATGCGTGTATCAAAATGTGAATGTGGACTGACATATATGTGGATATAGGATATGTCATTATAGATGCTGTTAAAGTAATTAGATAATATAGATTTTGGTAAAATAATCTATACTAGGTAATATTATAAAGAGGTAAAGTTTGTGAGGTTGTAGGGGTTAATCTCTGGATCTACTGAACCGATTTTGAGGAAATCGGAGTTTGGAATTGTGGCAATAGACCCATCCCCTATTACATGTCGGTGTACATTTATTAGTACAGACGCCAGCAGATCAAAATATCCGAAACTGTCAGATGTTCCCAATTGAATATGAACCTTATTGTTTTGTATTAAAGTTGAAAATCAATTAAAGAAATTTGACATTTAGTGGTAGCTAGTTGTGCTGGCCTCTGTACATTTCAACCTAACCCTTCGGAGAATACAGGCGTGATGGATAGAATGAATAACAACCATGTAGGTAACAAAAATCATAGTAGGAGATAGTTCATAAATAAGTTTTGAAACAAATACAGAACACGGATTTATTTACAGCAATAAATATCATTCGTCATTATACATATTTTCTTCTTGCCCTAAATATATTCATCATCATCAGCTCATTCATCCACTGCAGGACGTGGGCCTGTCCTAGTGAATGCCAAAGAGCTCGATCTTCGGCTTTCCTCATCCAGTCACTGCCAACTGCCTTCCGCAAGTCATCCCTCCACCTGGTCTGCGGGCGTTTGCTCCAATGTTTGTCAGCACTCCGCGAGATGTAATCGTTCAATTGCCACTTTAGCAAAGCATTATATTCATACCTGTTATATTATATTGCACAACATATTATCGTCAGTGATATCTGACACGGCACCATTTTTACATGTCATATAAAATTTACACAACGATATTTACATCTCCTATATAAAACATTCTTACCAATACTCATCAATCCTAGTTTTATGTACACGTACGAGTAAGCTCCAGTACGCTAGCTGTTTTCAAAGAGGTTCTACGATTTGAATTCTAAGAGGGAAATACTCTCTGGTAAATTTTGCACCTATGTAAATATTAAGAAGGGTACTTTGTTTTAATAGGAATCATTATTCGATTAATTTTGCATCATCGCCACCTCACAATACCTACCGGTCTCTTTCCGTAATTCATTTATTGTTTTACTAGCGACCCAGCCCCTCTTCGCACGGGTGCAATGTACTAATAAAATACATGTATAATACATATAAAACTTCCTCTTCAATCACTGTATCCATTAAAAAAAACCGCATCAAAATCCGTTGCGTAGTTTTAAAGATATAAGCATACATAGGGATATAGGCAGAGAAAGCGACTTTGTTTTATACTATGTAGTGACTATACCACCTTTTTTTTAATAATCGTAAATAAATACAATGGCCCCTTAATTTTCTTCGGTAATTGAAAAACAAGATTGGATAGCTCAAAATTTCAAATATCATTTTGAAATGTAAAATCTAACGCTCCAAATATTTGTATGACGAGCTAATTGAACAACTGAAATCTACGCTCCACGTGGCACGCTCGTAGCACTTCGTAGCAATCGACCACATTACTCGAAATCATTCATATTCGGAATATTCATGTTTACAAAACGACTCCAATCGGAGTAGCAAACACCATTAACACAATACATATATGTGCAGAAGGTACATACAAGTCAAAATAATAAAATTTTGTGCGTGCCACCTGATATTTCACGAGACTGAGCGAGTTACCGTTGTTGCTAGTGAGACTTCTGCATGTTAGTGTTGTTTCATCTTTTCTGGTTCATTATCGTTAGCCTACCCGAAGTTCCAAAGCAATTGGATTTTAATTGTACCTCCCACGTTTGGCAGAACAACATCTGCGCAATTGTATTTTATTTCTTTGATATTGAGCTAATGTTTGCTGGACCGTTTCCAATTACTTTCAGTGTTCTCTCAGTGGCAATAAAGGGAATTTGCGTAATGTTTTTGAACTTTGAACTTAGCGTGTATGTATCCTTTGAAGATTAAAGCAGATTAATGTAAAGCGATGTACCTTTACTTAAAACAGAAGACGTAAAAGCTGGGGAAATATCAACCTTTGTGATTTTTTTTAATTCATAAAAAATTTGTTGAAGAATTTGTTACAGTATTTATAAAAAAAAATATTTTAATATAAAATAAAATCTATTTACTAAAACAAACTTTTTAAATTATTATCCGATACACATTGTCAAGATATCATAACATGTTATTTATCACTGACAAACAAACAATACGAAACTGGCACGAACACAAAGTATGAAACAAACAAAAACAAGATGGCGGGGAAATGAGTGACAGTTGGTTATATGACTTCTCTCTGTGCGTTTCGGTTTCAACTTCTGAAGTCAATAACTTTACTTATTCAATACAAAATCTTTAATTTCCCTTTGTTTGTATATTTTACCCCGATAGATTTTCAATATGTCCGTTTTGTTTTGTTTTTCGTAATAATTCCCATTTCCTACCTATCGGCTAAGATCTTATTTAAAATTTTACCTCTTTTGAACAGCCAAGGAAACTTCTATGAAAAAGTTTTAAATTCACCCTTGGACAACTCATTAGTGTGGTATTTATTTTCTAATCGTTACTTTTTTATGTTTAACCTAAAATTGTCAAAATTAGAAATGACATGTATACGCATAAATATCAAAATAAGATACTTATTCAATTCGTTTTTATCATTTCATAAAACATTTTACGTACCCAACGCGAATAACCATTTAATTCAAAGGCGAACGTCGTAAAATTTTATGACCTAGTCCAGACAAAAAAATGAAATGATCGGGAGTACATAGGTACAAGGGACGGTATTGTTTCTATTAAAGAATATATTTTTATGAAAAAAAATTTGAACATAATGTCAGGTTTTTCAGTATTTGATTGTAACAGTCACTGTTTCCGCTTAAATGTTTGTTTTTGTCTGGGTGTTCCTATGTATTATAAGTAAGTATTTACAAAAAAAAAGTATATTATAAGTATTATATCCATATTACAAGCTCTGCTTAGTTTGGGGTTAGATGGTGCTGTGTAAAAGTGTCCCAAGAATATTTATTATTATTTTTATTTTTATTTATTTAATTACAACTACTAGATTATGGATCTCCTCTCAAAATAAGAGCGACTAGGCTGAGGCCCGGTTAGACTTCACGATAAAATCTCTCAGAAATTCAAGTTTCCTCACCGTTTCCCTTCACCGTTTAGACGAGTGATAATTAATTATTAACACAAACTCAAAAGTCAGAGGTGCGTGCCTTGGATTCTAACTCATATACAACGGAACTTTTCCAAAGATAGATTTTTAAGGAGGTATTTTATATACATACATATACTATATATGTAGTATCCCTCTCCGCTAATCCCTAATTTTACATCCATAGAGAGCAGGTCGTTCCTTTGACGGTCGCTAGAGGGCCCTCAAGAATGAAGTGCTAAACAAAACGAGAGTATCCACGTACAATGTGCCATCTTCGATATCAGGGCTTCGCTCAAGTTGCTGTGGCCGCGATATTTTTTCAGTGACCCACTTTCCAGGGATTTTTTTAGCTGAGCCCTAAATGTTTCGGATATTCTTTCGTCGAGGTGTCAGGGTATCGTTTTACTAAGTTATGTATGTCCGTGATGTGAGATTAGAAGGAGGGGAGTTGTGTTTGCAAGTGAGTTATGCTACCTTTTATTGAAATTTGTTGACAATATTACGGAAGAGTTATGTATAAATATAAGTGTATCGTGTATTTGTCTTGATTTAAAATAAAAAAATCATAACATACCATCACGTTTGTATTCCCCGAAGGATTAGGCCCTCTGCCTAGTCCTATGAACACAGACTTGTATGTTTAGGTTATATTTTATAAAGGGCGAGCATATTACTATTCTATCTATTTATCTATGCAGCCGGTAACACTCACTGCTGAGTGAAGGCCTCTTCTCTACCCCGCCACTGTGGCCGATCTTGAGCAAGCACTGATTCTCCACTGCCCTCACAATATCATCCGACCATCGGGCTGGTGGATATTGCTATTACTGGCTCCGTGCTGCTACTGAGAATGTCATAGAAAATGTAAATAACAGTTTGCTCAACCTGGGAATTGAACCCAGGCTCTCAAACGCACTACGCGCGACCAATACTTTAATGTAATGAGGCAGAAAAAAAACTTAAAAGTAGTAGACTCCTCTGAAATCTAACTCAGTTCATTTGTCTTATGTGATTAGGACCTAGGTATGTAATTAGGTACGTGATAATAATACAAACCATGTCAATTCTCGACATTATACATCAAACATCCTATAATAATCGATTACATAGTGTCGTCCTATTCGTCATATTGTACCAAATAATTTCTGTAAACATAGTTACGGTATCGATCTATTCTGAATCAACAATGACAATACAACAAATCAAAATATTGTAACCTGAAATTGTTTCAATACTTTATTTATTCAAGACCAAGGAGTAATTACACGAAGAGGTGTGTGTCATTCTAAATCTTGCTTATAATTGATCGGTACTAGGTAGTACAACAAAAAAGGATATATAATATTTTGCTTTTGGTTTATTTGTACTTGAAATCTTTTTGTAAAGAATATTTTATATTTTTATCAGGAGATTTTGCTCACTGAAATTTGAAATTCCCGTAGCATCCAGCCAGTGTACGTGACGTTGAAAAAGTATAACCAAACACATAGTTTTAAGTATATTATGGTGTTTAAGTTTTTCTTTTTTTTTTTTTCTTTCGTGATGTTATCCTGTCGTAGTCGTGGCGAATTTCACGCATCCTATGGTCATGACTATAGGGCATGTGAAGGCAAGTGCGGTTATTAGTCGGAACGAGTCAGACTCCGACATACCCTGCCGTCTCCCCTGGTGACGGAGGATCCATGAGCATTTTCCGTATTATAAAAAAAGAGGAGGTAATCATATTATACTATTATGAATAGTTTTTTGTACAGGCTTATAATCCTTGTTTCATCTAATACGTACTAATAAATTCAGTTGTTTATTCATCCTTTATGGGTCCATATACCGTTCATCTGATTGCGGTGAAGCTGTTGTGAGTGACTGTGTGGGTGCTCACGAAGGATTCTCCCCATAAAGAATCTTCTTCTTCTTGTCTATCTAGACAAGGCATTTCTGATGTCCATGGGCGGCGGTGACCACTTACCATCAGGTGAGCCGCTTACTCGTCTGCCAATGTAGGCAATAAAAAAATTTTCAACGGCACCGCTAGTGTTCAATAAAATGTGTCAATTGCGCATAACATGCCATCACGCCTGTATTCCCCGAAGGATTAGGCAGATATGTATTAATGCACATCCACAGTTCGCCGGTGTTTTGGTCCCACGTAATAGGGGCAATATTGCAATTAACCGGGCTCAAATCCAAACTCTGGACTGCTACTGAGATTTCATAGAAAAGCCAATAACACTGCTTGATCTGGGAATCTAACACGGGACCTCTAGTGTAGTAGTTGCGCGTAGATTATTTATGTATCAGACCGCACATAAATTATACAAATATGTTCCTTCTATTCGTAACAACATTGGATGCGACATGGGACGACATACAAGCAGAGCTTCCGGGCGTCGCTCGCGCTTGATCCCCGCTGACCCAAGGTCGCGGCTGGCTATTGTTGCTAGTCTTTTGTTCAAGCCACATCCACACATTACACGAGAGAATGTTTATAGGTCAACCGGCTCTACCATATACTTTATACATATAAAAGCCGCAAACTCTTCGAGGCGGTTTCCCTTCAGAAGATGACTTTGAAAAGGAAGTAATATTGTTGTTACCTGTGAAAAGGAAGTCTGTATTAGGTATGAATATGAATAAGCCTCTGTTGAATATTTAATACTAGAGAATGTGGATGTGTAATAATCCGGATTTAGGAACGTTTTTATGACGTATTGGTGCTCTTATTTTGGCTTAGAATAATCTCCTGTTACATATTTGCCAATTTTGATCTGGATACTTTTATGTAGATCTATATTTTTCAAATTGCGGCCGCACATCCAAATTTTTCTCGCCATGATCACAAATAAATTTTGCCTCGACTCTATTTGATACTAGGGTATCAAATAGAGTCGAAGCAAGAGTTAGAACTCTGCAATATTGGTAATTACAACCAGCATTAACATAACCTACATATATGAATAACTATGAATGACAATACAAAGACGCGATAATTTTGATTTCATTTCATGTTTCCTCAGAATTAGAAAAAAATCCATGTGGAAAAAATATCGGAATGCTGCCACTCGATACATAGCGAGTGCTCTCGAATCCACGAGTGATTACAGTTCACTCGACGCACGCCACTCTCCGCCACAGTCGATGACTCGGAACGACTCGATTACTCGAATGGCCCTACTATAAAAACCACAGACTATTCGCACCGTTTTATAGGAGCTGCACGAATCGTAAAATAGTTTCTTGATGGAAAACAATTCTGAAGTAGGTACCCAGATGTTACTGCTCGCGTCGATTCCTGAATAGAACAATTATTTGACATGATAGGTAATTTGAGCATCAGATTATCTAGGAGTAAGTTATTACTTACTTGTATGATAAATAAAATTTGATCGTATTTATAAATAGTTGGGGTGCTTGGCATATATATATTTGTAGAAATTGTATATGCCGTGAGCCAACGCCTGTTTTTTCACCCTTACATGGAAAAGCGGCCATCTCTCTACCGATCCGTAGTAGACGCACCGGGCGTCGGAAGGTTGATATAAACCATCGGCCAGAGGAGAGAAGCCTCGCCCTTAGATGGGGCCCAGTAGTAAATGTACCGAACCATGACTATAGAGTAAGAGAAGGCAATACCTTCAGAGACCAAAAAATAAGTTCCCTTTGCGTGTAAGTGCTGCAAGTGTTTACTTTCAGCAACTTTTTACCTAGTAGGTACAACTGCCTTATAATTCATAAGCCTAGCGTAGCAGTCGCGCTTAGGAATACCTAAGTGCCTTTTCTTCTACTTAGACTTCTACATTACCCAGACTCTGGGTTCGATTCCCAGGTCGACCAAAGTGTGTGTGAGCATAGAAAAACCCAATCGGTTTTTCTATGAAGACCTCAGTAGCACCTAGGAGTTGGGATGTGTGCCCGGCTTGCAGTAGTTCCACTAACAAAGAATTATGTTATGGTTTGCACAGTACGCAACTTAAAAGAATCATCAAAATAAAACAAAAAAGGTTATATAATAAACGTAATTCCTCTTTTTCAGGTAAGCACACCAACAATGAAAACATCACAACAAAAGTATGTAGAATTTCAGTAACAATCTAAACACGGCGGTGGATCCGAACGAAAACGATTATTCGATTTAATGTAATGAATAATGCAACGATAACGCTTTACTATCTGATAGTATTTTTAATAAATGTAGTAATGGTAACCAGACAATACTGTTGTTGTGTTAATGATTAGGCGGTATAGCCTTTGTTAGTCATTCTTTATTGAAAAAATGTAGGATAATAGGGCTTATCATGTTAAGGGTACCACTACAATGCACAATATTCTGTCACAAAGTCGTAATGTTTACTTAACTTTATTGTGTTCCGGGTAGAAGGGTAATGTAACCAAAGGGAATGCTCCGAGGAACTGTTCAGATTGATCCCTGCGACATCTTTCCGCCATCGTTGTACGCGACAGCAGTTCCATCCTCGTTCATCAACAACACAAAAATAATTAGCCTCATTTGGGAATCGAATCCAGGACAGGCGGCGTAACGGTAGTGGCGAGTTGGCCACCAAATGTGCAGGCAAAAATTAGTTATAACGACTAAAGTACTTTCTTTTGCCTTCCATCAAAAGTTTCTAGAGTAACAAACATAGATAAAAGTATGAATGAAGAGAAGAAAAAAATATTTTTACGCTCCAAGTTCTGTTGAGTAGCGCTGCAATTAGTGCAACGACCGCGCTAATGAGAGCCACGCCGCCATCTTAATTCGCACCTCGCATTACAAAATGGCGGCCCTTCGCTCCCCATAATTATGCATCCACTCGCGAATTTTAAGAAATATATGGCGGAACTTTGTTCAACCTCGTGAATATTCATATCACTACGGAACCATCTACTAGAACTTATGAACGAACAGATAATTCGCTACGTATAACGCAATCATCCGATTCGATTGGCTTAATTGAATTAATTACTATTGCACTGTGAGTCCGATTTAATTGTCCTTTATTTCTCCGGGTGTCGAGACCCTGTCTTTGTTGATAGCAATTAAATGTGTAGGTAATCCCTTGGATTAATGAGTGTTCATGTAATTTTGTGAGTCTATCTTGTGGGTAGGTTTTATTGGTCGTTCATCGTTTGTGTCTATCAACTTCTTCTAAAGTTTGTATAACGTTTTTTTTTTGGTCACCTCTTGGTGGGGCGTTAGCCTGTTTGTTAACATACAAGGCCTTATTCCGAATGACACTACAATACCACTATAAAACAAAGTCACTAATCGTTCCCTTTCTTCTTTTTATTCGCATCTTTCTTGATGTTTCTCCAAACCACGTAAGAATTTTGAATATGGTTTTCTCTATCATTTAGATAATTCCTTCCGAAAGGTTTACAATTATGAATAATATTTTATGCATGTTATGAATACATCATACCCGTGCGAAGCCGAACCGGGTCGCTATTATTGTATAACCTATATATTGTAAACTGTTACTTACCAACTTTTGCTTAAAAAATATGGGGTGTGAAAAACTGATCATTCCTATATATTTAATTCTCATCTTTTATTGCGAAAAAATCTTATCTCATCAGCCTATTTATAGTCCCATTTCTGGGCACGGCTCAGTTTCAGAATGAGACAGGTTAGGTTATAGTCCACCACGCTAGTGGACTTCACAAGCCACCAAGAAAATTTCTTACGTATGCAGGTTTCCTCACAATGTTTTCGATCAAAGTTTAAGCTAGAGATATTTGTTGTTAAGTCGCACAAATGATTGCGAAAAGATTCAATCTCGAAACCTTTGACTTTGCAGTCCAATGGTCATATGACTAGGTTATCACTGCTTCACCAATTATCTAATTAAATAAAATATTTAAAAAAAAATATAAAAATAATCATTAAACATAAAATTTTTAACGCCTACAAATTTTTGCGGAGCAAGTTTTAATCCTACCACTAGGTATGTTTCTATCGTATTTTTTGAACATCAGTGATTTGTTTAACGTGAAATCATTTCATTTGCTAGGTGCAAATGACATGCTAAAACCATATTAATTAAAATCTTATTAATTGTATGCCATACACAAATACCCGTACTAAAGGCATGGTTTATAACAGTGCTTGTCAAGTGTGAAAACTGACTTACCCCATAATACATTTAAGTTTTCATGGTAAACAAAGAAACCATGGATCACTTATACGTACATTAATTATTACTTAATTTATTTCGGCCCCCATCTAAGCTTAACTCGAAAGTATGGCGGAGATAGAGAGAGAACAAATCACCTTGCTTACCTTTGAACCATAATTATGTTTTTCGCATAATATCTTTATCAAAGCCTTATACGCATTTTATTTATTCCACTAAGGTAGCAAATACGCCTACGGACTACCTGATGGTAAACGGTTACCATAGCCTATAGACGCTTGCAACACCAGGGGTTTTGCCCGTTGCCCGCCACTTTCGCGTTGCCGACTCTGTAAGCTTTTTTTTATTTCACACTTTTTGTGCATTTATAAATTTCTGGATATATATATAAATGTATTCTTCATCTGCATCTATTCTTTAAAAAAGAGAGTCACATTTTTTTCACGGATGATCATGGTAGCGTCTGTCTATGTTACATCAAAGAGATGTATTAGGGTTATAAAGCGGGCATTAGGAACTTTATACAGAAATATTAATCAAAAAAAAAAATACAAAATTATTAATTATTTAGGCTAACATGTGATAGAGACAGAGCGACGTAAACAGAACGATTTGTTTCCAATAGGAAATAAATAATAGTGTTACGCCGGATACGTAATAGAACGACTGAGATGGCTCACGAAGGTTCTAGAAACGTGTGGAAGTTTAATCTCGACACTCGCGTAGGTATAAGTAGGTACTTATATCTATAAGTGCCTATAACAATACCTCAAGGACACGCGGCTCGCGACACAATAGGCCGAAGTCAACGCCCGCGAAACAATAGGCGCGCGAGTACCTACTCGTATTTTTTGTAGCATTTTCGGGATTATTCGATTCTGGAACTTTCTGAGCCATATAAATAGCGGTCCTAAGGGGCCGGCAAGGCACCGGCTCAGACGGCATCACCAACAAGGTGGTTAAGCTCTTCCCCGCCTCCCTGATCATTCTGATGACCGCCATCTTCAATGCGGCATTAAATAATAACATCTTCCCACAAGTGTGGAAAGAAGCTACCGTCATCGGTATCCCTAAACCCGGTAAACCCAGGTCTGAGCCCTCCAGTTATCGCCCCATAAGTCTCCTCAAAGTCCTTGGGAAGATCTATGAGCGGCTTATCTATGCCCGATTAAAGAACTTTGCCGAATCCCATAATCCCATAATCCCGACGAGCAGTTTGGTTTTCGAACCAAACACTCTTGTATCCACCAAGTGCATCGCATAGTCGAACATATCAGCGCTGGATTCCAGCGCGGTATGACGACTGGCATGCTCTTCTTCGACGTGGCGAAAGCCTTCGACAAGGTCTGGCACAATGGCTTGATTTACAAGCTATATTCATTCAACGTGCCAGACCGTCTCGTGCTCATCATTCGAGATTTTCTGTCGAATCGCACCTTTCGCTATCATATAGAGGGCGGCACACTCTCGTCCCCCCATCCTATCCGAGCCGGAGTCCCTCAGGGCTCCGTGCTCTCCCCTCTCCTTTTCACGCTGTACACCAGCGATATTCCAAAAAGATCCAAGTCGCAGTTGGCTCTATTCGCTGACGACACGGCTATATATTATTCCGGCATCAGCCTAACAAACATCACCAAAATTCTCCAATCCTCGGTCAATGCCCTAGGGAATTGGTTCAGGAAATGGAGAATAGAGGTGAATCCCTCCAAGAGCGCGGCGGTTCTCTTTCACAAGAGTTCCGACCTCTCCGCTCAAGCCCAACCCATCTCCCTCTTCGGCCAACAGATCCCTTGGGAAAAGAAAGCCAAATACCTGGGCGTGGTTCTAGATTACCGACTTACGTTCCGAGAGCACATAAAAACGGTGCGTTCGCGCGCCGCTTTTGCTCTAGGACGTCTACATGGCATGCTCAATGCACGCAGTAAACTCTCCCTCAAATACAAGGTGAGAATTTACGTGATGTGTATTCGCCCCATCATGACCTATGCGAGTGTCGTATTCGCTCACATAGAAAGTCCCGCTGTCCATAGGATGCAGACCCTCCAAAACAGATGCATGCGCAAAGCGGGCGCCCCTTGGTACGTGCGCAATAGGGACCTTCACTTAGACCTAAAACTGCCTACCATCAAGCAGTTTATGAAACGCGCCTCTAAGCGCTATTTCGATTTGGCCCCCCTTCACCCTAATCCCCTAGTGGTCAGTAGCGTAGACTACAAACCCTCTCAGATAAGTAGAGTGCGCCGCCCAAGGCACGCACTCACTTACCCTGACGACCTAATCACCCTAGCGCAGGAGTCAAACAGAGTGACTAGCACTCTCAAAACACACGCACAAAAACGCCGCCCGATATACCGTCCTCGCCGGCGAGGCCCGTCGCGAAGACCCCTTAACGGTAATCCTCCCCGTCCCTTGCTCGAGCCGGCCCGTGCCGAGCCAGTAGCTTTAAATTCGCCCCTAAATAATTTAAACCCAGATCCAGCCGTCCCTAGCTGCCCCCCCAGCAACGCCCTAAGCCGAGGTCCGAGTCCCGCAGGGGACACCCTTAGCTGTGTTGCTTAGTTTATAAGTTGCCCCTGGCTGGAGGCATTTGGTGCCTCGCCACCTAGTCCGGTTAAGTTTTTAAAGCTCCCTCGAGCTAAAAACTAAGTCCGTCAAAAAAAAAAAAAAGCCGGCAAGGCAGTTCAATTGTGGACACGGACAAGTGAAGATCGAAGCGAACTACGAAGCGACTACAGTGCGATAGTGAATTGTGAAGTGAACTAGTATAGTGACATACTGGTGATTTGTGTTTTGTATTCGTGTGAATAATTAAAGTTTTCATTGTTTATCGGTTAAATTGGTGTCAATTAATTTATCCCGAACCCCAGCTAGTAACAATAGATAACGATTTAGTTCATGATGTTCCATGTCTATTACTATTAATATTTAAATGTATTCGGTGTATATGTAAATATGCATAAAAAATGCTTCTTAACACACATAAAAGTCAGAATCTGTGTCTTTAAATCTCAACTGAATCGGGTTCTTCTTGGTGAGCGCGTTCCATCGTAGATCGTAGTGTCGCGAGATCAAGAAAAAATAAATAAAAAAGGACCATGATCATCTTCACTGTTCTACGCTTGTTAATTGCGTAGGTATTACGTATATACGATTAGCGATTACTTAATACAATATCGCTAATATAGTTACTGGGAGTCGTTGGATGCAGGCGGCACGTAACCGGTACTTGTGGAAGTCTATGGAGAAGGCTTTTGTTCAGCAGTCGACCTCTGTGGCTGTTATGATGAAATATTTTTTCGTTTTCCGTTACCTACGTTTTATTCATGGTCAAGAAAGCAATGAATATAATTTAATAACTTTAAATAATTTTTGGCTGAACATTATCAGGGTTCAAGCCGAAGTTTCCGGTCCGAAAGACCTTAGTCATAAAAGGTTAGTTAATAAAGTACTCTAAAATGTAAAAAAGGACTAAAGATTTATCAATTGTTTTTAAAACGGGTCATCCTTATCTCCTCTTCGTGGTGTCGGTCTTTCAGCACGAAAATAAAACAAAAGAAGTTCTAAATTAAACTTCCCTGAAATATAGAGTGCGATCCTTTTGTGGGAATAATAGAGGGGCGTGGCGGGACCCGATCTTTGTGCCCAACCCTAAATTATCTCACTTCGACGGTTCCAGATAAAGATTAACTATTAAAGGAGGCCTCGGGACCTTCTTAAGTGTCTATAACTTTTTTCAACTCCGATGGCTACCTGGCAGGATTCTTCCTTTAAATTTCGAAATCCAAACTTTGTCGGTGATTTTTATCTGTTTTCGTCGTTTTTCATTCAGACTACTCGTAGATTAATGATATTGTTAAAGTTTCTATGAAGGTTAATTATAAAACTACGCTTATGATAAAATATGGTTTAATAATTAAATAATGCCCACGGGAAAGCACTTGAAATGCCATTATGTTACCAATTTACTATCTTGAGTATGCGTAAATTCTGCTAGTTGAAATTTAGCTGTCAAATGTATTACGATCTTAACATTATTCGAATTAAATACCTACATAGAAATCACTACGATTATGTTTGAAAAGAATGAAAAAGGTGATTCTCATAAAATAATTCTTTGTTTTTTAATAAAAATTTATATGTTTGCAAGAAAATCTTCAGGACGTTTTACATCTTGGTTGATTGCATAAAGCTTTTATCTAGGACGATACATAATTACGTCATATCCTAGAGGCGCTTGAGCGTGGTATGTAGTCGGCTCTAGTAAATCTAATTAGTACTAACTGGTTACGTTTGCACCTAATACGAATGTGATTAGCGCCAACTCGGTGCGTTGAAGCCGGATGACTATCAGGTGCCGCTGTTTTCCGCTCTCTGTAAGCGCAATATAATTTATTGCAATAACTACTGATATCCTGTTTTAGTATCATTCCCATATGTTTATGTGTGATACGAGTTTTGAGTTCCAACAGTAGGGATGGGAACAAACCGATGAGGTATTTAGTACTCGTATGTATGTCGAGGTACGAGTCATGGCTAACTTTTACCTACGTTGATCAACCGATCTACAAGGTTAAGTTGCACTAGCCACAGTCAGTCTGTAGATGGGTGCCCATTGTTAACACATCGAAACCCCTCCGTGTCTCGGAGAGCACGTAAAGCTGTCAGTCCCGGTTTTCATGCGAACATCTATAATAATCGTTAGTGGTATTCAGCAGGATTTGGTTAGACTGGAAGTCGACCACAACATAGTAGAAAAAAAAACACGGAAAATAATTATGATTTTGGATTAGGTACTTTTAAAATCATTGTGATTCTTATCAGTACGTCTGTATAGAAAAAATACCAATATCTTTCGAAGTATACATTTTTGTTAATTTAATTTGTCTAACTTTTATCTAAAAAAATAATTTGACACTGTATAGAATTTCTGGTCTTATGGCTGTCGTTAAGTATAAAATACTGATATTCAGCCGCATTTGGTTAGACTGGAAGCCGAATGAAGATGATAGAATTTCTGTCCAATAAAATAATTATAGTACAGAAACAAATTGACTGTTAAAATATGATTATAATTTGTTAATGCCTCAAGATACGGCTATCGTTATGCCGAAATGTGCTCTAATATACTCAACCGCTTTCTTGTTTATTGAAAATAAGTAGCGAAATCCAAATATAAGCAACACGCTTATTTGCACTGCAAATATCGTTCTGTCACCAAAATCCCGGTCGTCGATAGAAATCGCCTATAAGCACATGTAATACAGGCTTGATAAACAAGTGGATGCAATATCTGAGCAATTACAGTCGAGCGCCGATCTCCAATATCCGGCGAGCACAATCAAGATGGCCGGGCTTCCGGCAGCCATGTTGCTACGTCACACCGATACACCAAATTGTTTACACTCACTTTGCATGAAATACTTTTAAAATTGATAATTATAAAATTTGAAATCAAATTAAAATTTGGAATATTTTAAGAAGATGGATTGAATATATTACGTTTTGTACATTTCTTATTCAACAGACAATTAAGATTTAAACCGATTGGGTTTGAAATAATCTTTATTCTGTAGTCGTTGACTCAGCGTTTTAAATTTCACAGCGAGGGCAAGGTAAATGATCATGTTACATATTATGTTTGATTTTTAATTGGAAATTTACCGATATTTCCTATCGTCTTCCCTAGATGGCAGGCATCCGTGAAAATTCATATAGATGTTATACGAAAGAGATGGCTATATTAAGACTTTCTGAACTTTAGGCAAAGGTTAGCAGTTTATATACTCATTTTCATAGGCACACTCTAACCAGTTTGGAAACTGTCTCCCTCTACATTTGTTTAAACAGATTATAGAGTGTCGCACACACTGCTATACTGCTGATAACTCAAAAATATTTTTACGGTCGTCAAAGTTATTACTTTTATTTTTGCTCAAGATAGGAATGTACATGTCAGCGCGTTGAAACAATAGAGGCTGTTTTTTATTTATTGGCAACACTACACACACTTGTTGGGTATCGGTATGTGATGTTATCAAACTGTCAAATGAACCATCTGACATAAGACGATGATCCATAAATGATCTTTATAGATGAATAATGGGTATCATTTGTTTTAAGAGAGGTAGGGCATAGAAGTGGGAGTCATTCCACTCAAATTGGAGCTGCTCGACTGGGGAAGTACCTCTGCCTTGCAGAAAATCAAAGTAAATACAGCTTTGAGCGGTGTTGTGTTTAGTGAGGAAGGTTGCTAGTACTTCGCGAGAAAACATTGTGTTGGCAGTGGGGAGACTTTTATCCTTATACTGCCAACCCAATTTTTTTTTTTGTCGGACATAGTTTTTAGCTCGAGGGAGCTTTAAAAACTTAACCGGACTAGGTGGCGAGGCACCAAATGCCTCCAGCCAGGGGCAACTTATAAACTAAGCAACACAGCAAAGGGCGTCCCTTCCGGGACACGGACCTCGGCTTAGGGCGTTGCTGGGGGGGCAGCTAGGGACGGCTGGATCTGGGTTTAAATTATTTAGGGGCGAATTTAAAGCTACTGGCTCGGCACGGGCCGGCTCGAGCAAGGGACGGGGGTGCTAAAACCCAACTATTCCGCCTTCGTTTTATAAGGTCGGCGACGCGCAAGTGATAGGTACCCCTGGTGTTGCAAGCGTCTATAGGCTACGGTAACCGCCTACCATCAGGTGGGCCGTGGTGGGTTTGCAAAAATAATTTGTCATTTTTTTATATTCATGATACTTATCGATACCTATCAAGTGTCCGAACTTTTGCCATCGAATCAAGTCACTCTGTGGCTTTGGAAGTTCGTGTGGCGCTATTTTGTATAATGCAAATTTTTTTGAAAGGTCAGAACACGGTCAGTTGTTAATATAATTTTTTTTTATTATTGTTGTTTTGTTGTATTAGGCTATTTATAGTGAATAAATTGTTGTTTTCAAATAAGGAAGTTCAACAAATTTGTGTGTTATTGATTATTTTTAGGTGATATTGTTTAAAAAACATATCTATACAAGTGAATAATTAAATGAACGCTAGTATCCCGTGCTGGTCATTTTATTAACGCGCTTTAGGTAAATAGTTTCGATTAATTCACCAAAAACGTATGGGTCTCAAGGAAAATCGAAGCAGTTGAGCAATAATGGTTTTTAATCCTTTAGTCTTGCGGATATAACTAACCTCGTTTAAGAAATACTTTGTGGTCACCTTTATGTTCTTATAGTTTTAATTTCTAAGTCTTACATTTATTTTAATTATTATATATTCAGGTATGTGTGTGATACCTGGTAGGCATAATTGACTAGCGTTTCGTGAAACAACATACAATTTGTTAGTTTCAAAATGTTTACTTATTTATCAAATGTAGACAGAAACAAAGCAGCCATTTCATTAATTGTTTTGGAGCGCGTCTGTGAGGCCAGCTAAAAATACACAAGTAGCTTCATAAATCAAACAGTACAGATTTGGGGCATTCGTTCGTATATATGTAAGTCTTATGTATATGTTCACTGGCTCGGCCTCACCTGACGGATCGTTTAACATTTACTACATAAGGTGCCTTTCCTGTCCGTTTATTTTTTCAGCGTTTTTTGTATGTGGGTAACACTTGCCGTCAAGGGTTAGGGCACTTAACGTCAATGGAATCCACATATTTTTTTAAAAAGGCTGGCGTAAACATTTTCGTTGTGACGTTAGTGGTTGGGCAACATATAAGCCAAGAAAAAAGGACGCATATGCTGAGTGAGAGTTACACAAATGAAGACAGTTTTATTTTCTTGTAGCTTTAATTTCTGTCCTACATTTATTTTTATTAATATGCCCTCCAGGTATGTCTGTGATACCTGGAAGGCATAATTGACTAGGGTTCCGTGAAACAATACACAATTTGTTAATATATCTGTTTCAAAATGTTTAATTATTTATAAAATGTAGACAGATACAAAGCAACTAATTTTCAATAAGTTTCAATATTTAATATTGAAATTGTTTCTAAAACAAATACACTAAAAGGAATTTGGAGGAAACATTGAGATATTTATATCTCAAATAAATATATACACACAGACAAAAAAAGCGCGTATGACCATTTGACTGCCAAGTCGAAGGTCTCAAGCTCGAACCCAAGGCACGCCACGCACCTCTGACTTTTCGAATTCATGTGCGTATTAATAATTAATTATCACTCGCTTAAACGGTGAAGGAAAACATCGTGAGGAAACCGGCATACCTTAGAGATTTTTCTCGACGGTTTGTGAAGTCTGCCAACCCGCACTAGGCCAGCGTGGTGGACTATAGCCTAATCCCTCTCAATATGAGAGGAGACCCGTGCCTAGCAGTGGGACAGTTTTTTTGTGTTGATGATGATGAAATAAATATAGACACACAGACAAGAGATTTTCAATTCATCTGAAACGAGGAAGCTCATTCCACATTTCAGATGAATTGGAGTAGGTCTTCCCCAATAACTATAATCTGTGTGTCTTTAAATCTCCAATGAATCGGTTTCTTCTAGGCAAGTGCGTTCCACCGTAGATCGCAGTGTCGCTTAACATCAGGCGAATTAGCGGTCAAGCGTAGACCTAGCGTGAATAAAAAAAACTGTTTAATTTTTACTTATCTCCAAAAATTATATAATTTATCTATATTTATTAATCTCCTTCTAGAAGTCACTTTAATAAAGTACCTAACTAAGTATATGTATCAAGAGCTGCCTACGATATACAGCTACTACCACTTTGACCACTGTTCTATATTACCAAGAAGGTTAGGCAAACAATGTTGCTACTTGAATAACACAAGTTTGTCGTCAATAAGCTTCAGTAGTACACTTTGTGCACGCCACTGAAATCCTCGGAAAGACTAAGCCAACAGGCTCATTGGCTTAGCCCACACTTACATTGCACGCTCATGCATCAACTTTTAAACTTCAGTTACAGTTGGAGCTTTGAGCTTCATCTGGTTTGTGTATTTTATGTATTTTTAATTGCCTTATTAGTCTAGTAGTCGTTATCGAGATTGCTAAGCTTGAGGTTCTGGGTTCTAGTCCCAGGTGGAGGAAAGTGTTTCTTTTTGGGACTGAAGTTTTTTATTTATACCACTAAGGTAGCAAACAAGCCTACGGCCCAACTGATGGTAAGCGGTTACCGTAGCCTATAGACGCTTGCAATACCAGGAGTATCTCTTGCGCATTGCCGACCCTGTAAAAACGAAAGAAGAATAGTTGGATTGGCATTACAAGGGTCAAAGTCCCCCCACTGCCGACACAACGTTTCTTCGTGGAGTACTGGCAACCCTGCTCAGGAACCTGCCCTAAGGAACACAACACAGCTCAAAAGTTGTGTTCCTTAGAGTGAGCCTTCATTTCACTTCAATATTCTGCAAGGCGGAGGTACTTCCCCGGTCGGGCAGCTCCAATTTGAGTGGAATTAGAAGTGGCAGTTGTCTTCTTAAAAGGCCAGTTAGGCATTGCTTTACATTTTATAGTTATTTTAAGGACTAACATCAATTATAGACTTTAAAGAAACTGTGATCTTTGAGTTCGGTTCGGTGTTTCGGATAAACTTAAATATAAATAAAGTGTGTTTTATTTACGTTGTGTCAATAATAAACTGTGGGTGTACATAAGAACACTTCATCGATCTGTCGAGGAGTGTAGGCGTGTTATGTTAGGTTATCGAAAGGAAACCAGCACTTGTTAAACTAGGAATTCGAACTTATCCGGAACTACCCACCTCTCCGCACTACACTCGTATGATATGTAAGCTTTATCCTTTAAAAAGGAGACCTCCGTCACAATTTTATTTCCTTTACATTTTTTCTACTACTCTAAACTGAATTAACTTTATTTTACCACAAAGTGCCAGAATAGCAGTCCATACTATCACGTCTGTATTTCCGAAGGGTTTGTCAGAAGTGAACTAATTTACATCCACAGTTGCGCTGCGGTGTGTTCGCCTTTATATTTAGGTCCCAAGTGATATTCCATATTCCATAGTGATATCCCTATTGCCGTTAATCGGGCAAAAATCCGAATTCTACGATCTCTCAGGTGCTAATAACAATTTCATACAAAAAATCATATTATTAAGCATTAAGCATATTATTGCTTGATCAGGACATAATATAGCATTCGCGTTTATGACCACTGTACAAATGAGGAAGTGATATGAGGCAGAATAGCAATCCAATGTTATCATTTCCCAATAATGTGCCATAATATATGATAACATCCCTTATCACATATTGCTTTTACAATAAACAGATATATTCTGCAATATATTCCACCTAAACTTTTTTCCAATATCGGAGCAGATCCCTACAATAAAATGTTTACCTGATTACGCAGAAACTCCAAAGAAATATCTGTAATAGCGGAGACATGCGCTATAAGACATCATTATTGTGTCCCATTGTGTTGGAAACTAATCTTAGGATGATTGCTCACTGCCACTGTTTAATAACGAAACCTTCGTGGAATAGAGAAGAGTTTTTTTTTATAGTAATAAAAATAATAATATTATAAAGCATCTTTTTTCATCAGCGAAAACAGCTTTTTTTTCTGTAAATAATTCCTTTAAAAACTATTATATAGGTATTGAATCAAAGTTTTATGTTTTTTTTTACAAATGAGTACCTAAAAGGCTATTAGGTTTTTCCAATATGATATTGCCCTGAGTTTGGACTGATGATCGGTTAATGGTAATAGGCTTACCCCACATGATAAATAATACATTATATTTATTTTTTATAGATATTTTAAAGACACTTTTACAAGTCAATATTTACATTACTCGGGACAGCATACTGGCGAAGTGTGGGCAGTCCTATCGCCTAACCCATGGGCATAATAACAAATTGTTTATTGTAATACTAACCAAACAACCTGGTTCCCAGATAATAAATTTCTTGCAGATTTATTATCTGGGATTTAAGAGCTAGTCCTTAATCGGAATTCCTTTTATTAAGAGTAACTATAGAATAGCATGAATCTATCCGCAAGGCAACATCATTTTCAAGTCTAACGAGCATCTTTGTTATTTGCTAAAGAAAAAGCTTGTATCTGCGAGTGATCCTTGTTAAATAATAACTAGAACATTTCTAGGGGCCTTTAGGAAAGAAACAATTTATCAAGTTGCCTGCAGAAGCGTGCCTTGCGAATGGCTGTGTACTACTTCCTAGCCATAAATCAGATTATATGACAATCTCCTGAACGTAACGGATATAAAGTATACTTACTTATTTTTAGTTGAATAATGAGTTGCGGAGGAGGAGGATAGCACTCGCTTCGTGTAAAATACTGATATTCAGCCGCTTTTGGTTAGAATGGAAACCAACAAAAAAAAAACGCTCGGAGAAGGAAATTATGATCAGATTTTAAAGTTATTAAGAAAAGGAAAAATTCGACATGACGGGTAGGTATCGCAGTGGCTTAGTGGTCATAGCGTCTGGTGTACCTAACCAGAAGACGCAGGTTCGAATCCTGCCCGCGGTAGAATTTTTCCTTTTCTAAATAACTTTAAAATCTTAGCATGGAAAATGCCAAAAATATACAAAAAGATAGTTATGATCAGATGTTAAAAGAACGAGTTCGCAACCTCCAACAACAAGTCCGACATCTAATATATAAAATTCTCGTGTCACAGTTTTCGTTGCCATACTCCTCCGAAACGGCTTGACCGATTTTGATGAAATTTTTTGTGCTTATCGGGGAGGTCTGAGAATAGGCCAACATGTATTTTTCATACCCCTAATTTTTTTTTTTTATGGCAAAACAACGTTTGCGGGGTCAGCTAGTAAATTAATAATTATGTAGATTATATCCAAGGTAATCAATTGTATTGATAACACGCGCCCCGCATCCTGTCAATCCTGTCAATATAATTTACGACGCAGCGTAATTCCATCATCCATCAAGACTACGGAATGTAAGAGAGAGATGAAATAACATGTACAGAGGCCGCATCAAGCTACCCCAATCTGTCAAATTTGTTTGATAGATTTTCAACTTGAATACCAAGTCATAAGGTTCATATTCAATTGGGAAAATTTGACAGCTTTGGATAGCTTGACCTGCTGGCGTTTGTTTGTCAAATGAAACTACTTTCTTCTGATTTTACCGCGTTATATTGATATTATTTAACAGGACCTTACTTTCATGGTGTGAAAACTATCCATCCATCCACTATTTGACCGCGGCTAGCGCAGCTTAACCTTGCAGATCGGTTGATCAGCGTAGTTATTACTTGCCCACGAGCCCTTCCGTTCTCTACATCAGATACCAATTTAAAAACATGGCAAGTTGTAATGTAACTTTTTTAATGCCATATTTCAAATTGTGCTAAATAAAAGTATTCTTCTCCTTTTTAGTTTGACGAAATCCTGATGGACGATTAGGTCTAAGTCTAGGTTTGATTCCCAGGTCGAGCAAAGGGTTATTGGGTTTTTCTATCTGAACTGATCAGTAGCAGTTTGGAGTTTGGATTTGTGCCCGGTTAATAGCAATAGGCTCGCCTCCTATCACATGGGACCTAAATATACGGGCGAACTGTGGGTGTATATTAGTACACTTCTGCTTAACCCTTCGGAGAATACAGGCGTGATGGTATGTTATGTTATAACCGTACCTAAAACTTATCCAAATTACATCTAAAATGGAGTTCCTATTATAGCAATCGCATCCTGCGGAAAATAGGTGCTAACTAACTAATCGGAAATACATTAATGTACTCAGTACAGCGATGCTGTCAGCACCTCTGACTCTTATCTGCTAACTAACGTTCAAGCAAGCTAGCGGATATGACGTCATTTTGTGTCCGGACGCCGTAGGACCCTCTGAATAGCCTGATAAGACCGAGACCGACCTCATACACTGCCGATTCGTCCTTAATTCGATCACAACTGGGGCCCAAGTAAATATTTGTTGAAATTTTGGTGCCCGTGACAAGGAGTGTAATAATTTGTTCATATAAAATAACACTTTCAACTTTGCAGTCCAATGGTCATACCACTAAGCTATTTAGGTCTCGACGCACTGACTTTTCGAAATCATGAGCGTTTTAATAATTATCACTCGGTTAAACGGTGAAGGAAAACAATGTGAGGAAACGCATGCCTTAGAGATTTTTCTCCACGGTGTGTGAAGTCGGTCAACCCGCACTAGTCCAGCGTAGTGGACTATAGCCTAATCCCTCTCATTCTGTGAGAGGAGACCCGTGCTCAGCAGTGGGACAATATAGGTATGGGTTGATGATTATAAAATAATAGGTTTTATTTATTTAAGCAGTTTTGTCAGTCTTTGGACTTTTGGATAAAACCTTTCACTAGTATTACTGACTATTTTGTAGTTAATGATCATCATTTTATTTTTGTTCCCGACTATATTGCCGTCTTTTGAATATCAGTATTTAACACGTAGATGCAATGCTAACTTGTTCTCTTGAATTTCTGAATACCACAATAACGAACATACCTGGATCTAGTCTCGATTAATGAACTCCATCATTGTCATCCATCCATGGAATAACAGCAGCAAGCACAGCTAATCATGAAAATCTATAATTGAATTTACGCAGAAATTGTTATATTCTTCTGCGGTCATTGTTATATATTGGAACGAAGTTCCATATCGCGCGTTGTGAAAGGGGGCTAGACGGAAAAAAATCTTACGAAAAGTTGTCACGACACTTTTTGCTTGTCAACAATATTTGAATTTCGAATTATTGAGTGAATGACAATATTTAAATTTCGCGCGTTGTGAATTGTTGAGTGTATACAGGTTTTTTGTAAATAATAAAGAAACGTAAATACGAAAATTGAGCCTACTGATTAAGTTTATATAACATTATATTTGTTAATAATAAAAGAAATATTATTATAACTTAAAAAAAAAAAAAATTATTACAATTCCTTCACTAATTAATCGAGAGGAACTTCGTTCCATCCGGGTGTCCCTTGACACCTCTCAAGTTTTTTTTTTTGTGTATAGTCTGTGGCATTAATAAAAACTAAAACGTGTGAACTGTTGATCATTCTCCGACACCAGCTGTAGTCATTCTTAAAACTAGGGGAGAAACCAGTTCCACGCCACTTGCATTTCCAGTCTAGACGTGTACGTTATACATTTTTATTTATGAGAACGGTGACGTCCCTAAAATTCCAAAAGTGTATTGCGCAAAATAATTTCTGAATATATCTTTTTTTTTTAATAATTAAATATACTTAAAATCTTCAATAAAAAAACCTTTAAGATAATTTTCTATAGTATATGCTATGTTATTTAAGAAACTATGTTTAGGAAATAACATTTGAACCACTTCGAACACGAAATCATACTAAAGCTACACTACATAAGTGTTGGGACCACGCTCTCACCGCGGAAATGTCGATGCACGTCCGACAACAAAGTTAGCGCGGTTGTCCCAAGCAGGAAGCGATGACGTCACGCCATAGGTGTAACGTACCTCTAGCATGTATGCGGCCATTACAGCCTTTTGTATTAACTTTTTAAACTTCGCCGGGGCGCTGGACGTGGCGGAAAACTTTTAGCTGCCAGATGTTCGGTATTATACTTTTTAAGCCTAAAAGGGAACTCTCTCTAATAAATAACTTTTCTTTTTTAGTGTAGTCTGTGAAATATTGGTTAAATATACGTATAAACATGATGTGTTTTTATTTAGATATAGATGTTCACTTAGCGTTTCGGGATAGGGCCCTTATTATATTAGTTTAGCCAAAGAATAAATAGGTATCTTATAGATTTATGAATAAAGCATTTCATTCCTGTTTCTACACATCTGGAATTTGATTCGTAAGACACTTATCACTAGTACATGGAAGGACGGTGGACCTTTGCCCAGCAGAGGGACAGTATTGGCTAGAAAAACAAAACAGTTAAAAACAGAATCTAAAAAAAAACATCTAAGAAACGTGCCAACACGTGCACTTGTGCCGCAGCATCGATACTTAATTTAGCTGCTTTAATACAAAATAATCTTGGAAGTTAGTGTCAGAATCTAGGCCGCCGGCGCCGCGTCGTATCGATGTTGTTGCTCTGCCGGCTTGTTATCGGACCACGGCCTACTTCTGTCACTAACTAACATTTGGCACTTGTGAGACGACCGAACCTAGTGACGCTAACTCGTGCGACGATCGAACATCACTAGTGACACTAGAAACTAGTAGATTCTAGATTTGATCCGTTCTCAGCGTCAGTACTATTGATGTAATACTACTATATTGGTGATTTATGTTTCATAGAGGTTACATCTACATGTTTGACCTTTTTTCTATTATGTGTGTAAAGTTTAATGTGGATTGGAACGCAAGACGAATGAGTGAAGACTCAGAATAATAACTAAACCAAACATAGAGGTAATTTATGGAGTACTACAGAATTTCGTCGGTTTAATTACAAATTATAATACCAAACGACAGCTCATCTTGTGACGTGCCAAAAAAGTAAAATAGAGAGTGATACATTTATCTCAGTCCTACATACTTCTTCATGCCATAAGATAGAACAAAACTAAAGGCAGTTAGTAGGTTCCTATTTTAGCCAGATTTCTATGCTCTAGTCATTCTGTAATTATTTTATAGTGTGTGTTCCTTGTGCAAGGAAATAGATGTGAATAATGTAGATATATAGTTTAAGATACACAAGATTAAAAAAAACATATAAGTAGTATTATATCCATTGTCTAGTACCTATTAAACAAGCTCAGCTTGGTTTTGGACTAGATGGTGCTGTGTAAAAATGTCCCAAATATTTATTCAGTTGATCGATGATTGATTACGACGCGGCGCGGCCTGCGACCGGCTGTAATTAATTTCAGATCTCTGTATCTATCTATTCTGTCTCCTGTTTGTTCGTTCAGGAAGCGGTGTTGCAATCACGTTGCCTGTTGCATGTGTACCCACGTTGTGTGCACATGACATAAATCCGTGTTACATTGTGAAGTACGTTGTCGCTACAGACCTATCTAGTTACCGCGCAGCGCTCCGAACCACGATTTATGTCACCAACTAATATTGACGATATTCTGCAGCGCACGTTCCAAATATACAAGTATATATGTTCCGATGTTTACAAATGATACAAATCCATATCCATATTTAAATTATAAATGCGAAAGTTTGTTAAAGGCGAAAGTTTGTGAGTGTGTATGTTTGTTACTCTATCACGCTAAAACTACTGAACGGATTTAAATGAAACTTTGCAGTATTATAATTTATACATCAGATTATCATAGAGGCTAATTAAAAGTAACTTCACGCCGACGAAGTCGCGGGCAGAAGCTAGTATGTTAATATGTTTGTCTGTATACTTTTCACGCCTAAACCACTGAACATTATTTGATTTGATCGTGATGAAGGATGTAGGCTACCTTTTGTCTCAAAAAGTCCTTATCAACGGGCAACAGCTAGTATATTCTAACTGGATAAATTGCGAGTTTCCGTCATGTAGCGATTTCTTATCATAAGTCCTACAAAGAACTAAAAGTTATATTTCTCGTTTCCAAACCAAATAGTGATACATGTAGGCTTTCTTGTATTTTTCCTAAAGTTGTGCTCTATCTTAGACTTTGATAAACAGCTGCGTAGATCCTTGAAAGATTTGCGATTGTCTGTGGTCATCTCCGCAACCTGATAACTGGGCTACAAGATATCAAGATAGTTTAAAAGTTTCTTTATTCGTTAAACATTTATGATGTGTGTAACAACAGCACGCAAGATTATATACATTTTGCTCTATTCATGTAGAAATAGGCATTCATATCATAATTGTTGTAAATTGATTGACAACTTATTGTGCGGGTTCATGCCTAAGAATCAATTAGTTCTAAGATGGTTAAGATTAACCACCCATAAGACAATAGGTCCTACTACTTAAAGTCGAAAATGGTATAACTCACGTGGTTGTCATTAACCACGAGTCTCATTTTATACTTAAATATCATAATTATAATAGGTACTGTTCCCTAGTATTTTATGATAGATAGCGAACAGTTAATGATCACTTCCATTATTCTTCCAAATGAGTTTCTGGATTTAGCAACACTAATGGAATTGCGGTTATATGATTTCACACAATTTATAATCATATTGTGGTATCTGTTGACGTGTGTCACTCGATGACGATGTTTGTGTCACTCGCTCACTCCTGTTCTAGTTGAAAGATGGTAACACTATAATGGTAACATAAACATAACATACCATCACGCCTGTATTCCCCTAAGGGTTAGGCAGAGGTGTACTAATGTACACCCACATTTCGCCGGTAACCGGGCACAAATCCAGACTCCGAGCTTCTACTGAGAATTTCATAGAAAAACCCAATAACACTGCTGGACCTGGGTATCGAACCCAGGACCTCTAGCGTACCAGTCGCGCTAAGGACCACTAGACTAATGAGGCAGTCACTATAATGGTAAGCAGTTTAATACCTATGTAGGTACTCTTTTGTGGAGTTGAAGATTTGTGGGCATCGGCGCAGTAATTAGCGAAGTTTCTAGCACTCCATCCGAACACGATGAGTTTAGTTTGTCACTTGCCAGATGTACTGTGTCAGATGCTGCTACTGTCGGTTGTAGCCCAGGCATGTTGAACTTTGACGACAATTTGTCGTGAACCTGTTTCAGCATATCTCATTCCATTATCTTAGCGTGTTGGAGTCGGCTTCCAGTCCAACCCAGATGCGCCTAAATATCAGTATATTATACGAAGTGATTGCCTCAGACCTCTTGAGCAATACCCGTATACTAGGCTTTCAGGTGTCTGACTACCACTAACATTATCAAAGGCGACAACCGGTGCTTAAAGTGCTCTCCAAGGCAGGAGAGGTATTCATATTAAAACAGTTACTTTGTATATAGATTGATCCACGCAGTTTTATCACAGTTATACCAAGAGCTCTTCCATTACGAAAAATAAGGTGTTACTTGTCAGTTTATCAATTTAATTTTCTGTTTTTCAACAGTAGTAACTAATGATAAAATGTACATTCCTTTTAGAATTTACTGAGATATTAAATACAGGTAACCTTGCATCCGTCGTCGCAAATGTCACGAATCCCCTGGCTTTGAAGTTTAGGCAAAGGAAGGCATCCCTTGCCCTATACTTCACAGTCTGCCATGGGATTCGCCTGCGGTTTAGGAGTCCGACATACCCCACTTCGTCGTTAGGAGCCCGACATACCCCTGCCAGCTCTTCGGATTTTACGTCTCTACAAAAATGGTTATCGTGCGTAAGCTTTTTAAAATACGATATATTATCAATTTCCTTTTCGAATGTAATGAGATAATAAGGGTACTTTGGGAAGTATATTAATAATTATCTTACAAAATAATTCCTTCAAAGTAATTGTGTCAAGTTTACAAGATTTATTAAAATAGAAGCAAACAATCTCATTTCAATGTAAAATCCTACTTACTTCGTTTTATATCTCACGTAGGTAATCTTTTATTCAACCGAATATATTAACAAAATTTCTAGACAAAGTTAAGCGTCGGAAATGCCAAAAGTTAGATACCTATTACTGACTCATATTTGTGCATTCTTCATGACTCGAGCATGTGAGAATACTTTATCAAGTTATGTGAAGAACAGTCGAGTGAAGGCGCGGGAATATGGCGCCCGGTGTGAATTAATTATCCGAGTTCATAATGGCAAGCGTGTAGACAGTTTTTAATTATTAAAGTCTTAAAGTAGTGAGATCTGCCTTAAATAAATAACAACTAGTGAATGTATTGTTTTTTTTTAATTTGCGATATAAGTAATTTAAGCACTTTGAAAGAAAATTAAATTTGTTTACCTAAAGTTCTTAATGAAAAATTTAAAAATTCAACTGGCTTTTAAGTAGAAATGTCATTGAAGTCAGTGTATCCGTTTAGAGGATATGATCTCATACAGACAAATACCTACTTCAAAGTATAATATCTCTTTTTACGTTAAAGGTTTTTAACTACTTTGAGGTTTTATTGAAGTAATAAGTAGGTTCTTACAAATAACTAGTTGTTATTTCTGTGCAGTGCTCGCGGCTGAGACCACGGAGCTCTCGAGCCGCGCTTCGCTCGCTGAGCCCACGCCTACTAAACTTCCAAGTACGTCTTCTAATAAATAAATAAACAAAAACGCTACAATAAGATCTCGAAACAAAAAAAGCTGCAACATATACAATATCGAATGCAGAAATTCGACTGGTCTTTGAAGGCATTAGAAGTTCGAATAAACTAAAATCTCCAAAATTCCCTCTAAAATAGCAGATTATGAACAAAACCCCGATCGTATCATCAACAAAATAAATGTCATGAGATCTTATTTTAGCGGCACATAGTTTTGTCACCCGATAATAACACTGCACGTAAATGTGTCCAGCACTAACCACTAACCAGTCACTAAATCCCTTTGTAACCGCGACTAATTGATTTAGAGAGCTAAAAAGCCCAAACCGAATTTGCGACGTTCAAAAAAAATTCGATGATAAAAAAATTAACTGACAAAATGAAAATTGAAAATCGAACGTGAAAGTGTGGACGGTGGGAAAAAACATGATGACTGGCGTATTTCCGATAGGTGCAACACCAGCACAATGTAGATCCTTATCACAGCCATTCCATTTTCGATAAAGTACCTTCCCCGTTTATTTGCCTCCCATTCTGCTGTCTACCAACGCCAACCGAACATATATTTGGAAATGAACCTAATGTTTTGATGTTGTTTTTGTTTTTGTGTGAAACCTGAGCATGCACTATTTGTTAGTCGTATTTTTTATACTGAAACTGGAGTTGTCAATCTGTGAAAATCTAGCCTGTGACTTTTATAAAACCTTTTATAAACACACAATTTTTTAGTTTGGCATTATCCTGTATATATATTCCAAGCTAAAAGTAGTCGTCAGATATTTAGATAGCCCCCAAAAGTCTCACAATATAAACCGTTCTATTTCTAAACTGTTCATTCTATCGATTATTTCGGAGTATTACTGTAGTCAGGTTAAGATTAGATTTAGCTCCAGAAGTAATAAAATACAATTTCTCTGAAAATAAATTATATTATACTCACTGTTGTCCCCGGTTTAAATTATATTAAAGGGCTTTTAGATTCAAAAAGTAGCCTATGTCCTTCTCCAAGGTCTAATCTATATCTGTATCAAATTTCATCAAAATCATTTTAGCGGTTTATACGTGAAAGCGTAACAGAGAAGCAGTAGTAATATTAGTAGAGGTTTAATACATCATTTTTAAACAGGTCATATTTCTGTTTTTTTATTAACCCTAAAAACTATCTTTGATAAAAAAAATATTACAAAAATCTTTCTAACTAACTTCTTAATGGAGTCTGTAGTGCTAGTTTTCGGGCACCAGGAAAACTTTGAATGGTGCCGGTAACAGATTGCAATGAGGAGGAGTGAGCCATGAAGCATGACTAAGCTGCGAAGTGTTCGCGACATTTACCAAATAACATAAACTTGCCACTCTACTCTCAACAAAAGCGATCAGTGTGTTAAAACATGGACGAGTTAAAACAGTTTCAGCAAACTGTTCATTGTGTTTGTGTACATGGTCTAAATCTGTGAGTTAATTCTATAAAGTTACCTGGTTATAAAAGTTATTCAAAGTGAGATATTATAATAAAAGTTAAAGATAATAAGCAAAGGAAAAATTCGACCGCGGGCAGTATTCGAACCTGCGTCTTCTGGTTAGGTACACCAGACGCTATGACCACTAAGCCACCGCGATACCTACCCGTCATGTCGAATTTTGCCTTCACATTGTGAATTTACGTCTGCCCGCGGTTGAATTTTTCCTTTGCTTAATAACTTTAAAATCTTAGCATGGAAAATGCCAAAAAATACAAAAAGATAAAAGTTAAGGTTTAAATACTACTTTTGAATATTACCCGCAGTCCAAAGGGCTTTTAGACAAAAGCTAGCCTATGCCCTTCTCCAATCTGTCTCTGCACCAAATTTCTGCAAAATCAGTTAAGTGGTTTAGGCGTGAAAGTGTAACAGACACATAGAGTTACTTTCGCATTTATGATATTAATTAGGGAGACAATTTCAGTGCTGTATTACTATTATTATGAGCAGTGATAGCCTAGTGGTATGACCATTGGACGGCCAATTTGAAGGTCTCGAGTTTGAACCCAAGGCACACACTTCTGACTTTTCGAATTCATGTGCGTATTAATAATTAATTATCACTCGCTTAAACAGTGAAGGAAAACATCGTGAGGAAACCTGCATACCTTAAAGATTTTTCTCGACGGTTTGTGAAGTCTGCCAACCCGCACTAGGCCAGCGCGGTGGACTATAGCCTAATCCCTCTCAATGTGAGAGGAGACCCGTGCCCAGCAGTGGGACTGTAAATGGGTTGATGATGATTACTATTATATATTACCATATATATTTATGAAACTGCTTGAGAATTTATTTCCTGAAATAAAAAGAAACTACTATCTTAATATATCGTGTGGACTCTTCCTTCCTTACAAAAGAGTGTCTATGGAGTTTCTTGCCGGTTCTTCTCCATGAGAGCTACTTTTTGGAACCGTGCAACTAGTTTTGACTTTTCAAAAGTGCTACTTTAATGGTCTTATTGAAATAAAATATTTGAGAAAGAAAAATAAGCGTGTAAAATAACTCATGTTACATTGCATTTTCGTACATCACTTCGACACTAGGTTCTACACTTCATTCTAGACTTCACAACTACAAGCGAGTGCCCGGAGCAACTTACTAAAGACGCCTATTTCGGTACTAAACCTCTAAAGGCCTAGCTTTTGCACGTGAAGGTGAAGTTTTTTAGCTAAGATTGAGACGCAGAGAGCCTATTCTCTGACACATTTCATTTTTAAAAGGTTTTTTTTTGCGTACATGTAACACGTAGATATATTTTGTCTCTCATTACATGTCTTCATAAAGTTTACCTATCCACGGAGTAAGTATATATACTTTATTTAATGGAGTTTCTTGCCGGTTCTTCTCCATAACACCCATTTTTTGGAACCGTACAGCAGTTTTGACTTTTCAAAAGTGCTAATTGAAATAAAATATTTAAATTGACGACTTGAAATGGTGACGATGACGATGTGTCTGGACTAGTTCGATTCCCACAGGACACTGTGATGTAATGAACATAAGTATTTGTGTTTGTTTGGATGGTTCGTATATTGTTGATTTGCATTTACAAAAAAAAAAGGATATTATATCCATTGTCTAGTACCTACGCATTACCAAGCTCTGCTTAGTTTGGAACACCAGTTGGTGTAAAATATACCAAATATAATATTTATTAATTTTATTGTTTAATTTTGACACTTATATTAGACATTGCAATAAAGCTACTATTATAAATACTATCCCTTTTTGGCCCTTACAGCTAACCCGGCAGACTGTCGGTACCCATAGACGGTGTAAAGGAAATCACGACAAATATCCTTACTTTCCTTGTTATCCCTTCTAATATTATAAATGCGAAAGTAACTCCGTCTGTCTAGTACGCTTTCACGCCTAAAACGCTGAACCGATTTTGATGAAATTTGATACATATATAGATTAAACGAACCAGAACCTTGGGGAAGGACATTGGCTACCTTTTGTCTCAAATAGCTCTTTGGGACGCGGGTGAAACCATGGGTAACCGCTAGTATCAATATAACTCAATAAAATCTTTAAAAATGTGTATACAAATAGGCATATTTTTGCTTAATCGTCAACCATATCTAAATATTGGTGGCAACAGGGAACCTAACCTGGTGTAAAAAGCTATGACTGAATACATCTAAATGAATTGAGAAAATAAAATATGGCAGCGATCAGCTCAGCATTTTTTGTTAAACCATCACGTCCCTCGTCAACGAAACACACAACAAAACATCGCAGAAGCAATCGCTCATACCTGTCGAGATTTATCAACGTTATTTCAGACTCATTTGTAAATTAACAGAGATTGCTTCGCTCTACGTTATCGCGCTTTTTCAGAAACGCGGGGAGTTAAACAAAGGGGACATTTTGGGGACACGGCCCTTTAGCATTGTGGCCTGCTGGTGACGTGTTTATTGCGAATAGAGGAGGTAAAGCTGCTTACTCACTGGCAAGTGTCCATTGGCTCGTTTGAAACATCTGGATATGTTTCCGCCCACAACACTTTAACTATAATCTAAGACAATATATTGTTATTGCTGTTAGAGGAGAAAATCTTTTGATTACATTTACATCGAGTAAAATTAATAAGTGCGCCTAAATACGTTTTTACACCTCGTGTAGTCAACTTTTTATGTAACTGAGACCATCTTCAAGCATTTATCTAACGACTATCTATCTTTAACCTAATTTGTATCATCCATCATCCATGACCATCCCGGGAGTAGATTGTATCAAACAAAAAAAATAATCATTTAAAACTTGTTTATAAAGAACAAAGTTATGCCGAACATACATAAAAAATTCTTACGGTGAGCAAAGTTGCCAGTGCTCCACGAGGAAACGTTGTGTTAAGGGGATTTTGACCCTTATACTGCCAACCCAACTATTCCTCTTTCGTTTTACAGGGTCGGCAACGCGCAAGTAATACTTCTGGTGTTGCAAGCGTCTATAGGCTACGGTAACCGCTTACCATCAGGTGGGCCGTATACTTGTTTGCCACCTTAGTAGTATAAAAAAACTCTGATACTAATTACGCTATGAGATAAATAACTTTTTTTTTAAGTATTTTTTACAGCCACAAAAATGATGACACTGGCTTTAATGCAATGCTAAGCAAAGTGCGGCCTATCGTAGCACTCGTAGCGAATCGGCTACGACAGCGTAGCAGCCGTAGCACTGACTTTTAAAAAGAAGGAGGTTCTCAATTTATCTGTGTATTCATAATTTAATTTAATGTAAGTGTACATAACTTAGTTATGTGTTTACTTAAATGTTAAAGTACTTATACTTAATTTTTTAGGTGTTGGTTTTGGTTCTGCAGATATACAAAAAAAATATTAAAGTTTGTTATTGGGTATGTTATAGATTCTATTGGTGTGTATATCTATACATTTCTGAAAATGTGCTTTTTTGTTGTTCAAGCAGTATTGCATAATGCAATGTAGCGTCTCAACATAAATATCATTTGGTGAAAACGTGGCCTTAACGCTTTTGTTGTGGGATAATAATATGTTTCCTTGTATAGCTCTCTGAGTGACGTCGTGTTTTTGTAGAGGGTGTATCATTATGGGAAGGTTGGTGTGACAATGTATAAATTTAGGCAGTAGTTAATTAAAAAAAAAACAGATCCACTAGTATTTTTTTTCTTGTACCGTAAAGTTTCTTTAGTTTTTATAGGGTATGTTTGAAGTTTGTACATTTAGACAGCAATAAAATAATGGTATTTCTAATAATTTTATATTGTAAAATAAAGCGTGTGTAAATATCACCCAAAATTAAACCACATTAGGTTAAAAAGGAGATAAAATTCTGCAAAAATTTAATTTACCCGGTGTCCTATTTTTTTAGTAAAACGATTTTTTCTACGGCACAGCAGTTCTAGAATTTAAGGGGTACAATGTAATTAAATACCTAATTAATGAGAAAGAGAAATTAAACCCGGTCGGTGTACTTAACCCTCTGGTTAATCGATCTCTGGCTGGGTTTGATCATGTGTCCAGAGGGACCCAGGATCAAACTCAGCCTGAGATAAAATTTTTCTTTCTCTAAAATGTATACCTAATTACAATTGTATTGCTAATCCTCTTATCTTCTACTTGAGACTGTGCCATTCACGATGGCAACCTATTCAAGTGACTGATGTAAACGTTACATATCCATGCAATGCAACATTGTAATACATAGATATTATAGTAATAATGTATCAATGACATTCTCGTACCTAAGTACTTAACAATATAGTTAAGTATCTACTGAATAATCTTAGATTTTAATTCATTAAGCTGGCTATTCTCAGCGCTCGATAACGAGAGATTTCCTATTGTATTTGTCTGTACACTATATTTTACGGATAAATGATATTAACTTCTGTAAATAGACCTTTTAACACACTTGTACATGTTTCACCTTAGAGATTTTTCTCGACGGTTTGTGAAGTCTGCTAACCCGCACTAGGCCAGCGTGGTAGACTATAGCCTAATCGCACTCAATATGAGAGGAGACCCGTGCCCAGCAGTGGGACAGTATATGGGTTGATGATGATGATGATGATGATGTACATGTTTTAGATTTTTAGTAGTAGATGGTGCCGGCATGAAGTTTTATAGTATTACGTAACAGTAATATTATAAAACTTTAAGTATGGCTCACTAAAGATTTATGATTTTACGTAATGTCCCAATGCTAGGCTAAGCAAATAATTTTACCATCTATCTCAGTGTTCCCATTTGCATTCAATAAGCATAAAAATATTCATATCTTAGTTATTTGCACTTGGTACCTACACATAGTGATTGTGACAAAGTATACATTATAATATTTCTGTAATGTACATATTTACACGTAGCTACATAACAGATACCAGATTCCAACCTGCCGTGCAATCAGTGCTAAAGCCAGAGAGCAACGCTGGAATGATTGAATCTTTCGCAGATAAACTACAATAGAACTTTACTCAGGAATAAAAATACACGTCGCGATTCTAGGTGCGCTGTAGTAAGCTAGAATTATACTAATATTCGACATTATAAATATATAAAAAAAGTACAATTAACGAAGATGAATAACGTATCAGTAATTTAATTTACCGTTCATTAAAGAACGACGATACTCCTGTTTTTCTATTATATCTGCTCATTTTTTAAAATTAAATATACCTTCATGTATTGGAAACTGGAGAACGCCTTACGACAAAGTATTTATATTAAAACTAGACTCAGCACCTGCAAGCCTATGCACTAAAAATGTCCGTGTAATTTTTGTGCAGAGTGCGACCGCACGTTCGTGAGCCGCGGCGGCGCGAGCAATGGAACGTTCCACGCGCCCGAGCTGGTGAACCCCAACAACCACAGCCGCCAGTGCCTGTACACGTTCCTCGCCGCGCCGGGCCAGCGTGCCCTCGTCCAGTTGCGCACGTTCGACCTCCGGGGCAAGCCTCCAGAGTAAGTAGCGTCACCCTTTTGTTATATAGTGTTGACGTCTTTGATCTAGTGGATTATCGAGTGTCGGACTGTTAATCACGAGGTCGTGGGTTCGATTCCCACAGGACGCTATGATTTATATGATAAACATAAAGTAATTTTATTTTTCTGGTTGTTTCTTGTAAATATCTATAAAAAAAAGTTAATAAGTATTATATTCATTGTCTAGTACCCATAGTACAAGCTCTGCTTAGTATGTGCTATGTAAAATAACCCAAATCTTTATTTATTTAATAATTTAATATTGACAGGACATTTGATTATATTCTAAGACACTTTAGCTGTCCCTCAACTAATGTCTTTGAATTAGGAGGTTAATCGGTGAATTGAAAACCGAAGATGGAGATCATAGAATACATGACATAAACTGAAAAGGAAATAAAATTTATATTTTAAATGAGAAAACATTTCAAGCAAAGAATCGCCGTTGTTCAAAGTTTCTGTAGTACTACAACTACGAATCAGTAGTTGTACTTGCTATTGATTCAATTTAAAACTTCGGAAATAGAAGTTCTTAAGGTATTTCCAATCAAGAACTAGAACAAAGCAAATCAAATAAACCGCCACTCACATGTGTGCAATAGTACAAACTATCCTCCGATCATAACATACAGTTATTTGATTTTATCGCTCAATTATTTGTTGTTTTTCAGTGGAGCCGCAGTGGGCGAGCTACCAGCGTGAGTACCTCCCTCCCTTTCACCCTTCCTTTATTAGTTGAGACACAAACATGTTTTCTACCAATACTATTATTTATGTGCACGAGACTTAGAAATTAGGTCAAACTTTTCCCGGAAACAACCTTGACTTGGATAACGTTCGCTGATGTATTCCAATGTAACTCGAAATATTTGTTGTGTTGATGACTTTGTAATGTTATATAAACTGAAAGATGTTTATTCTTGAAATGAGATAAGATAGAATACCAACACTACCAACTCTACAGTGCGTTAGCACAATTCATTACTTTCAATGATGGGTTAATTTTAATGATAAATCAAATCAAAAACTCAATTATAGTACCTATTCATGTTTTATTTTGTCAGTAACAAAAGTACCTACATTAATTCAAATATCAAATCGGAACAATTCGCCAGCTTTTTTGTAATACAATTACAGTCTGTAGTACCGCAGGAGCCAGGGAATTCATTAAAGATTATTATTATGTACTTACCTACATTATTAGTTCTTCCTGTAAAAAGGAATCACACACGTGGTCTTACGTGTGCCGTATTTGGCTCAGATGAATTATTTAAAAGCACCAAACTAATCATACATTTGACGACCAGATGCATGCACGAGTATATGGACATATACTCGGAGATGGCGTCCCTGGAGGCGGGCGAGCTGGTCAACTCCGCATTCGGCGGGCGCTACTGCGGGCCCATCCCACCGCGCCGGCGCGTCTCCCTGCACCGAGCCGTCGCACTCTCCTTCTACACAGACAAGATGTACACGCCGCCTATGCTCTTCACAGGAACCTACCAGTTCATCAACGCATGTGAGTTGGACCGAAGGACCAATTTTCTATTGTTTGGAGTATGCTTAGATGCGTTTGTTTGTAAGCCTTTTTTTTACTATTTTCCAGACACTGGTGTACCGTACAACCTTTGCCTTAGAAACGAATTACTGGCTAATTTCTTTATAAGCTAAAGGCTTACAAAGAAATTATCCAGTAATTAGTTTGGAAGCAAATTGAAAATGGCGAGAGTTGACGAGAGCTTTCTCTTTTCATATGTTTGAAATTACAGAACTAGAATATTAAAAAAGAAGAAATTTAGCAACAATATAATTTTATGAGGGGTTCAGATATTGTAAGAAAATACAAATGAGTTGTTTTTCCAAGGCCATGGTGTAATAATGAGAATACTTAAAACCTGTTCATTGTTCTAAAGTGCCGTCTATGTAACATAGTTATTATTTTGTTCGCAACAACTTTGAAGTGCCCGTCAAAGTTAGCTACGCCTGGTCTGCATAACTAATGTTGAGCAGTTGGAGCTATCAGAAGTTGTACTTCTTCTTTATATCTGATCTATTAAATTTTAAATAACTCTTGACTTTCAAGGAAGCTTTCTCTGGAACCCTCGAGGTAGAAAAAGTTCAATTTTATTAAAAGTTCGATATCTAAAAGTTTTAATATAATAATAATAGTTTATTTGTTCACTTAATTTTACAAATTTCTGTAAATCTAAATAAGATCAAATCGTTAAAAAAATATATGTATGTACATACACTTATGTAAAAACTAACATTTGCCCACGGCTTCGATCACGTTGAATTAAAAACCACAGTGTTGATCTCTTCTTTCTTTGGGTCTGCATACTCATACAACAGAGGTAAAGTTTTACCTCAGGTTCTGTTCAACCAACTGAGATAAGATGTACCCCAGTTTTTATGTTGGAGCATATTATGTATTCCAAGTTCCAACAGTGAAAATAAAATTAAAATCAATTCAGTCGTTTTCGTGCCAACCTCTAACAAACAGACAAGAATTAAAAAAAACACATTTTCATGTTCTCGGACATTTATACATACACTTTTTTTTTATATCTTCAATGTACAGAGGCCAGCACATCAAGCTACCACAATCTGTAAAATTTCTTTGATAGTTTTTCAACTTTAAAGCAACAGAATAAGGTTCATTTTCAATTGGGAATATTTGACAGTTTTGGATAGGTTGACATGCTGGCGTCTGTACAGACACAGGTTTACGATTTTAATATCGATCATATTAATCGTATTAACTATTGTAAAGTAGGTACCGGACTAGACTAGTCCGGTTAATACTTACTTGTTTGTAAGAAATGCCGCGAAGTCAATTATCCCTTACAACTTTCAGTAATTAATAAAAAAAGTTATAGCAAGCTGTCTTTTATCCTACATTTCCATTTCAGTTTGTCTATGAAACACAAGATTTGATAACTTTATATTACCTTAATATTACCTAAAACCTCCAGTTAGTTTCCTGGCGTGGCTTCAAATAATATATTTTCTGTATTTATTAAAATTTTTAGTTTTATCTTGAAAGTTAAAGGAAAGGAAATGTTTTGGGTGAATATTAGTACATTTGCCTGAAAATCAAGTACAATATCTGGCAACAAAACCTTTTTTAAACAAAAAGAAAATTAATATTAAAAATCTTTCAACAGCGGAATTCGAAGTGGGCACCCCAGTACCCAACACATTGTGCTCATTCGTGATCGAGGCGAGCAAGCGCAAGACGGGGCTGCTGCTGTCACCGACGTACCCCGGGGTCTACCCCAAGGACATGACCTGCAACTACCTATTCAGCGGCCAGCCGGGACAGCGGATACGCCTCGAGTTCAGAGACTTCGATCTGTTTTTCGGCGGACCTCAGTAAGAAACTCTTCCATGTCATTCGATTTTCCTGACCTGGTGGTTATTTATTAAATTGTTTCTAAAAACATACTGATTTCTGACACTTACTTGAATATTAGATAAGTACAAAACCTTAGGTACTTTGATTATATACTTGTCTAGATGGAGCAATGCAAACAAACGACACGCGAAAACTGGGGCCAAATTGCGTGATATGTGTGAGTACCGCTTGTGTACTTATTGTAGTTCATCTGTCAAGGTGTGCGTGTTTAGGGATGCCTGCTCCAAATTATTAACTTACCTTTTCTCCATTATTTAATGGGATGACAGTTAAACGAAATAGGCTGAATAAAGTAATTGTTTTGTAGATTAGTGTTTTATTTATTTTAATAAAAACAAAAAATACAATGAAAAAATATATACAGCAATTTATAGATCAAAATCCATCTCTTTGTATTTGTTTTCGAAATAGTTTTTTTTTTTTTATTTCATTTCGTGTCCAGGCAAGTTATCATTTACTGATCAAATAAATTATGTAGGTAATTATTAAAATAATAAAATTTTCTCATCGAAAGATGATGACTGATATTTGCATTTTATCTCCCATAGTTTCGCCAAAACTCCCTTGTAATAAATTGACAACACCGGCTAATCTGTCGAAACTACAAATTAACGAATTGAAAAATCATGTTTTCATAAAATAATAGAGGTTAAATAACAAAACTTACCGATGTAATGTGATCTTAGTGTAATTATACGGTTTTCCCACATAATTGCGACACAATTTGACAGCACATACCGACATAATTAATTATTTTTCGAGAACTCCACACCCTGAAGTGATCCAAATGACACTGACGTAAGTGAGAAGAGAGTCTACCAATTTTAGTAGACTTTATTTGGGCCGTTCTGTACGTGTCAATGTGGCATCTGACAAGTCTACAATCAAAGCTTAGGTATTAAGTCCGCTTGTGCATAAAGTATTAAAATAAAAAAATAATATGCCCTTCTAGGCTACTTACTTTGTTTTTAGCTTCACCAGTCCTAGCGTAAGTCTCCAGAAATAACATAATAAAAGATTTTGTATGACTCAAGTTTGAAATAAGAATATGTAGGTTAACATTGTGTATACAATGATTCGCAGTTGCCCGTTCGACTGGGTGCGCGTGTACGACGGGCCCGACAACTCGTCGGCAGTGATCGGCACGTACTGCGGCCAGCAGCGCAACCTGGTGCTGTACTCCAGCGACGAGCGACTGCTGGTCACCTTCTACACGCTGCCGCGCGCCGCCAGCACGCAGAACCGCGGCTTCAAGGGTATCTTCGAGTTTTCAGAGAGTTTTGTTAAGTTAGGTAAGTATTTGAAATGGTCTTTTTATAGTGTACTAGCTGTTGTCCGGGGTTTCGCTGGCATCCCAAAGAGCTTTTTAAAACAAAAGGTAGCCTATGAACTAGCCTATGATCTTTTATTAGTAGATACAGATCAAACTGCATTGTTCTCATTAACTATTCATAACAGACATTGTAAACCAAGATTAACATTGTAATCATAGACCAGTAACCATAGAAAAAAAAGAATGTCTATGGAGTTTCTTGCTGGTTCTTCTCCATAAGACCCACTTTTTGGAACCGTGCAACTAGTTTTGACTTTTCAAAAGTGCTATTTTATTGGTCTAATTGAAATAAAACATTTGACTTTGACTATGGACCTTCTCCAAGGTCTAATCCATCGCTGTACCAAATTCTATCGAAATCGATCCAGCGATTTAGGCGAGAAAGTGTATCAGACACAGAGTTACTTAGCATTTATATTGAAGTATGGAGTAGGGATTAGTAGGGATAGAATTTCTGTACTCCCTCACAAAAAAATATTATAAAACTGTATTTACAGTTTCAAAACATATAAAAGAGTCGTATTTTGTATCCACCCAGTCCAGGGTTGACTATATATCAGTCTCCGCTAACTTATGCTATTGCAACAATATAGTGAACGAGCACATCCGAAGCTTCGTAATTTATTACATCCTTACTTTGAACAAAAAGTTTTTTCTCCCTTAAGAATTTTGAAGGGGAAAGTTTTTATTACTTCGGTCTATTACTTTCAGATTTTATAAGTAAACACGACGCCGAGCACATTAGGGGCTCCGAATGCGACCAGAAGATTCTTAGTAAAAAGGAATCGACGGGTTTCGTGTACCATCCAAATTATCCATTCCCCTATATACAAAAAGTTGTTTGTAGGTAAGTGTATTTTACATAATGAAATAACTGTACCGTTATCTCATGTTTATTGGCAAAGTAACTGTTATGGTTTCTGCTTTTCAGATATTTTATATATGGTATGCAAGACTCACAAAATTTAGAAAGGGTTCGATTAGAATTTCAGAACTTTTCTATACCGAAGGGCGAAAATCCAAAACCAGAGTAAGTACCAACTTCAATAGAAATATCGAAACGAAAGGAGAACTACTTATATAATTATAAAGAACGATCATACACTCTGTCCAGTTTTCGTTTATTACGTTTTAAAAGAATATTCAGATGTCTTTATGCGCAATATAACAAGGTAAATGATTTTTTATTTACGTTCAATTTATGTACGTTGAGAATTAGTGAACTTTTCCTTAAATGTTTTTTAATAAATGTTTTTTTTTTTCAGTCAGATCCTAGCTCTGGATTTGCCTCTTTCACTCCACTTATCAGTTTTTCTTAAGATATTAAAAGCCTCTTATCAACGTTTCAGTTCGTGTCCGGACGGGTACCTCAAGGTATACCTGCGCGGGCAGGAGGCGACAGACTCGTATGACAAGCACGACGCGGAGCTGTGTGGAGAGGGGGCCAGTGGAACGCCACCCTTCCCGCCGCCCCTACTCTCTGATGGACCCCGCCTCGTGATGGTCTTCAGCTCCGGGGAACTTCAGGGCAGAGGGTTCAAAGCCAAGTATACCTTCGAGACTGGTGAGTGAGCAAGTAGGTTCTTTGAAGTTTATGATAACAAAACATGATTGTGATCATACTTACTTTTTGAGAACATTATGTGGTCTATTCGTCCAGATAAATATCAGCTATTCAGGAGTAGCTAAATTTTGGTTACAGAACAATTAAAAACCTACACGAGTGAGTAAATAATATTGATCTTATGTATGTATTTATCGACAGTACAAACACCCTATTTTATTATTAGATTACGGTCGACATTGCCTTAGATTTATTCTATGAGGTTATGTAGATACGTTGAGTTTTGGTGCAATATTTTTTTGGTACCATCTATGTCTCTATCATGTCTTTATTACCATACTTAGCATTCGTAAGAAGTCACTTCACCAAATTCCAGAGTATCGAGTGCCAGGCACGGCGGCGCCGGGCGGCGAGTGCGCGTTCACCTACCGCAGCGAAGCGAAGAAGCGCGGCGAGTTCAACTCCCCGCGCTACCCCTCCAACTACCCCTCGCACACCAACTGCACGTACACGCTGGCTGCCACCCCTAGCGAGCAGGTCACTGTCGTCTTCGACCACTTCAAAGTCAGGGCTGATGCGTGGAATGCTACTGCGGGCGTGTACAGGTACATAACACTATACGTGGCGGTTCATATTACAAAAAATGGAAAGGATTCAACAGAACACTTGAAAAGGGTTCGGTATCATCAACCCATATACTGTCCCACTCCCATTACCCATTAGGCTATAGTCCACCACGCTGGCCTAGTGCGGGTTGGCAGCCTTCACAAACCGTCGAGAAAAATCTCTAAGGTATGCAGGTTTCCTCACGATGTTTACCTTCACCGTTTTGAAGCGAGTGATAATTAATTATTAATACGCACATGAATCCGAAAAGTCAGACGTGCGTGCCTTGGGTTCGAACTCGAGACCTTCGACTTGGCAGTCCAATGATCATATCACTAGGCTATCACTGCTTTTTAAAAAGCATAAAAGAAATGGGTTCGATAAACGAATAGCTAATAAGCTAAATTAGAGATTTTTATAGGTAGGTAAAATAGAAATGACGTTTGAGTTTATTTATATTGTGTAAAATAAATATGATTAACGGGATGTTGTTTCCAGCGGTGCAACGTGCAGCGAGGACTGGGTGGAGGCGTGGTGGGTGGGGCGGGAGGGCGCGCGCGTGCCACTGGGCCGCTGGTGCGGGCTGGCCACGCCCGGGCCCATGCACTCGCCGCGCGGCGCCACCGGACTCGTCATCGCACTGCACACCGACGCAGACGCCGTCGCCTCCGGCTTTAAAGCTAGATATATTTTTGAGGTGGGTTTTTTTTAAGACTGCCTCATTAGTGTTATTGGGTTTTTCTATGAAATTCTCGGTAGCAGCTCGGAGTCTGGATTTGTGACCGGATATTGTCAATAAACGTAGTGTGGGACGCCCCCGAGCCAGATGGACCAACGATCTCAAGAGGGCGGCTGGGTCAGACTGGATGTGGAAGGCGGAGAACCAGGTATTGTGGCGTGATTCGGGAGAGGCCTATGTCCAGCAGTGGACTGCGATAGGCTGATTTGATTAGCACTAGGCTCGCCCCCTATTACATGGGACCTAAACATACCGGCGAACTGTGGGTGTACAATTAGTACACCTCTGCCTAACCCTTCGGGGAATACAGACATGATGGTATGTTGATGGTATGTTTTTTGTACTACGAAGGTGATAAACAAACATACGGCCCACCTGCTTGTAAGCGGTTACCGTAGCTTATATGGTATAACTTGCGCGTTGCCGATCTTGTAAAACCAAAGAAGAATAGTTGGGTCGGCAGTCAAATTCCCCCCAATGCCGACACGTTTCCTCGTGGAGCACTGGATACATTGACATCGTAAAAAACAACCTTCCAGTGTTTTCAGAACTACTGAATAAATCTGTGTTGGTCACTGTGAACAACAAGCCACAAGACAAGCCTTCTAATGTACGTAATCGTAACGTAATCTCCAAAGAAATTGCCTAGTGAACGTGAATGTTATTTAGCGAAGTAAAAATTCGCTTGCGGGCAGGATTTGAACCTGCGTCTTCTGGTTAGGTACACCAGACGCTATAGGCTTAGTGGTCATAGCGTCTGGTGTACGTAACCAGAAGAATTTTTCCTTCGCTAAACAACTTTAAAATCTTAGCATGGAAAATGCTAAAAAATACAAAAAGATAGTTAATGTGAATGTGTTCTGACCTTCAGCCGGCGAAGTCTATATTCGGCGACTGCGGCGGCAACATGTCTGGCGCGGAGTGGGGCGTCATCACGTCTCCCAACTTCCCGCAGAACTACGAGCAGCCCAAGAACGGGCCAGCCTCCAGGGTCTGCAACTGGTTCGTCACCGCGCGCCCCGGGAAGAGACTCTTGCTCAATTTTGAATATTTCGCTGTCGAGGGACATCTTACTGGTAAGTGCATTTACTAGATATATTATATCAGAATAAAACTCACTTAAATATCATAACTATTAACATCGGAAAGCAGCACCTTTATAAAATATGTGTTACATGCCGCAGTGGATGGAAGGATGAAAAATTAAGTGATGATTTTAGATTTGTAATTATTGCATTAGTTGGGAACAATAAGCTAAGTGATAGTCTAACCTTTGATTTGCAACTCAAAGGTCTCGAGTTCGAATCCAAGGCATGCACCTTTGACTTTTCAAAATCATGTGCGTATTTATAATTAATTATCACTCGCTTCAACGGTCAAGTAAAACATCGCGAGGAAACCTGAATGCCTGAGAGATTTTCTCGAAGGGTGTGAAGTCTGCCATCCTGCATTAGGCCAGCGGTGGTAGACTATAGCCTCATCCCTCTTATCCTGAGAGGAGAACCGTACCCAGCTGTGGGTTACTATATGGGTTAATGATGATGAATATTGCTAAAACGATAAATACAATACGAATTTTTAAAGTTAAGTAAGTTAACTAACTAAGTTAACTAAGTTTACAATATGATTAAACGGAACAATTATAATGCTTGTTTAGAGGAGGTACCTAGTCAGTCAGTGTATCAAGTGTTATTTCCATGACGTAGAGCGCGGATGTCCGGCGGCAGTACTCCGGCTGTGGTACGAGAGCCCGGGCCCACCGCTCGAGCTGTGCGGGGAGAAGGCGCCCGCCGACCGCTGGCAGTACCTCTCCTCCTCCAACTCGATACGACTGTCGTGAGTCTCACTTATCTACATAAAACAAATCTTGTGAGCGAATACATTGTGCTGCTGTCAGAAGACATTTTGTGGTACCTATTGTTTTTGACTTTCTAGAGAAATTTAGCCACATTCGCAGGATTAAGTGTAATAATCCTTAAAGTGTAAGAATCGAAATATTTTGACTGACCTTTCCGGAATTCCACATGTCTCCAAAGAGCTCTAGTGGAAGAAAATGTTTGTTTCACCAGATTTATAATAGCGGATAAGGCGGTGGGTGCGATGGGGTGGCGCGCCGTGTGGACGGAGGTGACGCTGCCGGAGGCGGGCGGCGCGTGCGCGGCGGAGTGCGGCGGCGCGTGCCTGCCGGCGGGCGCGCCCTGCTCGGGCCTGCAGCACTGCGCGCTCATGCCCGACACCAAGCCCACACACTGTTAGTATGCACCGCTTCTACCACTCCATACTGCTGCGACCTGCACCGGGTCCGCTGGACCCGACGATTGGACGTCGACAATTTAATCGACGAGGAACCTTTCCTAAAATTTTAATCTTGATCATAGGCGTTATTCTATACTCGTACATATCTAATGACTTTCTCTTTTAGGTGTTCAACGAAATTCCTCGTTGTTCGTTACTTGTTTACCTAGATTACGACTAAGACTAAATTGAAATAACTAAGCTAAACTTTTTCCAAATTTTTTATTAATTCTGAAGACACTGTATATTACAATTGGCACTTTACCGCACTTTGCATTTCCACTTGATAAATGTATCTACACCGTTGCATTTTGTCGTTGCATTCTAAGGGTTATAAATTAAACAAGTCTATAAATGTTACCGTATAATTGTAAGCACCGTTTGTTTGTAAATAATCCAGCAATATAAACTGACGAATTACTGTGAATACACAATGAAATAAGAATATGACGCATTTAAGTTTTCGATAATTTACAATCTAGGGAGCCGGCCGTGAAATTGTAGGTAGGTGAAGAACGAAACAGAAGATACGCACTACTTAGTTGAATTGGATCACGTGATTGACTGTATTCGCGGCAACGTGTTCTCAAAAACAATAATCGAAAATGTACGCGTCATATTGTAATATTGATTTCCTGTTCACAATATTTCGTCAGTTTACGAGCTCACTGGATTATTTAAAAGCAAATGGTGCTTACAATTACACGATGACTTAAATAAATTATAACTATGATAATGTAGCTTGTTGAGACAACTTACGGAGTAAGCAGTATATGAACTTATAAGTGTGCTTCAACGTGTGCTAAACATTAATACTAAAGTTATTACTTATTAACCTATTAAGTACTAAACGGCGAATGTAGAACATCGAGTAGAATATCTGTAGAAGAGTAGGTACTTCTATTCACATATATTAAGATAACACTGAAACAGTCCCTTCCTCCAAACACAAAAGCACGCAATGTGAGGAATATGTAGATACAACATTTATACCAACTACGGTTTTGCTGTATTTAGCTGGTTTTCGGTACTATAAGTACCTACCTACACACTAATTATATTAATAACATAGATAAATCACTCCACGAACATTTTTATAAGATGCGTCATTCACGAGTGGGGTGCGAAATTGTATAATATTGTCATTTTAACAATTACGTTATACTTGAAAAGTTGAATGGCCAATTGATCTTAGGCACGTATTACAAATATATTATCTACACGATATGTGACTAAGTACTAGAAAATAATTATCTACAATTATCAAAAATTATACATGGTATCTAATTTCCTACAATGCGTCTACACTGACATTTATAATTATACAAAAATATTAGTTAAAAATTACATTAGTTCACATAAACACATATTCTACGCGTTACATTCGCAATTGTCACGCGGTATGGCAAATAATAAGTGCCTACTTATCTATGTACTTAACAATACTTCAAGAGCTTGTCGGACATTAGCTGCTTACTCCTGCTTTTATCTTCTAAATCGTTGTAAAATATTGTATTCTAAACACTGTAGCACTGTTAACTAATAATTCTAAAGAAATACAAATAATGTTATGTTCACTGTACTTTCTCAGTAACTGATGGTTCAATGCAATCTTTGTCTCTAAGGATGTTGTTACATGTACTCTAGGGATCTAGGTGTTTAGACACTTTCAAACGATAAATATTATTGTTGGTGAATTAGCAGAATATATCGAATATGTTGCAAAGATTACAGACTTTTTCATTTACATAACCAAGTCCCCTTAGTATAATTTAAAACTAACTACTTAAATGTTATTCATGTTAACTCATTCTTGCATCCACAACTTCTTCTTCATTTAATTACTTGTTTATTATTTTATTTTCTTCAAATACTGTGATGACTCAGGAGAGTTGCATCTCTGATCTGTCCTAAGTCTAAATTTTTGTTATATGTTTTTGATCGTTTGCGTATTTGGTAACTTTAAAAAATGAATTGAATAACTTAGTCACTCCAATAGGACAAAGCTTGCATTGAGTCATCGCACTATGGGGCCCGATACCTCGTCAACTGATTTGACAAAAACATTTTCTGATGGAATACTAACGTTCGCTATTTCGACTGTAGTTTCAGTTTAGTACAGGTAATTAATAATATTTAGTTATCGCGGATGGTGTTCTATGAAGCAGGATTAATCGTAAATGTTTCGAATCTTATTAATCTTTTGACCGCCACGGACGTGTATAGACTTGCTCACGACGCCAACGACGGCATGGCACGTCAAAAATACCACTTTTATTTTAGTTCAAAGTACATACCAATACAATTTTTTTTTTTTGTTTATTTTTTTTTAATATTATTTAATACTAGAACTTGTCGTAGAGAACAGGGATTTTCGTTATTGACGTGGCGGTCAAAAGGTTAATATTAGTAGACCGGTATGTGTCGGCAAAGTGTTCCATCCGAGAGTGTAGTGGGGGGCGGGCCCCGCTGGTCTGACGCGGCGGTGTGCGCAGGCGGCGCGGCGCCGGGGCGGCTGGTGGCGCGCGCCGCTCTGGTCGCGCTGTCGCTTGTGCTCGCCGCCCCGCACTGACCGGGCGCTGCGCACGTGAGTCTATTTACCACCCTCCCCCTCTCACGCCCTGCCACTCCTATATCCTGAGCCTCTGTCCATCTTCATCGCCGCTTCGGTCATAGACGAAAACAGACAGTTTTATAAGTATCACAGTTGATTACCGAAGATGTATTAAGCTGATGAATGAAGAACGATACATATACTGTCTGTTTTTTTATTCTGCATTGCTACTATTGGTTACAAAGTAAAAAAATGCTCTTTGCAGTACTCCTAGGTGCAGAAATGGATATTGTGCGTACATTTATTTGTAGACAGGTGATTAGCTTTCGATATGTTTTCTGTTGGTTGTCGCTACGGTTTGCGTTGTTTTGTGTTCTATACCTACTTACGTGTTTTATAATTTATATGTAGAATGCCAAGTCTCTCTTCTGCCTCGCAACGCTTTCTCATGTGCTGTCTCAGTCTGGATTAATTGATTGCCATAACAAATTTAATATCACTAAATCTCTATCACAAAATTTTACGACTAAGTTATTCTTCGTAAGATAATTATAAATGTAATAACGAAGAATAAAACATATATAAGATACATACAGATAAGCATAAAACAATTCAGCTCAGTAAAATTTCAAAACTTTTTACTAATAAACAACTACAGATAAGCAACTCTAAGTAGCGCAGCCGTGTAGCGGAGTTGTAGCCGCCGGCTCGTAGCCGAGCTGTAGCCGTAACCGAGCCGTAGCCGTAGCAGCTACTGAGCCGTAGGCTATCGGATGTCTACGCGCGTCCTAGATATGCATCTAACAGTGAAAGTTAAAGATTACTATTGCTTATACACATATTGCTACTATAGTTGGGACGTAGGACGTAAAGGACGTAAATATCTGAAGGGGTTCTAAACTGCGTAAAAACAAATGAAACTGCGGATTTTGAGCTCGAATAAATAGTATGAATTTATTTAATATTGTATAAGAAGCCAGGTTATTAAACATTATTGATTGATTATTTAACTTTGATTCTAAGTTTAAAGGCAATCAAGTAACAACCAAGACCGCTTTACCACACATCAATCTCTGCTTCCCTATCTTATAAAATATTTCTATTAAATCGTACATGTTTGCATGTTGTAAAAATGTCTACCTAAACTATAACGTAAAAAACACTAAAATAAATAACAATTAAATGAAAATGAAGCTTTACAATATTGACTAATAATACATACATAGCGTACCCTCGCCAAGTACATTAAGTAATCAGTTACAATAAAGAAAATAATATGATCTTGACCATTCCTTCTGAAGAATTAGGCTCTTGTTTTTTCAATTCCAATCGGTTATATTCAATGGAACTGTCTTATTTTTAAATAATTTCTAGACGAAATTATTTTCCATTCTAAGTCATTAGGTACCTATCTGAGTAATTGTATCATCCTAAAATACATCTCAATTACGTTTGTCCAACCTAGGTTATATATTACTAGCGATAGACGTAACCTAATCATAATCTATTAGGTACTTTTTTAAAATGTTGTAATCGTTACCTTGACAAAGAAAGACAACATATCAAATCAGGACAAAAATTGTGTAAGAAAATATTCCTAATTTACGCTTTATGTCCCTTTTAAATCTCTATGAGGATATTGAACCAGATAGTTTATAAATGAGCAATAGGTACCTAGGTACACTACCAATCTGTATAGGTAATTAAGTTTCGGGTAGGTACTTGATATATTTATTCAGTTTTGAGATGTAGTATAGAAGTATCTATTTATATATACTTCAATATTACATCTCTAAAGTGTCTGTAATGTCTGTTGAATAAAATTAACGCACCTAAAGATTATCATTGAATATTGTAAAGCTTCTTTATATTATTCTACGTAAACGAACTGAAAAGTCGACTCCACTCCAAGTCGACACCTTGTCTCCGTTTTCTTGACAGATCGAATAATTCGGCCGAATTTTGTTTAGTTTTCGTAAAGTTTGCTCATCCATAAACTAACATACTATTGTAATCAAGGTAACATCGGAAGAAATACTCTACACACTTTTGTGCCCAATATTTTAATCGGTACTGGAATTATAGGAAGTACAAGAAATAGGTGGCTAAATATTGTTTTTCCTTCACGGAGGTGGGTTACACTCCAATCAGATTATAGACAAACGTGATCCAGACGAACCGCTCTGGAGAGTCACTCACTTAAGGCTCAGGCCTACTCGTAGCAGAAAGGAACTCGCAAACAGTACCTAACATGTTCCAGTGTTTGGAATGTAAAAACAAGAATAACATTTTAGTCTGTGGAAGCCCAACCTATTCCGGATAGCGAGGGAACCATCAAACAGATTGACCCAAAAAAAATATAAAAGATTATCCAAATTATTTTTGGAGTCCTTTAAGTACCTAGCTTACTCCCTTCTGCGGAATTATTCGATATGTCTTTTACTCCATATCGTCAGACAATGACTTCTAAGATGTAGCGATAGTTCCAAACGGGAACGGAAAGAGGTTGTTCTGGTAGTCGATCTGCAGTCAGGACGAGGTTGTAGGCGTGACGTATTCCTAGGCGGCGAGAGTGCAGTGACAGGCGGGTCTTCGAGTGTAGCGTGGTGGTGGGCGGTGTGCGGCGGCGGCGGCGGCGCCGTGGCGCTGGGTGCGTGGTGGGTGCGGCGCGTGCGGCGGGCGCGGGCGGCGCGCGTGCGGCGGCCCCCTCCGCCCCCGCGCCCGCCGCCGCTGGCACGCCGCGCGCCCGCTGCCCGCCTGGCCGCGCCGCCCGCGCCACCTGACACCGTATGACGACGCGCCCACGCCGTAACGGCGACGCATGCACCACTAAATAGTTGATTACACGACTTTACCGTACTTCTTTGTTTTATTGTTCCAACTCATAAAACCAAAGGACTCCAAGCTTGGGAGTACTTGAAGGGAACGTACCTACCTTTTTTTTTTTGCTCTGTGGAAATCCTCATGGACTGCCGCCGTCTGGGGAGACGACGGGGTGTGTCGGACTCCGCCCAAAGTGGACGACCTACCGACTAAAACCACAGGAGGTGTTCGCCTCACCACCATTTGTCGGGAACGCGGGAACCAGTTGTTATTCCTCCGCGAACCCGACGGGAACGTACCTTCCTACTTCAACTCTAAATTAAGTACCTATTATCCATAGCGAAGCCATATTATTTCGATGCGACGTCGCACCACAAAAATCTATATGTGAATGACTGCGATGCGTCGCAATGCAGTGATATGACTTCACCATTTCACCTATACAACCGAAATCGATTTAAAATACACCTATCCAGAGATTTTGGGAAATTTAAGCAAACCCCCTGGTTGCTACTGACACATATCGTGTCGTGCCGTATACATAGTTTTTTACCTACCTAAGTCTAAATCATGTATTTATCAGTATAAGCCACCATAAATAAATATATTATATATATTGGATCCGTCCAAACATTAATTTTACTTTTGAAAGCTAAAGCACCAATCAATTAGTGATGCTAATGTGATACGAATTCGATTTCTTATAACAATCGACTTGTTATGAAGACGTTTTAATCGATTTAAAACATTATTTTTGATTTTAGGTATAAACATACCCCGGTGTCTAAATTACACTTACAGGTACTATTTTATATATTAAAATAAACCTCTTGTGTAAAGCATGTGTAAATGTATTTAGCCATTATTGACAACATCAGGCAGTTAATACTCATAGATAACATGCCACTGCAGCGGCGGCCTTACCTAACCATTGCGAGGCTCAGATCTTTGCGAAACCCTTGTCATTTTTGGAAAGTACCTGTGAATTGAAAGTGGGTATTTCTGATGATCGATCAGAAATAAAATTAATAAATAAATATCGTTAATCTTGTCATCGTTACTAATACTTTTTATACCAAACTTATTTTATTGTTTTAAATTATCATTTAGGGTATCCCCTAGGACAAAATCAAGTTTTAAATATCAACTTCTTTTTTCTACTCCGTTTCGAGGCACGAGGCCTTGGGCAGTTACCCTGCTCGCCACTCCCTAAGGCCGCCACTGCCACTGGCATCACCAACTGCTCGGTGAAGCCAGTTTAGTTTTTTTGTCACTGTCGTCACTCGTAACGAGAATCCGGTGCCAATCACTGCGTTTCCTTTACAATAGGCATTTATACCTCGAGTTGAGTATTTATATACCTCAGTTTTGATTTACGTGTACATTCATAAGTTTAAAGCTTTTTAAGGTGATATGTTATTATAGTCTAAACGATTACATTCAATTGATTAGTTTGCAGAGTATTCGTCCGATCCCCACTACTAGCTACGATATCTATAGAAGTTTTTAACACGCAAACCAATTATCATTTATTTTTATTAAACGGAGACATTAGGCATTTCCTTGTTTTTATTGGCTAATATACATAGGATTACCCTAATAAACACTATAAACGTTGCATTGACAATTGAGACAAAAGTTACCAGTTGTCCCCTCTGGCACGAATCGAAATTGAACAGATGGGAGAAAATTTTTAACCGGGGTGACAATTGGGAATTTTCTTCTGTTGTCACCCGGGTAACAAGTTTTCCCAACTGTTCACTTCCAACGTTCACCGGGGGACAATGCTGATGAGGGGAGACTACTCAGTAGTAGTCTCCCCTCATCAGCATTGTAGGTATGAATGATTCCCAGTGGAATCATTCATACCTACAACTAGAAAAGTGTTGCTATAGAGTCTAGATTTTGTTTTGTAATTTTTCGTTTGTGTATTACGTGCACAAGACTCAAGGAGTTAGGGACAAAGGAAACAAATAGATAATAAGGCAAACACAGTTTTGCAAATTTATTCCACATATTAAACTGATACAAGATTGATACAAGTCGAGTTCTAACAGTATGGACATGCTATGTGGTCGAATACAAAAAAAAAGTTTAGTACAGCAATAATAAACATTACAGAAATCCTGAACTTTACAATACTACTGCCTCACACTAATGTATTTTAAGGGAAATATGTAATAAAAATAAAGCAAAAAACTAAAGCAGGAACACAGTCGGGAAATGTTCGAGTACAGGGGGTGGTTTTATTTTAGCCGTAATCGCTAGTCGTCGAGAGTTCAATTCATTCAAGAATCCGATTAAATTCATTCAAGTATCCTAAGTTGTAAGTATGTCAAAAAACAACAGTCAAACTCCTTACAATATAATAATTACTGCTAAAATACACATCACATTCGCAAAATGCGTTCACAGGAATAAAATATATCGAATAACATGTATTAAAAAAAAAACAGACAGTCAACGGGTCCGCGACCCGAGCGCACGGTCGCAAACAGGCAACCGCAGCCGCACGCTCCCCTCAAATAAAGTATATATTAAATATATATACGGCTAATACGACAGTGAAAAACATAAGCATAACGGGAAACTTACAATCGAAACATTTCATAACGTCCTACTTTAAGATTTTTACGGATCGATGCGATACAAAATCGAAAACTCGAAAATCAAATAAAAAAACACATATATAGAAAAAAGTAGAGCGATCCTCTCGGCACGCAGCGAGGACCGGACGTGAACGTATCCGCGGGCCGCGAGCGCGCGCGCGCAGCGGCCAGGTGCTCCCCCGCGCAGCTTGTAGTGCCTCCCATGCGGGGGCCGGCCGCCCGCGGCGCCCGCGCCCGCCCCGCGCCCCCAGCGCTCCCCTCCCCGCGCTACCCTGCCCCGCGCTCCCCTGCCCCGCGCCCCCCGCGCTAGCTGGCCAGCGGCTGCTGCGCCAGCGCGCCGCCGCCCCAGCCCGCGCCCGCGCCGCACCCGCCCGCGCCCACCCGCCGCTTGCACTCCCCCCCGACGTTCTGGTGGCCCCCGTCGTGTTTACGTTTACCTGTGACACACAAAATAGCCTTAGTTACAATGCCTTTTAGGAAAGGTCTCGCCTCCGTCAACAATTTTCCGACAGTGGAAAAGTAAGAAAGGAATAGTGTAAGGACCAGGATATTCATCGTGAATTTGGAATAGGGACGGGACCTTGCTATCCTAGTAACAGTTTCATGCTCAGTCATGAGATAGGCCAAGATATTTATGCTGAACCTAAAGGTCTTCCACAAACTTCGAAAGGAAACAATGGACTCGTCACTCGATCGAGCTCTACAATTTTGGTCAAGTTTGTGGTAGCCCTAGGACTAGTAAGGACCAATATAGGAGATGGATAGTTACCGATATAGAATGTATCGAAATCCAGATTACACGCAAACCATCAAACATGCTGAAATAAAAGGAAAAGGTTTCAGGATATTATTTGAAAGGCGACGAGGTCGACCGAGAGAGAGTCCAATGTTTATTCAATAATAATTTGGAATTTTGGAATTATGGAGGACAAGGTTAAAGTAAGGAATAGACGAGATATATATATTTGTAAGTTTTAACGATGAGAGAATAAGTAATGTTTAGTAGTTATATTTGACTGTGCATTGAACAGTTTCCTCTCCACTCGAAAAATAGATTGCCTATCTGCGGCTAGTCAAGTCAATCATATTTGCTATTACTCAACTATTATTTTAAACAGATTTTGTTTTTTTGGTTTGTTCTATGTGCTATAACATCAGAAACAGTGTGTTGTAAAATATTATTTTTGACCAATATTAAGGATTATAATTTATTTTAAATTCTCGTGACGTCGTGATCAGAAATCCGACATAGGAACCACTAGACCACAGACGTCAACAAAAAATAAGTTCAGAATATATACTTAAGGTATAAAGGATAAGTAAGAAAATTTGGTGCACATAGGTGTTTCTCCAGAAAAATACGGAATATCCTGTTATTTACATGAATCCTAAAGATATATAGGTATTCTTCTGAATTTGAATAGCACATGGAAACCAATGTTCTAAAAAAGGTATCGAAATAAAAGGAATTGAAGACTAAAAAGTTTTGACAACTTAATTCCATTGACTAGACTACCGGCAGTTTTATGTGTCTAATACATACGTACCTAAAACATGGACGTATTTAAACTATGCATTTTTGGTCTAAAAGTTTAGGAAATATGCTATAAAATTTTCATTTACAAGTCTAACCATCCGCCAAGTAATTATGGAATATGTCCATGCTTCAATCCGGACGCTTTGTATAGTCTGTGTTTGTTAACTATCAATTTAGAGAAATCATGTACTTGTAAGGTGTCTAAGCTCACAAGTTTGGGGTCGCAAGCCTCCCAAGAGAATTGGTTGGTTATTAAGTAATTGTAATTCTAACAATTTATAGATATTGAAATTTTGCAATGCAGTATTTATTAAATCGGAAAGGCAAAGTAAACACAGATTGTTTCTATTTATAGCTGGCCCCCCATAAGCTACAGCAATGAAAACAAACGTAGGCTGTTCGCTCGTTGAATGTACCTGTCTAAGAATTGAATGGAAATATTCAATGCTAGTTTCATTGAACATTTTCATACACAAAGAATTAGCATTTAATTTCGGTTTCCATCCAGCGAGGCCCTTCGTTATTAGAATAATAAGTGAATCCAAAAACAATATTGCGAGATACTCATTTTTATGTACTTATAGCAGAAATTAAATACATAACAAGTTGGTGTGAAAGAAGAAGATGAAAGGCTAGCTAAGCAAAAAATAATTTCATTTATTGCTTGGGAATTGTATGTAGGATAGACGAGCTACGAAACATTTAGGGAGGTACATTGAATATTTTATATTTGTTTCGTTCGATTGCACAGATACATTAAAAAATAAAATTTTACACCGGTTTCGTAGATGTGGCTCATAGGGGGAGGGTGGAGCAGCTATATAGAAACACATGAAACGTGTGTGGTGATTGTGGTGTGGTGTGGTGTGGTGTGCACTGACCTGGTAAACTTGGCTTGGCGCGGGGATTGCCACGCATGGCGCTGGGCGTGCGGCGGCCACGCGCGACGCGGCGCGCACCACCACGGGCCCCAGCCGCGGGGGCCGGCGCCGCCGCCGCGCGCCGCGCCCATCGCCCGCCCGTCCCACATGACCCAGCCTGCGACCCCACACGCACTGCTCACACCCGCACAGCGAGCGAGTGCAGCCACCGGACACTATAACACCGTCTACACACCCTACGACCCTGCTCCTTACTTTGCTTAATTAACTCCTTATTGCCCAACAAAGAACTTGATGCAGGCGGTTCTCGCAAGTATCTATTGAAATTCTATTTATCAAAGTAAAACTTAACTCGTTTCAATTACGTATAATGGAAATACAGAGAGGGTCATAAAGTATACAGAAGACGGTGCTAAAGTGTAACAATAATAACAAAAATGACCGATTTCTGTTTCATATAATGCCTAGAAATTGTTAAATATAAGCTGAATTAAAAACCTAAGCACCAATATAAGATACTATAGTAACTATGACTTTATATAAAGAAGCAAATCTAATACAAACATGCATGAATGATCAAGGCTTATTAATTAGCTTCTTTGTGCTTAGGTTTTAATTGCATATTCACTTCAAATACAGAACTCGGTCCAAAAATATGCATAATATAAACAGGTACTCTAATCATTTCAACATAACATTAAGCTTATAGTCTTTATTTTAAATTAAAAAGCACATTAAAGACTATGTTATAGTTGAAACAATAGTAGAAATAAATGACCATGCTGTAAAGTATTTTTTGCTATTGCAATACAATGTAACTATTATCAAAATACCAAATAATTTTGTCATTACATGTAAATACAGAACTTACAAACGCTGTTTAACTAACTTTATCCATTTCCAAAAACGAATTAGGTAAGTTGGTAGTTAATATTATCCTTTAAACAGCGTCTCCAAGTCTGTAAACATAACATACTGTGGCTTTCGAGATAAAAGTACCTGTAATGAGGCTCACGTAAATCAAGGTTAGTGCCAACGACACAAGCATATTGTTACAAAAAAGAACACTTTTACCATGGAACGCCACACAATACTAAGTGACCAATGCAAGGTCGTTATAAAAGTAAATTAATGAAACAATCAGGTACCTACTGAAGCTTTCTATGTCAACGTTTCATCCAAAAGGAATTTAATAAAACTCATTCTAGGATAGGGTAACGATTTTCTCTAATACTTACTTTTATCTACTCGATATTTAATACTTTTATAAATAATTTAATTAAATTCAAATATCTACGGTATAATCTAAGTCGAATGCTCTAATAAAATCTAACACCGAAACGACATCCACTAAACATCAATAATAATTTGGAATAATGTGAGCGCCCATCGGCGGTACCTGAATGCCTCCGGTTAGATCGTAGTAAAGCGAGTTGGGCCCGAGACCGAGCTCGTCGTCCTGAGTGAGGCATTTACCAAGCGGGTCAGTAAGTCTTCTCAACATATTCTCTACCTCGTTACAACAACGAGAAATTATACAACATTACTCGGGCGTTCCAAAGCTTCGGGGCACGCTACGTTCCTCGCCTACGGGATGTGTGCGGGTGGCAAAGCTCGAGCGTGTTATCTGTTAGTGATAAGCGAAGCGAAGCACTACATGGGGGTGACAAGCGCGGTGGAATGACGTTAAGCGGTGCAAATGTGAAATGGCAACTGAAAACAACAAGTACAGATGAGACGGGCATGTTAGTCGGAGTGGCCGCAGCCATATAGACCTGATGGTGAGATCGGCCGACGGCCACCCCGCGCCCACTAATACTTTTCCCGGCAATCAGTGACAAGTCGGAGGCCCCGCCCGCCCAGTGCAATCACCACCGTCAGGCCTACACACTACCGTCTTTACCGAGTCACTAACTCCGTTCGAGGATGGGATTAAACAAAAAATAAAAATAAAAACAGTAGATGATAAAAATTTGGCAAATCAAAATCGATAGAACAATAATGAGTACAGCGACTAGTGACTAGTAAATAAGAGTGATAACATTAGTGAGTGTGTGTGGGACCCACCGGTTGCGGTCTGTTGGGAGGCTGGCGGACGGCGGACGGTTGCGGTGGCCCCGCATAATCAAAATAGAACTCATCGTACCGGTAAAATGGCTCATTGTAGCCACCTCGGTAATCACCGTACCCGTAATAGTCGTAATCATAATCTATAAACACACAACACAGGCCTTTTAGAGGCTAAGCTAAACTATCTCTAACTTACAAGCTACCGATGTCGGCTGGCGGATAGCGAGCCTCCACGACACTCGTACCGGGAAAAGATTACAAGTAACACATGCTGTTGTCACTTTACACGGGGTACAGTACAGGTATGGTATGGTACAGCACACGGGTTAAATCCAACACCTCTGCTCCTCCTTAGCGATCACACACCTCGGTACGGACTGACTGAAGCAATCTTCACATTATCGACACACGGAAACCACATGCATCGTGATATGTCTAACTGTTCATGTCCATTGTCTGATGAATTCAATTTGTTTATGACAATTAAAATTTTGATAATGACTGTATGCTGATTGTAGCGACCCATCACCGGAACCTACCTAAGCGTCGTTAATGTGTCCAGACATCAGTGCCGACGTCTGAACACTCACAATGACTTCAGAATTGTAGCATGCACTGTCTGTTAATATTGTTATTACACTTTAGATGGACCATGTGTAGCCCTCGACTATGTTTGATAGATCAAAAGTTTTCCGAAACCATGCATCGAACCTAATTCCTAGCTGTCATTAATAACTAGCCTAGATAGTAGCGTTAATGAAACATGTACTGAGGCCTTAACGATACACTACAAAAAGTTCCCATACTTCTACTATTATTTAAGCTGGTTATTAATTAACCGTCTGGCAACACGGGGAAGTCCAGGTGGTGAGTGTATAGTAGCGGCCATCTTGTTAGTAAGGGACAGTAGCGGATTGTGCGAGTGTGCGCGTGGAGACCACACCGTGTTCACATCTCTGTCTGTGTGAGGGGGGGATTGGGAGCTAGGCGGAGGGAGATAGTCTATAGTATGCAATCTATTATGTACTTTAATTATTATGATTATAATGATACAATGACACGTTTTGCATGGATAATGTGCCAAGTTCCCTTCACCTATCTCTGTGTACTGTCACGTTTGTACTGTTTTAGACGCACGATGGTAGCTCGGTGGGATATGTCCAAATACTACTTAAATTTCATTTGAAATAAATTATTTTTTACAGAATGTTATCTGCTGAGAATAGAAAATTTCTAAATTGGCGAATGTGCGATTAGTTACTGTTTAGACTTTTTGACTATTACGACTATCCACCGAGCGTCCATGGCCTGGTCCGAGTTGACGCGAACTGGTGTCGCGTTGACGTGTAGTGGTGTACACGTGTGCGTGTGTATACGTGCGTGCGTGTATGTGTGTGTGTGTGTGTATGTGTGTGTGTATACTGACCGTAGTCGCCACGCGCCTGCGGCGGGCGCGGCTGCGGCTGCGGCGTGCGCCCGCGCAGCACCGGCGAGCAGCTGCACCAATCGAATCTGACAGTTAACATCCCGACGTTACATACATTGTGAACGTGCCTAACAGCCTCGGTAAACTCTCAAACCTGACCTTGTGGCGCTTGTACACGATAAGGTTATCACTCAGGTCTACACGATGTCCAGGCGAAAACAGCAACACCGTTGCTTCTTGCCTGACGCAGTGTAAACATATAGAGATACATAATAATCATTATGTGGTTCATGTCAATTGGAAATTTGTCACGCTTCCACTTTGAAGAGCAAAAAGCGGTACGCAGTTATTTCAAGATTGGTAATATTTTAAATTAAGAAGAAATTTCAAAATGAGCAGTTTACGGATCAGTATACATACAGGAAATACTTATAAAGTAGGCGACTAGAGGCTGTGCGCAAAAGCGACACGACTCGATTTTCACCTGAATGTGTGTACAAGCGCGAATTATCTTTAACTTTCATTTTTTAATACCATCGTGTACAAATATCTACTTCTCTCCTCAGAGAATCAGGTGATTTATAAGGAACAAGCTCCAATTGCTTCCCTTAGGTATTTCTTGCTTGAAAGGAACTATTTATTGTCCTTGTCATTGAAACTGGTATTTCAAAGTTGGCTTTTCATCATATTATTCATATGTATATTTCTTGATGATTGACACTAATAGTGTCGTTTGATGGTTTACAGAGGCATAAAGAAAGACTCGACTTTGCAAATTTAGCAATTACTATTAATGTAGGTTCACGTAAACAATTCAGTATCGTTTATACCGTTGCGATTGAGCAGAACTAAGTAAATGCACGTCGGGGATGATATAAAAATTACAATTTACATTACAACGAGGAGCCGTCGAACAATAATCTGGTTATCCATTATGGCACTAAACCTGGGCCATTTCTTTTAGATATAATATATATTTAATACATCCCAAACAGCTACAGATATGAAAACTACCAAGTTCAAATTTGGCACATTTCATTACGGTAGATATACATATTTGACAGTCCTTTTAGGGAATTTGGAAGCTAATGCAATATTTAAACAAGCTTTTAAAGCATGCATACACAATGAAGTGTCAACTCAAATAACGCGAGGTTTGAGTCCTTTCGTAAAACTTCCCGAGGGACGATTTGCCTGTGACTGGATTCTGTACAAAAATGGTTCACTAGATGTTGTTCTCTGGCTCCTCAAACATAAGTTAAAAGGTTGACCACTTACCCGCCGCGGCCGTGAATCATTTGCATCATACGTCGTTCGCGGGCGCGTAGTATTTCTTCTTTCTTCTTCTTGTCTGATGGCGGCTTCGCTAGCGACACTTCTAGTCGCGCTCCACCCATTTCTTTACCGTCTAGCTCTTGCATCGCCTAAAACAAGTTTAATGACATCATGGTAAGTTCATGAAACAAGACCTTATTTTACTACAATAGAGATCTAGTGCAGTAAGAATGATATATTACTAAATAGTGTTTACTGTTGGAATGGCGAAACTTAGTACCTACATTCGATAGTGGCGCCGCCACCGTTGTCAGTTAACGAAAGCGTACAATCACGAAAGTTAAGGCAGATATATGGTTGGTATAAGGTATCCTATCATAACTCCCTAAAAGCATTTCTTTTTTTGTATCAAGTGTGCTGGGTAAGATTGCCACAAATATCTAAACTAGTAAGTATGTATACTACACTACCTTTACTGCACAATCCCGGTCCTCAAAATGCACGAACGCGTAGTCCTTAATCTTCTTAACACGTTCTACAGTTCCATAGCGCTCGAACTCTTCTTTCAGTGCGTCTTCCGTTATCTCTTGTGTTAGATTGCGTGCGTACAGTACCTTTACCTGCAAGAAAACCACAAAATAGGTATAGCCCAGAAAGTTAAGGATTTCAGTGGCTTTACTCTGATGTTTTATGCAAAGGGAAAACTGACAATTCTAGTTTTGCAGATATTTCGAGGGTAACTCAATAATTATGACAAAAAGTAATTTGTAAACGATACAACGCAAACGGCTTTATTGACCGTTTCTTCAATGCCTACAAACATTTTAATCACGATCGGTACAGTAGTAAGTATAATTCGTTATTAGTTTTTAAGGGATAGATTGAAATAAAACTACTTTTTACGGATTTTATCGCGTTATATTGATATTATTAATCCCTGAGTTCTGAGTCTACCCGTGAAAATCGATCGAATTTCATCGATGAAACATCGGGATTTATTTATTTATTTTATAGGTACACAAAACAGAGTTACAGCGTTATACAATTTGGTTATAAATAGTGTCAATAGAACATAGCAGACTGTGACTCCAAAGCTATGTGCACACAGCATGACTTGCTAGTGATAAGACAATATTTAATTATATACGCGATAAAGTCCGTAAAAAGTACTTAGTTTTATTTCAATGTATAATATTCGCGTAAATGTCAGAAATCAATATAATTACTTATGTACCCCATCAGGTGAACCGCGTTCGTTTGCCCCCTCTGTTATAAAAAATGATGTACACGATACTTACTTTACTCATCGTTTGCTCGTCAGGTTCTTCTTGAGGGTCCGCCCAGTCCACTATTATATCACAGCCCCATACCTGCTCAAAATATAAATGAACATTAAACTAATTCTCTGTTCTGTCAGTAATATTCCAGTATTACCTAGTTAGATATGTCAGCAGTAAACATTTACCTTTATTCTACCTGTGCCCAGTCTACGTTTAGCTAGTGACGCCGCTTTGTGAGACTCGTATTCCAAAAAACAAAATCCTCTATTTTTCTTCTTGTCATCGGGCGAACTATATATTATTACTTCGACGAGCCCAGCTGCAATCATAAATTACGGATAAGGGCCAAGAAGCGGGGCGCAGGCACACTAAACGGTATGAACAAAGCTTCCCTCGAGCCCGACGCGCAAAAGTCAGTCATTCAACGCTACAGAATATGAAGCAAATCAAACGATATTCCAGGAGAACATATACGATACTGAAGAATTCTAATCTAGAGAACAACAGCAAGGTTCTCCAGTCATGACCAGTGAGCATTCTCGAGGCAAGGCCAATCAAAAGGTACGGTCGGTTGGGCCGCGGGCCACGGTGGCGGGCCGAGCAGTCCGGGCCGAGCGGGCCGGGCAAGCGAGCCGGGCCGAGGCCGGGCTGGGGCCGAGCGGCCGAGGCCCGGCACAAAAGCGGCCGCCGCCGGCGCGTCACGGTGCCCCGCGGCGCCTTTATTTAACAACCGAATAGCACTTATTATGAATTCGACAAGGACTTACGTGCGTGCCTAGTAAACTCCTCAAACAAATCGTCCCGATCTCGATTCTTAGGGATATTCCCCACGAATAACCGGTGATTGTTAAAGGAAACTGTTACGCCAATCTTTTTCCCCTTTCGAATTTCATAATCATTCAGCTGCAAGAACAATTCGAGGGAGAATAGCCTTTGCCGGGGCCGGGTCGCTGGGCGGCGGCCGGCCGGCCGGCGCCTGACTGGAGAGCGGAGGGACGCAGGAGAGGGACAAGCGGGACGCAAGCGGGAGCCCGAGCCGGTCCACACCAAGCCCCACGCACTCAACCCGACAACTCTATAAACTCCTTAATTCATTCGAGTGACACTTTACCTGTTAATTTACCAAACTCTTCCAGTATCTCCTCTTTGCCTTTAGACTTGGGAATGTTGCCGACGAAAAGTCGCAGATTCGGTACGCTAATCTTAATTCTCAGAGTCTTCCCTGGTTTTATTTCGTGATTATCGAGCTGTGGGAAAAATAACAAGGGAAAAATTTTGAAAAAGGGCGTCGTTTCGTACCCTTCGGGCCGTGGACGCCGCGGCGAGGCCTCGAGGCACTCGGGCGCGAGCGATGATGACGGTTAGAGCCAATCGTAATGAGTTAACTGAATTTGGATGATAAGCCGACAGTGTTGTACGGAGCAAAGAGGAGAGCCTGAGATATATTAAATTCTCAGTTGGAGAATTTTTCGAAGCCAATTCAAAGTTAACCCTGTAAGTGGACCGCCGTTTGATGAAGTGAAAATAAAAAGAAGCGAGTACGTGTGATGGTAACAAAAATAAAATAAAATTAAAGCAACTTAAAATTGAACGAGGTGCAACAGTAAAGAACGGGATGATATCTCAGGACAAGCGAGGCCAGATCAGTTTATAGGTGTTATAATTGCACATTTACACAAATTCAGTGATTATACATATTAATGGGACGGCGGCTGCTTGCCACGAAGCATTCAATTTCATAAACATTACATGGTTACTTTGTAGAATTGATTAAAGGGAACAATTTAGTGCGAATGGGTGCAAATGGCCGCCGTGAGCGGGATATTAATGACATGCTTTTTAAATGATAGAAGAAGCTTAAATCTAAATCTCCCAAGTGTGACTGTGAATATATTCGACAGGCAAATGATTGGGAACCTTGCAAAAATACTGGCGGATGGTTACTAGTAGTCTTGCAAGTGACGCTGCGGTTTGGTCACTTCCTCTGCGAATGGAGAAACCATCATGATGCTGCGCGGCTGACATGGCAATGGTATTGGACACTAGTGGGCCGTGGTGGGCTCAGGCCGGGACGGACGCGGGAGGACCGTGATGGTTCCGCCCGGGCGCGGGGGACCAGCGCAAACGGAAGTGACCAAACGCGCGGCAACAACTAAGTGCTGTGATACTGTTAATCTTTCAAGGAAATATACTTAAACATTTCGGCGAGTCACCTGGAAAGTAGACGTCAAATTAGAAAAAATTTTGTTTCAAATTAATAACACCAATTTTAATCAATATAAAAAATCATCTTAGTAAAAAGCTTTAGAGTTTTGACACAATTTTGTGTTACCAATCGTGATATGCTGATAATGAACAATTGCACCATTGTTTTAGTTTTGCGATAACACAGTGTGCTGTAATGTTGGCTATTGGTACAGATGTGCTCGATAACATCCATGTTTTGCACAGAGATAGGTGCCGTACTATCGGCAGGCCGATTTATTATCAAAATATTTGCAAATCGTCAAGGCTGCGAGGTCGCCGCGCCGCTGCACGCTGTGGTTACAGATGGCACCAATCTTTGTAGCAAATGTTTGTTCAACAACTCTACGGCTTATTGTACACTAAATTTCGAGGGAGTGGTAATTTTCATTCATAATTTGCTTAGTTAAATATCGATTACAGTGAAACATACCTTTGTTTCAACTATTTTATCGGCGAGCAAACATCGAACAAAATACGAAAATGAATTTTGAAATAATATAAACCAAAATATATACATGGAACATCACGGAACATGCAAAAGCTACCGCTAACATTGATTACAAATTACCTCTCCCCCGGAACACAATCAGGTCTCCGATGCTCAGCCTTGCGGGAGTCGCGATGGCAGAGCATGGGAGACTCCGCCGTACTGCCAGTGTCCTGCGCACTCTTGGCGAGCGGGGCGAGCGGGGCGGGCGGAGCGTCGTGGGGAGGGGACTCACCTCCTGCACAGCGCGCTGCGTGGCCTCACGCGTCGTGAAAGTCACGAAGGCGTAGCCGCGGTTGGTGCCGGTCATGGGGTCCATCATGAGGCGCAGGTCCCAGATGTTGCCGCAGCGCTCGAACAGCGGGATGAGTTCATCCTCGTACATATCCTTAGGGATCTTGCCACAGAACACCTCGCAGCCGGCGCCCGGCGTGCCGCCCTCCCACCCGGGCGGCGGCCCGCCATATTTACGTTGACCTGCTCGATAAGTTAAACCATTATGCTTAACCCATAGTATTCTCGAAAATATCTTCGGTAGCGAAAATCGTCAAGATTACTTTTTAATAACAAGTACTTTTCGATTAATCTAATACACAGTTTTAAAAATGGAGAAAGTCAAATAATTATTCTTATCAGATTCCAAGAAGAACAATCCATTTATGATGCTTATCGATTTATTGATCCCCACTACACTCAAGTTCGCAATCTGATTCGAAAATCATATCAGAATGCAATTATGAGATTTAGATTTCAATGATCTTTGTGTGTAGTAATTTTTGAGAGTTTCTGTTCTAATTGGAAAGTCTTAACAGAAACCAAATTGAACTAAAGTTTATCTATCTAAGTAGGTAGTGGTGATGAGATGGCTTTTTTACTGTGGACTAATAATAGAGTACGCCTCCATTTAACGAGATTGAATTAATGTATAAAAGAAAAAAAAACTAAGGGTATAAACTGAGCAACAGCTTTGAGAAATGGCAACCTCATAAAAGAAGAAATGAAACCGAAATACATACATTAGTAGATCTTTGCGAAAAAATCTTCAATATCGTTTTGATATGAAGTTTTAGTAAACTGCTAATTACACAGGCACTCTATCCTAATCTAGCGTATAGGATTTTTTTAACTGTGAGTAACAAAGAAATAAAAACTAAAAAATGAAAACAATCTAATGAAGTACGCGATGTCCTTCGCGCTGCAATGCACGCAAAACTTGAGATCTATATTATTCGCATACACAATATGCAGGCGCATTTCATTTAGAAGTTAGTGATATTGCTTTACTTTGAAGAGCTCAATTTTGGCACTGTTCAGAAGATTGAAGTGGAAGTATAAGATGGTGTAATGGGGATTAATAGATACACTAAATTGATTGCATCGTCGAAATATTTGTTCTCGTAAGTAATCGGCGGAGTTGGATTCGTAAGCTATACAAAAGAAATACGTGGACTAAAATTCGCCTATAATTCGTTGACAAAAGAAAAAATACTAAGCGAAACATTACATGAAAATGGAAAGTTACCTATCAAAAATGACCTAGAGTGCTCAAACCAATCACATTATCTTGTTAATATTATCCTAAATTTCAACTGGGTTATCTATTGGTTAAAGGTCCAGTGGCTTCCAGTTTATAGTGTACTGACCTGTGGTAACATCTAACGTGTACCCGGTCCGGGCCAATATTTGTTTGATCTTGTCTTCGTCGGGCCCCTTCACCTGGACAGTAGTAGACAACGCGGGCGCTCCTTGGACGCCCGCCCTGCTTTTCTGTCTGAAATACAACATATCACTGATCAATTCCTTTGACATAACCACTCTTGCTACTTTGGAGCAACATTTTCTGCCGTACTATTTAAAATCGACTTCAAACACCAAAGATGTATTCGGTGTCTTCTCTTTTCCCGCGTAATTTTATTGACCAACAACAGGTCAATTTTAACTTTGAATTGACTAACGACCTTTTTGTGTGGCCAGTTATTTCACCATTGACTCCAAAGATACATAAGTAATTATAAATATAATGTCGATTAATATAAAAAGAACGGTAGACTTGTTTGATGATCAATCGGCCATGACTGGGTTTGACTTTGCTTAAACCATCGTTTGCCATACGGATGTTTTCGCTGATTAACAATTATTTAATTTAAAATCTTGGGGGCGCACTTTGAACTTGGAAGTTTATTTCTCTGAAAATTATATTACTTTATATGAAACTAAAGGGACGCATTGACTAGACAGAATGTTGTATGCAAAAAGTTCGTATGAAAGAGTTACAAGCAAAGATGTGATGAAGTTTGCACATTGTTTGATAGGAATCAGCAAATACGGTAAAAAAAAGGACTAGGTGAAAAATTATATGATGATGACAGCTAACATTTGGAAAGGATCCAAAACGTGCAGTAACTAATTGTCTAAGAGAGCTAAGTACCTAGGAACCGAGCTTCTTACACATTTTTAGCAAATGGTGTTTGCAAACACTAGATTACATCATGGTACGAGATACCGGGTCACCATACTTATTTAAAATAACCTTTATTTGGGCGCACTAAGGATATTTCCAATTAGCATTTTATTAAACCTTGCAAACAGGTCCTGCATCACGACTGCACAGGGGCTAATGACCATCCGTAATCTAATCTTGCGCGGGCGGCACAAATAAACACGAGGACATAAGCAAAATGATCCGTCAGTCCGTCACGGAGTGAGCATTCCAGCTACAGCACTGTGTCACGTATCAATTAACGACTCACTTTCTCGCTTCATCAACCATGTGAACTTATCCCCAACTCCACGTTAACTGAGCTGTGCAATAGATGACAATAATCCGATATGGACTGTCGTAGACAAACTAGCCCCATGGAATCATTAAATTTTGAAATACAGAAGTACTAGGTATTTGTATTAAGATTATCACTGTCTGTAATAATTCTGTGTAATTAAAGACATTGTTGGCTCGTTTATGTTTTTAACGGCATCAACAGAATTAGCTTGAAAGCCGTTTCAAAAGCTACTTCCTATAATAATAATTATAAGAAATCAGGTCTACATCATGACTTTGAGACTTCCAAAAGTAAGTCTCAAAGTCATAATTTGCTACTTCGATAGGTGACTTTTCGGAACATATAATCGCAGTCTAGTGTTGTTATGAGGGCAGTTCAGACGCGACAATCATTTTTATTACATTTTAATGGTCGATGTCGAAGTGACCTCTTCTCCCAAAGGTCCACAGTTCAACACAGAGATACTTAAATCGGCTGACTGTGTAGGAACAATAATTTTAATTGGTTGTAACTCCATAAACGGTGATTGGCTTTGTGAAGGCTTGATGCGATGCAAAATATATTTTTAAATTCTACGTCGATTTTCACATTGCCGCAGACAAGGTCATACAGCTACATAAAACAGCATCATTTCCTAGTGAAACTCGGGCAGAGGGCTACGCGAATTACATTCAACGGTTGTCCGCAACGCTGATAATATGTCAAATCAATTTTTTAAGATTGTGACCCAGATATACCGGGCAGTTTGGCAATCACCCAATATTTTGATCGTGTTACCAAGTGAAATAATTCAACGTGGATACTCACCTATAGGTCTTCATGACTCCACATAAATAAGCACTTTTATTAGATACATGCTCGAGATTTGAATCTAAAAATTGTCCAAGAACACTTAAAGCACCGTCGGATGGAAATTCTTTTAAGGCATCTAACGCACGTTCATCCAGTTCGGCGTGCGCTAGCTTTCCAGTCTTATAAATGTCGTCGAGCTTGGCTGCTACCTGGAAACGAAATTATATTCATTATTATATACAATTTCTGCTGATATAGAAATCACAGCGCCTCACTCGAATAACCGCGATACTAAACTCGTGCCTATGAAATGGCGGCTAATCGAGTGAGGCGGAGGTATCATTGTGTAAGTGCTTCATTTTAGGATAAGCAGCAATAATAAGAGGTACGGGAAGTTACAACTATGGTATGTTTTTAGTTGATTAAACCCATAGCTAGTAGTACCTACTTAGTGCTACATATGACACGAGCCCTTTACAGTTGTGTACCCTTTATGGGCGGGTATTACACGTAGGAGGGCCAGCGGTAGTTACGGTCTGGCATACTGTTCCCAAGCCAAAGCAAATATTTTAAGTTTGGGTATGATGAAGACGACCGCAAAATATGATATCATCATGTATCATACATTACACGTGACTATCCTTACGATAGTATGGTAATTCACTGACCATCTCAACTCGCACAAAATAGGTACCTATCAAATTATTTTATATGAAGATAAGGTGTGAAGAATCTTCTTGACTATTAGTGAATACCTACCTACGAGTACTATTATATGCAGTGAGTACCTACGAACGTTTTTTTTGAAATAAAAGAAATATTTTATGCCTAAAGTTGCAAAGGACAGTGACGATGACGAGGAAAACTACTCAATGCCTTCTCCCCGCGCCGCCCTCGCCCCTCTCGGCGCATACCAGTATGAACTGTCCTTAACGCATATATGGATTTCCGAATAACACATTTTTGAACCTATAGTTATTTTATTTGTTGTATTTAAGTACCTACCTATGTCATCCAGCAGTCGGTTAGCAAACCTTATTGGAATCCAATATGAATACCGCCCTTTAAAGATAAGTCGAACAATGCAATGGCGAAAATTACATTTTTATATTCACACACATTATGTATGCGTGGTTTATTATTCAAATGACTACATTTTATCTCATCTGATAAAGCCATTATTTAACACCAAATTTGAATATTATAAGAGTAATATTTATATTTTTTTAATATTGTATCACCAAACCATTGTGTATTTACCCTCAAAAAGAATGTATCTACATCCAACTACTTATCCTCTTTTATTACCTATATTTAATAGCATTCTGAATAGTAATAATTTTTAAAAACATGTAAGTCTGGTGCATGCACTGCAGGTGCCCAGATAATAAATGGCAAAGGTCAACACTATCAGAGAGAGAAAGTGCAAATACATGCTACCAACATAATAAGATCTCCTTCAAGCAATTAACTTTTCAGGTGTGGCAACTTAAAGACTTTGGAATCCCCTCCCCTCATAGGCTTCTAAGAACTATTTAATATGTATGATAAGATTTGTGAATCACCATTAGACATTGAGCACTAAAACTGTTTTATTATCACTATAGGTACATTGGTGTTTAAACAAGTTTTCATTGCAACTACTGAGTACACCAGTTATGTGAAGGAAATTATTATGATTTTTTAAGTCATATTTTGTATGAAAACCTAAAAAACACAACTGTAAAAGTATGGATGCTTTTACTGGGCTAATTTGGATCTAATAAGAAATATGTAGTTGGAGCCATATAAACATTAAATCTACTTATATAGTAAATAATACATGTAGTATTCACATTAGAATCAAATTAGGAAGATTCTAATTCTCATCTAGATTCCAACAAGACCATGCTCTTTTTTTAAAGACCTCATATTAAAAAAAGCCTCACATTATTTTTTATTATAACACTATAAATACAATATGCTTGTAATTTGTTAATCTAAAACAGATTTTCAGGCAATATGTGAAACTGGCCAGACCTCACCGGGACGGGTAATACTTGGAAGTAAGTAGCTGAGTAGTACCACAAGTTATTAAAAACACACATTACAGACTGTAAATGTAATGACTGTATAGATCAGGAATATAGAATAATACCACTACTTCAATACAAAGACATGTAGTAGAGAGCAGTTATAGAATTTAAGTTACACGTCAACTCAAATTTTTTTTTCAAGCCGGTTCAGAATTTAAGTAGGACTAATGTGTGGAGAAGACTAACAATATTGTTCTGTATATTATGATACAATTATAATCAATTTTTTACCTTTGGATCCAAGCCATATTCAATGAGTTTGCGGTAATCTGGTGTCCGGCCAACATCGGAGTCCTTCCCAGGTACCTCTTCAATGGGTATTTCTCCATTGCCCTCCGCCATTCTGCACATTCATCATAATTTTACACACACTACACTTAAACTCCTGCATTTTTTGGGTAATATACAAAGTTTAGAGTATAGTTTATTATGAGTTATTGCACTAAATATTGGAATCTCTCATGGCTTGCCTATAGATGATGTCATTCAGCAGCGATTCAAGGAAGCCACGCGTGTGAGCAATACCAACAAACTATTCTTGTGTAATAATATATTTTATATTTGAATAATACTGTGGAAAAGAATAATATTTACCTTTATTTCGTAATTTTTGTAATTTTGGAAGAAAATGATAACTCTCTAATCGTCCGAAAAACAAAAAAACAAATGATGTTCAAACATATGAAACTGTGAAACAATGGGATTGTGCACTCCTCATTCCATCCGGGTGAAGGTGAAATTTCAAAAAGCGAATGCGCGGGTCATTGCATTCTTATAGTGAAGTAACACAATTTTTGAGCCTAAAAACGAAAACCGAAATTATGTAAAAAAATCTAACAACACCACTAACATAAAGGAGATGCGAATTCCGGCGGTCAATGACCGAAATAACACAGCAAATTGTGACAGCTCTTTACAAACTGCTACACATATCACTTTTAACGAATAATCCACTTTAAAACACACTTTTACAATCCTGTTCGAGCAAAATATAAACACTAGAAACTTTCAGCCTATAAAACTTTGATGAATGCAAAACTGCAATAAGTTGAGAGTGCAACTGCATTGCACCCGATAAGAACCGGCCGGCGCGCGCCTCAATTTCCAAAAAGAATCCAATTGGAATCACCACAAAGGATGCGAGAAGATATAAAACACTTTAACACATAATCACTGAACGACTAATTCAATCAAAAACACTGTACACGAAAATAATTACCTATTAATTTTGCTAGTTGGTGGCCGAGACAGATATGGCGGCGCGACGTCAACGTGACCGCCAGTACGGGGTTCTCATAACGACGCGCGCGGGACATGCAACGAGGAGTGCATTCAAAGTTTTAAAAGGCACTAATTTTCTTTGTTAACTTTAACAACCTCTCTGTTTTAAAACTAATTGTGAACGCATCGAACTATTAAGTATTTTATTGCACAGAGAGTTTTTGCAATGGTTGCGATTGCGAATAATTTTGAATGTGAAAGAGCGCGGCGCGTCGCGCAAGGCTGCCGGCCGCGAGGTGAGACAGGCTAGCGGCAAGACGGCGACGAGCGAGAAGCCGAGAATGAAGGGGGGAGGGTGTTGCAACCGCCGGTGCAGGCGTGCAGCAGCGACGCCGCACCGAGCTCGCCTGCATACTTGCATACATACGCACACTTGCAAACCCTTTGACCTTCGTTCGCAATCGATTCACTGCCAGTTTTGCCTTTGTTGTTTTGTAACAATTACTTTGGTTTTGTCTCCATAGGTTTTCAGCCAGTCTCAGTAAATATAATCAACAATAAAATTAAACAAAAACTACTTACCAAATATATATTTTTTTATCGATAACACTTTTATTCATAAACACATTATCTTATTGGATTCCGACAATTTTTATTATGATAATTTTGAAAAACAAAATGATAATATTGGAATAAACAAAAGCAGTTATAAGTACCAATTAGAACTACCTAAGTATTAGTAATCTCACACAACGAATCAAGTAAAATAATTTATTTAGATTCAACAATTTTTAGTTACAGCAGCCCTATAACGAGAAAGCTATGAAAACTGAATAAAAAATGCAACTCCGCTTTAAACCAATATTAATATTTGAAAACATCACACGGTTAGTAATCGACGTTGTCCAATAGTAGAACAAGGTTCATTACTCTTTGATATGGAAACGAAGGGATAAAAGAGTTAATCGCAATAACCCCTCGTCTTTAGTTCGCTTACACCTGCTGATCATCGAAGCCGTATGTATTCGCGACACATACACATATTTAAAACTGGCCTTCGTACTTTACTTAACGTGTATGTGTAAGTATGAAACTCGGATTTGTATCCATCGTATAATGTGGGTAGGTAGGTACAGCAACTACTGCGAGTGCTTCGTATGAACAAGGTTCCAATACGACCCTTTCACTTGTAATTTCAATCTTATAGGAAGATAACGTCGAGTCGAATATCGCTTACGCTTAAATATTATACAGACTCTTCCTTTCTTCACAAATAAAGAACTCTGGTGTACTGAGTCTTGTAGCAGCACGACAGACACACATCCTTTCTCACATTTTCCTAATAATAATACAGTTAAAAGAACAGCAGCAAAACGAACTCACAATTTCCGGCGATGACTGTAACTATTGAGATATTTCGCTCATATAAGGAGATAATAAGTTTAATGAATGCCGCTCAAAATTACAATTATGTTATAAAAATACATATATTAAAACCGATAATTCGTTTCTATTATACATAAACCGATAATGATAATTTTCCCATCACTATTTTCGAAATTTGACAATGGTTTGTGAATTTATTGTCATTTTGTCTTATTTTATTCTTAGCAACCAGTTATTTCATTACCATTCAGTCAAATTGTAAAAACTTTTTGGACGAAGGACCTGTAAGTGTCTGAACTCGTAATTATACTTTGACTTTTCATTACCTCTGAGAATTTGGAAAACTTACGTCATTAAATGATATTTATTACTCACCAATGCTCGGGACCTTAGAAATAGCACGAACCATCCGTCACGGACACTCACATCTATAAATAACCATTTTGCAAACACATAGCACAGCAAGCTCGCTCCGCTTGCCGCGCCGCGTACTACATTTCGCGATAAGGTACCTACTTGTGTTGTGCGTATTTTAAATACGTCAACAGTTCATTGACCCCCGCGCGGTTTCGTAGCGTACGTTGCTGAATTTATTGTGTCTGTAGATTTGTGGGTCACTGTACTAGCTGACGTCAAATTGGGGGCCCAGACGACGATGACGTCACCTTATCAAATTAAACTAGTCGGTGATTCTAGTTCTATTTTATAATAACGTGTTCACAAAACGTGTACCTACTTACCTACCATGAATTATAATGGCCGCCCTAATCTAACCTGACTCAGTTTGAATAATAGTGTAAGTAATCGTGTCTATCATGTGTGCCGAGGTCATTGCTATTTGTTTATTTTTTTGTTAATTCAAGGGCGTCTTCACGGCCGGCGCGAATAATCATCGGTGCTGCGTCGCAAATATTTTTAATGTGTTCTTGTATTTGTTGCAAAAGTATCAAGTCATATGATTAATTAATTTTAAAATAATTCTAGTGTTTAAAATTGTATTAATTGAAATACGCCTAAGTAGGTATACGTTGTAAAGCGCAGCTACAGTGTGGAAGATTCTTGCCTATTGTCGCGAACTGCGGCGGAGGTTTTCGACCTTAGCAAAGTGCGCGGCCGCGGCGCGTCGCAGTTACTATTCAATAGTCCACAAATTGACTTTTTTTTCTTACTATAGACACGTCTGGCCAACCCTGATGTCACAGATGTGCCTGTGAGTTACTAGTAGCGCGCTTTTTTAAATACGCGACACGTTCTAGGTATTATTCTGAGAATTATTTTAATGTAATTTACCTACATTACTGGTTAATATCATATACAATTTTTAAACAGATATTGTAGAGAATCTAATTAATTTATCGATTCACGGTGAGAAACGTGAAACAAGTTTCGCTTTAAAATCCTTTATTGTACTTCAGTGCAGCATACCTACCTATTGCACCAATAACTTACAACCCACAGCCAAGTTCACGTTGCTACCCTGGATTTCATGATAGTTACATAATTCGAATACGAATAACATTGCTTACACGCACACATGCACTAGTAATCTAGGTATCATAGATCAACACTGACTTCCTCATTTCTAACGTTTACATAGTGCGTAGATCGGCCTCTTGAAAAATGTCGATCATTAACTGCGGGCGGGGCGTTGGTTACCACGTTGCCAATTAAACGTAATGATGACGTCTCAGTTCCCGTGTTGCAGTGATAGATAGTATGCCGCCTTTCCAGAATCGGATTTTTTTATCTATTCACAATCTATTAGTACCTACATATAAAAAATAATTGCTGTTCTTTAGAACGGTTTCGCACTACGTCCGATCCGAATCTGTAAAAATACAGAGAGAGAGAGAATGGAAATCGGATCTAGTGTGTAAACTACGATACAAACAGTTCTACGACTACTCCGGACCGTATTTTCACGGATTCTGATCGGATTCGGATAGGACTTAGTGCGAAACCGCTCTTAGTCTCGCTAAAACTCAAAAACGGGTTGACCGATTTTGATATTTTTTTTTTGTGTGTCTGAGAGGGTTGATGACTTCTCTTGATGGTTTATATTGACAATAAGCCCATTAGGTGGTGCTGCAATCAGGTTCCAGGACAACGGCTGCTGGGTTAGCTAGTTCACAATAAATGTATCTATTGAATTACTAATCTAACTTAAATTACTATCCGAGGCATTCCTTAGTTGTAATTTCTTTATGAGAAATAGAATAACTATGATTCTATTACTCAGAACGAACAAGACAAGAAGAACGAACTGCGTCATTAGCCTAGTGGTACGCTTGCTACTTGAGGTCCGGGGTTCCATCCCAGGTCGGGCAGGTTTATTAGGTTTTCTATGAAATTCTCAATAGCAGTTCGAAATTTCGATTTGTGCCCGGCTATTTGTCAATTGACTCGCCCTATTACATGAGATTTCGATTACAGGCGTACTTATGTAATAGTAAGAAAATAAGCTGTAGGTTATGCTAAATTCGGGACTTAGCTGAATTTTTGGTGCAAATACCATGACCGTCTCTGCATCACCCTAAGGTTGTTTGGTAGAAAATGCCTAAAGCATTAAGACCGCCTTTGTACACCTTTTTGTACAATAAGTTTAAAATAAATATATTACAGACATAGGCATACCACAGCGTGCGTCCACCGCCCAGTTACCAACCTTTTTTACAAAAAGTAGCTGTTAAGTACACTTAATTTTCCAATAGGTAGGTACAGTCCTTCGACAGATGCGAGATTCTAACCTACTGCCACCTCAGCTTACTTATTCTGTTTTCCATTTCGGTCACTAGTTCTGTTTTGGTCCTTCAGATAACCCTAATTATTTACATATATTAATACATACCTAATTATTTATGCACCAATTTATAGATTTCCGTAGATGTGGTCATTGAGTACACCCTATTCTAATTATTTTTTAATCCTAATGTTTGCCTATTTTGACGAGATGACTGATGGTTTCCCAAATAAATAATATATACTTTGCAGTTTATATTTTATATCCATGTGAAACAAACTGCCTAGCAAATGTCGAAAGAATTTGTGAAATAGGTCCAAAAGGTGGTATCCGAAGAGTACCTACGTACTCTCCACGTATGTGTATACAAACGCCGAAATCGCTCTCTTTATAATACATATTAGTATAGATTACTAATAATAGCACATTACCTATTGAATACAAGTAACGTTATTTAAATACGTAACGATTAACTAAAGGGAGCCTGTGATTTGCTTCATTACCAAGAAACAAACAAAGAATTTTCTAAGAAAGACGTTAAGAAGACACAAAGAAATTATTTTTTATCTAAAAGTAAAAGGCTGTTAATGCGAAACTTTTGCTATCCAAGATGAGCTGATTTCAGACAGTTAAATGAAAAAAATTACATCAATATCAACAGGTGCAGAATTGTCGCCACAATCTGTGAATTCTTTAGCTAAATTTCTTGAGCACTGTGACTCGAGCAATGTGACATGTACTAATTTATGTAGGTACGTGTCTCTATTTCCATCTTGATCTGCGTGTCAATGTTACGTTCCCGCGTAAAGAATGCAGTTGCATTGAAGTAAATTAAATTGAAAGATCTGTATTTCACATATTATGTATCCAACTAATAAACTGTAGTGCTCAGCAATATTCCTGTGTCAAATAATGGAACATGGTGTATCAGATAATTGAACACAAATCATAATTAATTTATCTTACCGCTAAAACAATCCCCAAAAGTTACACGGTAACGTACACTGCAAGGTGGTCACTCCAGTGAATTGTTCTTGTAATATAGAAACCTTATACGACAGTGGTTCCACTCACAAGATAATTTCAATACCTATGTTACCTTCTAGGAGGGTAAAACAAAAATATAATGGAAACAATCATTTCGTTCAATGTACCAGACGAAATAAACGACGAAATAACTATTCAACTCACCCAAACAAAAATTGAAGAGGGATGATGTCTGCCGATCTCCACTGAATATTGCACTGTGTGTCTGTGTGTTTCCTATGTAATATAGGATGTATTTACAACAAAAACTATACAAGTATTACATCCATTGCCTAATAAGGTACAAAAGAGATCTGCCTAGTTTGGGACTAGATGGTGCTGTGTATAATGTCCCAAATATTTAATAATCTATTATTATTAATTTATTACTTCCAATATCGTTATTTAAATTTTTTTTTAAAGTACTTAACTATTAACGAAATAACATAAAAAATAATCACATTTTCTTAATACATAATTTTAGTTCAGTAGGTACACTTTTCTCTATTTTATTAGTCACTTGTTTGGCAATGCACTTTATAATGAAACTGCGAATAAGAAAAGTGACATTTATTGCGCCAAACAAAATTTACAATTCAAAATTGGAATTGGATCGTCCCATAGGACTGACCCTATTTAACCTCAGCAATTGGGGTTTCTTAGCGGAAAATAAAAGAACAAGAATTGTCCCCGGTCGTAAAAGATTACTCTCACCTATCACAATTTCTCCCCATTGTTCGGACATCCATTAATGTTTTATTTCTTTATGCCGTGGCAACGGGTTTGTCTGCTCTTCGAACAAAAGCAGAATGGATGAAAAGACGGCACGGTTAAATTATACAATTCATAAGACAGGTCCGGACGGATGTATGGAAAGTTCGAAAGGAACCTAGCCAGACAGAAGGGTGAAAGGTCTAAATTCTTATTGTGACATCTGACCTTACCTATCCACCTATTGTGTATCTAGACTATTATATGGAAGGGATCTATCTTTTGATTATATTCGCAAGCCCTTAATCCTCTTTTTGCAAAACAAAATTACAAGAAACTTTCTCACAAGATGAAAGGGATTCTTTTTAGTGATTCTGTTATTGTTTACAGTTTGGGGTGCAAACCCGATATTACTTTAGTAGGTACCTAGCATATAGGTTGAATTGAATTGCACGGATCTTGGAACTGTATACTTACTTATTTTTACAAAAAAAGTAGTGCCATATGGACTTCTTAAAACTCAACTTGTATAAGGAGAAACCTACAGACGGCTCTTGCTGTTTCGACGAGTTCATAACAACACCTTTAAGCCTAATCTTATTAAACAATTTTCAAGTCTCGCCACTTGTATTAGAAAGCCATTCATCCATTTCTGCGATGCTTGACAGCGACCGCACCGAAGCTCCCATGAAAGCTGCTAGTTTTAGAAATAAAAGCTAATAAGTCCAAACACACGATTCAAAGGCCTATTCAGTTTAATACGCGTAGTACCACCCTACCATTAAGAAAATCCAGTTGGGCCGCAATTTAGCATGGGAATGTTCAGGGGGTCAACGCCATTCGTTTCGCGTACTTGTCCTGGGTAAGCAGTGCGTATTATTATTTCGATAGATGTTTTTATTTTAGGGTCTGAGATCCGGTCTGAGCGCCCCCTCGCCGCCTTGCGGCCGGCTGACGGTGTCGGTCGTCTCGGCTCTTGCTCCATTCGATACATCATCTTATCATAGGTACCTCTAGACATTCTTAATTTTATATGAAATATAAAATCTACATACTTTTATCATTTTATAAAGTACATAACATTGTTACTGAATGATACAAGATTGGCAGAATATATATTGAAGGTCGAGTAATGTTTGAATAATATATTTTCAGTGCATCTCAAACTATTATCGGTTGCTCACCAGCAAACAACATTAATTAAAGATAGTAGGTACATACACTAAGTATAAATACAATGATAAATATAGGCTACTGAGATATGTGAAGTAAAAACCGATAATAAAGCAAATAAATTGATTTAAATACACATTTCAAGATCAGACATTAAATAAATAGAATCGTTCCCAAATAAAATGTGGTCGAATGAGCAACACACCGCGGCACGACCGGTTCTCTCGATCAATCTCAGCCATTGAAATCGCGAAAGCTATGGCCGGTGCGAATTTCACACCAGTCTAGTCTAGACTCTAATAATGTCGCAATAGGCAGCTTAGGTCTGTTCAATGCCTAGAACTGTGAGAATAAATAACGGGCCGCGACGCATGATTGAGCTCACTCATTTTGTTATAATCTGGCTTACAGTAAGTTACTTCTGATATGAGAATTGATTTCTTTGTATTTTATTATAAAACAACTGGCATTTCGAGATGTACAATTAATTCAATTGTTTACCATTTTTATATTTTATTTTGTCGCACTATTTATTGGTTTAATCTACTAGAAAACAGTATAAGCATTTTGTTAAAACCACCGCTAAAACTTCTTTTATATAAAAGAAAATTAAACAAATAAATTTAACACGAAAAAAACCCTGCATTCAAGTCGAAGCAGTAAGCTAAGATAATCAATTTTAGTACGCCAATCAATTGCCATCGACCTGTAATCACGGCATCACGATGGTTCTAAAATTATCTGAATCACGATATTGAACGCTATTACTGTTACCAAAAAGTAACACAATGGAATATACTGTTCACTCATGTTAGGTTACTGCAGAAGTACTAGAAGCTCCAACAACCGTTAGACGGGCACTAATGGGGTGTGCCGATGTCATCTTGCTTTTCTACCGTAGAGATCTATGAGATGAGCTAGTAATTAAAAGGCTCGGCATGTATGAATTGTTACGCTGTTTACCCATGCTGGGTAAACTAAAGTCTGAGCAGTAAATATAGGTACCGTTTGAGGTAATTGTTACCTGCAAGTAAATAATTGGCTTGGAAATAATTGGATTTTAAAATAAGAGTATTCAAATAAAATAGCACCCTCGATCATTGGTTTTATAAAATTACATAAAATCCCTTCTGTTTCGTGGTGGGAAGTATGTACCTTCTCCAAAATGAACACTATGATATCTGCAGTCTGACCCATCATCAAAAATATTCGGCATAGTCAACAGTCTTCTTCCATACCAACAATAGAAGTTTACTGACACGACTTAAAAATGTTCCGCTTGCTTATAGGCAAGACACTCATGCAACGAGTAGGTACCTGAATAATGTTATTAAGTATACTAACTGGTTGCTAGAACATTACGGAGGAATGCATAGCATGCGCGATCGATTTTCGACCTAGTTGGGATTGCGAATTCACTGCAGCCAAGTACGTAAGTACAACGGTAGGTTTTATGTAACTGCGGGATTTGTTGGAACTATAACGACCCAACTTATGTCATTTACATATCTCTTAATTTGGACATGATTTTGAGTCACTTTGATGAGTAATTACAGAAGTAATGGATTGAGTTGATGGTAGATAGAGGGTAGGTCTGATAATGTCTGGGTCAGGAACTGATTAATGCGCGTATTTAAACCAAATTTTGATACCAATAGAGGGTGCCTCGAAAAAGGTGTCCATCAGATTCAGGCCGAGCATAAAAGCTTACAGAATTTTACGCCTTTTAAGACCCGATGTGTTTAAAAGATTATAGCTATTTTGTGGTCCTTTAAACATAAACTGTTAATTTGCTTCAGTTTTATAAACGGATGAACCTTTAATTTGTGAACTAAATTCGATTTAAATTGTTCTTTGGCGACTTTTACAGCACTGCCGTTTATTCTATTAGTGTCAGAATGAATAATCCCAGTATTAATAAATCCAGCATGGCTAATTCGTATGAGGACATCATTAAATTATGTTTTTATTCGAAGACCTTTATTTTTCTGAATTGTTATCATTTCAGTGACGTTAGAAACAGAAGAATAACTGCTATGTAACTTAAAAGGTAATAAAACCACGCAGGAAATTATAACATACGACATAGTAACAGTACCTACATGCTTAAACAAAGTTCACAGTTAGTTTTAACACGATGTGAAACAGTGGGACAAGTTGATTAGATCAATAAAGACTTCCTGCACACGGGTTGTAATCTACAAAATAGAAGCCTTAAAAGTATGTACCGTCGCAACACGTCATGCGCTAATGCATCATGTGGGACACAGCCATCTGTCTGCGGCAAAGTCTGTCGCTTTACACGCACCATGACTGTATTAAAACTTCATGTTTTTTTTTTTTAATAATCATTGCAATCTGCCGATTTTTCAGCAATTTCTACCTGTTACTACTGTTACCTGTGTAATGGATACACATGGGTATTATTTTAAAAAACAGTATTATTATTCTATGTAAATTATTGAGGTGTTGGTTTCGGGCTTAATGAACAGACAACATTAATTATTCTAATAAAATTATACCTTTATCTTGTTAGTAAATAACTTCATGCTTACATAAGTTATCTAACTTAGATTATACCAATGTGAAATTTTTAAATAGTTTCGACACATTTTAATTCACTTTTAATTATTTATTTTGCAAATATGTTTACTTACTATTTACATTTTATGTATGTTACATAAGTATATTATTAGCGTTTAATTTAGCATTACCTTTTAACATGAGTAGTGACAAACGTTAGGCACGTAGAACTGAGCCTTGCAATAAAAGAGGTTAATTTTTATACAATATGTAAAACCAAAGTAACATATTGCAATAGGGATCTACGGTATTAGCACTAGTTTTTGCCACAAAATTATAGGATTATTCGATAAAACTATAACAATATTACTATTCTAGATAGTTATTCTGCAAAAGCTATAAAATTAAATGATAATATCGCAATTATGTAACTTAAATAGGTTACAGTACGGCTTTCCCGCCATTTTATATAATGGCGCGAAAGCCTTTTACCTACCTCACCAGTCAATGTACGGCTCTACGGATCTGCGGTCTACATTTTAGCGTGTCAGCAACTCATTGAGCTATCTGACATAACATCCACACAATACAAGAAGCACTTTGGATGTGTATCGACATATTCGCACACTGCAATTTGAATCGCATGTGAGAATTTCATGTAACTATTTTCTTATTTATGTAGCTAGGTAGAAAGTTTAAAACTGATTGCAACAAATAATAACTTCAACATAGATTATGTGAGTAGGCAATTGCTACTTCCTCCATGCTGTGTACCCAATTATAAGTAAATAGGTATGTAAATAGTTTCGGAATCGATTTCCTTTGATGCTGCAGTAAAGTTTTTAAATCAACAAGAATTCTGCAATTGCAATTAATGATTGGGGGACTAAATACTCCACATTTAGTAATACCTGTGGAAGCAATTCATATTTAGAAGTCGTAGAAAATGCGTAGCAAAAGGGTTTTCCTCTTAACCCTGCTGAAGTCTCTTTAAGAAATTTATGAACTTTACAACACGGCGATTGCGACGGATGGGGTACCTATAGATAGGGTATTTGTTATTTTAACTACTTACCTGTTTAACTAACTGCTATGGCCGACCTGACCAGGGATCCTGATACCAGAAGTGGAATACCAAGTACTTGTTAAAATAATTGCGTTTAGTTAGGTAATATAATAATTAAATCTTCCTAATTAATCGCCACAATGAGTTCTAATAGGTACCTAAGTGCCTTAACTGGTGGGCATAAAAGTCTTATTCTTCTATCGTATCAACATGAACTAGCAATAACAGTTTATATCGCGGCAAAAGAATTAGCCTGTTAGCGAGAGAATGGCAAGACTCCTAAGATGCCTGATTAATTTATGGATCTTACAGCGGCTCGTTTACCTGTACCACTAAATGGTAATTTTGGTTCAGTGATGAAAATGAAAAAACATTTATTTTAACATACAAATCACGGTCTTAAATTAACATAGAGTGTTTGCTATTACATTTGTACATTGTCTCGAGTTACAAGGTGTATTTGCCATGGGCCCCACACTAGGCCTGTATCCTACATACATGATGGAACCTATGTATAGCTAACACACCACATTACTAGAAAATTATGTATTATTTAGCCTTTCTTCTTGATATCTCTCAGTCATTCATTGTACTAAATATAGGCCAAGAGAGATCAGACCTACACATTGCAGTCGTGGTCTAGTTGGGATTACTAAGTCTACTTGTACTGAAATACTAGTACTTCCTACGCTACATTTACTACACAAAATATCTACCCTGCATTTTATGAACTTATCATAATCTGAGTACAAATACCTACTGTCAACACTTTAATGCTCCCTATTATTTAATCTGAAACTTATTGGCAAAACCTTCATGCTGGATGGCGGATCAAACCAAGTGAATTGGCCGATTAATGTATAATGATTTTAGAACTCAAAAAATATTTATAAATAACGACAATCATTGTTTTTATTTAATGTAAGGCAGCACCTGTTATTTATACAGCTTCCGACAGTCCCTATCTCAAAATTAAAAGTTTACACAATAAGATCATGATTGTTATTTGCACAGGTAAGTAGTTCACAGATTGATCCCACATAAGCAACGTCTGAAATGCGTTATGTATCTGGACTAGTGATGGGTCGAGAGAATGTTCTCCGTAAAAGAATTTTCTGTTCTGCAATATTGAAAATGTTCTCAGAACATTCTCTGACACTGAGAATTTAAAATACAATACCTACAAGGTATTTATTGAAACTTATATTTAAATAGATGTATAAGCATGTTATATGTGGAAAGTTTAATAGGTTAGTACATAAGCAGTAGATGGGTAAGTATATACATATGTATAAGCAGTTCATAGGAAAGTACATAAGTAGTACTCAGGTTAGTACATAAGCAGTACATAGGTAAATACATAAGTAGTACATAGGTAAGTACATAAGTTGTACATTGATTAGTACAAAAGGAGTACATAAGTAGTACATAAGCAGTACTTAAGTATATAAGCAGTACATAGGTAAGTATATAAGCAGTATAAAGGTAAGTACGTACATAAGTAGTAGATAGGTAGGTACACAAGTAGTATATAAGTAGTATATAGGTGAGTACATAGGGAGTACATAGATAAGTACATAAGCAGTACATAGGTATAGGTAAGTACATAAAGAGTACATACGTCAGTACATAGGTATTTACAAAGGTTATTACATAAGTAGTACAAAGGTATGTAAGTACATAAGTAGTACAAAGGGTAATACATAAGCAGTACTTAGGGAAGTATATAAGCAGTATATAGGTAAGTACGTAAGTAGTGCATAGGTAAGTACATAAGTAGTACAAAGGTATGTAAGTACATAAGGAGCATATAGGTAAGTACATAAGTAGAACATAGGTATGTATAGGTATGTATGCAGTTCATAGGAAAGTACATAAGTAGTACAAAAAAATGTATGTACATAAGTAGTACAAAGATATGTAAGTACATAAGCAGTACATGGGTTAGTACATAGGTACATAAGTACGTACATAAGTATGTACATAAGTAGTAAAAGGTATGTATGTACATAAATAGTACATAAGGAGTACATAGGTAAGTACATAAGCAGTACACGGGTTAGTACATAAGTAGTACAAAGGTATGTAAGTACATAAGGATAACATAGGTAAGTACATAAGGATTATATAGGTAAGTACATGTAAGTACAGATACAAGCACATCAAGCTATCAAAATCTGTCAAATTTCTTTGATTGATTTTCAACTTTAATACGAATCAATAAGGTTCATATTAAATTGGGAAAAATTTACAGTTTTGGATAGCTTGACCTGCTGTCGTCTGAACATAATTAAGTAGATAGGTTAGTACATAAGTAGTAAAAAGGTAAGTACATAGGTAAATTATTGAAACATAATTTGATCAATTTAAAAAAGAAAACTATGTAAAATTATACAAGTAGGTACCAACGAGAATATTTCCCAGAATTTATCCGAGAACTTACTCGAGAATGTTCTAGCTGAAGAGAATTTATGGAAAAACATGGTTTTACAGCTGGTATACCTACTTAACGTAAACTTGATAAAACATTCAAATAATACACAATACTAATCTTAAATAAACATATGTGAAAACAGTCATCAGAAATTTAAATTCTCGACCCAGAGAATGATCTCAAGAACTATTCAAAGTTCTCGATGTGAGAAACTGAGAATGTTCCCGAGAATTGCCCATCACTAATCTTGACTCTTGATTTTATATAAAAAACGTATTCATCAGAGACACTCTTATTGATGAAATGCAACGCAAGACGAAATTAACCCTCTATTAACCTTTATTGTATTAGTATAAATTGTATATTTATAATTGTAAAATTAGTAAATATAGCTTAAATTGTGCCACATATTTAAGTTATCTTATTCCGAGCCTTTTCCCAATTAAGTTGGGGTTGACTTCCAGTCTAATCATATACGGCTGAATATCAGTATTTTACACGAAGCGACTGCCGTCAGTTCTACCCAACCAAATTTCTGGGCAATACCGATATGTTCAGGCTAGACTGGTTGTCAGTCTTCTTGGGCTTCTGACTAACTACTAACACTGACCTCTTGTATTATAGAGGTCAGTGACTACTAACTATTGTCCTACATTTCCGCATAACAACCGGGACATATCAATACCTATATTCATTGTATTCTTAATTTTTTTATTTAGTTTTTCCAAATTCCGTGGGAATTTTACTTTAGATATAATCTTATCCCTTATTAATGGCTGTTTACATCCTAAGTATAAGGAAACACCATGCCACAATAGAAAGGCAAGAAGATTGGTTTTAAAGTACCGATAAAATAGTCTAAATCGCTGGAAACTTTAAATTTTGGCAGTCGGTGCCTTTTTATGTTGTAAGTATCCACTAAGGAAGAATTTTTGAAATTTCACCTCTAAGACGGTAAAATAAGGGATGAACGATTGTATTGAATATGGAAGTCGGTTATCTAAAAATTTTGTGTATCTATCCCAACAGGTTGTTCCAGGTGGTGTTTGGTCAGAATTTGTAAACTATTTTATTATTATGGTACCTACCTTGACACTCTACGTACCCTGTGTACGTACATATATGGTACGGTAGGATGTAGTTGATAACCTGGTATGAGTAGGTAACATAATTTAAAAATCTTTGGTCATTGGCACATTATATCATAATATTATTTTTTAAGAGAGGAAGGGCATAGTGGGAGTAATTCCACTCAAATTTGAGCTGCCCGACTGGGGAAGTACCTCTGCCTTGCAGAAAATCGAAGTAAAATAACACTGCTTTGAGCTGTGTTGTGTTTCTTGCGGTGAGCAAGGTTGCCAGTGCTCCACGAGGAAACGTTGTGTCGGTCGGCAACGCGTAAGTGATGCTCCTGGTGTTGCAAGCGTCTATAGGCTACGGTAACCGCTTACCATCAGGTGGGCCGTATGCTTGTTTGCCACCTTAGTAGAATAAAAAAAAATTTTTTTTTAAATACTTACAAACTTATTACATTATAATACTAGCGACCCGTCCCCGCTTCGCATGGGTGCAATGTACTAATAACATACCTGTATTATACATATAAACCTTCGTATTGAATCTATCTATTAAAAAAAACCGCATCAAAATCCGTTGCGTAGTTTTAAAGATTTAAGCATACATAGGGATATATGGACAGAGAAAGCGACTTTGTTTTATACTATGTAGTGATAAGAAACACCCAGACACATTATTTTCATTAAATAAATACTTGTGTCCGACAGGACACCACCACAGACATGTGGTATCGAACCACTAGACCACAGACTCGTCGTCAAAATATAGATTGTACACCTAGTGCATTATTTGTAACTTTAGACACCGTCTGTCCGACGATGGAACCCTCTGTGAATAAAATTGCACGCGCAGTTGACCGGTTTCTATATCAATACCCGCGAGTCTGTTGCTTAGCGACACAGGATCTCAGCCTTATATAAAGGATTTATTTACTCAAAGAATTAACTTGATGTCATTTCCTTTTTTACTTTTAGTTTGTAATAGAATTCAATTTTAAACATCATTTTTTAGGGTAGGAAGCCGTTATCCCGTTTTATTTTATTTCGGTAGGTACATAAACCACGTAGGGGAGAGTGGGTAACAGCGGATCACGGGTCACAGCGGATTATTCGCTATAATTCTTACGTGTGATGCTTTACGCACACAAGCAAACACGTGGCTACTGCTCGTCGATACCCCCCTCTCACGCGCCAGTCGCCGCCGCACTCGCCGAACGGAATCACGTGCTGTCACATGCAGGCCAGTAGGTAAGTACTAAAATATTTTTTTACGTAATTTAGAAATTTGTCGTATTCCCAATCCTTTAATAAATATAAATGATAGTTTTATGTTTTGAACTTGTTATTTGTTAAATCCGTTGTGGGTAATGTCATTTTGGCTTGGGTATATGTAGTTATTTATTGAATATTTATTTTTGTCGTAACGGCCTATGGGTCACAGTGAATAATTTTCATTTGGGTCACAGTGGACTGTGATCCTGTGTGACCCAAGTGGAAATTACATAAATAGAGTGAAATTAAAATGGTTTTGTACTTCTTCGTAGGTAACAATGCCTCGCAATCGGGCACCTACGAAAAACGAGTATCGGTCTTCACACTGAAGAACAGATGAGTAACGCCTTAAAACTTAGACAGAACAATAAGATCTGTGGCTAAATCTACTGCTATTTCATATACAACGTTAGGGTCAACCAGGGTAACTGTAAACAGTAAATGCAAGGGGTAATCGGAAACGGGGCCGGTATTGCCGCTACTATTTCCAGTTACCCCATGTATTTTCTGTTTACAATTACCCCGGTTGACTATATATCGATACCAATAATCCAATAATATAGGCAAAACCAGTGAGGCTAACACCTAATTATGCAGTTCTTAAGATATTTACGGACGCGGAAGAAAAGGAGATAGTTGATTATATTCATATGTGCAGCCAAATGTTCTATGGACTTACTATCACAGACGTTCGCAATCTGATTTATGAAGTAGCACTGTTGAATAACAAAAAAGTGCCAGAAAAGTGGCATGAAACTAAACGAACAGGTATCGAGTATCTATATAATCTTAGAAAGAGAGATAACAGATTATCATTGCGAACTCCCGAGGGAGTGATCCACTGTTACTACTGTTACTGAATAGAGAAGAGAGCTTCATGGAAATTGAAGGAGAAAAACTGTTGTTTATTTAAACAAAATATTGATTAGTTTAGGTCTCTTTATACCAGCATAATTTGTAAGACTTTTGTTAATTTTTTATAAGACTGTGATAGAAGGCTGTCTTAGAATATAAATAAATAAATAATTATGTATAAAAGTAGTACTTTGTTTAACTTTTTTTTAATAGATCCAGTTTACCCCAAGCGATTCCCTGTCACCCATGAAAAGATCCAAAGTGACCCATCCACGGGTCACAGTGGATCATTTCCCATTTTTTTTAAACTTGTTATAACTTGTAAGTTTATGCCGTTTTTGCCAAAAATTGCACTTGTTTTTGTAGATTAGGGACGTATCTTGTGGTTAATTATTCATAGATTAATTATTTAGGCATAAACTTGGGATTATTGGAGCTTAAAAAAAAAGTGATCCACTGTTACCCACTCTCCCCTACAGTGTTGTGTAATAGTGCGACATTGTCATGGTTATATTAATTAAATTATCTTGTAAAATTATTTAAGTAGTTAAACGGGAAAGGTACATCCAGTTTCGCAACAACTTCTGATGTATAATAGGTACGGTTTACTTTTGATTCACCGTTCATAATTCTATAGATGCAACCCTGTCGTTGAGTGCACCTTGAATAGGTACTTATATAGGTACCTATGAAAGCAGCGGTGAAAACTGCCCAGTCTAGCGTCTAGCGCAGCCCTTGCTTTGATATAATTATGTATGACTTGTCTCATTATACGACTTTGTATTATAATATGCGCTACATTTTAAGCGTGTTATAATGCATTTGAATTTATTACCTACTTTGACCCGTTAAACCTAGTAGACATCTACCATAAATTTGAACATTGTGCTAAACATAATGCCTCACATATTTTATGCTATGGAGACCCTCCAGAAAATAAAATTTTATGGTAACACAAAATACATAAGTAATCCCTGATGATTATTGAACAAATCCTGTAAATTTAGTAATGTTTACAGTACATAATTATTTCAATCTACGATGTAAGTATACTATTGTATACTAAACTTGTCTTGCTGTTGTCGAGTTCAAGGTAGTTCAAACACTCATAAAAGCGTGAGTTAGCCATTGACATGGGTCAGTTCGGGAACTCTGAAACTATGAAAGAGTGAAAACAAAGAATGGAAGCATTTTTTAGAAAGTTTTCAGGAGTTTCCTTTGATCAGTTGAAAATTATTAACGGGGTTACAGAATTTCGTGTTACGAAATCATGAGTCAGGCGACTTGCGAGTTTTTGCGAAAAAGGAAACGTCCTGGGATGTAGAATAAAAAAAAACATGCTGATAATGTTTGCCACCTGAAAAAAATTTAAAAGTAATTCTGTAATTTAGATACCTTAAATTTTGAAACTGACACAAGTATAAAATTTAATTGTTGTGGAAATAAGTAAAAAATAATAAAACAAATTCTGCTAGCCGTAATTTTGTAATACTAGCATTATTTTCCTTGTAAAATTATATGTGCAACACCGAGTTTTTCAGTCACTTGGAAATGGGGCTGCTGTCAATTTATTTCAAATCCAATTTTTTGGGTTTATTGAAATGTTTAAACAAATTAAATTGGTTTATTGTGTTCTTTAGCTTAATAAATTTATCGGTATGTATTTACGAGGACCAGATAGGAAAATTCGATTGGTAAGTCTATTTTTTAGGTTATAATGTTTCTATGTCATTGTAGGCTCTGGATTGACTGAATTTTTAATGAAATTATGCTTTTCAGGCGTCAAACATACGTGGGAAGGATCAAATTTTCCCAATTTGACACCGTATCTACGGCTAAAAAGATCATCGTCGCTACCGAAGAAAATGTTTTAGCTGCACTTAATTTGAAGACTGGTAAATTGATTTTATTGACTGTATCCGTTTTTAATATTATAACCGGCGTTGCCCTTGCAGTCTGCTTCACATTTACATATATTAGCTTACTAATTAGAATCTAACTTATTTAAGTAAGTAATTGGATTTTGAAATGTCTTAAATGCTAATTTTTTCATGAAGTATTTCGTAAATTCAGCCAGGAATTTGTCTCTTATTTCTAAAATTTTTGCGGGTTTATGTTACAATAATGAAGGGTAAATGTGACTATGAAAAATATGTTGAGTACTTGCTATTTCATCAGTGAAACAATCTACACATCAGTTTAATGTGTATTGATATAAAACATATGAAGCTCAGTTGGCAGAATTTCATAAACAAAGACAAACAATAGTATTGTTACAAATCTTCTCATTGTGTGGTGGTACTATGAAATGTGTGTCCTACATGAACTGCGTAAAAAGTAATGCTATGGAGCATTATTATCCAGTTCATTTATCATTATCAAAACAATCAGTTATTAACACTTCAATCACTGCTTATTGTACCTACAGTAAATCTCTGACTTATAATGTTGAGTTTAAATTTAACAAAATATAGGCAGTTTCCTCTCTTCATAGTTTATTTATTTATTTTGTATAAATTTGGTTTTCATGAGAGTTTATTAGCTATACTTTTATGTTCATAAGGTCAAGTGGTATGGCGTCATGTGTTCGAGAGCACCTCTACAGGAAATATTCAGCTGCTACATGTCACTGAGAAGGTGGTGACAGTGTCAGGAGCCAACCCTTACTTGGTGAGAGGATGGGACTCTACTACAGGTTCGATTATGTGATCATCTAATAATAATTATAGCAATTATTTATTTTGTTGGTATCTTGGACCCTACTCCCAATACCGGTGGTCAGACAATTTTTTTATATTTTAAAATGATTTTATGTGTGTTTTTGTAAAGCTATTTAAATAAAAAAATAAATAGATATACGAAAAATAATCATAATCATTGTTTATTTGGGAACAAAAAATATTAATTCACCTCAATCTCAGCTATAAATTACTGATAGATAAGGTTTTGATGTGACTTTTATGGGCTCATTAATAGTAATCAAAATTTAAAAACAGCATTCTTAAATTTTAATTTCACCCATCTACTGCCTGTACTTATAATACTCTGTATATTGAGGGTTTCAATGTGATCTTGATTATTTCCAGGAGTCCTGCTATGGGAATGGTCACTGACACTTCAGAATGATGAACAAGCAGACTTCTCAGAATGGTGGGTGCAGAACAACATGCTGGTTCACATGTTGCCAGTGTTTGGCTCGCACATTGAGGTCACCATGTACAACCTGCTAACTGGACAGAACAGAGGTGCTACTTCTAAACTACCGGCTCTATGGACTAATGATGGGTAAGAACATTTTTTAAATATTTAAAGGTGTTGTAGAAAATGATACCTTTTTCATATACCACATTAGGTTTTTTTTGAACTCTCTCATATATCTATTTAATAATAAACACACTGCTTACATGCATAATAATTCATAATATGAAATGATTTTCTAGCTAGTGCAACTTAGTCTTACAGGTCAGTTGATTAGCTTAATAACATAGCCACTAACCCCTAATAGTTAATTCATCAAAATCACTTTTATACATATATTTGGAAATAATTTATTGAATTCACTGGTAGCTATTGCTACATTATCTAATAAAACTGGTAAAGGCTGGCCTGGGAGTCAGGGAGAGCAGGTAGCATATAATCAGTTGATGTGGATATCTATGGGAAGGAGTTTGTTCAGCAGTGGACCTCTTTTGGTTGATATTATGATGCTTATCTAATAAACTCATTTTCAACATTTCAGATGCATCCTCACAGCTCCATACTACACTTGCATATCAGGAGGGGCGGGCAGTCAGCAACTACTCTCCCTCGACGTAACCTCCAATGCTGTGCAGCTCATAAGTCGACCTCTTTCCGAATACATCACCCAGAAAACATACGACGGAGGCCTGCGCGCTCTAGACGGCAACAACGTCATACCAGCATTTACAGTAGATGATAAGAAGATTATTATGATAAAGGACAACCAGTTTGAGATGCTGAAGACGAATGTAGTAGACCCTTCGGCTAGTGTTGCGCTGTTGGATGTGGCCAATGGACCGGTTGTGCTGCAGGCTTGGACGGATGATGCTCAGGTAAAATAGTTTCATATTTTAATGAAATTGATTGATCAATTGCTAGTACTTGTAGGTCTGTCATTCTTTACAAAATCCCTTAATCTAGTTAGGTAAAAGTAAAATTAAGGTAAATTAAGTATAATTTCAATTGCATTAATTGATAAACGAAAACTCCATTTTCTTCACTCCAACATCTGTAATTTTATGCCGGACAGGTTAAATGGGAATGTTAATTAAAAATAAGGTAAACTTTTGTTCTCAGGGCTTCACGATAAAAGCACACAGCGTACCAACAGGCGCCGAAGTCTCAGAGCTACGGATGTCTGATCGTGATCTGAAGTTACCGGACCCTGAAGTGTCGTCCGCCCTCTGCACCAAGTCCACGCGGGAACAGCTCATATGCAGGATACTGTTAACCGGCGCCGATGACTCTGTACATCTTATGCAGCAAGGAGGTACCATGAAATACTGAGCATTTCTTGACCTAAGACCTAATTAAGAAAATATTAAAAGGGTCAAAAATCCTGACTGATTATTTCGGAATAAGCATGTACAAATATTATGTAAACTCAGAGAGAGAGACATAAGATTGGTTCTTAATTCTTCAATAAGTTGGTGCATAAGATCATAACGGCATGAGTTGTGAATATAATATGCAGTTGTGTGTTTACTACACAATTCGTTGGCATTACTTGAGTAGCATAAACTACCATTGATATATTTTAGAGAGTTCAGGACTACCCGAGTCTCACTTCTTTAAAAGCCTAAAATCATGTGGTCTTGATGTGTTGTAACAGATATCTTGCCTTATCTTTTCGTGTTTGAGTTTGTTGTCAGTGTAAAAATATACTATAATAATAATATAAACTGGTATATATTTATCATTAGCTAATAACTCGTAACATTAATTCAATGACTCCACATGTATGCAGGTCGCGTGCTGTGGTCGCGTGAGGAGGCGCTGGCCAACGTGGTGGCTGCTGAGTTTGTGGAGCTGCCAGTCTCAGACTTAGACGCTGCTATCGAGTCAGAATTCGACCAGAAAGAAGGTAATGTACTGTAGTTTAGTTGTTGATTTACAGAAGAAAGAATTGACTGGGGGTGGGGTAAAAACAATTTGAAATTTGGGTTCAATCTTTTTATTGATATATTATTATCTCTGTGACCTACTGCTTTAATGATATTTACTTTTGATTGATAATCGATTTTTTAAAATTGACAAATTCAACTAATCATGCCATAATATTATCATATACCTACATATATTATATAATAAATATTATCTGTATATTTATTTATTTATCTGTATCTTCTTGTTTTCTAGCTGCCAAGATGTATAGTAAGTACTGTAGAGTGTGGTTGTGCCATTGTGTGATGTTTAGATTTGGACCTGAACTTAGAAATGTTACAATCCTGTTATTTTTGTACTTAGTGAGGATTTTTTTATGTATTAACCTTTGTGTTGATGGCCTAAAATTTCCCTTATATCTTTTCATAGTTTATATATTACATTATTTGTTACTGTCTCTGGATAGTCTTCCAGAAAACATCCCGATTCTCTCGCTACTGTTTACTCATAAACATATTTTTAGTTATTTGTTGAGAGTAAATCTTCTTTGTGTAAAGAAGCCAAAAGTTTTTTTCTGGTTACTTTGTGTAATAGTAATATTCGTTGAAATCTGCCATCTTCAAAGTATTGCTTTACAGTTTCTTTACAATCCAAAACTCAAGTTACTCGTTTTTTAAATCAATTTATCACAATGTATTTGTTTTTCGAAAATATGCATGAATTTTGAAATCAAGTGTAGGACACACTTGATTTATATAATGAATAAATAGGATACGACGGTACAAAGTTTAGGCCGTTCTTCGAGTTTAAGAAAATCGAAGTTAAATAACACTGCTTTGAGCTGTGTTGTGTTTCTTACGGTGAGCAAGGTTGCCAGTGCTCCACGAGGAAACGTTGTGTTGGCAGTTTCGTTTTACAGGGTCGGCAACGCGCAAGTAATACCCCTGGTGTTGCAAGCGTCTATGGGCTACGGTGACCGCTTACCATCAGGTGGTCCGTATGCTTGATTGCCACCTTAGTAGTATAAAAAAAAACTGTCTGCGTACGCATTGAAGGTCTTCAATATAAATTCAGTCAGGCACGTACTGATGTACACCTATAATTCGCTGGTATCTTTTGAGGTCCCATTTAGTAGGGGACGATCTTATTGCTATTAATGAACACACATCAAACTACCGAGCCATTACTGAATATGACATAGGAAAACCCAATCACACTTTACTCAACTTGGGAATTGATCCCAGGACCTCTTGCTTGGCAGCAAGATTTCTGGACAATAAGTTCAAAAATCCCCCTCCCAAGACTTAGAACATTGCAGCAGCGTTCACATAAATGTATATTGCCGGATGAGGTTTTTGAGCATGTAAAGCCGTCAGTCTCGGTTGTCATGCGAACATCTATTACAATCGTTAGTGGTAGTCAGAAACCCAAAAAGCCTGACAACCAGTCTATCCTCAGGGTATCGGTATTACCCAAAAAAGTTGGGTTGCGGAGGTCTGATGGCAGTCGTGTAAAATACTGATATTCAGTCGCATCTGGTAAGACTGGAGGCCGACCTCAACATAGTTGGGAAAAGGCTCGGAGAAAGAGCCGGATGAGGTTTTTAGACAGAATTTTATTATGTGGTTGTGGCTGGGCTTAAAAAGTTAATATTATGTTTTCTTCTTTCTTAGATATAATATACTTAGTACCTACTGTAGTGATAACACTATATAAAAGACAATAAAAAGCCCTATTGTTACGGGTTCGTTTAACACACATGCCGTCGACCGCATGTGTCCAAAAGCATGTTCTTTAGATATACTCTTAGTGTCCCTATTTTAAATATTTCTTTATCACACTAAACTCCTAGGCTGGTTTACTTTTAGGACAGTAAACACGCATTATACATTATATTACATAAATTTACATATTCTCACCCAAATTGTACGTAAATCAGGTTCAATCTGGGCAGCGTTCTCTCGCCGCCTTCAGACCCAGTTCCAACAGCTTCAGACTTTGATCCAGAGTATTCAAAGCGAGAGTTCAGAGGAAGAGGCGCACGCGCCGCTAGTACGCGACTACTTCGGTCTCCACAAGATCATTGTACTCGTTACCGAAGCTGGCAAGGTATATAAGAGTTAGTTTTATTGTACTTCAGGAGAGTTTTAGTTTTTTTTTATAGTATGGAAAACCCTCATGGATCGTCCGGGTCCGGGCCCGGGAGGAGGTAGGGTATGTCGGACTAGTACTGAATAAAAACCGCACTTGCCTTCACCTGTCCTATAGTCATGACCATGGGATTCGTGAAATTCGACATGACCATGACAGGCTGTGGTACAGCATTCGCTGGACTGTGATAGTTTTCGTCAGGAAAATAGGTTTTTCCTAGGAAATACGGCATTTTGAGTTTCGAAAGAACGCGTTTATACGACTGTATTATTTTAGAGAATATGGGATTACGTCCTAATCGTAGAGTTGTTCAAAGTAAACAGTTTTTAGTTATACTGATTTCCGTCGGAAATAAAACTATTTTACGGATTTAATTGTGTTACATTGATATTATTAATAGGTCCAGTTTTAAGTTGCGTTGAGAAAACCACGGTTTCGTTAATTGATTTGGTTTTTGCACTAAATTAGCTGGGTTTTATCCATGTTCATCTGTCGCAGCGTCATTGACTCCAATATAGTAACATTTTGTAGATCTTCGGCATGGACAATCTGTCTGGCGGGATACTGTGGCAGTACTATGAAGCTAACTTAGACACGGAGAGCGTGGTGGTGTTCACGCGGCGAACTGCGAGGCATCCGCCACATGACGCGTATCTCACTATTGTCGGGAAACATGAGGTAACTAAATATACATGTTTTGTTTTTTAACACTGTTTTTAATGTCTTTAATATTGTTATATCAGCCATTTGTGATCCTGTTTCTAATTTAATAATGGTTCTGTGTATTAATTGTTTAAATTATTAGATTTTTTTAAATTGCATGATGTGATCTTCTTTAATTGAGAGTACACAAGGCGTAGACCATACAGTTTGTTAAGTTAGTATATAAGCTGTAACTTTTGTTGGAGATCCAAATAAAATAAATAAATACAATAGGATGCTGTAGCTGTGTGTGTAGATGGCGGGTGTATATACTGAGATATCTAAATAATTAACAGTTTTATAATGCGCCCACTTCACAACCAATTTATTTAGAAAGAGATCACGAGAAGGTACAGGAAGATGAAACAGTTTATAAGCGAAAGCACACAGAACACAGAAAGTAGATTTATGATCGATAGCACTAAGCGCGTACAGCGGTAAACATAGGACAGTAAGGGGTGGAGGACATGCATACGTCGACTAGTGAGACGCGGCGAACCGATGGACACATAATTATATAAGCCAGAATTCAATTAAACATACATAAATCTCTCAAATTGATTATTATAAAAAGATTTTCGTTTAATTCGGTGATTTCTTTCGTAAAATCACAATATTATATTTACTTCCATTTCCAGGAAACTGGCAACGGCCTAATTATCAGCCTGAACCCAATTACCGGCACCTTAATTGGCGAGCGACTGTTACAACTGGACGTACAACTGCTACAATGCACGTTACTACACCGCGCTGACAGCGAGAAGTTACACGCACTCATATTACTGGACAAAGAAGAAAATGTTCAGGTATTGTTGCTTACATTAATTAGTAATGAAAATTAAAATAAGGGTTGGAAGTATGACGGTAAATGGAAAAAAATAAAGATATGTATTCTGTGTTAAGCTTATCGTTATTAATATAATTATAATTTGCAGGTTTTCCCAATGTCAGCAGCTCCATTAGTAGAAAATATGTTCATGTATGTGGCGGAGAGAAATACTGCACGTGTTCAAGGATACGCTCTTATGTACAATGGACAGGTGAGTTTTTATTTGTCTGTTTAAGGGTCCGGCGGAGCGTGAATTGCCCATACAAACGTAATATCCATATAATTCATAATTCAAACACAATTTTATTAACTTGTGCTATTATTTGGATTCGGATACCTTTAATCTAGGTTCCTGTGGTACCATTTTGTCCAAAATACTTCAATGGAAATAAATATAGGCGAATGTAAATCTTGATATTTTTACGATTTTTCGTCCGGTTTTCCGCTCATTGATTTAATACTAAAAACAACAATATTTGAACTGTTTTCTTCTCTATAACACAGATTATATTATAAATTATCATTAAAACATCAAGAAAATATTATACTATGAACTTTTAATTTATAAAATGTTAAATTACGGCACGCCACGCAATATAGCCCAAATTTTGAACGAAAATATTGCTGTCTCGTGCGTTCTAAGCGGGGGGTGTGGCCTGCTGCCCGTCGGGCGATGCAGTTCGTTGATGTTCGTGTTTGACGAAGACGTAACGTGAATTTTATTACGAGTTGGATTGTTTGCCGTTACTATATTTTTTTAATAATGTTTTCCCAAAGGTTGAATGAATCCAAGAGTAAGTACCTAACTACTACAATAAGGCACCGGACTCGATCGTTATGGTACCTACAGAATGATTATAGTTCAACTTTTTTGTATAGACAAGTCTACTCTACTTGTCAAATATTTGAATAATCGTTTGTAGTCCTTACTGTTACCGGCCAATGTAGATATTATTATAATAGCCTTGTAGATACCTACAAGGCTATTACTAGGTAACTATACATACGTATATAGTAATGCAATCTCCTTGCAACGGTCTCTACAGTGCCTAGGTGCTCACTAAGATAGGTAGGTACTAGTTTATCTTTGTTGAAAAACAGGGATTTTACACAGTAGATACTTCCTTACCCGAGTAGCTATAGCCTACCTAGGCAGGTAGGTACCTTTGAACAGTCTGGTGCTGTTAGCTTTGAACAGTCTGGTGGCTTTGAGCTTTTTTTATGTGACCTACGCAAATGTTCTTCTGATCTGGTATCGTCGTGCGACGGGTTGTTGAGCTCCCTAAATTATGGTTGAGCTACACAATGACTGATGCATGCGTGCCGTCAGTTGGGACTGGTCTACTCAAAGCCGCTATGGCTCTTTCTTCAAAAGGCCATTTCAGACTTTGCCCTACATTGTAAGACACATATTTTGTTACTATACATTGTCTGGACTTTAAAAGAGACTATGATTCTCTGAGTTTGTTTCGGCGTTTCTTCTCAGAGGTCGTCAGCTAGGAAATGCCGGAGCCATCTAGCTTAAAAAAAAAAAATGTAATATATTGACTTGTAAAAGTGTCTTTAAAAGATCTATTTACAGAAATAAATATCATTATCATTATCATTAGTTATTGTTTGGCAAAATGGCGCTTGCAGTAAATTACAACTTTTTCGTCATGGGTGTCGTTTTCATGGTTTTCGAGGGTGTTGAAGCCGATAGTGCGGTCAAAATGTAAATCCAAGATGGCGGTTGGAATAAATTATCAACTTTTTCGTCATGGGTGTCGTTTTCATGGTTTTCGCGGGTGTTGAAACCGATAGTGCTGTAGAAATGTCAATCCATTATGGAGGCTGCCATAAATTATCTATCTTTCTTTTTCTTGAAGTTAGAAACATTACAATGACCTACCAATTGACATGTTAGTCAAGGTGTTTGGGAAATTGGTTGGTATTGAGAAAAACTAACACGAAATAGGTAACTAAGCCGCTGGCTAGCACCGATCTACCCACCTTGGTCCTCGAACGTGATCGCGAAATCCGCGGATATAAGCAGGTATGTGATATCTGACGATGTAACCCTCGTAAAGAAATTTCTTTAAAATGCATTCTAGTTCTCGACATTATCTACCGATTAACCAAAAAAAAAATTAAAAAATATCACATTTACTGAACACGTCATAAATTGTTACAAATATTAGAGAATTAAATTCTAAGCTAAAAGCCACAACATGGTCACTAGGTATGAATATTTTGGCTACGCCCACTTTAGTCCGACAGAGAAAACAATATTTAGACGTATTTTTGCAATCGCCTCGTGTCGAAGTTGCGCGCTCGCTCCGCCGGCCTCTTAATAATGGAACTATAAGTGTAAAATTGTGCTTGGATGCGTAAAATAGATACTACACCAAGTGGTTTGACATTTCGTTTCGATAGAATCTGATTAATCGATAAAACTTGTGCGCACAAGTTTACGCATAAATGTTTGTCATCGGTACCTTGCGCACAAGTCCCACAAATCAGACTAAAGCAATGGATTTCTGCGTAGGTGAAATTTGTATTTATGATTCGTTCTATCGTCTAAAATAAGATTGTTTGAATGTGGGGGGCAGGCAGTGGTGGCGCAGCGCACGTGGGTGGTGCAGCTAGGGGGAGGTGGGGGAGGGGAGGGTGGGGAGGGTGGTCACCGCGTGGTGCGTGCGCTGGGCAAGGCGGCGGGGGAGCGCGTGCACTCGCCCGGCCGCGTGCTGCCGGACCGCTCCGTGCTCTACAAGTACGTCAACCCCAACCTCGTGCTCTTCATCACCGAGGGACCGGACGCGCTGCACAAAGGTACTAGTTTTACAAGAATCTCATTAGAAAACTTAAAAATTTAAATACATCAATATTATTATTACAATAAATTTGTAGGTAAAATAAAATAAAATGCATACCTCTTCTTTAAAAAAGAAAATGTGTTAAATATTTATAGATATGGTAGTCGCAACTTGTTTGGATGCGGCGTCAGGCGCGATAGTGGCTGCGCAGGCGCACCGGCGCGCTAGAGCACTGCCTCTAGCTGTACACACCGAGCACTACCTAGCGTACCTCTACTACAACGATAAGCATCGGAGAACTGAAATGGGTGAGTAATGTTTCAGTATGTACTTTACATAATGATATCGACTTTCAACTTAAAACATGTATCAATATAATGGGATAAAATCAAGTCCATTGAAATTGTAGGTTAGCAATGAATAATGTTGTGTGTTCACAGCGACGTTGGAGCTGTACGAGGGCAAGCAGCGCTGGGTGGCGGCGGGCGCGGCCTTCAGCTCGCTGGCGACCAGCGCCGCGCCCGGCGTGGAGCGCCACGCTCACATCGTGCCCGCCGCACCCGCCGCCGCCGCCACCACGCTCACCGAGCGCTCCCTCACCGACAAACATGTGCTGCGTCTGTATCTATATTACAACCATTATCCCGCACACAAACTATTTTTCACTGAGACACACACAGACACACACACACACACACGCACAATCACTCACACACGCACGCGTGCACTCACTCACACACTCTGTCTCTCACACAGACACTCACACGCGCGCGCACTCTCACACCCACGTACGCTCACACACTATCTCTCTCTCTCACACACTCTGTCTCTCACACAGCCACTCACACGCGCGCGCACTCTCACACCCACGTACGCTCACACACTATCTCTCTCTCTCACACACTCTGTCTCTCACACAGCCACTCACACGCGCGCGCACTCTCACACCCACGTACGCTCACACACTATCTCTCTCTCTCACACACGCACGCACAGACACATACAGATGTTCATATACACTAGTCTTGTAGTAGTCAAAAATAAAGGAAAATAATTCCTCTTAGTGATCAAAATAAAAAAACTCCTGTAACGTAATTTTAACAAATTTTGAAAAAAAATTCTCAAGGGTGTATGGAATGCGATATCTTCACCGTGTTTGAGCATCGATTATAAAGATATACTACAAAATCCGTATGTCCTAGATATTTCTCTAAGAGTTGATCCCATATAAATTTGCTGTATTTGACCATCGATTCTAAAAATATACCACAAATAGCTTGCAGTCTTTCTTTTCCTAAAAAATGTGGTAATTGTGCATTGATAATTTAGATAGTAGATAATTGATTGTTATTGATAGTTATTTAAACGTTTGTTTTTGTTGTCAGTGGCGCTATCATCGGGTGCCGTGGTGGAAGTGCCGTGGGCGTACCTGGAGGCGCGGCGCGGGCTGACGGAGGAGGGCGTGGTGCTGCCGGCCTTCTCTCCCGAGCTGCCGCTGGCCGGCGAGGCGCGACTCAACTACAACCGCACGCTGGCGCGCCCGCGACAGATATACGCCGCGCCTGCTGGGCTAGAGTCCACCAGTCTCGTGCTCACTACTGGACTCGGTCAGTACACATACATTATACTCCAAGCCTATTGAAAAAAATTCGCCGGTATGATTAGGTCCCATGTAATTATTGAACCTGTTGTCATTAATCGGCCACGTAATAAACTCAATGACGCGATTAAGGGAATCTTAAATTTGTGAATGTAGGCGACATTCAGAAATGATTATAATGATCATGTAATGCTGGAGGAAATGCTTCCCAAATTTACATTTACCCTGTAGCTGCCCAAAGGAGGTCAACAAAAGTCCATACAACTCAGCCCAAATTTATACCTGAGGTACATGACAGCTGTCACATTGACAGTTTTTACTATGAAATCACTATGAAACTGATATTAAAATGTGCCAAAATGGCGTGCGTTTGGCATGCCAAAACTGACACTGACAGCAGATAGCTATCAAGTTGACAGTTTTTACTAAAAAAACACTATGAAACTGATACTAGTGCGGTAAAATGGCGTACGTTTTTTCATATTTTAAGTTATTTTTTCTCATCCCCTAGTGAGCATAAAAAAAAGTATGACTAGAGTTTTAACCAACGTAAGGTATTTTTTCCAATAAGTGTACCCTCGGTACATCAATTGGGCAGATTTTGGTGACATCCTTTACATGTGTCCGCAATAAACCTTAGGTTTAGGTAGCGTGGAAATATTTTACAAATATTTACCCAACATTTTTTACAGATCTATTCTACACTCGGGTAGCGCCATCAAAAACGTTCGATCTCCTAAAGGATGACTTTGACTATTACCTCATCACAATAGTGCTGGCCGCGCTGATCGTAGCTACCTACAGCACCAAGTACTTCGCGTCGCGGAAGATGCTAAAACTGGCGTGGAAGTGATGCAAGTATGTGGTCTAGGGAATTATATCAAACAGGGAATATGGACTGTGTTGTCTGGGGAATAGAGTTCAGATTTGTAAGAATGACGGGTGTAAGGCAACGAATGTCTGCTGCCTAAATAAGGAAAGGTATTATTAAAATACTAATGTTCTTTTGTATGATAGTTTCTAATATTAAAAATGATAATAAAGTTGTATGTAATAGTGATTCAGTGCAGTCTTGTCCCACTTTTGGGCATGATGCTCTCTTAGTGATATAGGCCATGGCCTCAAACTAGCCCAGTGTGGGTTGGCACATGCAAACTTATAATCAAAATAAGCTGTTTTGTCATTTTTATTGCCTGCCTAGTTTCTCAATATTCACGCTATTATACGCCGCTCAGCATTTCACACAATACTTCTAAAACTGGGCCAAATAGCATCATCTTTTTAAAATTAAATGTTTGATCTTCATACATTTCTATCAATTTTACAATAATTATAACCTATTGGTATGGTGTACTTGGCTACCTGACTCAAATTTCGGTCTAAAACTATAATATACAGTATTTCTACGTATAAAAATATCTTTCAAATTAAGTATCTCGAAATCGCACGATATCGAAAGATAACGAGTGATTTTTCCAGGGAGCTTAAATGTACAGTGGCCAGCACATCAAGCTACCACAATGTGTCAAATTTCTTTGAATGATTTTCAACAACACTAATAGGTTTATATTCAATTGGGAAAATTTGATAGTTTTGGATAGCTACATGCTAGCGTCTGTATAATCGTTTGGTCGAAAAATACCATCTGTATATATTGTATGGAATTTATATTCCACTGCCATAACTTCTGACACAGTCCAAATTCCTTTATGTTAATGGACTTTATAAATATAATAGTTACGTGATTGTGCATAGTGAGTGTTCACATAAAGTAAATAAATACATTAACATAATATAATGATTACACACGCTCAGTTGTAATAACTTTGATTTAAAAAATGAGGTAAAATTTATCAACGATTATTACAATAAAACTTAAAATTACAAATGTACTGTTTTAGAACTGAGTGTGTGAATATAATAAGATAATATTATAGTAAAACTGGTGTTTGTTGGATCAACTCGGTGATCAAATTTGTTCAAATAGATGCTGGTCTATCCAGTTTAACATGGCCCTTGAGGTGAATCATATTGCGCACCTTCGGTAGAACAAGATTCCTTGAAACAAGTATTCTTGCGGTACTTGACGATGTTGTGCAAAGGCCATGTTAAACAATATAAACATATTATTGTAAAATTTAGCTAGTGCAATTTAGATGTATTATTTATATAAGGGTGGTTTGTATTATACGATTCATTTTTAATATATTTAAACCATTCCACGATTAGTCACTTTACACTACTTATCAATTTTTTACATTTAATATTCTATTGTAAATTAAAGAAATAATACTTATTTTTTCTTCTATAGAAACCTATCCTAAAGTTTACGTAAGGTGACAAAAACAAACTCTTATCTTAAACATAGCATTTAAATATTATACATAGTTCATTATTTATAAATAACACGAAATGTTCTATACATTTGTTCCTACAATTTTCTTGTTACATTAGTTCAAATTCAAATCTGCACAAGAAACAATATACATTTTATTTTAAATATTCATTCACATGATTATTGTATTATTAATGATACGAATTAAGTTTGCATTAGACCCTGATTTATATTTAACAGAAAATATTTCGGAACTTAAACTGAAAGCATTGTTTCAATTTATAATTAAATACTTTATTATGTAATTCAAACATAAATTCCTAAGAACAGTTACTGTATACATAAAATTTATATTTGTCCGCTACTTCCAACATGAAAAGAATATCTATTATTTCACGTTAAAGAATGTGAAGCACTCTCGAATTAATATTTCCTAAAGACATTTAATTGTATTACGCGGATAATGTTGAACATGCGACTCGTTTGTTTGTTCTTGTGTACATACGTAGATGATCCGTTTCCTCAATCGCGTAAGAAATACAGATTTTGAAATACCAAGCTTTGAAATATGAACCATTTTAGATACAAAATATCATACAGAAAGATATACATAAGGTAAGCGAGGATTTTTTGTTTAAAAGTATTTGCTCAGACAAAGAGTTGTTAATTAGCAGTTAAGGTTAAAGTTTACCCTGTCTTTTGTTTATTATGAAGTTTCTTTGTTATTTATATGTGTTGCAATGGTGGTTTAGAAATTCAGTGACAGATGTCAGACTTTGCAACCACACTCATAGACCCCAACTGTATGTTTCTCGTAACCGTAAATCAAAAAATATAATATACGCATTCGTATTGTACTGTAATAATAGTATCTTGGAACCAAATTACGAATAAAGTAACTTATTTATTATACTTAGTTTAATTGTTCACGTCTTGACACGTTCTATGTTTCGTTCGAATAATGTCGGAATGTTACCATTTCATTAATTAATTATAACGGTGTATGAAAATAATCATTATGTTTGATAATGTCATCGTTCTTGTAATCACGTCTCAAGTTATTAATAAATAACAAGGTTTAGCGTACAGTTCGTTTGCAAGCAAAGGTTGAAAGCATATCGTTCATTTACATTTATTTATTTCTGTAGAAGATATAAAACCTTGTCATACATGCATTTAATAATTATAGGAAATAATATGAATTGAAGTCATGTTTATTATACCATGTCGGACTGTATTCGCGACTTGTACCTGTGGTAGGTACGATAAGAATATTGAACAATCAGCGCAAGTGATAGCACAGCCGACTGATAAAGGCTAAATAATTTAAGAGCCACTAACCGACATGAAGAAACTTGATTGTTCATCCGTGCAGTGCCCTTGCTAAGCCGAAAGCCGACGGCGTCTGGACGAACGCTAGTGCGAGTTCAGAAACACAGTAATTTTGTTTTGACTTAGTATAATATGTGAGAGTGGTTGCAATACATATAACATTATATATTGTAATGAAAAATGGGTATTTGTTTTCTGTGACCAATGTGTTTTGTAAAAAATAAAGTTGAAGTATACTGCCAAAAATGTGTTTCATTTGCCGAATGCTGTTCGTGAGGGAAAGGCATGATAAAAGTCATTTATATAAAAAAAAAAGACAAACTTAGCATCCCGACTCGGCGACTTTGTCTAAGGATAGTTATTTTCTGTGAATACCACAATTACCGTGGCCACCTACTGAGCTCAAGTAATATAAATAATGTATTTACCATCGACGCAAAAAGAAGAACTGTGAAAGCAATCGTATCTGGATCATTTTGTAAAAGTCCATATTTTAATAATAAATCTATAGCGAATAATCGAAACAATACACTATAATTATTAAAAATTATTTATTACGATACCATAAAATTAAATATTAAATTAATATTATGTTGATAGTCCTTATCGGTAGGTTGGAATGGAGTGCCTACTACAGGTAGTAATTGCACAAAGTCCATTGTGGGGGGGTTTAGCACTTGGTCGTTACTACACAGTTCTCGGAGGTGGTACCACGCGGCGCAGTAGTCGTACTCCAAAATTGTTTTGAAGAATTCCACTGCTGATGACTGGAAACATTTTAGACTTTTAAGTATATGTCATTTGACGAAAATAAGCTATAAAGACAGCATTAGCCACAGTATGATGTCACCGTGAGGTTATCTAACCCCTCTATTTAGCTTCCATAAGTTACTTAAAATGATTAAATTGCTAGTTTATTTCCAGCTTAGTAACAAATTAAAAAAAAAAAAGTTATATGCTTTGAAATACAACTACTTTTTACGGATTTTATCGCGTTATATTGATATTATTAATCCCGAAGTTTCGGACCCTTTACAGCGTCCATGGTCACGGGTAGACTGAGGTGGTGGGCGATAAAATCCGTAAAAAGTAGTTTTATTTCAGTGTATAATATTCGCGTAAATGTCAGAAATAAATATTGAATATGGTATTAATTTATCGTAATATTTGAGGGAGTTCTAAAAGTGACAGTATATAACTTACTGGACAGAAACAAATCAGTCGAAATGTAAATTAATATCTGACCTGTAAAGCTTTCGGTTGTTTGTTGGAGAGGTAGGGCTGCACGGAGGTCATGGCGTGGTGCAGGTCGTCGTCAGCGAGCGCGAGGTGAGTGGCGAGGCGCGGCAGGGCTGCCAGCGTCGCCTGCTGCAGCCGGTACGACGCGCTGCTGCGGTACGCCGCGCCCACGTCCTTCAGGTAGCTGTCCTCACACGACTTGTGGACAAACTTGTATATGTGCGGCAGTACATCCCTGTGGGTCGACAAATCATTTTTTTGGAAATTCCGCAGATGTTCTGGATCGGTTATATTCATAGCAAGTATAAAAATTATAACTAGTAACGACTTGGGAGTATATGAAAGGTCACTAAAATTAAGTAAAGTTACTGTTTTATTAATAAGTCTCATAGTCGTAAGCGCGACTGGTATCCTAGAGGTCTTCAGTCTGATTTCCAGGTCGAGCAGTGTTATTGGTTTCTAAAACTCTCATTATTAGTTTGGATTTGTGCTTGATTAATGGCGACGGGCCCCTCTATTAAATTGCATGCGTGATAGCATGTTGTAATTATTAATTATGTGAAATTGCTTAGTGCTAAAGGCAAAATGGGAGACAATGTGAAACAGTCTTGTTTTCTACATTAATTTGTCACTATTCTCCGAGTCACAAACTTACTTGACAGCTCTATTCCTGATAAAGTCCCTCGCCAGTTCGGCCATGGTGACGAGCAAATCGAAGGCGTGTCGGAGCACGGCGGGCTCGGCCTGGAGCCGGCTGACGAGCGGCGCCCAGGCGAGGTGCACGAGCGGCAGGAGCTCATCCTCGTAGTTGCGCAGTATGGGCAGCCCGCGGTTCAGTACTTGTAGCGCTAGTATTGAGTTGTCACGCTGCGATGACGTCACATAATTCAGACATCGCTTTAAAATTGTGACCGTTACCGCTACGTACTGCGGTGGTGGGGGTTTTTCTTCTGTAAAATGTTTATTTTTTAAAGATGTTTGTATGGAAATAAAAAGGGCAAGATAAATAGAAGGACGAAAGTAATGAAACCCTTTTTGTGAAATATCCAGAAATGTATCAAAAATAAACTATTCAAAAAGCATTCGGCTACCTCTACTGGCTGTATATAACAATAAACATCATCCTTATTTTAGTACATACCTTTTTTATAGTACGAAAAGTCCCCATGGATTAGACCACTTGAAGTAGTACTTTGTTATTTTGTCACAATAAATTAATGTAAAACTAAGTTTCAAAAATCTTACCTGTCACAGTATCATCGTAGTCTAGCACATCTTCCTCTTTTCTCTTCACATCTTCTCTATACATCTCCTCTACAGTCTTACCAGTCTCTTGTTCAAACTCGTCATCGTTCAACAGTCTCTCTGCCTGCACCCTACTCTCTACAAACACTTTTACATCTTCCATTACGTCTATCGGTTTGTTCTCTTGACAAGTTTTTGGAGTATCCTCAGGTATCGTATACCACTTTCGAATACACTCAACGAATGTTAGGAACACTTGTAAGTACGCGTATAGATCTTTCTCGTAATATTTATCACAACTTTGGACTAGAACCTGGAACAAAAGTGAGTGTTAAATCTATTTACCTAGTAACTGAACACTGATTTAATAATTGATTATGACGACGTCTGTCTAGTCTAGTGGTTCGTGTATCGGTGTTTTTTTTTTTGGGTATTTCTTATGTATTTACAGAAAAGATAGATATAAGTATTATGTCTAGTACTCATAGTACAAGCTCTGCTTAGTTTGGGACTAGATGGTGCTGTGTAAAATTACCCAAGAATATTTATTTATTTCATTATTTATTGAGTTGCTGCAGCATTTCATTCAGTAGATAAAAGTCCCAAACCCTGCAATCAAAGCGACTTCTGCAATATTTTGGGCCAACAAAATGTATAAACGAAGTAGATAAAAGTAACGCCATAAGTTTCAGAATTTATAAATATATTTCCGTGTAGCGACAAAGGTTAATTTGTGCCTTAATTTTTTGTGCTCTGTTAATGGCACATCGCTTGTTTTTCAAATTTATTTATTTTAAGGGTAATTTAACGGGATTGCTAATTAATAAGTGTTTTTACAGTATAATCGAGTTCCTAAACTATAAATGTTTTTACATTGTAATATCTGTAATTAATTGTTTTAAATTTAAATTGTTATGTACAAATTGCATGATTTTATTGTAAATAAATTAGGTAATAAATTATGTTACATTTGCACGCCGAAATTATAGACATAATAAGAGATGTCATGTGATGCCAATTATTTTAATAAGAACTTTCTGTGCCTTATTTATGCAAATAAATAATTTTATTTATTTTTATTTAAGTTATGTATTAGAAACACATAAAAAAAACAAATACTCACATCTTGAACAATTCCATAGAGATAGTTCAATATACTGGAGTCACTATACTCCATCACCACTGACAGTATCTGCAACGCCGACTGACAATTCCAAGCCTGCAACCAAATTATCATTGATAACAATGTCATAACACAATACAGAACAAAACGATAGATATTTTATTTCACGTAAGCATTTATGAAATGTTATGACTCCAGTTACTAATTATATAGGACTAAACCAATTTCGATCGGTGGAGCAGACGAGTGTTAGAGTGGAGACCACGTTTGGGAAAGCGAAGTATGGGACGCCCTGCGACACGATACACAGACGATTTGAAAAAGGTGGCTGGCAACGGATGCATGCGGGCTGCCCAAAACCGGGACGGTTGGCGCTCTTTGGGGGGAGGCCTACGTTCATCAGTTTTTTTTTTTGGTCGGACATAGTTGTTAGCTCGAGGGAGCTTTAAAAACTTAACCGGACTAGGTGGCGAGGCACCGAATGCCTCCAGCCAGGGGCAACTTATAAACTAAGCAACACAGTTAAGGGCGTCCCCTGCGGGACTCGGACCTCCGTTTAGGGCGTTGCTGGGGGGGCAGCTAGGGACGGCTGGATCTGGGTTTAAATTATTTTGGGGCGAATTTAAAGCTACTGGCTCGGTACGGGCCGGCTCGAGCAAGGGATGGGGAGGGTTACCATTATGGAGTCTTCGCGACAGGCCTCGCCGGCGAGGACGGTATATCGGGCGGCGTTTGTGTGCGTGTATTTTGAGAGTGCTAGTCACTCTGTTTGACTCCGGCGCTAGGAACGTTCATCAGTGGACGGCAGTAGGCTGATATGATGAAACAAATTTAGGTCGATGTCGAAATCCCCCGAAAATAGTGTAAGCGATATTGGAGGAGTGGGTTATTTATGGCTCATAATGTTAGTTCATACCTTTTTGAGTCTGACTGTGACTTGGTTGGTGAAGTAGTCGGCGTTGTGCTTGATGAGTTCGGCGACGCTATCGTGTCCGCAGGCATGCGCTATCGCGTGGATGGCCTTCAGCCCGGACAGGTGCAGCATCTCGTATTTACTACCTACAAAACATCATCACCATATCAGCTGTGAAACGAAGAACGATTCCCAGCGAGCTTTCTTTCGAAAATTAAACCGGGTTGGGCCTAGCGAACCATTCGTAATAGAACTTTTTGCTTACTCACCCACTCTTTCCAGTATCAAGCAGAGCGTCTTGAGCAGATACGGTTGGTATTTGTCCCTTAGGCGCGCGGCGATGAGGCCGACGCCCTCTGTGAGCAAGCAGGACAGCAACATGTTTCTCTGCGCGTCGCCCAGCGTGGCGCACGAGTTGGGGTCGGCAGGTGGCGCCACCAGCGGCCTGCGGTAGCTCATGTCTGTGTAGCGGGTTTCCACTGTACCTTCGTATAGGCCTGTTCCAAATTTTCAATTGCTTAGTATATCATAATTATATGGTTAGTAAAATAATAAGAAAGTAAGTATTTAATACTATAATCTATTTATTTTTTAAAAAACAACGTTTCCCTCGCTAGAATTATCTCCTGACTGAACTCACAACACATTTCGTAAAAGCTGATTGCTCAGCCAAACGTGCCGTCACATGTTATATAGGTACAGACGCCAGCAGGTCAAGCACCCTATTCTTTTGTGTTAAATTTGAAAATCTATCAAAGCAATTTGACCGATTGGGGTAACTTGATGTGCTGGACTCTGTACTCTACGCTTGTCTCAGCCTGACATTCAGACTATAGGAAAATATTTAATTGTCATCTATGCAATAATGTCGCACAACCTTCACAGGTCAGTCAACTTCATGTTAAGAATCGTATTAAAGATAGTTTTCCGCGGCTTCGCCCGCGTCGAGTTCGGTTATATCGCGTTTCCAAGAGAACTCTTCAAAAGTCCGAGATAAAAACTATCCTATGTTCTTTCTCAAGGTCAACTCTATCTCTGTACCAAATTTCATTAAAATCAGTTCAGTGATTTAGACGTGAAAGCGTAACAGACAGACAGACAGAGTTACTTTCGCATTTATAATATTAGTAGGGAAGTAGGGATTCCAACATTTTCAGCGACTTTCGTTGCTACAGTACAGAGGCCAGCCCAACAAGCTACCAAATTCTGTCAAATTTATTTGATTGATTTTCAACTTTAATTCGAAACAATAAGGATAATATTCAATTTGACAGTTTTGTATAGCTTGAACCGCTAGCGTCTGTACATAGGTTATGTAAAACCAGTGTGTGAAGCTCACCAGGTACGCTGTCTTTGTCCCAGGCCCTGGGGTTGTAGACGCTGACGTCCAGGGTGTCATCGTCCGTGAGCGGCGGCTCCACAGTACCCACTTCTAGTGGCAAGTACCACACGTCCTCCTCTATGTATGTGTTTAGAATGCGTTTTACGAGATCTTCGGATGAGTTTGGCGCTGTAAAAAAAATTAATGATTTATTTTTTGACCCTGATTGACGACGTAGGGCCTACCAACCAAGTTCGTCGTTTCGCTAAAAATGGATTTTGGAAAATACCCACAAGATTAGAAATAACTAGATCATTGATATAAAATTATTTGATATATTTTGATTTATTACATACAATATTTTTTTTACATATTATTTATATAATATACTAGAAAAATTATTTCATATAACATTATTGGATTTATCGAAAATAATTTAATGTAAAAATAGTTATATCCATCGTTTTCAATTGTATATTTACCATGATAGCTTTCAAGCAATGTTCTTTTGATATTATCACCGACTTTCAGCCACCTGAATGTTGCAGTACCCACCTTTTTTTTTATAGTACGGAAAATCCTCATGGATCCTCCGCCACCCGGGGAGGTGGCAGGGTATGTCGGACTCATACCGACTAAAAACCGCACTTACCTACACCTGCCCTATTGTCATGGCCATGGGATCCACGAAATTCGCCACGACCTTGCAGTACCCACCTGCCGCCATCCAGTTGCAGATGTAGACAAGCTCGCTGTTCCTGTGCAGGTGGAACATTTCCAGCAGTTCGTCCAGCAGCAGCGAGGCGCACTCGGCCTCGCCCAGCAGTCCCAGCAGCTGCTGCAGCCGCTGCTCGCACACCTGGTTGTCCAGGTGCCGCAGCTTGCACCAGGGGGAGCCTGATGGAGGCGGCGATGTCACATCTGGAAAAGGAGTTATACTATAAATAATGCTTTCCAAATTTTGGGCTGCTGACAAAAATTCTACATTAAATTTAACCTAGGATTACGTTCAGCAGCCGTGGCCTGTGGCTAATAAGTGTTGAGCTTTCTATTTATTATCCTTTTATTTTTTAATTATTAAATTTATGATTTCATTTTATTTTGGAATGTCTAAGCAAAATGTGGCAACCAGCATAGCATTCAAAATAATAATATAGCTAAAGGTAGTCAACGTTGAGACAATGGCTGACAGAAAAGTACCTATGGAATAAAAAGACAAAAACCGTAAAAATCCCAAGTACAGTCCCCAGCAAGTAAAATTTTCTCAATTGAATAATATGAAACTTATTATAATTAATTAAAGTTGAAAATCTATCAAAGAAATTTGACAGATTGGGGTAGCTTGATGTGCTGGCCACTGTACATTATACTTTGCTTACATCTCTATAATATTGTTTTGAAAGCATTTTTTTATTTTTTCATATCTTCATAATGCGATCAGTCCAATGACTATGAGCAGATGTGTTGCCAGATAGATTGTCAGAATCATTTCCCCACTGGGATTGACTCTTTGTAATTAGTAGCTTATTGCATACTATCCAAGTTCAGAATTTTGCGTCTCTTAGGGGTTCTCTGTGTCGGGAATTGGAAGTTGGGGGATTTAGATGATGTTGAAAGCATTAATAAGGGCGAAGTAGAATCACCAGTATAGTACAGTTGATATATACATACGCGATGCCGCCTCGCTGGCACACGCACTCTGTACCGCGGCCATGTTGTTGCGTCAGTAATAAAACAGATTTATACTAGACTAGCGGCCCGTCCCGCCTTCGCACGGGTGGACATAAGATTCCCTAATCTTTTCTAGCAATAAATATAGCCTATGTTACTCAGGGTGAATGTAGCTTTCCAATGGTGAAAGATTTTTTGAAATCGGCACAGTAGTTTTTGAGTTTATTTATTACAAACATACACACAAAAATACAAATCTTTCCTCTTTATAATAGTAGTGTCAATTGATATGAACAGTACCTGTTTGTGCGTGGTGCGTGAGCATGGTGAGGTCGGCATGTATGTCGGCGCACTGCTGCAGCGCCACACACACCAGGCGCGAGGTGTCGGCGCCGCCCAGCGCACACCGCAGCCGCTCAGCGCTCAGCAGCTGCACGTACCCCACCACTAGGTCCAGAGACGACAGCTTACGATCCGAGTCTGCAAATACGGAATATGCATGATTTTTAAAAAATATTTTAATCCGATTATGTACATCACTATACCTATAATGGTAAAAAAATATTCAACACAAAAAAATTATGATATTCTCTCTAAAATCCATTACTTAACTAATAACGGGTTTGATCTGAAATTGCAATGGGTTCCATCACACATAGGCATACATGGAAATGAAGAGGCTGACCGATTGGCAAAATTGGGAACTGTTATGGGAAAAGTAACAAATATTGAAACTAATTATATAGAACTATTACCTAAATTTAAAAATAAGTGTCACGAGCTTTGGAAAGAGTATTTCAATGAGAGGGCTAAAGTTAAAGGGATATGGTATAAGTCTATAGTAGCGGAGCCTCCTCATATACCATGGTTTTGTAACACTAGACTTAGCAGAAATCTTATTGTGATCGCTCACAGACTGAGGTCAGGACACATGCCGCTCAATAAGTTTGGATTTATGATGAATAGAATTAGTTCACCAAACTGTGATGTTTGCAGGACGCCGGAAGATGTCTTTCACTTGTTGACGGAATGTGTCAGATTTCAGGCTGCCAGAGAGGAGTTATATAAGGAGCTTAATTTAAATGTGTATGATGTGGGTAGGTTTCATAAATTTTTATGTACACCTAATTCAGTAGCGGCCGTTAAGTTATTTAAGTTTGCTAAGTTACGCTTTAGTTGATTAAATTGGCTATAAGGTACGATGGGACTGGCATGTACTTATGTATAAAAGTCCCTAATAATAAATAAAGAGAAAAAAAAAAACACCAAAAAAGTTATATAAAGTATTCAAAAAAGCCAACCGAACCGGACCTTTAAACGCCCGCCATTTTGGCGTGCTTACATCATAGTCTATCACATAACATAAACACCTCGACAATAAAATAATAAATGAATAACACTCCTACTCTTACAAACACTACTACAAAAATTTGTTGTAAGCAAACACTACGCAATCAGTGATATTCACTTTTATGTAATATTCGCTTTGACAAATGGCGGCGCGTTTCAAATAGGTATTTGAAATTCCTTCGGCAACATTTTTTAGTTAAATTCTTAGTTAAAAAATATATTTTTTTATCAAAAATAGGAGTAGTTCATCAATATTTTAAGTTTCAGAAAGACGTAAAAATATATTTTAACTCTTATTTGAATTACGTGCGTATTCCCTACCTATTACCGCTGAATAAATATACAACCTTACTAATCCCAAAAAGAATTATTGAACACAAAAAATAAACAACTTTTGCTGAGTGGAATTCCGAGGGAGAAATCTGTTATTTCATTCATTTTTGTTCTAATAACTCGAATTTTGTTGTTTTGTTTCACATCATCATTATATTAATAGTAGCACCTAATTTTAAAGTCTTACCGATATTATTCATAACTCGAGGCAGACCATTTATAGCGGGGAAGAAGCTTTCACAGATTAAGTCTAAGGTCATTGAGCGTGTCTCATCTGTTGCGTTCGCGAAGTAAGTGTTAATAGCGTTGGTGCAGTACTCTGACACTTCCGGGTATTCGTCTTTGGATAGCAGGATTAGAGCGTCCAGTGCTAGGGGCACCGATGTACTCATTGCACTAAAAATAACATAACATTAACATACATATCGTATTGAAATAAAACTACTTTTTACGGATTTTATCGCGTTATATTGATATTATTAATCCCGACGTTTCGGACCCTTTACAGTTTGTCAGTCTACCGGTGACCATGGACGCTGTAAATGGTCCGAAACGTCGGGATTAATAATATCAATATAACACGATAAAATCGGTAAAAAGTAGTTTTATTTCAATGTATAATATTCGAGTAAATGTCAGAAATCAATATACATTATAATTTATTTATTATACAAATTATTATTTAGTATTTAAGCATGTTAAAAAGTTTTAAAGATAAATTTTGGAGAAAGAAAAGTGAAATGAGGTCAAACTTTTCTTTCTCTAAAATTTATATCCATATTTTCAATTTGTTTAGTATATTATGTTAATGTCAAATATAATTAACAAATACTAGTAAAAAGGTAAAGCAAAATTGTTTCATCAGTTGATGATGATAATGGTAACATCGCAATGATATAATTTTCTGGATCCCCAAAGCTCTGTACAAAATTCTACCTACATAAATATAAAATGTACTTACATATTACACTCAAACAGCAGCCTAGCACAATAAATTGCGAGTTCTTTCCTCACTTTGAAATGTTCATGTGTTCTCAAAGAGACAACACTCTTGGTGATCAGTAGTAACTTCTCCCCCGCCACACTGAACCATTCCGGACTCCGGACTGGCAATGTTTTAGGATCAACATCTGGAATGGAAAATATTAAATCAGTTTTCGACTAATATAACGCAGAATCATTGTGAAATTGATCCCGTTGTCTAATGTAAAAGTGCAATTTTGAAAAAGTAAAAAAATAACTCGTCACAGAATTAATTTAAGCATTTGGTTAACGAAAAAAAATATTTGCTTCGAAATACAAAAATAAAACAATAAATAAGTCCAATTCAAGTTTTAGTTGATTTTACTAATTATATTCTCTAAAATTACTAATTACCCTTACTGCTTACTTCTTTGTTTTCCTTCTCTTTATACATATTGGCAAAGTCTTCCACAGTGACGTCGGTATTTTGACACATGAACTTATTGTTCATTGCCAAACACAATATTCGATGCATTGCGTCTATTGCTGTCTAGAATAAAAACATGACTATTCAACAGTTTAGTTAATAATAATAATAAATAACATAAAACTGGCAGCAGTTTTGTTTAAGCGTATGCAAATGTTCCTACATTAAACCTAGAGGTAGAATAGTATGCCCGCTTGTATTTTCGAAGCATATTATCTATAAGAAGAATTATAAATACAATGCAATAAATATTTGGGACACTACATATCACTATCTAGTTCCAAACTAAGCACAGCTTGTACCATGGGTACTATACAATGGATATAATGCATAATATATTAAGGAGGCTCAGAGCCACGCAACGTGCAATGGAGAGGGCTATGCTCGGAGTTTCTGATAGACGCAGAAATGAGGATATCCGCAGAAGAACCAAAGTAACCGACATAGCTTGCAGGATTGCACGGTTGAAGTAGCAATGGGCGGGCCATGTGGATAGGAAAACTGATGGCCACTGGGGAAATAAAGTCCTGGAGTGGGACCACGTATAGGAAAGCGCAGCGTAGGACGGACTTGCCGGAGCTTGGTGGACGGATGACCTCGTGAGGGTCGTAGGGAGTCGGTGGTTGCCGTCTGCGCAAGAGCGATTTTTGTGGCGATCTTTGGGGGAGGCCTATGTTCAGCAGTGGATGTCCGTGGCTGATAGATAGGTAAGCGCAACTGCTACGCTAGAGGGAGGTAGGGCATAGTGGGAATAATTCCACTCAAATTGGAGCTGCCCGACTGGAGAAGTACCTCCGCCTTGCAGAAAATTGAAGTAAAATAACACTGCTTTGAGCTGTGTTGTGTTTCTTACAGTGAGCAAGGTTGCCAGTGCTCCACAAGGAAACGTTGTGTTGGCAGTGGGGGGACTTTCGACTCTTATATTGCCAACCAACTATTCCTCTTTCAATACAGGGTCGGCAACGCGCAAATGATACTCCTGGTGCTGCAAGCGTCTATAGGCTACGGTAACCGCTAACCATCAGGTGGACCGTAAACATACCCGCAAACTGTGGGTGTAAATTAGTACACCTTTATCTACGCTTTCGGGGAATACAGGCGTAATGGTATGATTATGATGAAAAAAATAATTCATCAATCATATTGCACATTTGGTGTAGGTGCCAGCTAAGGTGGTCACCGCGCCACCGTTTAGCCACGTGTCGTGGGTTCAATTCCCAAATATTTGTTTAGTCTGGGTGTACTTTTTGTCCAGTAATAGGGACTATGCATGTGATTTTTGTCAAAGCGAATATGACGTAAAAGTCTATGACACCAAATGTCAATGATTGCGTAGTTTTTGCCTTCAACGAACTGTTCTGGTAGTGTTTTAGGAGTTGGAGTGTTATTTATATTTTATTTTATTGTAAGAGTGTTTACGATTTATGATAGACTATGACGTCACACTAAGCGCGCCAAAATGGCGGGCGTTTAAAGTACCCGGTTCGGTTGGCTATTTTTAATAAAACAATTTTTATACTTTATATTACTTTTTGGTGTTGAATATTGTTTTACCATTACCTATTATAGTGAGGTAAATAATCGAATAAAAATATTTAAAAAAAACACGCATATTCCCTATTGTATGTTTGTAATTCCCCACGACACAGGGTTTGTTCTCAAGTACAGGAGCAGTTTAAAAAAAAATACTTTACAGCTTTTTCGGAAATGCAAAAGGTGATTGTACCATTCCGATTTCAAATTTCTTCAACCAACAGTTGGTTGAAGATATTTGATTTATTATGATCACTATGAACATGATTCGCTATTAATTGTACTAATAATACGTTAACATTAACCCTTCACCACATCACACTCGCAACACATGTAATTGCAACGAAGCATATGAAAAGAATGTTCACACCTATTTTTAGTAGGATGGCATTGCAGGTTGTTGTTTAATGAAAATCTTCCAAACGAAAATACAGGTGCGTCAAAATGTAGCTTGTGCCCTATTTTGAGTTAATTCAAGGCGTGCACTATTGACTGGAATTTGTGTTAATGTATGGAAACCTGTGGCAATCGGGTCCCAAGCTTATGTTCTCATTTCCTTCAAACTCACCACAACCAGTGCATGTCCTGGATTCTCGTTACAAGTGGCGACGTCTTGCAGGGCTCCCAGCACGCCGGGCAGTATCAATGACAACATATCCACCACTAGTTTCTCAATGACCAAATTTGTGATGCGGTAGTCGGTCGTGAGCTGCGCGTGAGTTGCTGTGTGCGCTGTGACGCAGTGTATTGCGGCTAACCTGTAATATAATAAAAAGTGTTATTAAAAATCTGTTCCTTATCGCTAATTTTGCTCTTACCAATGTTATAAGAATAAAATAAATGTTGCAGATGGTTGGCTCCTTTTGAACTTAAAATATTATTTATTTAAATATAGAGTTTACTATAGGACTATAGGCGAATCGCTCTCTGAGAGGAGAACCATGCTTAATAGTGGGACAGTATATGAGTTGGATCAGAGTTTATAGTTATTCAGAATCCAGTTATCATTAAAAACTTTTTCAAAGATTTTCCATCTTTGGCCTCAAGACTCACCTAAGTGCTTTTAGTTTCTCCAACTTGGCAATATGCACTGACACATAGACCGCCTTCCCCAGCAATGGCACTTGGGTCTTCAGCATTACCTCCCTGTACTTAGTGTCTACATTGAGCAGTAATACTGTGAGACATGTCATTACACTGTGTTTCAGTTCTTCTGGGATATCTGCAACTGAAAATTATATCTGATTTTATAGAGGAATGGTCTAAGAATCATGTTGGACCTGGTCTAGCGCGAATATCAGACCATGCTAAAAAATGCGCCACAATCTGCATTTGCTGTTGCCAAATGCCAATGTCAAAGATATTCAGTCTATGGAAAACCTTCAGGAATGATCCTGAAACAATCCTTGAAGCCCTATCATAAGATCTTCCAGGGCTTCAAGAGTAATTGGATATTGTTTCTAAACTCTAATTCAGAAAGGAGTGGGATGTGCATCATATGATCATAATTATGCAAGTTAAAGGAATATAAGAATAGTGACTGATTAGTGAATAGACCTAGCCCATAACTGCTGGTCAATTCCCACCGGGGGGGTGGGAATTCCCATATATTGTGCTTATCAAATACTTAAACCCGATTTATCTCAATACCCTATGCCTAAATATGAAAAAGCTATATTCAGGCAGTTTACAACTTTTTCAATAAAGATTTACAAAATATAAAAGTAATCAGTCAAGCCACTAATTAGAGACAATATAAAAATCACTGTTATCAGACACCAGTCAACTAGTTAAATGTTAATACTTGAAATAGCATTAGCCAAATTATTTTATTTATTGCAACAGCTCATAATTATTGACAATTAGATTAGACAGTCAATAACTAAACAATGTTTATTGATGCAATGACCTCTGCTGACTTCCAAAGTTAGACAGTAAAGATAAAGAGTCCTGTACATGGACACTTTATGTTCTTAATTCATCCTGGACTGAAGAATGTCTATACTAATTTACATTACGATGGAGCACACATTTTTATCATAAATTAGTACTAGTGTACCATTACTCATAAGTACATACAGTGTAGTCTGTTTAGTACAACTTTGCAGCAACCAAATGTTTTTAGCTATGTAAGTATAGGCATATGTTTGATTTTAATATGAGCAACTATGAAACTACAACTCCATTTATAACAACAGATTGCTTTTAGCAATGGAATTTCACACAAAAATGACCAGTTACAATGACAATGAGCATTGATGTTTTTACAAATAAATCATAGGTAAAAGCTATCTCCACCCCACAAACTGATGCTATAATATTTAGCATGAAAAGTATTTTGTCTCATTTACATACTTCCATATACATACTTACTGCTATATAATAAATACTTCTTATTATACAAATAAAAACCAAAAACAATAAAAAAATATGGACTTTGCACTAGATATTTCTTTGTTAGATATATAGAGGTACATTTCTTATGTGCACATTTATTTTATTATACTACATTGATGCTCACATAAATATCAATATATTACTTATCAATGTTTCTTACTCATTCCTGGCTTGGTGTGGTCGAATACTATCTGCAGCAAGCCAATCTCCAACTTCATGCACATATCAAAACTATTAACAACAACCTTTTCTAACACAGCTTTCATGGAGTCCACCAACTTTTGCCGCAGAACATGTTTCTTCCTAAAAAATATAATGTCAAACAAAATCAGTTCTGGAATTCCTCAGTGGAATTATTCTCTCCACATACAGAATAAAAATTCCACTGACGAATTCCACAACTGATGTAAAATGCTAATTCATTTCACAGGATATATTTTTTAAAGTGTACTTATAAGAAATACCATTTAAATTTTTGTCTACTTACATGTAATAAAGCAATAGGAGGCAAATATGAAACATTCTGTAGTTTGTGTAAGTACAGAACAATATGTACAACAAAAATATTAATAGAGGACTTACTCAGTTTCACCTGACTTTATGTGTGTGATGAGTGGAAATAGTAAGTATTGCTGAAGCTCCTGCACTACTTCCTTTTTTAAATCTGTTACGCGGTGATAAAAGGCGTCAATACTATCCTCTGTTGGGCAAACCATGAGAACATCGCACACTGGTTTAATGCGGGAAAAAGCTTCTTTCAAGTCGGCATTCATCTTGATGCATTATACACCTATCTCAGGAGCTAAATATTTACAACGAATATTAATTTGACCATAAGTCATTTAAAGGATTGAGCACCTATCAGTATTTAGTTTGATATTTGCAGAAAATGGAAAATTCATTTCACTTTCATTACAAAACAAAATGTCAGTTCACATTGTGACTTTCTTTCTTTCTTTCTTTGCCAGTTGCCTGTCACAAATGTCACAATCACAATCTTGTACTTTTTTTTGTAATATTTTTGGCATGGCTTCAAAGGCGTTTGTGCGCGTTTGTGCGCGTTTGTGCCATCAATCACAATCTCAGTAGACACCACCACAGACTGATTAATACCATAGATTAATCATCATTCGAGCCTTATTCCAAAATTCCAACTAAAGTCCGTCTCACGAAAGAAGTCCCGCAGACGCGGAGCCACTGTCATACGACGACATATTGCTATTTGCTAAACTCTATTGATTTAGACTAAAAATTCAATATTTAATCCCTGTAGGATGAGTCTGATTTAATTGTTTCAGTAATTTATTGAAGTTGATAAAGTCTAAAGTTGTCCGAGTTTTCAAAATTAGTTCCACTCATTTCCGTGGGACTTCTATCGTGAGACGGACTTTATGTTGGGGTCGGCTTCCAGTCTAACCAACAGACTCTGATTCCAACTTACTACTATAATACTATATTTTGAGATACCTGTTCAACCCTGTTCCGTAAGGCAAATGAGCTCAATTTGGCTTCGTCGATCTTATAAGTTTCAATCGTAAAACAAACAAAAGACAAAAGTAATATTCAAAGCGTTTTTTTTTTCGTTCTAGTTACAGTTAACCCCGTTGGGTTAAATAACCTTGTGGCACCATAAAGACTTATCTGCCATGCATGATGTATGAAATTATAGCTGCTGGTATCCTTGGAAAATAACTTTTGGATTGGAAATAGCCTTTTGAATATCCTCCATAATCAATCCAGATATGCATGTCGAGGTATGCATGTATCCTCCATACCACTGAGAAAATGGAAAGAACATTCAGGCTCGATATTATTCTAAAGGTCAGTCAGTGGAAAAGATGCAACGGCTTTGAGAATTGAGAAGACCGGCCAGTTCCAACCAATACTATTAAAGTATTAATAGAGGTTAATGACTGGTTTATAAACATTAACTGAACGCTATATGCTGTGGTAATGTAATCATTGCAAATATTGCAATATTATGTGTGCTGGGTCAAGCAACAATAATGGTATTATACAAAGATAAATATTTTACAAATACTAGCATCTGCTTTGGTATTGCAAAAACTCAAAAAATGAGATTTGGCAAAACGAAACGTATCATAAAATAATTTTAAAAGAGGAATTGTCAATTCAAATTGTCAAAGTCAGGTGATAATATTGCTATCTGTCAAGTTGGATGAAATCGAGAATGCGATATAATAATTAAATTATCTTAGATTTAATCATGTTTTTATAATTTAGTAAAGTGTGAGAAATATCCAAAAATGTTCACCTTGGTGGGGCAGCGGGTCTTACATAAGTGCCTCAAGATTTTGAGGTTAACTGTTGCAGATTTCAGCAACTTGCCAGACATAAAGAAATTGAATGCGGTTCGGACTGTCGAAAAGATAATAGATATCAACACAAGCATCTTTATTGAAAGTCCAATTCATGTAAAGATCCAGCCGATCGATGTGGACGACCTAAAAGCTCACAATAGACTGACCATGACATTGTATAGCGAAGGCAAAGAAACTAGTGATTTCCAAGTGAAACAGTCATCTAAACGCTTGGAATTGCTCAACAAGAATACCGCGTCGGATAGAAATGACGTCTGTGTAATCCAGGTACCATATAATTTGAATGTGCAGGTCACCACAACTGATTGTGCTTCAGTACATTTATCAAAGCTAGAAGGTCAAGAGTTTGTTGTTAAAACCCAGAAAGGGGATGTTAGTGTTTCTGATCTGAAAGCCCAGAATATTGTGGTTGAAAGTATTGAAGGGGAAGTCAAATCTGAAGGCCGGCTACAAGCAAGCAACATTGATTTAAAAACAGGTTTGAATTCTTGCATCAAATGCAACAATATAATGGCAAATGGCTTTAATGTCACCACACATGCTGGGACAATTGTTGTAAAGTCTTGTTACAGTGATAAATCACATTTCACAACTTTAATGGGTGACTTGATCCTGGACAGTCTCCACAGATCAGTAATAATTGATGTGATCCAGAAAGGTAACCTACGCATCACAGGTTTCTCTGGGAACTTACAGGCTAGTTTGAAAAGTGGAGAGGTCTACATGCATGCCTCACAATTTACAGACAAAAGCAGTATTTTCATACATGAAAAGGGAAAAGTTGAGCTTTTAATACCAGATATATTAAAAAATTTACCTGCTACAAACTTAATTGCTGAAAAGATACATGTTGATAACAAAATATTTAAGCTTGGCCGATTTATGGACGACTCATATCCCAAGAGGTTTCGATTTGAGAAGGAACCACATCATGAGTTGCATGTAGTTTGTAAGAATGGCTCAATTGAGTTAAAAGAGACAGACTTACCATTTTTTGTGTAGTCAACTTACCCATTTTATATGAAACATGTACATTAGGTTGTATTGGGAGTATTTACTGTGTAGCTTCACACAAGTGCTTGTTACTTTTTTCTATTGAAGTAAACTTTGTGCATTATTATTAAATGTGTTTTTAACATTGGGATGTGTTGATCATTTTGGTGATAAAATGTATTTAAGTAGTGATCATGTCTCTTAATAATTTAAAATGGATTCCCAAAGTTTATCTTTGTTTCTAGGTTTGGCTATAGGATTCACTTATTGTTTATGCTTGTCTCTGAATTTGTTGTTGGATTTAGTAAAACCAATCCTTAAAAAAAATTAAAAAAAGCAATTTTTTAATTTTTTTTTTTTATCTTTTGGTACTACACTACCTGGTGTTATGGCAGATAAAAATTCAAAAACAAGGATTTGCATCACATGTTTGGTTTACAAGTAAAAGGAAAAATATTCTTGTAGGTATATTAAACACATTTTTGCAAACATGTTACCATGTTGGTTTTACCACTAATCCAATATATTAAATGCAATGTTGTTCTAATGTTATCAGTGTTTTCTTCCATGAACCATACATGAATTACTTATTAATTAGAATGGCTCATTAATACTAACTCATGTTGATTGTAAGTGTAAACATTTTAATTTTAGAAAATTAAATGTATGAAATTACTGTATCTGTATTTAGATAATATTTTAGGAACTACTTACTAGAGTACTACCTTGCCAAAGCAACATTTCATGATAAATTTCTACTTTAAACATGCATTTTAATTAAATTTAATTCATGCATTTATAACTAGCATTTTGAAACAGTCAATTGAAGTTGTTTCAGTTCACACTTTATATATAATGATATTTTTATAGTTCCTCAATAAGACATTAGTGTATTTGCTTGTATTGTATGTCTTGATAATGCTAGTCTCTATCCATTTATTAGAATGAAATGTTCTTGTTTAGGATTTTAAAATGTTCGTAGGTATTCAACATTGTTATTTATTCAAGTAGTGGCCTGTTGAAAATGTCATTAAAATACTATCTCACAATTATTATTATGTATTATTTAAATCTATCCTTTCACACTTGAACACATTTAACTCCTATAGTGAGTTAATCTAAGCCTTCAATAATTTATTTGCCATCTAATTATGTATTTCCCAGTTTGTTTACTTTTTAACTAGGTAAGCGTTAATTGGGTACAAAGATGATGGTTAGTGTAGTGCGGGGCGCCGCCGCCGCTGTGATAACGAGGCTGTTTATATGCCACGGGAGTGCTCGCGCGCGTCAGTCTTACCGTCAACTGCCGCCGTCATGCCGGCTTGTGCGCCCGAGTATAGCCGCCTCGCGCGCTCTAACACAGAGCTAGTTTTCTCTCCGAGAGTCAAACGATGCTCGCATCAGCCGCCGCCTTTCACAGCCCTACGACGCTCATTCTCCTCTACGTTCTCCTTGATACCTGAGGAGCGAGCTATATCTCCCGAACGCCCGCCACCGCTGCCGCGCTTTATCAGGATCATCACATGGGGACCACGGCTTATGCTTCGACCGCTCTTCGCCATTCTAAGCCTCATCGCCCACCCGGCTTGGAAGCAAATTCTGGTTGTTCTACCCACGTTATGGATCGCTGCATCGTTATTCCTGTTCTGGAAGTGTGTACAGTGCCCAATAGGAGTGCTCAAGATGATCGGACGTACTATAAGCTCAAAAAACCAGAAAAAACCACGTACTGTTCTTATTAGCGGAGGAAGCTCTGTGCAAGCTTTACATCTGGCCAGGAATTTCCATTCGGCTGGTGCAAGAGTTGTAGCTTTTGAAATAGAGGGGCAATTTGCATTGTTGAAATATTCTGCTGCAGTGCACAAATTTTATACAGTACCGCGGCCAAATCCCGCTGATCCTCTAGCCTACGCACGGGCGTTGAGAGAAATAGTTGAAAGGGAATCGGTGGTGTTTTACGTACCAGTTAGTTCTACTACCCCGGCGTATTACGACGCACTTGCAAAATCACATTTAGAAGTTATTGGATGTCAGTGCTTTGTTCCATGCGCTCGCGACGTTGTTACACTAGATGACCCTTTGGAGCTGATGAGGGTATGTCGCGCGGCTGGCCTAGCAACACCACAGTTTTGGGTAGTAGCCAACGACGAAGATGTGCGTGCGTGGTACGATAGCGGTGCTTCTAAGGAAGGAAGACATTTCATTGCTAGTGCTGGTGCACGTGGAGCAAGAGACCGCCTACGTTTTGTCATGCCTGAAGACAAGGCACAATTTAGATTTCCACGCGAAATCAGTGCGGAGAAACCTTGGGTGATAGTACGGGAGCCTAAGGGAGAGAGGATTGTGACTTGCACGACATTGAAGGAGTCGCGAGCCGTTAATAATGTTTCATGCCGTGTTGACTCTGCAAGAAAAGGACTGGTACCTCAAAAAGACGATGAAGCTGACGCTTGGGTGCAGCGCTTTGTGTCATTCCTCGCGCCAGCGAGGCCTATGACTGGACATGTATCATTCAGACTTGTTCGTGAAGAGCACACGACGAATGGACATAGCAATAAGCTGGTAGCAATAGGAGCTCGTGTTGGAGTGTCTCTGCCATACTTATGCCAAGGAACGGCGCGATGTGGTCACGCAGCAGCTGTAGGGAAGCTGCTGGATACCGTGCTGGACACACGTGAGGCCCTCTTCACGTTCTGGGACCCGCTTCCTTACTGCGCGTACTATCAGTCTCGCACGCCAGACGACAGGAGGCCCCCGCCGCCGGAGCCGTGCAAGACTCCGCCTAATGTTCCTCTTTGAGGTGTAATGTAGTGAATTCGTAGGAATTATTTATTAAAAGACACTCAAGTACCTGAAGAGTGCGTGAGTGGGAGCTCTCTCGGCGTGCGTGCCAGTTAAGTCACGCTCTGTGTGTTGTTTGCTCGTCTCGCTTGTGTACCAAGTGTGTGATCGAGGGACGGTATACGATATATTGTAACTACTAAGTAGATATTTTATAAACATGTTTACCTACATATTGTTAGGTTTAAGGAATAAAAATGGTCGAAATATTTAAAAACTTTTGTTCATTTTATATCTATTATTCATCCAGATGTTCCATAAAAACTTTGGAAACAACTCACTCATTTTGGTAAAGCGTAACTTGGATCATATCAGTAAGTATATCTTTACGTGGAAGAAAGTATATTTGTTTTAAAAAACGAAAGAACTGGTCGGTCATCAAACATTTTTATTACCAAGCAAGCACGTTGATAAAAGTTATTTTTCCACGAGATCTGCGGAGAAAAGTGTGATCTATGGCCGGCCGCCCCCAGTGACCCGGACGAGATAAACGCTATCTCTTCAAGTGCACTACAATTTATAATAATATACTTGCCACTTATCAGGTTAAATGGACAAACACTATCGCACATCATGACTTGTGGGTAGGCAGATCCTTAAGGCAGGTGTATAAACGTTATTTTGGCATAGGTACCTACGATGAGACTAACGTGACTATCATAGACACCAAGCTTGGAACTGTTGGAATTCTTAAACTCAGATGTTAGGATACGAAACGAGACATGTATGTAACCTGGAAAGACCCTGAATTTATGGGGAACATTTCTTGAGATACCTACGTGTCTACATCAGGCCAATGATGTAGTTGTAAGTATTAAGGTGGTTAGCCTATGCTCTGCTCATTCTGATTCTGATTCTGCTGAGTTCATCTGGGATGGTAAACACTGCATTGCTAAATATTCTGCTGCGAAGTAGCAATGTGCTAACATTTTAGTTTTTCGGGCAATGTAGTCAGTGAAATGTTGCCCAATAATTTCACAAAATGACAACGCACGAGTGATACCACTAGAGTTGCTGGCGTCTGTCTGGATTGCGCTGCCGGTCACCATCAAGCAGCCCGTACGCTTGTTTGTCAAATTAATTCAATTTAAAAAAAGATAGGCTAAAAAGGTGCCTACTGAGTACATGCCTTTACTACATAATCTAATGTAATTACGAACTTTCAGCCGCTTGCTGATAAGAATGACTTCACGTAAGCACCTATAGGTAAATTCTTTATCTGCAATAAATGTTAAGAAATTGAAATGTTTTTTACGACTGTTAAACGCATTTTTTAAAATTTTACAAATATACTTGCTACACTAGAGGTGCTGGGTTCGATTCCCAGATTGAGAAGTGTTATTGGGGTTTTCTATGCAATTCACAGTAGCAGCTCGGGGATTGGATTTGTGCCCGGTTAATGACAATAGTCTCGACCCCTATTACATGAGACAAGAGAGAGGAGAGAAGGCGAAGACTAAATATAATAGCGAACTGTGGGTGTACATTGTTAGGTACATCTCTGCCTAACCCTTCGGGGAATGCAGGCGTGATGGCATCATGATGTATGTAAATATAGGCAGCTACTTATTGTTTATTTTAAGAGAGGTAATTCCACTCAAATTGAAGCTGACCGACTGGGGAAGTACCACCACCTTGCAGAAAAAAGGAAGTGAAATAACACTGCTATGTGCTGTGTTGTGTTTACGGTGAGCAAGGTTGGAAACGCTGTGTTGGCAGTGGAGGAACTTTGACCCTTATACTACCAACCCATCTATTCCTCTTTCGTTTTACAGGGTCGGCAACGCACAAGTGATACCCCTGGTTATATAAGCGTCTATAGGCTACGGTAACTGCTTACCATCAGGTGGACCGTACGCATGTTTTCCACCTTAGTGGTATAAAAAAAACGAATTTGACGTAACAAAAGTAAAGAAAAGCCACCCCTGATTCATGGAACAATCGCGAAAAGAAACGTGATGGTAGGAGTAAGACGAGAAGAGGAAAAGTAATAACAGAATTCGAAGGCAATATAAAACATGATTCACTGAATTGGAACGTTTTGGGTTGTTTCCGTTTTTGATTCCGGAGCTAAATTTGATTATATTTTCCTCTTTATTTATTTGTTGGGGGCTTTACGGGACTGATCTACCACTTAGACCTTCTACTAGTTCCTAGAACTCTGATATGTTTAATCTTTCGTTTTGATAAATTCTCTTGTTTCGTCACTGTCAGAATACATTATCTTTATACATACCTACATACCACATAAGTAAGAAACACACAGACAGACACAACCACTTAATGTTCATCATATAAATACTTGTGTCCTGTGGGGGAATCGAACCCACGACCTCGTAGCAGTCCGACAATAAACCACTATACCACAGACGTCGTGAAGGCATCATAGTCAATGACGTTTCTTTTGTACAAACGCCAGTAGGTCAAGCTATCCAAAACTGTCAAATTTTCCCAATTGAATATGAACCTTAGTATTTTGTTTTAAAGTTGAAAATCAATCAAATAAATTTGACAGATTGTGGTAGCTTGATGTACTGGCCTCTATACCTACGGATTATATTTTTTTTCTAAAATTTAATTATTTTTAGGAACATGGATCAAAGAAATCGTTGGAAAGCCTACATTGTATCAAAGCTGCTCTCAATACATCGATTTCGTGATAGACGACTACCTCATACCATTAATATTAGCAAATTTTGTGACCAAGACCCAGTCACCTAGTTGCTAGTGTCCTTCGACAACTACGTTCACGTGGTATCACAACAAAACATTGCCTTTGTCACGGGGATAATGTAGTTGTCTATTAGCGAAAGAATTATCAGAATCGGATTATTCGATCCGGATATCAGTTACCCCATGCAATACAAATCAAAAAACCTTATCTTTCTCAATCTTTATCATATTATTCTAGAATCAATTTAAAATACTAGCTAGATGATCCGACAGACGTTGTCCCGTCCAATCATAATTTTCACTCACCCTGAAATTTGCGTTTTTTCTTGGGTCCTAAGAGTCGCAACGTGATATTGATAGTAGTGTTTTTTTAGATATTTGAAGCATTGCATAAAAAATCTACGCGCTGTGTTATTATTTTATTATTATTAAAAATGAGTACCTACCTATCATCACACCCTTTTAGGTACTACGTTTATTATTTTAGAACATGCATTTATATTATTATACTAATATTATTAATTGCAAAGGTAACTCTGTTGATCTGTGACCTTTGAACGCCTAAACCGCTGAGCAGATTATGATAACATTTGGCGAGGTCATAGAACAAAGGCTACCTTTTTCCAAAAAAGGAAATAGGTAAGTACACATACTCTTTTCGGGAAGCAAGTGAATCGCAGGGAATATGAATAAAATGTGCTTGTATGCAGTATAGTTGATGATAAAACACTATGTTCATCGCGTGACATGACCTCGATCACGTGAACCTCGTGTGCTGAACGTTATTTTCAAAGTTCATGAGTTCCGTATCACATGTCGACGTAATGCTTATCTTATGGACTCCACGCCTTTCTCATTGTCGATAGTTGCATTCATTTGATGTATGTTTTCTATTTTATTATCTATCGGGCACTATCTAAGTTAGAAGTACCTAGGTTCTTTACCCTATACGATTTATAGGTCTACACCAGATTATTTCTAAAGTATTGATAATATGATGCTGTGTTCAATAAAATATGCCAGTTTACGTAAGAAACAACTGACAGTTGTAATCAAAGAGGGCGTCACTTTGCCTTTGGCCTGGTATGAGTATTGTCTGATTTTTCTTTTTTCATAATTTCAGATAACGTCATATTTCACAGCTTAGTACACCTGTGAAGGTTGTGTGAAACCATTGCATAGAATGAACATTAAATTTTTACCCTACCTTCATAATAAAAAAACTCTTGACTAGTTTTGGAGCTGTCATGTTTTCAAATTTTACCTAGATACGAAGCGGATAAAGCAGATTAAACTGTGAAATAAAAAATATATATTACCCGCAGATTCACTTGCATTCCAAAGGGCTTTTTGGGACAACAGGAAACCTATGTACTCTCTCTCGTACCAAATTTCATCAAAATCCACTCAACGTCTGTCTGTCTGTTACGCATTCACGCCTTAGTTACTTTAGCATTTAAAATACTAGTAGGGATTTAGTACTTCCCGAGCTCCGAGGTTACGCCCCCATGGTCACGTAGTCTATCAGCGTGTCCTAAATTGTGACATGAGTTGCGACTCATCTGTCACGTGTCATGGGCAGAGCAGCAGGCGACTCCGTGACTCGCGACATCACGGGCCAAAGTCTAATTATTTGTGTTTAACTAATTATTACTTAGTTTGTTTTAACGAAAGTTTATCCTGTCTAGACTGATAGTGGTGCAGTGGAGTGTATGTTATGCAACTGCCGTCAGAGCTCCCCAACCCAATTTCTGGTCAATACCGATAACCTGAGGGCTTTTTGGGTTGATGACTAACACTGATAATTGTCATAAGTGATCGTAGAACAATTGGGACCTTTGGGCTTTAAGTATTCTCCTTTACGGAGAAGAAGAATGAATGATCACCCATCCACAGACTGACCGGGGATAGCGCAGCTTAACCTTGCAGATCGGTTGATAAGAGTACCTAGTCATTATTTAGCCACGAGCCCCTTTCAAGTGTCGATCAAAGACCTGAAAATACTATGTAGCATAAAAAATATGTATGATGAAGACCCTCCGACTGAACCGGTAAAATGTACCAAGAAAATATACTATTACAACGTCAAAATTGCAATTTTATGTCTCACGTTGTAATACCTAAGATTTGTATGATTATCGCAAAATTATTATTATTATATGGATTAACTTGTCCTAATTTGATAACGAATAACTAGAAAGTGTTTATTGTTATCTCTGTGTATAAACATCGACACACCTGCAGCAAAAAGGTGTTTGTTTGATATTAAAATGACTTGATAACCTCATCACTCAACCTCACTAAAAATCTAATGTAAAAGCATCTGTCTCTGATTTGTATAAATGTGGTTCTATATTTTATTGTATCTAGTGTTTTATAAATAATAATAATACATATTAATAATAATTAACTAAATAATTATAAATATAAATGTTAAATTAATTTGCATGCTTTATGTAGGCAGAATATGGTATTGTTCCAAAACCACCAATTTTATATCTGGTACCACCTGTATTCTACGCAAATAAATTATTTTCATTTTCATTTTCTTTCTTTTGTCTTCTTCGTTTAAAACTTGTCAAAGAAATACAAGATTGCATTTTGAGAATCACTGTTCGTTTATGATTTGAATACTTAATTACTTGTAGATGGAGTTTTCTCTGGTTCCAGTTATCAAGTGTCCTTAATGAAAGATCCGCTTTAAACGGCATATTATTTACTTTTGATATTCATTATATCAAGGAAACTTCCGTGTGCATTTATATAGAATTGATTATTATTCATACTGATAATAATATGATTGAATATAATGCATTGTTACCGAAACAATATCTAGTAATTAGGTACATTTATTTATAATTTATTGATTCACGTATTTTTGTAAAGACAGACAAGTAACTCAGTATAACAGTGTCGTAACTAAGTACGCTGATCAATCGATCGGCAAGGTTAGATTCGCTTGCCGAGTTTCTTCGGCCATATACTCTTGGTATATTAGTATTGCCCAAAAAATTGTTTGGAGAGGTCTGAGGAAAATGGCTACGTGTAAAATAGTAAGCGCATATGTTTGGAGATTGGAAACCATAAAATAATTGGGACGGGAAGGACAGGATGACGATGTTCGATTGTCTTTTAGTACATAGGTCAGCATCAAGCTACCCCAATCTGTCAAATTTATTTTATAGATTTTCAAGTTAAAACAAATTAAGGTTCATTTTCATTTGGGAAAATTTGACAGTTTTAGATAGCTTTACCTGCTGGTATCTGGACCTATATGATGTACCTATACGAATAGTATGCATTAACTGGTTTAACCAATTTATAAGTTACTTTATTACTAAGGCCTTTAGCATATTACGTCCCTAAACTTCTCAACTAATCGACGGAGATTATTTTCGGTAATAGGCCATTTAATGACGTGTTGCATTGTCTATCATTACATTAAATTTTTCCACCGGGACTGCCTTATCTGTCGCCCTTGTTCGACCTTTTATGTGCGTTCCAATTGATAGTTTGTATTAAAAAAATATGTAAATATTGTCTAACTGCGCTACGAGCTAATAAAGTAAAAAATTAAAAATATTCGAATGTACCTACATAGTTTATGGAAAGAGTATTGCCCTTCAGGTGAATGAACCTTTAGTTCATTGTGAAGCCTATTTTATTATAATTTACTTATATTTTATTTAACGCTAAACACAAATCATTCACTGTCACTGATAAATTACGAAATCCCATGTACCGATAAAGCCAATTTAGCAAGTTCTTTATAGAATTAGAATTAAGACAAATTCTTACTGAATTGGAAAAATGACATCCGTACAGACAGGTATTTTATTAATTAAACTAGCCTAGCACCCTGTATATAGTTAAGTCCTTGATATCTTTTCATCCCTTGGTGAAGAGATAAACAAAGATTTCTGAAATAAAGTAAAATTCATAAACTTTATAACTTAATCTTACAAAGTTGACTAAAAAATTCCAAACAATTTTGGAATAATTATTCGGTGAATTTCCATATCCATTTTCTGATTGCGGTTATTAATTATAATTACACGTCGACGCCAATTCGCACTCGGAGACTTGAGCAGAATCATTATTTGAATGATCGGGCATGGGCGGTCCATTATTAAAACCACATTAAGAGTTCTTTTATAACTGCCCAATTTTATAGCTTATCTAATACGTAGGACGCTTAAGATAATAGATTCTTATATAGTCTCTACATAAACTATAGGGATATTTGGAATCACGATGATGGAATATAATATAAAGTACCTATAAGTGAATGGCCACTCTTAATTGTTCAATTATTATTGATAAAGTTATATCACTACAACAAATGAATTCGGCCTTCATTTTTTTATATTCTATCCAAAGATACTGTTAAAAGGAACAGTAGAGATTGCGATTAAATAAAAAAAAAATGCGTATTAGTGTTCGTCGTCCAAGGTTGCAGCGCAGACGCATCGCAGACGACGATTAGACGTTATCACTTCGTTATACTTATGTGTGTTACGAAGACTATCTGTTTACGATGTAATTGCCGAAGAAATGAGGAAAATAATATTTCAGTGGAGGATTTTAAGTTTGTGCTCGTTAAATTAGGACAGAAGATAAGAAAGTTGCCGAATATTTACAGTTTATTTCTAAATAACATAGCATAACGCGTGTATGCCCTGAAGGGTTAGGTAGAGGTGTACTAATGCAGACCCACGGTTCGTCGGTATCTTCAAGTCCCGTGTAAGGGGACGAACCTATTTTTCCATATTTCTTTACGTATCGATTATTTTGAGAAATAGGTGAGATTACAAAATTGGACAGGGAAAACTGGATCAGAAACCGCCTGTTGTGCCGTGGACATGTGATACTAGACCAGGGTCGATAATTTTTGAAACCAAAAAAGAAAAATAGTAGTATGAAACGGTAAAGGAAGAGAATATAATATAACAAATGAAATGAAAAGAAAGGATTTTTCCTTTCATTTTTATTATATTCTCTTTTTTCCAAATGGGTTTCATCCTACTATTTTTTTTTTTCACTTTTTACAATTTTCAAAGGCTCAGCCCTGGTCTATATATTAGAGTGAAGATCATTTTACCTGGAATTATGATCGATAACCTATATTCATTACTAACGGCCTGTCCCACGGATTCACGCTTACACGCTGATAATGTAACTAAGTGAAACATTTTTAAAAATCTATTAGGTATTTATTTTTTGAGTTTATCCATTACAAACAAACATCCAAAAAATTGAATCTTCTCACTTTATAAACATTATAATTGATGCTCACAACCTAGTTCTGAAATAGACAAAAGAAAAGAGGACTTATGTGATGTATTGCGTGAATTATGATATGGTTTCAAAAGGAAGTGACTGAAAAGAATGAGAGAGATGAAAGAATAAGAAATGCGCCGACCACTTGTAACACGGGATAAGGGCGGGAAATGATAATGATGAAGTAAACAACTTGAAAACGAGAACATAACGAAGTACGAAGATCACAGATACGTGACTACCTGACTGACTTGCGTGTGCATACTGTTGCCGCCACATGCCGATAAGATAGCCGAATTAACAGGGATTTGACATGTATTATCGTACTTAATGTTGTAAACACAATAGGTGAGTAGACTTCTCTTATAATAACAAGTATTTATTTAAGGTTGCATCGTGTAAACTTAACATAAAGTACTAGAAACTTCTTTCAGTTTCTGCGAGTAGGTACCTAAACTTTTTTTTGATGTCCGATCTAATGTCAAGTTTTTCTTTATAATTTACAAGTGATGACATTAAAAACAAAACAAAATTGTAATTTACATAATGTACAAAAAAAAGGAAAATAAAAAGAACAATACATTTTCACGTTTTAGCGTCAAAGTATTGCTCCACATCGCTGGTCATCTGGTAACGTTCCCAGAAGACTGACCGTATTGCCACGTTGAATGGCAACTCTTCGTTGACCCAAGAATGAACCATCCCTCTTGTCTACGCTTCACGCAACCACTTGCATACAACACCAAACCAACTTCCAAGGCACTAATGACATACCGTCTGGTCTTTTCCCATCGTCGTATTCCAAACCATTTGGCTCTAATATGGCTGGCACACCGGCGGTGGCAAGAACACGACGAATAATATCAGTTTTTTGAATAATAATAATAAATCTCTATTCTATTCTATTTATTATTTATATTTCAGTTTCTTGTGTACGACAGAAATACCGGTAAATGACCAACTATAATCACTGCCCATAAAATTCTGTATAAAACATTTATAACTGCTGTGACTAAATCATTGGGGAATACGAGCGAATAATATTAGCCAAAGTATGAAGCGGTTTAAACTAGTTAGTGCGATCGGTTGAGCTAATGTGGAGCTGGTGTTTTGTTATGTGATTTTTCTTGTATTTCCGATTGTCATCTGTCACTTTGTGCAACACTATGAGGAATAATTACCATACATATCCAAACATATGGCTTGCGATACCTGTCTTATCTGAGGCCGACGACTCCGAGACACATAAAGAAAGACTTTCATAAATCATATAAGGTAGTCAATTAAATATATTTATCGTAAATTTACGATCTGGTCCTCCGCGAGTCCGGGACGTATTTATCAACAATCGTGAACCTTCCGTGTAGAAATAACCAGATTGGCTAGATGTCAAGTAAGATCCACATTTAAATTTAAAATAGGAATAATTTTCTTCGATGACAGAATGTATCTAGCATTAAAGTTAATACGTAGAAAAAATGCCATTGGATTTTTTTAACGGTAAGCTAATGTATTTAATTCATATCTATATTAATAAGAATATTATACATTGAAATAAAACTACTTTGTTATATTGATATTATTAATCCCGACGTTTCGGACCCTTTACAGCGTCCATGGTTACGGGTAGTCTGAGGTGGTGGGCGTATTGATGATATAATTACTGACAGCTACCCTACATTTTTATTGTTACATGATCAATGATATTTATTACTTTAAAAATAGGCCAAGCATTATATTAGATTTGATAAACCACAAATCCTTGCGAGAGAAAGTTGATACCTACCCAGGATGATTCGTGAAGCTATTGAAATTAAAAACATCAAAATTTCAATAGAGAACATTTTCTGGGTCTTACCACCTGCTATATAGGTATATTAATGTGAAAGTTTGTGAGGATGGATGGATGGATGTTTGTTCCAATATCACGCTAAAACTACTGAACGGATTTTGGTGAAACTTTACAGCATTATTATTTATACATCAGAATAACATATAGGCTATAATTTATAACGATTTTGAGTTTTTTCTAGATTCTCATTAAAAGCTTGGAGTTTGTGTTTGTGCCTGGTTAATGGGCAATAGGGTCGCTCCTTATTATAAGGGACATAATCATCCCGAATGGTGGGTGTACGTCTGCCTTACCCTTCACAGAAAGTCGTGATGGTATATTATGTTAATGTTAAGCGCGTAACAGATGTATATTTTTTCTTGTTAAAATGAAGCATCTAACTTTGCAGTCGGGTCGCGAGTTCAGGTCGCCGGTGATTTTCTTGCGCGTGAGTGCATTACACCCAGACGTACAAAGTGCGACCGTGCCCAGACGACGCGACCTATTTGTATACACATAATAATTATTATAAAATTATAAACAATACTGAGGATATTAATACACTCGTCGTTTTGGTTCCTAGAAGAGTAGGTATATTTATAATTATGAGGATAAACAGGTGTAAACATTGTTGTAGGTAACTGGTTCACCTTGTGGTATCTGTTGAGGATATTGCGTATTTTCGAATGTATGTAGTGTCTTAAATTTATCTCTTTATTTTGGTCAACATGATGGATTAATGGTTTTAGTACTTATACACACAGTAATTACACACAGTGCCGAAGAAACACGTACAGCTTCCCCTTTCTCTCACAGAGTTTCTGCATTTATGCTACACAATAGTTCTAACATAACATACCATTAAGCCTGTATTCCTCTAAACGTTTGGCAGATGTGTACTAAATGAAAAAAATAAAAAAAACATTTACTTATGAATAAATAAAATAGAAATCAATATTTTTGGACAAACTAAGCAGAGCTTGTACCTACTATGGGTACTAGACAAAGGATATAATACTCATATACTTTTTTTTTGTAAATACATACATAAAATACGTAAGAAACACCCAGACAAACACAAACACTTATGTTCATGACATAAATATTTGTGTCCTGTGCGAATCGAACCCACGACCTCGTGATCGGCAGTCTGACATGCGAACCACTAGACTACAAACGTCGTCAAACAACAGACGTTTGTTAACAGACGTGCAAAAAAATATAATTAATACCTAAGTACATAAACGCTTATTAATAATACCATAATTTTTAATGTCTTGCACGTCGTGTCCGGGCCAAAAAAGGTACACCCACAGTTCGCCGGTATGTTTAGGTCCCATGTAATAGCACGCGAACCATTTGCCATTAATCGGGCACAAATCCAAACTCCGAGATGTTACTGAGAATTTCATAAAACAACCAAATAACAATGCTTGACCTGGGAATCGACCCAAACCCAGGAACTCTAGCATAGTAGTCGCGCTTAGGAACACTAGACTAACGAGGCAGTTAGTCCTGCCATGGATAAAAGATTAACCAGTTAGCAGGAGCGTCGCCAACCAAATATATATTTAATTTTTAGATACACAGTAAGCCTCGAGTCTTAATAGTGTGTTTAAACGAAACGAAAAAGGATGGTTATTATGCCTATAAGTATCTTATCTTACAATTATTATGAACATTTTTATATATTTTTTATTCTACTAAGGTGGCAAACAAGCGTACGGCCCACCTGATGGTAAGCGGTTACCTTAGTCTATAGACGCTTGAAATACCAGGAGTATCACTTGTGAATACAGTGACCCTGTATTGAAAGAGGAATAGTTGGGTTGGCAGTATAAGGGTCAAAGTCCCCCCACAGCCAACACAACGTTTCCTCGTGGAGCACTGGCAACCTTGCTCACCGTAAGAAACACAACACAGTTCAAAGCAGTGTTATTTTACTTCGATTTCCTGCAAGGCGGAGGTACTTCCCCAGTCGGGCAGCTCCAATTTGTGTGGAATTACTCCCACTATGCCCTACCTCTCTTAAAAAATAAATAAATAAATTGTGAGGTAACTGACTGCAATAAAATCAGTGTAAATAATTTAAATTTACGCTAAAGTTTATAAATCTGCAACGAAGACCCAGTAAACACAACCATATCTAACGATATAATTATAGGTAATCATAAAACGTACACGAGACGTCGGGATTAATAATATCAATATACGCGATAAAATCCGTAAAAAGTAGTTTTATTTCAAGTACACGAGGGTTAATTTTATACATAATATTATAAAATAGTATATCAATTAGAAAGTGTATTACCGTATATATGGCAAGCAATAACTTGTTCTAAAAATTTTGGAAATATCGAAAGAAACGTGTTACAAATTCGTGACAAGCTTATTCATATTTTTGTGGGAAGTTGATTGGTTTTTCCGTATTATGGTATTGTATATAATGTTATCAATTAGACATAAAATAATTATAACGACTAACCATCAAATATGTTGACAATTTAATGATCATTGTGCAATAACAAAAATGTAACCGCGTAGCCGCTACGCCGTAGCTTCGTAGCGCCGCCGTAGATCCACCTTTTATAAAGGTAATCAGTAATCACGAATGGTATGGCATTTTATTCCCAATATTTAAAAGCTAAGTAAGTGGATGAGATGAGGCACAGCCTAACAATATCAATGAGAAAGCTGTATATTTTACAGGAGTTTGGTAACAGTTTGGGACTTGAGTCCCAAACTGTTACCAAACTTGCCACACATTTAAACACATTGCCACTTAACCCTCTTAGGTTTGAACCTAAGAGGGTTAAGTGGCAATGTGTTTCTGATAAATAAAAAAAAACTTATTTGATTATTTTTTTGTCAAACTCCCATGTCACGTTCTCTCTGCCTGTTCACCTTTGGACTTAATTTTTTTTTAATTATATCAACGTTTACGAATGTATACTGGTAAAATAATTAAGTATCTCGTTCCGATAATTATATCGCCGTGTGAAAAGGTCGGCGTAATTGGCATGAATTATGATTTCATTTCAGTAATTATTGGGTCGTTTATCTAGCGTTGAAATGCTTATGTTGGTTGTATATCACAGCTAATTAGGAGTTATTCATCAATCAGAGAATGAACTTAACATAAGATTACGTAAGACGCATTTTTAAAATTTATTAGTACTTCATCTATGTTGTGCATTTCTCAGTGTCTTTTGTCTCTCATAGGTAAAAAAAAACTGTTCTGCATGGGTTTCGATGGAGCTAGTATGGTCAGCTAATGACCAAAGCCTACAAATAAATGAAGATGATTTATTACCATTATTTATAATAATATATTGTATCTAACAATTTTTTACTTACTTTACTTTAACTAAATCTAAATCAATAGAAGAAATATTTGGGTTTGTTCTTAAACTTCACCAAGTGCCCTAACAGGACTTAGGACTTCCGCAACTTCACAGACAGAGATAAAGACAACTTTATTTTCTATAGAATGCAGGGCTGCATTCTATAGAAAATAAAGTTGTTGTTGTTGTCATGGCTCCATGACAAGGGTAGGGAATTAAACATTAATTAATCAAACGCGGAACACATTCTCGGGATTTCTTCTAATTAATATAAGTTATATCTAGAATATCTATTATTATTGATTTCTGACATTTACGCGAATATTATACATTGAAATAAAACTACTTTTTATGGATTTTATCGCGTATATTGCAGCGTTCATGGTCACGGGGAGTCTACCCGTGAACATGGACGCTGTAAAGGGTCCGAAACGTCGGGATTAATAATATCAATATACGCGATAAAATCCTTAAAAAGTAGTTTTATTTCAATATCTATTATTATCATAATATGTGACTTCAGTTTTCAGGTACCGAATTATAATTTGTATGTAATGACATATTGCCCTATTTCCATTTTGGCCAGCTGTGTGCTAGCGTGATGGACTATAAGCCTAGCCCCAGAAGGAGACCAATCCCAGCTGTGGGACAGTATATCTATAAAGGACGATGTCGTCTGTAGTCTAGTGGTTCGAGTGTCGGACTACTGATCATGGGGTTGTGGGTTCAATTCCCACAGGACACAAATATTTGTGTTGTTAAACAGAAGTGTTTGTGTTTGTCTGGGTGTTTCTTATGTATTATAAGTATGTTTTTACAATTAAAAGTATGTAAGTATTATATCCATTGTCTAGTATCCATAATACAAGCTCTGCTTAGTTTGGGACTAGATGGTGTTGTATAAAATTGTCCAATAATATTTATTTATTTATAAGATACCCCGAATATGTGATTTTATTATACCATGATGTTATAATATCAATCTTAAGCAATTAGCAGGAAAATATTACGCAACAGTATTCACTAATTATTGCAGAGTAAGTTCAAAGGCCAGCCACCGCTAACACTCTGGTATTAAGATAACGATACCAGTTCATTTCGATGCTCGGTATCCGGGATGCTTAAGGACGGACTTCGGTCGCAGATATACAAATTCCGGATCACGGGTTATTTATGTTGTTGTGTCGCAATTACTGTTGTTATGTATTGGGTTATTAAGGGTATATATAATATAGATATTTATGTCATATTTAACTAAGTATAATATATATTTAAATACAATAAAATCACGTTTCGCCTCTTACCTCTCGCTCATACTCTAATAGTGCATCTTCTTTGATCGTCTCTGCATGATCCAAAGGTTGTCTGGTAGAAAATACTGCATCAAGACCGACTTTGTACACTTTTGATATAAAGAATAAATAAATAAATAGGGTATTTATGAATACAAGTGAATCTTTAAGCTGGGAGTCAAGTTTTAAAGATTATAGTAAGGTAATTTAGTTGGTAGTCAAAATGCAGGAATAGTTTTCTCTGCTGAGTTTAAGGCGGCTTACTGTTGCTATTTCCTCACGATGATATTGACGATTCTTTTATTTTTATATAAGTATATCAGTTATGTCTGTGACCAAATGGAGGCATCAATATTACTACCGCTATGCATAGTTTCTTTCATTTCATAATTAATTTTTGCGCCCAGTGGTTTATTAACCCAAAGAAATATCACTTAGCCTATGATACTCAGAGGTAGTGTATTTGTCTATTAACGAAAGAATTGGATCAGTGGATTCAGAGATCATACCACTTAAATAATATATTTACAAACACCTTTTTAATCTATTTATATGTACTTAGTATTGCCGATTATAGCAGTAGGGTCACCCCTTCAGTGTCTTTACTTAAGTAAATAATATAATTGTATCGTTAGTGATATAGAAGTATGTGGATTGTATCTTACTTTTCTATGAATGTTACAGTAACTACTGTAACATTCATAGAAAAGTAAGGTTCTGTACTTATACCTCATAAAACTATGAATGGCTCTGAAAAAAGATTTTACTTTCTTTCATTACGATAGACACCCGATTAGATGATACTACCAATACGTTGCGTGGTAAGCATGGTACTTAAGTACCTTTTCATTATAGCTTTTATTGCGGATATAATTTTGTCGTAATAACATCTTTGGATCTTTACACGATTCCTATTTTGGTATCCGCGTATTTCTGGTGGTTCGATTTGTTCGGATATTTTCTGCCGGAGTAACCCAGCAATGATTTGCAATCGATGCCTCACATACTGACCTACAAACACGAAAATAGGCTTTCAATAAAATGGATAACAATAGCTATTGTTGATGCTTTACAAACCTCTACTACGCAAAATTACACACGACATGTGAGCGCGATAATTTTGTTCTATCTCTTTTATTACCACGTTCTAAGAAAAAGACGAAGCATAGCTTCAAGAAAGGATATTATAGTGGTAAGGGATATTTGTGCCAGTAGCTGACTTGCATTTTTTGGCTATTTTATGGTGTTAGTTAATCCTGATCAGTAGTAGCAAAACTGTAGTGAAGGTAGTACGTAGGGTAGATAAAAATAGAGCCAAGATCATATATTTGAGATATTATGTCAATAGAATGGGTGACACTTTGCAATCTCCACATTCAGCCCGCTCAAGAGCACCTATCAGCGAAGCTGGAGTAAGATGGTGGGACATGTACGGTGACCAAGATACTTCAAAAGAATTCTATGTGCAAAACGAAGCTATACATCTGCCAGTAGACAATAATAGTGAACATAACGACGACAGCAAAACTTCAAATACAAATAATTTAAAAGTACAAAGAGCATTAACTTCGAAACTCTATGGAAACTTTATTGGTAGAACTGTGAAAAATGTGGATCCTAAAGGTAAAGTACTTAAAAAATGGAGGGAAGACCAAGCAAAAGCAAGGTACGAACAAGCTAGGAAAGCAGTTATTAATTCACTGAAAGAAAAATTTGGTGGCCCACTGCAACATAGCAATGTATCCCCTGTGCCTAATATCAATAAAGGGGACAATACTAAAGCAATACCAGCGATTATAATAACTGGAGACAATGTCGAAGAAACATCAAATTCGAATGTAAATCGTGACGATAAGATTCGTTTGGAATTTGGTTCCAATTCCGTGCAGGGTAAGGTTGCAATTAGGGGTGGAGGTTTTGAGGATGTCAGTCACGCGAGGAGGCTTCAGATGGGGCCAGGTGGTGAGCTGGCACAGTGGAGGCTTGCTCCTCGTGGCAGTAGGGCGGCGGGTGCGGAGGGCGGACTACGCGGGCTTGCGAGGATCGACATGCCGGTAAGTAGCTGCACTTTATCTTATCTTTTAATTTCTTATAGTGAAATCATTTTGTCCCAAAACATGTCATACTTTTATGACTTTAACAATTTGTCTAACATGTGTACGATATAGATTGCTTGTTTAAAATTAATAACATGAAACCAGGCAATTTCGGCTATACTTAAATAAAAAAAAAAAAAAGCGTTCAAATCATTGTCATACTTTGATTTGGACATGTGCAAAAATAGGTAATTTAAACAAAAAAGATTTTGGTACAACTTTAGCTAGACAGATAAAAGCAATTTCCTTCATACATAGAGTTTTCTAGCTTTCCTTTTATAGAACAAGGATGTTATCGACTGACTTCAAATTGAAAGCAGTAAACATCGCCTCGATGCAGGGAATAACCGATAGTCATGCCATCACGCACTAATCGGGAATCGGGATCTACCCTGAGTTTTTGTACTTGGTCTACGTATGGATTTATTACGATTGCTTTGCAATGCATGGATTTTATAGGCTTTAGTAACGTTAGTTGGATTATGTATACCAATTTGATAAATGATTATGTTGAAAAACAGGGCCTTTATAAACGGTTTAGTGGTAGGCTGATCTATTAAATACATGATATTTCATTAAATACATATTATTTTACATAATGATTTAGAATTATTTTAATATTCCCCTCAAATTCATTGAATGGCACGTCGTTAATACGGCAAAATAGAAAATCCGGTAATTATAAATATTTGATCGTGGGTACAGACGCCAGTATATCAAGCTACCCCAATCTGTCGAATTTATTTGAAAGATTTGCAACTTTAACGCCTTGTAATAAGGTTCATATTCAATTGGGAAATTTTGACAGTTTTGGATAGCTTGACCAGCTGGCAATTTTACGAAAATACTAAGAAAAAGATATTATAGGTAATAAATAATGCTGCAAACATTATGGGTAATGAACCTGGTGATAGCGATGCACAGGATAGCTTTAGTTTTAGTGTTTATATTTTATTTTAGTTTGCGTTTTCATAAGTTCTGTTTTCTGTGTGTATTAATATTTTTAATTTTTTTTTTAAAAGAAGACGATTACACGTCATAAATACCACTATTACCGACGACCAATATTATCGATATTATAATAAAAACAGGTGTATTCAACGTGATTTTATTTATTTCTGGTATCAAAGGCGATGGCCTTAATTAGAACTTATCGATAAAATTATCTTGGTCAAGATGAGGCGTATCTTTTTGAAGCAAGTGTTTCAAAACGTGAGTTGACGGCGTTATAAACATATATGGGAACGTTGATAATCTAGGTACATGTTATATGCGGAACTAGTTAACTAGGAATTAGTAGCGGAGTTTCTGTATTATCGATTACTATAAACTAAAAACTATAAACCAAATGTTGGGTATGATTAGGGGGACCGGGTTTCAAACAGTCCACTTACGCTGATATACGTATGTAGGAATTGGAAGAGTTGACGCGACTGTAACATCTTCGAGAATGTATATTACATATTATATATTATGTACCGCAGACTATATATACTTATATAATTATATCATCAACATCCTAATCTGGGGGCACGGCAGTGCCCCCGCCAAGTCGAGCGCGAAGCAAACACTGCCGTACCATCCTTTACTGGAACCATTTCGCCGCATTTTCAGGCCTGGAATTTTCGTCATCCAGTAAGCTATAATCACATACTTAAAATCAAAATTTCAAGTCTGTAAGTCATTTAGTTCCGAAGTTAAGCGAAAGCAAAGTTTCGCATTTATCAAATCAAATCAAATCAAATCATTTATTTTGCGAATATGGGTACATGAGTTGTTACAACTTACTTGTTTATGACACTCACTCACTCACTCATGATCATCAAAATAGAACTAGTACTTCCCATAAACTCAGAGAGCTGAAATTTGGTACAGAGTTAGGGTTTAATGGCCACATAAATGGAAACTAATAAAAACTAGGATAATCGAAGATCTGGAGTACCTGGTGACACTGATTAGAAAACACAAGAGCCCAACCAAACTATTAGAGATATCGACTTATACCGCCTTTACAAAAAATATTCAGCTTGGTAGGCCGCTTCATTTAATGTCAAAAATCGAAGGTCTGAAGTATCTGATGAAGAACTGACTGTGTCATATATGAAAATCTAATTAAATAAATCAATAAGCCCACGTTTCTACGAAAGTACTGCAGTCAGTCAAGTTTTTTCGGGCGCCTACCGATAATTTTTCTGAGCATAATCAAGCTCCGTACATGTCGGCCTTAGAATACAATCATAAACAATAAACACACTATCACGCCTATATTTTCTGAAGGGTTAAGCAGCCTCACTACACCGGTATATTTCCTACGTCCCATTTAACAGGGGGCGAGCCTATCGCCATTTAACCGGGCAAAAATCCAAACTCCGAGCTGCTAATTGGAATTGCATAGAAGAATCTAATAACGTACTGGGAATCGAACCCAGGATCTCTAGTGTAGCAGTCACGCTGACGACCACTAAACTAATGAAGCAGACGTAAACAATAATAAACGTTACAAACAATAAAAAGTGGGTCATATTCCACAAGTTTAATGAAACAATCTCATATAAAAACAGTGATTACTGTTGACGCGATAACAGCAGATTGGGGGTGAAATGGCTTCATATCTGTTTCGCAATACACTAATGTTCCGTTAACACGTAATGGCCTGCGAAACGCGCAACTTTTACAATGTTTTACTACGGTTTACTACGAATTACGCAAGGTTTGTGTAAGTGGATATGTAGTATGTACATTTAATCGTTTATCTTCTTCAGATAATCAGTTGGTTCTTAAAATGTTTATTTTTATTTCCTTTAAAGTCCAGTACAAGTCCAATGTCCAAGTTGTACATGTTGTTGTTATTGTGAATTTTAGTTACTTGTCATTGTTTATACGATAATTATTATAAAAATTAATTAATGAAAAAAATATATCAGCACTTTTGTCATGTGAATGATTTAATGTATACCTAAAAACTACCTAGAATACAGAGGTAATGAGCAATTCCTTTGATAACTGAATGTTGAAAATGTTTATAAAAATATTATTCTTTTTTGATTAACTAATTCATTAATTATAAGTACGTATATCATTAGGTTTTGAAATCCGCTAACGACTATAATTATCTACTAATGCGGTGACCGTGAACCCGCACTATTTAGGTGACTACGTGACTGCTGGAGTATGTACCGTTTGGTACTTACATATATATATTATCTATTTACTTATGGCCTAAAAGGCAACACATGTTTATTTGATATGTTAATTTGATAAACTTAGGACAGATTTCTGAGTTACCAGATAAATAAGGTGAAAGGGATTTTATAGTTTACCCTATAATGGAAATCTATGTTACTTCATGCGTGCTTGAAGCTTTACACAAGTTCAAAATAAGATAAAAATAATTGGACCTTCTTGGAGACATGAACAAACATTATGATAGCTTTGTTTCTAATCAAATTTGTGTTAATTGAGCATTCGGTTACGATGCCAATTATGTAAACTGTTTGGAGTAATGATCAACAAATAAATCTTCGATGACATAATAATACCAAGTTTTTTTTTAATTTAACATCAACAGTGATAGTTTTGTTGTCAGATAGCTGGCCCATTCAGTTATTTGGTACTTGCTTTAACTTAACGGTAAAGGAAATCATCAAAAGGAATCTACTACACATGATTGTATACTATACATTGTTTACTCAACAAATGATGACATCCGTTTCTACATATTTACTATCATAAATAATAAATAAATAAATATTTTTGGGACATTTTACACAACACCATCTAATCCCAAACTAAGCAGAGCTTGTACTATGGGTACTAGACAATGGATATAATACATATATACTTTTTTTTTGTAAATAAATACTTATAATACATAGGACACACCCAGACAAACACAAATACTGATATTTTATCAACACAAATATTTGTGTCCTGTGGGAATCGAACCCACGACCCCATGATCAGCAGTCCGGCACTCGAACCGCTAGACCACAGAGGTCGTCAAATCAATGAATGCTTTCTTTGGATTCGATTTTGGAGTGTAGAGTAATATAGTTTTTGTGAGCGTCCAGGATTATTAACTATCCCATCTAATATTACATGGATCAAAGTTCTCCAAGGACTATCTACGATTCAGACTTATGTCCCCACACCTTCCAAAGGATCGGATTTCTTCCTCATAATATTCCTCATAAAAACTGTAGGTTCTGCAAGTATGGTAACTGTAATTTTATCAGCCTTTTTTTTAGCTTCACTTGTAACCATGTAAAAATCTTTAAAGTTAAATTTGACCATACATGGTTAGCGTCCACCATATTGGATATAGAATGACGTCACTTAGATAGTAATTCTATATCCAATATGGTGGACTCCCAAAGATAGCAGAGCAGTTATTTTCTATGTAGGTACTCTCATGATATGGGTATCAATTTAAAGGGTTTGCTGAGAAGAATACGAAAAATAAAACGACGTAAGTTATGTTAAGACTGAAAAGTATAAAATAAAATATTAGTTTAAAAAGTTAAAAAAAATACTAAAGTGATGTTTTTACAAACTAAGTATTATAATATTTGTTGGTTTATGGCGGCACGTGACGTTTGCTTTTAAACCTTATAAAAAAACAGTCTTTTAGATATTATTAGATATCATTATTTCCTTCACGAAACACCCGAGAAGTGTTACAGTTACATTGAAATATAAATTTAGTCACGTTGAGATAGTCCGTGGACTTTGATACCCGTGTTAATTTCATGATAGATATAGGTATTCTACTTCGAATTTCAATCAATTAGAATTTTATTTGTCATACATTGATAAATAAGTTGTAACTTATTAAAAATACTTACATAAACTTGTAGATTAGAAATTAAGCAGTGCAAACAGAAGAGGCAAGATCCAATTAAGACCTCCCATCCTTTCTGAAATATATCCGTCAAGAACATATTATATTTTTTCGACTCCGGTTGCAACGGGGTTATTAAAAAAACTGACGAATTTAATCTGGTTTAGTGGCACTTAATATGCTTCGTGTTTATATTAACGTGTATTTTCTATAATTGGGTGTTAATTACACCTCATTCTTATTATAATGCATAACCATATTATTCAATCATAAAGCTTTACTGCGTAATAGTTGCTCACGTATTTTATAATATTTTAGGTTCGTTGCACCGGATAGCGGAATATTCTTTTACAACCTAAATTCAGTATATGAATATCGCAAAGCCAGGAAAGAATAAATTTTATTCCTCTTAAAATAAGAGCTTGATGAACTGCATATGGCATTATGCACAAAAGCATGCAATGAACTGAATTTCCTATTCTATTATCACAGGATGTTGTATATTTTTAGATGACTCTTATTTGGTACTGTTACAGTTTTACTAATAAATAAAACGTTGGTGACATTTATACATAGACAGAAACACTGGTCACAAAGTGTCAGGAATAGTGTACCTATTTAAAACCGTTCGATACGGAACTCTAAAACTAAAAGCTTGCCTGACATAAAAGTTCGTAAAGCAAAAAGTCTTATGTCAATGTCATATTTTTCATAACCGTATTATGAGTCATGCGAGCCATTAAAATTTTAAAAGGTATTCATGACATATTTCTGCGTGATGAATAAAGAAATATCTTTCAAGTAAACAACATTAGTGATAAGTAGCGACTGCTAAGTAGGTAAACAATTTGCAATTAGACGGGTTTGACTGTGGATATATCTGTGATCACGTTGATGTTGCATGATGTGTTTTACTTATAGACGTCTGTCGCGTGTCGTGGGTTCGATTCCCACAGAAATTAAATATTTATGTGATGAATATAAGTGTTTGTGTTTGTCTAGTCGCTTTTTATGTAGGTATAAATGTATTTACAAAAAAAGTATATAAGTATTTATATCCATTGTTTAGTATCCATAGTACAAGCTCTACTTAGTTTGGGACTAGATGGTGCTATGGAAAATTATCTAAGAATATTTATTTATTTATTTAGAGCGAAGGAATTGTAAACCGCTATCGAGTAAGCCCATGAGGATTTCCACATGTTAAAAAATATGTGTCACCTTAAGGGCGTATACACACGCGTCTCGTATTGCTATATGCATGGCGTTGTATGATGATCGCTTATTGATGACTCTGCGTTCAATCGTCTAAAAATATTTCTTGAAAGTTGTAATAGAACATTCATACAACATCCTATATATCTGCTAGCCATATATTTCGTTGACTGAATTCAATAGTGCCACAGGTCAAAATATTGCCATTTGGAGTCCTCGATCTATATTACGGAAATTGTTAGTAGCAGCAAGACTCGCCCCTCTCGTCATATCAGTTTAATAGTGTATTATCTCTGCCTACCCTTCGGGGAATACAGATGAGGTGGTATGATGGTAAGTAAAAACTGAGCTTTAAGATCGCTGCGACCAGTTAGCAAATGTTCAGGTTTTAGAGTTCAATAATTGCATCAAGATACCATTTATGAAAAGCATCTTAAGTAGGCTACTTAAAATTTTATGCTCATATATAGTTTTTATACCTACAAATATTTTCTTAGTTCGTACTTGTGTAAGTTTTTTTTTGGGTTTCTCTTTTATTTAAGTAATAATGACGCTATTGTCATCAGCAATTTAATCCGTCAACAAAAATATCCGTTATCTATTTTGAGAAAGTATTATTGAATCACTAATGAATAATGGAAATGTTTCCGCAATAAAATGATGTAGGTACAGAAAGTCATTGTATTAATTAAGACAATGTTTTCATGGCTCATTATCAGATATCTCGCTAAATATTTATCATAAAAAATATCTTTTACAGTTGTACTATCCAACAATTATCTTTATTTTTATCGTTTGTAATTCAAGATCTTTGAAAACTCGTGTAGGATACATCGTTACAAAGTAACATCAAGTGGAAATATCATTAATATTAATACATTTAATCGGTGAATGAAGTTTATTATTTTCATATTTATCGTTATTACTTATCATAGTCAAGAATGGGAAATAATAAATATAATAATCTGGAATTCCTTATCTTTTAAACTCTATTCCTCCCTGAGAATTGCATAGAAAAAAACCCAATTACCTACACTAGGCTAGTGAGGCAGTTGATTGCACTTTTTGCACAATAAATTTGACCTAGCTCCATGCCTTAATTTTTAATTTCCATCGATACTTAGATCGTTTATTGTACTGGTTGCAAGAATCAGGCAGAAAGCCTAGCTATTTACTTTTTTATTTAAAAAAAAACGTTGCCCCTGCACTAGGATGTTCTCCTGTATTAAGGGTGCATTAGGAAACACAAACCTTCGCAACCCAGACCCGGAACAACTACATGTAGGTCATACAAATATTTGTTCCGTGCGGGTGATCCCCACACGGCACAAACCGTGGCGAAGAATTCGAACGCTCATCCGCTGCGCCAAACGTGTCGCCAATATAATTATAATGATATTTAAGCGCGCATGCGAGTAAGTAAGCACTTACTAACACAACGATTATACCTTAACGACTGTCTACACGAACTCACCACGCGACAAAATGCACTCCCCGACAAGTTGCCACCCCACCTCACGCGTAAAAATCATGTGTGTCGCTATCAGCCGACCTCCGCTCCGGCAAACTGGGTGATAAGCGGATCTGCATGCTAGCTATGTTGTATTGAGAGCACTAGGACTAGATGAGTTACCGGACTTAAATAATGACGTATATTAGCGGCGTTAATGTTAATTTTATAAAAAATCTATCTTATATATTAAATGTACTAGTATAGTAAAACATTAGTTGGTTATTTTATAAATAAATATGTAATTCAGCAGAATTAGTATATTTTTTATTTGAAGTCAAGATTCACAGAGTTATTTCATTTGACGAATTAACATAATACGTGCGCGTACACCGAATGAACTACTCAGTGCATACGCCCCTCAATATAGATTAATGTGCAGCAGCCAATTAGCGAATACCGCCTTAATCAATATATTGATAACCTTTCACCGCTTATAGCTGAGAATATTCATTCTAAATACTAGTTTTTTATAGTTATGCATATCAAGCATCGTCAAATTGCATATAAATAATATTATGCGTTACTGTTTTTTTTAATATACGTCACTGCCTTGGCTGGAACCCTTGGCGGCAAAGCCCCTAAGCCAGTACCCTGTTTGGAAGAAATCTGGAATGCTATATAATAATATGTCTGACCGTTATATAATATATAATCTAAAAACATACATGGATAGAAAATTTTGTTTGCAATAGTGAAATAACTTATTCTGCAATTATATCTACACTTTTCAAGTCAATGTTTTGGTTGTAAAGTTATGCTAACCTAATCGATGATCTCTAAGATACCCAAACTAAACTGATGCTTTTTAGATATAATTTAAGAAATTATGCAACACATATAAATATCGTATAGTAATTAATATATATAATATCCACTTGTTTAGTATATGTTTACTTAGATTAGGTAGATATGTATCTACCATAACATATCATAACATAGGTTATATTACTACGTAACATAAATAGGTACCTGAATTTTGCAAATGTTGACGTTACGTTGTCGTGATTTAGGGTGACTCAAAATTCGACCCGTAACGCTATAAATTGTAGAAAATTAATGATCATAGCTTGCCATAAATTGCTCGTTGACTTGTCACTACCAGGTTGGCAACCCTATGCAATACGATCAATTATGTTATTAACATTATGTGTCTCAAAGTTAACGATATTGATAAGATTGCGTTTATAGGTTCAAATTCCGAATTATATGTTTAGTTATTTACATTCAGTTTATTGAAGTGTTATTTTTGTATAAGATTAATAATATATTAATCCCCTTGCTAGGTTACACAGCGTCAACGCGCATGTACGGAGCACGTCCCTAATTAAATATTCTTGTGCTAGTTAATACTTACCTACCTACTTGTTTACTTCAACATAGATTTTTTTAAACGATTATCTATTCCTACATATAATTCATTATCATCAACCCATATACTGTACAAGGGTCTGGGCCCTACTCTTGCTGGACAAGAGTCTCCTCTTAGACTGAGAGGGATTAGGCTATACTCCACCACGCTAGACTAGTGCGGGTTGGCAGACACACCGTCGAGAAAAAATTCTAATGCATGCAGGTTTCCTTACGATGTTTTCCTTCACCGTTTAAGCGTGTCATCTTTAACTATGAATACTTATGCATATGACTTCGAAAAGTCAGAGGTGCGTTGGTTGTGTCTTGGATTTGAACTGGAGACCTTTGACTCTGTAGTAGTCATATCACTAGGCTATCACTGTTCTATATGGATTTAATCTAATTTATTACTAAATGTATTTTTAATTTTTATTGAATATGTCTACACAAAACTTCAACAACAAGGACGTAATTATGTACCGTAGTATTTATAAGATTTATTTAAATTTTCTATAAACTAATAAGTTAACTGATAGATAATATGGTACATTCAATTAAATGTCGAGACAACTTTAACATTATCTTGTTTTATCGTGTCTCGTTGCAAGTGTCAGTCGATCGGGACATATTCTTCGTTACAATAACAAATATTTAGGTATGTATTATTCTAGAAACTTCCAGAATTTTCATCAAACATTACTTATTAAACTTGTTTGATTAAAGACGAAATAACAATTTTCAGTACTGTTGCCAAGTCGTACCTACGTTGCAAGTATTACGTGCGTGCGTGCAAAGGAAAATCAAATATTGGCAAAACTGTACTGAACGCAAATAAATTTACATAAGGAAGGTATCTCTGGAAAGGAGTAGCTTTGTTAGTAGGTAATTTGGGAAAATTGGCGCAAAAGTTAGCGGTAACCTGTAATGGGTACGCTCCGAAAAAATTAAGTTTGTAATATCAATTCGAATCAAGTTTCTAAATACAATTATTTTACCGGTCGTGCCGAAAAAGGCCTTTTCTCAAAGACACTGCGAAACTGCTACGAATCCCGTAGCAATTCCGACGTAGCAAAGTATGTAGCGTAGGTGTTAACGGGAAAGGTACTTTGGATGCCAACACTCGTCATGATGCAACGTCGTGTGTGTACGAGCAGTCTGTCTCTATCTCTACTTTCATTCATCTTCAAAATACTGTAAGATATGTTTGTGTACCTACACAATTAACACAAAGACCATAACATGCTATATTAAAAAGCTACATAGCGTAGTTGTGTTAAAAACTCCTAAACAAATATTTTCTTATCAAGCTGGCATTAATTCCACTTTATAATGTAAATGAAAAGTTAGAATTCATTTTTGCCTCAAGAAAGCATTCATTTGTGACTTGCAAATGATGGCCGTAATTACCTAGAACTACTTTTGTCTATTTCGAGGTGGCAAAACAACAAACTCCACACAGTGTTTGATTGAAGTTACACCTTCTCCAACAGCACTAGATCTTACAATTCGAGTAATCTATTCGATTACTCGCCGATTGCCCACGAATCGAGATCGGCGGTAAGCACCAGTTGGCACAATCGATAGGAAGACGTGCACTCCCATTTTTATAAACAACAACAAAAAAATTATCAACATAAAAAAAAATACTTAGGTGTACCTCTGAAAAAATTGGACTCTATGTCAAGGGCATAACGCATTCCAGTTTTGAAACGGAAGTTTGATAGCAGCAAATATATTTTGGTTATATTTTCCCGGTTAACCAAGATGGCGGCTTTGACACGTGACATAAAACGATATTTATGAGCGGGAAGTTCGCGAGTCGGGATGCGACATGCGAGACCGTCACGAACCGCGGATATACGGATTTAATGAACGATTTCTATTCATGACGATTTTATGTGAAGCAGGAAGGCTGTCACGGGACATGTCGAAACCTGAGGAATGTTCCTTATACGCTAGTATTTGGATAAGTTATGCTAATGTACTATCAGCAGTTTGGACTCGACTTCATGTCGACGTCAATTCACAAGTTGTCAACGTAATTTGCATGGAGTTACAATAACAAGACGTTGAACCAGGATAATTGTACCAACTTTTACGATCTCATAAAGTTGCAAACAACGCTTTGTGTAAAGAGTTAATAAGAGGTTAAACAGCACCGGTTCATGTTAAAAAACGATGAATAAAATAAATGTTACGACTATCAGATACAAGGCCGAGTATTAGAGCCACAGAGGTCTAAGAAGTTTCAAAAGACACAGTAATTCCATGTTGTAGAACATGGTGTAGTATGTGACTGCCGAAGATGCCTATCCCACCATCTGACTGCGGATAAGAAGATGCCAGGTTCGAATCCTGGCAGGGTCACCATGTAGATAAATAAATATACGTCTGTCTACGGATGGCATTTAGTGACTGTCGCAGACAGCTCGAAAGGAATATAATATAAGACTTATTTACTAACACCACTACACTACCTTCATCATGGCACATGTGGGCTACGGCCCTTTTATAATAATATATCGGATGAAGTTGACTATATAGATTTTGGATATTATAATCCAAAAGGCATGTGGAAATAAAGCAAAGGATCTAGCAAAATGACTATTGCTCCTTATAAAAATTAAGACATTAATTCCTTTCAAGAAAGACACCTTGCGTGAGCTATAATCACGGACGTCAATAAACCTAGTGCTTGAATAAAGTGCACAGTCCTTAGTATGACTAAAATATAATATCGCCAAAAGTCTTACTAATCCAATTTTACCAGTCAGTTATCGCCGACTAAATGGCAATTAATTGACTCTATAGTTTCAGTCAATCCTAGAACATCGAGGTGAGCATTCTGTATTCAAACTTAATTCTAAATTCAAACTTAAGGACTTTGAGCTTGTCTATGCTAGGTAGACAATAATAGTAGATTATACTATTGTTAATAATCGGTTAGCTAGCTGTTCGTTATCGAAAAGTTTGACACTAATGAGCTAAAGTTTTCGCCACGCGAAAAACGAGGAGCGAATACCGGCAATCGAATAAAAAAAAGTTAAAAAGAACTGCGGATTATATGTAATGGGGTCGTAAATATTTCATAATTAGCCTAATAAATGTGATAAACGATATTCTATATATAATTTTTTTAAATTGGTTAGGCTTGCGTTTGACCTCTACCACACTTGATGGTCACGCTTGCTTATATTTTTATAAGTAGATTTAGTTACATGCTATTATTGTATCATGTCAGAAGGTGAGGAATGATTACCTAGTTACCCAAGCAATTTCTGTGCAAAAAATGGCATTTAAGGACAATCCCTACTTACCTACCTACGTACCGGCTTCGATAATAGGGTGAATCTGAAGGCTATCGGTTGGAAAAAGGCGTCTAAAAATCGTCATAATTGCTTCTTCTAATGAAAAAAAAAAGAAATACTTCATTACAAAATATATAAACTAGACTTCTAATACAGCCATCACGGAAAGATATAGTAATTTTTAATCCTGGGTTTTACATATAACTATTTCCTTAATCATCGTTTGTATTTTTTTAAAGCTTGGTAAAACTAAACTTCTTTAAATTGGGACTACAGCCATGTCATGGTGGAACATTCCGACACTCGAAGGAAAGTGCGGGTTTGAGTCGGCACGATCCCAACATACCAAAGATATTTGTCCAGGAGGTCTTTTTTTAAAAAGGTGGCATAAGATTCATAAGGATTCTCTACACCCAAAAAAAATTTAGACGTATATGGAACTGGATTGGTACAGTCAGCAACGAAAGTAGCTGAACACAGCAAAATTTTGAAAACATCACAGCTCCAAAACTTGTCCAGAGGTTTTTTCTATTTAGGTAACCTAAATATTTAATGGTCATCTATGCAATTATTTCGCATAACCTTCACAGGTCAGTAACTTCATACTTATTAAAAATCATATTGAAGATTTCAACATGTTCAGGGACTTACGTTGCTGACTGTACAAACTGTAATTAGATAAAATAATAAATAAAGTGAACTTTAGCCTTTAGGGTTAAGTTTATAAAAATAAAAATACATTTGATCGATTCATGATCTACATGACCATTATTGATTATATAACTACTCATTCGCAAAATAAAAACAAATTGGCCACGAGTCAGGTTAGGACACCAGTTACAGCACTACTACGCGTAAACCGCATACGCCGGAGGCGGCGTGGTCCCGTCACCGTTCGATTATTTACCAAGATTATCATTTTGGTCGTAAACGTTTATTGTGACCCAGTTCCACGATCAAACACGCACGAACTGGATACAAATAAACAGAACAACGTTCCCGGACTTACAAACCGAGGTTTTTGCTATTCATTCCACGAAGATTTACTATCGAGAGAATCTGTGATTGGTTGTTTCTTCGAATTTATAGAATATACCTACTATCTAATATTTAGTGATGTCCACAAGTGAAGATATTGATATAATTATAAATTGTCGTGCGACACACTATTCTCATTCCATTTTGACATAGAATTACTAACAAGTTATATTAAGGTTTTATTCAATTGATGTAGAGCTCTCTTGAAGATTATACAGCTGCAGCGTTGAGTTTGAAAAGTGCACCGAAGAAACATATATACCTATAGAGTACCTGACAACCGGGTACCTAACTACTAAGTAATACGGGTATATGCAGTAGTTAATTTATACTTAGTTACATAATAAATGCCTGTAGGTACTATTAGTATTATTAAACATTCTTAAGCAAAGTTGTTATGGAAACATAGGCTATTCATCGCAAATATTTTTATGAACTTTATATACTATTAAAAAGTCAAAGTCACAACGTATAATTTCCAGACATTTATTTTTTTATAATATAAAACAAAGCTAAACCCATAATATTTTGAGTTTGAAATCAATAACAAAGGGTGTGTGATAAGATTACGTGAGTCAACGGCCGAATGATTGCTTTGCGGGCTGGACCACGCACTACTTGCGTCATTATATTCTTTTAGCCCGTAACCTAATGTGATAATGATTTGCGAATATTAGGTATTCAAAATCTGATGTAGTGGATTGTTGATACGAAACGATCCGCGACGGTCTTAGAAACATTCGTTTCTTTTGAAATAACAGGTTGTGATCTATTGCATAAATATATTTTTTAAATATATGTATAATTATATTTATAGCTTTGAAATTGTTTGTTTTTCTGGCGCTTCAAATTCAAAATCGTTCGAAATCGTCAAAAAAGTTAAAAATCATTAATTTCATCGATAATATTAACTATTAAATACTGTTTTATTAGTTTTGAATTTATTTGAATGTTTGTTTTACGATTTAGCATAAAAATATTTTGCTTATAGCACCTAGGTATCATTTTTTATTCTGGATTTGGTATATCTTCACCTATTTTGTTATAATCATTAATTTTATCATTCACCACCTTCTAAACGAGTTCTTCTGGGAAGTCAGGACCTACCTACAACTTAGAAACAGAAGACCCTCTTCCAAATATAAACAACAAAATCTTTCCTACAATTTCATAACGATTATTTCTTATGACGAATTGACGATGTATTGAATTTCCGCTTCAAGTTCAATAGCCAGTACTCCAATGGAAAATTGTGAACAATAAACTGCTAATTGTGATTCATTGCTAATTTTATAATGACACATTTGTTAACTAGGATCGGTGGGAATGTGTCATAGATAGGTACAGATGCCAGCAGGTCAAGCTATCCAAAACTGTCAAATTTTCCCAATCGAATATGCACCTTATTGTAATGTGTTAAAGTAGAAAATCTATCAAATAAATTTGACAGATTGTTGTAGCTTGATGTGCTGGCCTCTGTACCTACAGTCTTTGGAGAAGAGTCTCGTGGAATTGTTACAAGGCAGTCCTTGAGGTGTCTTTGTGAAAAAAAAAAAAGTGTATTGGTTAAAATGGTTTTCAATCGTCACGCTTACCATGACATCAAAATAAGCTATAGTGGACGCCGGGTTGCTTCATAAATTCCATGAAAAAAAAAATCGTCTAACGCAGCATTGAGAGTAAACCTTGCTTTCATTCTGTTGACAGAAATAGAAATATTTATTTATCAATGTAGGTAAAATTTACATTAGATGTTACATTTTATACTTAGTTCGCTAGTTCGCTACATTGTACCCATAGGCATACAAATTGTAATAATTAAAAAATACTTATTTTAACTAAATTATTTCAAAGTAACAAGCCCAATAACCAATTTAACACAACAACAAATAGACTAATCAGACTAGTAATCTATAAAATCAGTTATAGAATAAAAACATTTTTCAATGAGGAACTCCTTAAAAGCTTTTTTAAAGATATTTAATTTTAAATCCCTAATGTTTTTCGGAATTTTATTATATATTATTGGAGGCATTTCATATATGCTTTTCCTAAAAAGAGCTGTATTACTGACTGGCTACTTTTCAACTTTATGTATGACTGCCTCCTTAGCCCATTGCCGGATTAACCATGACGGGGCTCTTAGGCAATGGAATTCTAGGGGCCCTTTTACCCTTTGTCATGGATAAGGAGAAACTGCCCCACTAAAATCTATTCAGTAGGGCAGATTCCATTGCGAACTTTAAGGCATCCACTTTGCCCCGCGAGCGGCTTGGTGGGGCAAAGTGGAATAATACGCGCTGTCGTAGGTTCATTCCCACCAGAAATCAATATTTGTGGAATTCGCATATAATTATAAATTTGTTTCGAGTTCTGGTTGTATGTTTTTAAAGTCCCCGCGAGGCTGCGACACAAAGCTGGTTCCCTAGTGAGAGATCTCTCTTCTAGAAAAATATATTCTGAAGTGTGCGAATATAGTGCAAAGGTTTAAGCAAATAACTTTAGGCATTAGATGGGCTTATTTCTTGGTAAATTGACCTTTACATATTAATCAAAATGGATAATATTATATTATTAACTTGTTTTTGTACTTTCTTATCAGAAATTATCTCATTATTATTTATGGCGAGTTAACGATTCGTCACACATGTAATAAGTTGGATATCGAAAAGTTGATATAGCTCCTTTCTAGATTCATCAAAATAAAAAAAAGTTAATTTTGATTCCTAACATTGTAGTCACCTTGGTACACGGATATTGGAGGGAAAGCACCCTTTTGCATAATTACTTCCTTCTTTTTGCGTAATTAATCCTTAAGAAATAGGTAGGTACTTAGTTATTATTATCTTAGAATATGTATGTTATTTTGTATGATTGATAGTACCTAGTATATTGTTTGACTTTATCATTACATAACTAATTTAAGAAAGCCTACAATAAGCATTAGTTACTATCCTAATTTGCGACTGTGAGCTTATCACTAATTTGATATCGGTCGTCGAACTCTACGCATCGCACGCCGCGCCATGACGCACTACGTACGACTTAGAATACGTCTTAGGACTTATGCATATTGTACATCATTAAAAAATAATATAATTAAAAATAATAACAATAAAAGAATTAAATCGTTTAGATCCTTTTTAATAATACAGATTTTTTTAGTACATTCTTACTGCTTGTGCTTAAGTAAAAGTCAAATGTTTTATTTCAATTAGACCACTATAATAGCACGTTTGAAAAGTCAAAACTAGTTGCACGGTTCCAAGAAGTGGGTCTTATGGAGAAGAACTTACGTAGACTTAGTTTGGGACTAGATGGTGTTGTGTAAAATGTCCCAAAAATATATATCTGTGGAGAGGCGAGGTGTGTTGTTTGTAGAGATAGTGTGCACAGCTGATAGTTCATGATCTGACTGATTTTTAAATATAGTCAGGGCGAAGGCTATCAAAATGGGCCTCATGGGACGGAATAAAAAATATATTCAATCAAAAATCATTCAAAAATCGTTTACTCTAAAGGTTCCAGCTGCTTTTATGCAAAATTATGGCGATTTTACTTTAAACTTTAAACGGATATAACTCTAAACAGGACAGGTTTTTTCAGAAAATCTTAGAATACATGAATAGAATATTAGTGTTAGTATGCCCTTTCATCCATTCATTTGTGTAGGTTTACCATTTTCTTTGACTCTGTTCTCAGTTTTGATTTAGGCCCGGATAATGGCAATGGGCTCGCCCTCCTAAATGAGGCCTACAAGTATGTACAGACGCCAGCAGGTCAAGCTATCTAAAACTGTCAAATTTTCTCAATTGAAAATGAACCTAATACTGATAGTGTTAAAGTTAAATATCTATTAAAGAAATTTGACAGATTGGGATAGCTTCATGTGCTGGCGTCTGTACGTACGTACACACGTAACCCTTCGGGGAATATTATGTTATGCAAAGTTGTAATCATAAATTATTATTTCTAAAACAACGTCTTGCTAGACTAGTTTAAACTACTGCCTAATAAAACTTCAGTCAGTCAAGCAATTCGGGTTACCGTTAGTCGGCTGAAAATTAGCCGTTCTAAAGTTCCTGAATAACCTAAACGTAAAAAAACATACCTACGCACAAAATACATTGATAAGTGTGGAAGCGTCTTTATAACTAAACATTTGTTAATAATAATCTTATTATTGTAATGTAGAAAAAAATTACAATAATCCCTTTTAGTATGAAGGTAGGTACATTGGACGATTGGAATGATCCTACAAAACCCTGGGATTAACTATTGTAGTTGTAAAGGTAGGTATGCGGTATGCCTACTTATAATAGTTACATAATTCACGGTATTCGGAGCTGATTGCTTGACGTGGTCATTGTGATTTCGAGTCCTAGCCCCGAACATCCCTATGTTCGGGGCAAGGACTCGAAGGGAAACGAGTGCAGTTTTTATTGGGAACGAAGTCCGACATTACCCTACCATTTCACCAGCGGCATAGGTAGTTACAATCCATAGGGATTTTCGCACCATAAAAAAGTGCCTAGTATAATTTTCTTGATTTGGCTTGTGTCGTCAAGTTGTTTTCATTAATTATTATCTATTAATAAATAAATATATTCTGAGGAAACTAAATCTTTAAAAATTTCTTGAATAATATGATAAGTAAGTACACCTCTGCCTAACCCTTCGGGGAAGACAGGCGTGATGGTAGGTATGTAATATAATTATTTAAACTTTATCAATGCTATTTCATAGAAAATGTCTACGATATGTCTACGGTCAATCTATCTAAAGGTATGACTTCATTCTCCTTGTGTGGCTCCTCTGATGATTGAAAGCTGATATGTCCAAAGTAATTAACTTCGTTAATATAAACGTATTTATTATCCTATAATTATATATTTGTACCCAATAACTGAGGGGGAATATCCAAGTTACAAGCAGACCGCGAAACTTATAAATCTGACTATCTGACATACAGTGACTAACAATTTTTCACTCACTTAATAGGTACTTATAATATATTTTCCTAAGAGGATACGAAAAGGAACAACATGTTTAATTAAGAATTAGGTATGTTGCTGTGACTAATTAATAAGAAATTAGTATGACTAATTGCAACTGTAGGATTTTCATACGTAATAAGGCCAAGTAATTCTTTAAGAGTTTTAAAATAAGTAGACATTTAGACAATAAGTAAGATAGGAATTAAGTAGTACTTGGAGAACATAAATATTTTTTATTATATAGTTTATGCTCTCTATCATCCAATTACCTACTTAATACTTAGCAAACTAACAACGATATAGTTGTAAGTACCCAGTATTACTTTCTTACAAATCAAACTCCATTTTGGACGCAGGTAAGAATCGATAATTTTAATTAAGTAAGTATAGAAAGTGAGTCAGCCCAGGATCTCGGTTTAAATACAAAGTTCCGTACCTATAATATGAAAACCTAAAGAAAATATCGCTAATATAAAAACGTATAGGTACTTAGCGTAGTATCTACAGCTATCTCTATAAAATATTATATACTTTTAATTAAGTTAGAATATGTATATTTCATACACGAATGTATTTTTTGTGTTTGTGCAAAGATGCACTATCAGTACTTATACTTACCCACGATATCTTTGACGAAGTAGCGTCGGCTCCGCCTTGGTTTTCCACTCATTTTTTTAAATTATTTGTTAAGATAATATCATTACCTACATTTATTATTATGGTGAAAATGCTATTAAATAATCATAGCTGTTTAAAGTATGGAACCCAAATAAAAACTGTTATCATTACCATAACATTGAACTGAAGTACTTACGTATCTACACCTGTAATAGGGGGCCGTGATCAGTGAAGCAAAACGGTCACCCCTCGAATAATAATATTCGTAAATTTTTAAACAGTCCACCCCATCACCTTTTGCTGTACACACGTGTGAAACAATTGTGGGGTATTACATGAAAATTACTGAAGTAATACAAATTACAAACTTCACGAATGCGTAACTAACTAATACTGATAAAAATTTTTCACTAGGCGTATTATAGGCGCGAAACAATATTGAAAATGGAACTTGTTTTTTAAATAGTGCTTGTAAATAGGTTTGGTATTCATTTTTTAAAAAGGTATTCCTTCTACTTTAAAGTATTTATATATAGTGTTGGGTTCATTAAAATAATGTAAGTACCTATTAAAAGTAATGATTCATTCGTCGTGATGACAATGAATTGACTTAACTTCACGCCTTGATTGCGTTGCTAGGATACGTGCGTATTATCAATTTTTCAAGAAACTAATTGAATATGGACTCCGTAGCCTTCATATTGTGTTCAAAATAGGTAAGTTCACAAGCTTTCCGTAGATTATACTATTTAAAATTAAGTAGGTAAGTATGTGTATTTTATGGAACCTAAACAATGGTTTGTTTACATGTTTAGGTCTGCAAGGTTAACCTTACTAGTGGTGAATGGCATACGATAGTGGTAAGGTAATTGACCTATTAACTGGCCTACATTTAGCTCGATACAAACTCTAGGTAGGTACTATGAGTCTATGAGGTAGGTATTGAAGAAGAACGGAGAATCCGAGCATCTTTACCAAGCAAGTAATAAAATTAATTGATGACACATTTTTTGTTCAGTCAAGCTATAATTATATAAATAGCAATTTCATGAACTACCGAATCAAGATGCCTTTTGGTTAACTATCTACCTCACTTATCTAGTTATACTGTGCGGTGGTTGTAAATAAGTCTATTTGCATAAAAACTCGTACATAGACAGGTACGTAGGTATACCTTTTTTATCTATTCCGTGGGTATATCTATTTATGTATGTACCGTATACGTACATCTTAAACATTTTATTTTTTATTAGTACCTGCCTACCTAAGGTTTAAAATCTATGAGGTTTCTGATCATAATTTTAATTACATATTTTTGTCTCATTTGTGTATATTTTATCGAAATAAAAAGAAAACACTGTCATTAATTGTAAGTACTTGCTGCGGAAGTCTCATTAGGGTTGGCTGCAACATATTGCATTAACTTTTAATTTAGGTACCTACCTACCTACTTACATCATTTTAGTGTTAAATGGGGACAGGTTTATTCACCCCGACAAGGGGTCTTGGTGAGTAACTGCATTGTGGGCGGTGATAATTAGATGCCTAGTCCGATAGCCGGTGTTTCTTGCCGCCCTACGGAAAGCTCGGCGGGCTTATTTCTGCAGTACAAACCGCATATTCATTGTTGCCACACCTAGCAATGTTGTCTTTTTACTTTTTATTACGACCTCCTTTCTATTTCCTTGAGCTAGTGGACTTTTTATTACGTGAAAATCGCAGATAAGTGAATGAGTTACCTAAGCTTTCGTGCAAAATGTCTTTCGAATTTAAGTCGGCACGTCATTTTTATTTCGAAATTAAACAAAGGAAGCTTAAGAAGAAAGTAACTTTTCAGGTCGCTATTCTTACTTCTTCATAATTCGTTCTCCTTGTCCCCGAAAACTAATTCTCAACATAAGAAACTGTCTTTTTATGTCATTTGATTAAATTACCTAATAATTTTGGTTATGTACCTACTACTTTAGTTAATTCTTTTATATCCAGTTGCCGAGCAGGGAAGGTCTGACAACGCCGCGGAGCGCTCGGGCTCCGATCGGCAGACGACCTCCAAGCACGCTTCCTCATCAACGTTTAAAGAAGGAGGTAATCATATTTAATCAGTAGGTATAAAAATAGCAATGTACCCATTGCTCTTTCCTAGTACTCTCTCTCTCTATCTAGTAAACTCTATCTAGTAAAAAAAACCGCATCAAAATCCGTTGGGACAGAGAAAGCGACTTTGTTTTATACTATGTATATAAATTATTAGACTTATTTCTTCACTGTTTAGAAATCTCTGGACAGTCCTCCAGAGATGGATTCTCCAGGAGGAAGCGTCGGCAGCGACTTGCGGCGGCAGAACGAGGAGCTACGCGCTCGTCTTGCTGGGGAGGCTGCTGACCATAAGCGTAGACTTGAGGCTTACCGGAGAGCACAGCAAGGCCAAGCCGCATTGGTATCCAGGCTTCAGTCCAAGGTACAATATTGGCTCTTGCGTTTCATAGTCTCTGCTCAGTATCAGTACAATAATACGAGAACTTCACGCTTGTGAAAGGAAACGTTATCGCTTTGAGTACTAACTTCTGTTTTAGATGTAAATTAAAAACTAGCAAATCATTAGGAAAAACTAATAAATTAGCGCACTGCTGTTGGTACTGAGTCCCAACTATTTAAATATTATGGAACTATTACTATTTAAATATAATAATAGACAAAATAATTGAGTGTTACGTCATGTGTTTCCTTATATGTTTCATTTCTGAACGAAAGAAACTTCAATACTCAAGACGAAGAAAATGAAGACTTGGCTTCTTGGACTTGACTAAAGAACTTTGTATCCAAGTCAAAACCAATAATAAAAAAATACTAAAAAAAAACTCAAGATCTGTCAATTGTCAATTGTTCAACTGTCAGACGTCAGTCTATATTTACAAACACAATAGAAAAGATTTAAAGTAGGGAATTTCATGATTTTAAGAAATAATCAAATACATTTGTTCTTACATTAAATTTAGTTTTTTGAATAAACCTTGCTACTGAGTGACTGTCATTACTGCCCAGTATCCACTCTGATATCAAGCAGTGATACCCGGTCCGGTACAGACAATTGCTGGAACTGAACTCAGTTAAAACTTTCATCATAAAGGTGCTGCAATATAAGCAGCGATGTTCGGAGCTAGAGAGCCAGATGCTGGAGACTACTCCACGCAGCGAGCCGTTATCGACGTTCCGCGCTCCGCCGCCGGTCAAGAGCAGCAGCATTGCGCTCCCGCCGCCGCCCTCCGCGACCACCTGCGCGTCGGCTGCCGTATCGGCTGCAGATGCACGAATCAACGACCTGGAGACTGCATTGAGGCGTTTGGATGAAGAGAAGCGCAAGTAAATGGAAGTTTAACTTTATCAGCCAGTGCGGACTTGTAGTCATTCCTTAAAGCCATATGATTAAGATAAGTGCAAGTACATATTAGAATTTAGAAGTGAATCTTAATTTAACTTCTTTAAATGGGAATCCAGGAAAATTTCTGATCAGTACAGCCATACTGTACTTACATCATCAACCCATATACTGTCCCACTGCAGGGCATGGGTCTCCTCTCATATTGAGAGGGATTAGGCTATAGTCCACCACGCTAGCCTAGTGCGGGATGGTAGACTTCACAAATGAGAAAAATCTCTAAGGTATGCAGGTTTCCTCATGATGTTTTCCTTCACCATTTAAGCGAGTGATTGAATAATTAATTATTAATATGCACATGAATTCGAAAAGTCAGAGGTGCATGCCTTGGGTTCGAACTTGAGACCTTCGACTTGGCAGTCCAATTGTCTTACCACTAGGCTATTAGTGCTATACTGTACTTGAATATATGCTGAAAAATTAATTCAGAAGTGATTTATCATTATAAATATAATATTTAAAATAGTTGATAACTTTTTTAAAACTTCAGGCAAGCTTTGAGAGACTTATCATTATCACACATTACACAGATGTGAGAAACTGGTGCAGCAGAACAACTTGCTCCGAGATCAATTGGAGGAGTCGCACCAACTGAATGAGGCTCTTACCAATGACCTGCAGAAGCTTACCAATGACTGGGAGGCTCTGCGGGATGAGATGGCCATTAAGGAGGATGAGTGGAAAGATGAAGAACAGGTCTGTTACACAGCATACTTTTGGAAATATAACTTCTTTTGTCAATTTTGTTTCCTGAGTCAATGCAAATATAAAAACAGTCAAAACTTTATAGTCACATTGTTTATATAATAGAATTCCGATTATCTGAAGCTGAATATTGATTATCCAGACTGATTTGTCACAGCTCTAATTGATTATAGTGTTTGTTATTGTTTATTTTTATGTTTTATTGATTATTCTTTATATGTTTTGCGTTGGAAATCTAAAATTTAAATACTATTTGATTTTAAATAGAAATCAATTCTATAGATTTTCAATTATATGGGGAATGCCCCTAATTTTATTTCATTTAGATATTCTACTACCACATAAATATCATTTCACCATCATTTTATATCATCATCATTTCATTTCACTACTGTAATGAGAGTACAGGGTATTACAACAAAGTATAAAGGTCCTTTGTAAGCATATGGCAGCATGTCTGGCATAGCAGTTATGTTACCATTACGTTAAGTTGGTCACCTTACCACTATTGTTCCCCGAGTTTTGTGGGTTCAGTTGCGACACGAGACAAATATTTGTGTGATCCACAGAAATTTGTACTTTGTGTCTGTTAATTATAATATGTTTGTGAATGTTTTTTTCTAATAGGCATTCAATGACTACTACTCAAGTGAGCACAACCGCCTGCTCAGCCTATGGCGTGAGGTAGTGGGAGTGAAGCGTCACTTCTCTGAGCTGCAGACCAACACTGAGCGTGACCTGTACCGTGTAAAGAACGAATTTGATTCCAATGCTAGAGAGCTCATTGGAATGCTCAGTGGATACTCCATCAATGCATTTGCTGCCCAGAATATTAAGGTTTGGTATTTTGGATTTATCTAACTTTATATGTTACTTCAAATCCGAGGGTGATTTGATTGGAACTGATTTAGATGCAAAGTTAACTTTGGCTTTGGCATTCTAATTATGTTGTTAGGCAAATATTTACACTAATTTACAAAAAAAAAGTGTGTGTGGTGTATATCTATGTATATGTATGCAAATGTATTATTTATTACAGCCTGAATACCAACCTATGTCACACCAGATTTCTCATCAGACATCTCACCAGACTTCTCACCAGGGTCCACATCAGACCTGTCCTCAGGGATCATATCAAACCACTGGCCCAACATCAGCATCAGCACCATTTAGTGTGGAGAGTATGCGCGTTGACCTGCGCGATATGACGTCACAGCGTGACTCTGCCTTAGCCGAGCTGCGCGAACGTGACGCTAGGATACAGCGCCTGCTTGGAGAACTGCAGGGACTGGTGAGTGTGTGGTGAATTAAAAGTAGTCTACTTACTATCTAGTAAATTTGTAACTAGATTGAAGACTTTATTAGAGCCACTGGTACAATGACGCCTTCGTCAGATATAGAGCGCGAGCGCAGGTCATTGGCGGTAAGGAGTAATATGCTCGCTCGCAGGTTCGCCCGCTGTACGGCAGACGTCAAAGTAAGTTTATTTAAGGCGTTCTGCCAGTCGTTTTACTCGAGCGGCCTGTGGGTGTCATATACAACCCGAGCCTATAATGTCCTGCGCGTACAGTACAACAACGCCTTCAGGATGCTGTTGCGGCTGCCGTGGCGCTGCAGTGCGTCTGGCATGTTTACGGAAGCCCGCACAGATGGCTTTCACGCTATCATGCGTAAGAAAGCGGCTTCCATGGCGCAGCGCCTGCATAGCAGTCGGAACAGGATTCTGAAGATGATTGCTGAAAGGCTAGATTGCCCCTTCCAGAAACACTGGATGGAGCTGGGAATGGGCGGGCATAATTAAAATTAATTAAACAAACTACCTACTAACAATACTAATATAGAACATAAGCACAATATGTTACTAACACATCACTAACAACCTACCTATGGACTGTAATGTCTGACAATAAAGTATATTATTATTATTATTATTATAAATGAAACTGATGCCGAAACTGTTGTAGTTGAAATTTTACAAATATCTGGTATTCTGTTAAAATCATGCTACTGTCTTCGGGAATATGCAACTACTACTACTTTTGTTTGTCGGTTATCGTTAATATAAACCTTACGATTTTTAGGTGTGCTTTTTAGAAAGTTTAGCTAGCATTTGGGTTATTTTTGTTTTATGATTATTTGATATTGTAGAGGGGTTTACCAAAAAAATTAAAGAAGTAGAAGTTTTTAAATATTATTATGATATGGGATTTATTTTTTCGCGAAGACAGAATTTTGTCTTTATAATTTTAAACTTTTTTTGCACACAAAGATACGAAATTACTCTTTAGTTTTCATAATACTAAGTTATAATTTTGCAAACTCCAATCAATTATAACGGCTAAATTGTTAAGTTTTGGTCAAAGTCGTAGAATAGAAGAAATCAATGTTTTGTTTAGTATGAAGGTGCGAAGTTACTACAAAGAGGTTTCTAGTATTATTTCAATAACCCGGTATAGATGAGATGGGAATAATGATGTTGAACAGGAGGAACGGTGTGAATCAGCGGAGGCGGCTTGTGGCGAGGCGGGCGTGATGCGCGCCGCGCTCGAGGAGGTGGCGCGGGCGCTCATACACGACTCCGACAGCGACGCGCCGCCTGCGCACCACGCCCACATACATCTGCATGATAGGTATACACCATACTTCATACATTCTTGATTCACGAATCAACTTGAGCCGAGTGCAAATCACCACGCTATTCGGGAAAGCCACAGCAATCCGCCATGTCGCCGTCAGCTGGCAATGTTTTACATTTTTTAAGCTAGATTGCTCCGGCATTTCTTAACTGACGACCTGAAAAGAAAGACCGAAACAAACTCAGAAAATCCTAGAAAATCATCAGAAAATCTCTTTTAAAGTCCAGACATAGAATGGTAACAATTATGTGAGTGTTACAATGTAGGGCTACGTCTGAAATGGTTTTATGAAGAAAGAGCCATAGCGGCGTTGAGTAGACCAGTCCCAGCTAGACCGAAACCATGATGTCACAAAGATCTGACTTATATAACACACTGTAAACCAGCTGAAGCCGAGGCTGCGTTAATAATTGTGGGGAGACCCTTATTGTAATACTAATACGTTATGATTTTTTTTTAATTTTTTTTTTATTGATGTAACTTTCTTTAGTATAAAAATTATACATATTTATGAAGAATGCCTCACTTTAATGAACCTCGTATATTTTATTTTAGGTCTCCAAAAAGGGTATCCTCATCAGCCAATGCAACAGCCTTCGCCGAAAGCACTATATCAGCTGTGCAAGCTGCACTGCACAAGTATCAAATACAAATACACGAGTTGCAAGTAAGTTTGAGAGATATTTTTTTATAGGGAGTTTGTTTTTATTCAGGACATTTTACGCACCACGACTTAGTCCACCAACTAAGCAAAGTTGGTATTATAGGTAAATATTTGTGTCCTGTGGGAATCAATTCCACGACCTCGTGAAAACTCTGACACTCGAACCCATAGACCACATATGTCAAATATGTGAATGATTTCCAGAAAAAACCTCTATTCTATTATTTATAAAAATATACTGTTAATGCCAAATATTAAAAAATGTGATCAATATAGGTACATTTCATTTTTACTATCTAATATGTTCAAAAATATGTAATTGTTTCACATTTTCCTCATCGCCACTTATGACTGACATTTTAGATTAAATTTTGTGTCTGATTATTTATTGGCTTTAGCATTGTTAAAAACCGTGATATTTTAGGTAAAACTGCAGAACACACGTGAGCAGTTAATAACTTGCAGGAAGCACGGTGACACCGCTGACGCTAATGTCGCCTCTCTCGAGAGCAAGGTCCAAGATCTTCAAGGTAATAGTTAACTTCCGATAAGTGCATATAACTAGGCTTAGGCTTAAAACGATATATTAGGCTTAAAATATTCTGCACTTCAGAAATAGCTAAGAATAGAACGTTAGATATCATTTTGTTCGAGCATAAATCAGCACGCTTTTTCTGTGACATTTTCAACTCTATTTGAGTCGGAATATGATATTTTTTCAATTTTATCAAAAGCGTCAAAGTTCAATCAGAGGGGCTCAAGTTGGTACTTTTGACGAATCACAATACAATTCACGGACACAGCTATACAACGGGCCAAAGACTCCAGTATAACCTGACTGCGTATCGTATAGGCGTTTTGTACACCTAGAGCTCATATTATACTGGTAATTTATAGTAAAAGTGGATACTATTCTGACCCTTACAGCATACGTAGTTTTAAAGATATCTTATTCATTATTAATAATGCGGGGACAGGTAAACTAGATCAAGCCAACGCTGATCTTCATCAACTCTTGCAAGAGAAAGAGTCCATGCAGAAGTCACTTGAGGCACTCAGGATCGATAAGAATAATTTGGAGAGAAACAGAGTCGAAATAAATGCAATGGTAAGTCTAATCCTATACTATTACACGAGGTTATAATGTTATAGGCATATAATAGTATATTTGTTTATTTATTTTTTATTTAAATACAAATCTCGGAAACGGTTTTAACATTTTCGATAACGCACAAGGTAACAAACTTGATATGATCCACAAAATAGATCTAGACGATTTACATCTGTCCTGAATGTTGTGCAGAGCTCCGTTACCCAGGCAGGCATTGCCTGACCTGTTGACCTAAAGGGTAATAGTTGGATTGGGAGTAGGTACAAGGGTCAAAGTCCTCCCACTGCCAAAACAACATTTCCTCGCGGAGCACTGCACTGGCAACCTTGCTTACCGTAAGGAACACAACACAGTTCAAAGCAGTGTTATTTCACTTCGATTCGACTAGGCGGAGGTATTTCCCCAGCGGTCAGCTCTAATTTGAGTGGAATTACTCCCACTATGCCCTACCTCTCTTAGAATTTCCCAAAAGAGTGCTATTCGGCCATCTATGTAAAAGTAAATGCTTTTTTCATTCCACAGGTCGAGTCTTTAACATCAGACTACGAGAAGCTTCAGAAGATAAATTCACGTCTAGAGAAAACTATAGAAGCGCTTGAGGGGGAGAAAAGAAACTTGAACTCTGAAGTGGACCATCTGCATCGCGAGGCGGCCAATAGAGAGGCAGTGTTGAGGTACATAATGTCAAAGTCAAATATTTTATTTCAATTAGACCATTAAAATAGCACTTTTGAAAAGTCAAACTAGTTGCACGGTTCCGGAACCGGCAAGAAACTCCATAGACACTCTTTTCAACAAAAAAAATGGATTTTGATCTTTACAGCTATGATATTCATTAAGAAATGAACTACGAAGACCTCTTTTTACTTTCTATGGCACAGGGGTTACATTCAGTTGGCAACTGTGCAGATATTTTTATGATATTTCAAGTTTGAGTGTTTGTGTGCCTCAAATGGGAAATTTCAAATTATAGATAGTTGCTAAAACATTTTGAGAAGTCAATCCATGTGTACAGGGCGGAAGAAGAACGTTCTTCGCGCCTACGCTCAGAACTGGTGACGACGAGAGAGGAGCTCAACAAGACTGCCCTTGCCAGAGACCTCCTAGACCAGCAGAAGTTGGAGGCTGACTCCATACTGTCGCAGATGGAGAAACATAGAAGTGATTATTATATAAACTTATATTATACTCCTAATTATTTTGTTACTTTAATAACATATGATTTCATTTATACCCATATTGTTGTCTGCCATAAAAACAATGGCAATCAATTATATAGCAAACTAGCTTTTACCCGCGACTTCGTACGCCTAGACTTAGCAACACAATTGTTGTCGGATTGTATTCATGGGATAAGAAGTACTCAATATTCCCGCTTTGTTCCGAGAAAAGAAGTATTCAATATGCCAGCGCCAATCACAAACTATTAGTGTACCAACATTTCATTTAAATCCCGTAAGTAGGTCTCCTACATAAGTTTTCGGGGAATTCCCACATAATTTTGGTGTAAAATGTATCCTATTTGTTATTCCCGGTCACATACCATGTGTGTATGACATTTCATTCAAATCCCGTAAGATATTCGTTTTTCGGGATTTCCGGGATATTCCCACATTTTTCTGGGGTAAAATATATCCTACGTGTTATTACCGGTCACATACTATGTGTGTATGAAATTTCATTCAGATCCCGTAAATAGTTCTCCTATATCCGTTTTTCGGGATTTCCGGGATATTCCCACATTTTTCTGGGATAAAAGTAGCCTATACTTTATTCCCGGTCACATACTATTAGGGTACCAATATTTCATGCAAATCGGTTCAGCCGTTTTTGCGTGATTGAGTAACAAATAAACAAACAAACATCCAAACTTTCACATTTATAATATTAGTATTAGTATGATTAATTATTGATGTTTTTTTAGTTCAAAGTGTTTGTTTTCTTTTCAGTATTTTATGGAGTTTATTTGTAAAATTTTGCAACGCCGAAACTATAGTATAGTAACAGTACTCTGTGTATAGGTGACCTAGAGATAGAACTGGAGAGGACTCTAATGGAAAGAAGCGATCTTCAAGACCTCGTAGAGAAGTTAGAAGCAGCCGTCAGGAACCTTGAAAGTGACAAGAAAAAATTACACGAAGATGTAAAACACGTAAGTTAAATTGCTGAGACATTTTTCTTTTATTTTATTGTTGCCAGTAGGCATATTGTATACTAGTTTTCCGCCCGCGGCTTCGCCCGCGTCGAGTTCGGTTATATCGCGTTTCCAAGAGAACTCTTCAAAAGTCCGAGATAAAAACTATCCTATGTTCTTTCTCAAGGTCAACTCTATCTCTGTACCAAATTTCATTAAAATCAGTTCAGTGATTTAGACGTGAAAGTGTAACAGACAGACAGACAGAGTTACTTTCGCATTTATAATATTAGTAGGGATTAGTAGGGAAGTAGGGATATTGTGTTGGTTGTTACAAGCCTATTTCTTATGAGTAAAAAAAAAAGCGCCAAATACTCAATCCTTTTATACAATCAATGTTTTTATACTACTTAATAGTCTGTGTTTAGTCGAATTGTTGATATCGGCACTGTTTGCCAAGTACAGAAGGCCACATGCAAGCAGGTCAAGATATCCAAAATTAAAATTTTCCCAATTGAATATGAACCTTATAATTTAGTATTAAAGTTGAAAATCAATAAAAAAAAAAGATTGTGGTAGCTTGATGAGAGAGATGAGCTTGATATAAAAATATAATAAAATATTTACATAAAAAAATGTTCATCAAACACTCCTTGCGAATGAGTGCATTTTAAATTATGGTAATTTTTTTTACGGATAAAGACGGCTATGGAAAAACTAGTCTTACAATATTATCTTCTATCATCAGCTGGAAGAAGAAAAGTCAAATCTTTCAAGTCAATCATCGGAACAACAAGGTGACCTCAACTCCCTGCGCAAAGAACTGCTCGCTGCAGAACAGATGAGGATGGAACTTGAGGCGGACAAGGCTTCCTTATGTGAGAAGATTAAGTTCCTCGAAGGAGAGAGAGATAAGGTGGAGTTGGAGTTACGACAGGTTATGAGGTAAATGTCTTTATGGCAAAGTAGAGAGTGAAAAAGTCACAACAAAGTAGAAAAGAGAGAGAAAATACTGTCAAAAAGTGTTGTCATTCGAAAGAAATTAATTAATTAAGTCTTCAGGTAGAAAATTATTCAGTGGTACGATTAAACCAACGGTATAATATAACCGACTCTCCATTATGTAACGCACATAATTTAGAGTTTTTGTTACTTCTCTTGTTTTTTTTTTTCATTGTAAGCAGGCTGATAATCCGACCATATCTAATGATCGGACATTAAGACCTAACAGTTTTACTGTATTGAATTAAAGAACGAAGAAAAATTATTCTGTCAGTCACAACACACCATAAAATACCAAATAACAAAACAATAGATTCAAGTTATACCATGCTTGAATAACTTAACTTCTTGTATTGAGTCGTGTGGATATGAGAACCTAAGTCTGCATCTGTCCATCAGGCGAGCCAATGTTCACACGGATTAAAGACAATAAACACTCATTAAAGAAAAGATGGAAATAAATTATTTTTTTAAATTAATGTTTCATATAATCTCTAATCAATCCAGTCGATCATTAAATATCTCAATATATATGTTTACTTAGGGAACGAGGCGAATTAAGTTCTCAGCTCACAGCAATGGTTCGCAAGAAAGACACCCTGAACGAAGAGATAATACGCCTACAACAACGTCTGGAACAAGCCAACGAAACCATTGGGAGAATAAACAGAGCTTTGGAAGACCATGTCAAGGATGGAGAGGAGAAACAGGTAATATTATATTAGATATTATATTAAGTAATGATCCCCCGGTGTAAGTCTTCGCATTAAGGACACATGACCTCAGGTTTAAATGTAGTATTAGTTCATAGCTCCAATGCTGAAAATAAGCCTGATCTTGAGTTGAGTATTTGAGTGTACTCTGTAAAGTACTCCATTTCGATCCTCTTCTCTATATCTCTCTATTTTCTGTGGTTGAAGATTGTTAGTTCTCAATTACAAAGTTATAATATTATATTTATTATTTTTTTTATTAATTAATTTATTTCACAGTTGAAAATATATTAAAATACATTTTGGTCAACTAAACACTTTATATTATGTTTAAGCATTAAGATTCTTGAACTCCGACTTCGAACCAAACTCATTATTTTCAGTGAAGATATCACCAAAAACGTCCGCCCTTCATTAAATTCCAGTAATATAATACATAAAATTATCGATTACTTAAAGACCATAGTATACCTACATTGGAATGTGTGACGTCCAACAAAGAATACGTAACAATTCTAAAGCTTCTTTATATGTCAATAGATCCTGATAGACTCTTTGGAAAAAGACAAGCATCATCTACAAGAGCAGTTAGCTGGAGTGAGGTCGGAGAAGGACGCGCTGGAGGCCGTGCTGTTTGATACGGCCAACATGTTGGAAGACACGGATAATAAGCGAGCCAAGCTCGAACATGAGTTGCAAGAGACATTGGTGCAACAGGAGAACTATAAAGGTAATAAGCAAGTACTTAATGCCCTGTCAAGTGGCTGGAAGCTACTGATATTATTTAAACCAAAGCTATAAAAAAAGAAGAATACTTGTGGTCCCACAGTGATCGACCTTTTTAAGTTTGAATATTATAGAGTTACTTTTGTCAAAGTTTATTTTAAAAGCATGTGTTTCTGTTTGATATTGGCGGCCCGAATATAAACAATTAATATTTTATTTTATTAAAGGTATTTGTAACACATAATATAGGTAACCTATAGTTAGTTTAAGTTAGTTAGTTAACGTTTGTAAGGAGGAAAGCATAAAGCTAAAATTTATCTAAGTACATACATTTTAGCTTTCTTCATTCCTTGAACTATACCAAATCTCACACTCCTCCGTACGGCCAATATTCTTAAAATGGGCACAAAGTTTTTGCTTCAAGTATTAATAATTATATAGATACCATATAAGTATTTCCATTTTGCAACCTTAGGTCAAATCGCCCGCCTTACTAAAGACCTCGAGAACAGCGAACGTAAACTCCGAGACACTCGCAACTCCATGTCTCAAGCGTCCGGAAAAAAGGAGGCGGAATACCAACAAATTATCACCAACATTAACCGCACTACTACTGAGAACATTACCAAACTTAAGGAGGAGAAGGTAAGAATTTCTCAAGCGACAAAGTTATGTAGAAGTTGTTTAAAAAGGTTATGGGATTAATAGACCTCGTTAAAAAGAAATCCTATGAATACAAGATTATAAGGAACTAATTGTGTTTATTGTTTGCCCATATGCTACTCACACAATATACAACGTGTTACAAAATACCCCGTAAAAAATATAATTAATTATCAAAGCCAAAAATTTTGTCAGCTGTCATGTCAGGGAACCAGATTATATAGAAAGGCCTACGTACCTATTTTACCTAATAATTGTCTACTTTAATAGTTTTGTCTATTTTTCATTCATAAACGTTGTTGTTTTCCTTTTTTTGGGGTATGTTATACAGCGTTACTCCGCGTTCTTAAATATTGTGAATGGACTCGTTGTAAGGCCCCATTTAACCTCCTTGCTCTTTACGGGTAGTTTTGTAACACCTGTATCTATTTAAATATACTGTCTAATAAATATACACTGAAAAAACGTTGTACTTTCACCTGAGTTAAATAATAAGAAGTAATACTATTCTTCTCTAGGTTTCACTTAATCTGTGTACTAATTTTCATTCAAATTAACTCAATAATTTAATCGTGAAGAAGTTATATAAAGATGGATAGACAAGTATATGTTTTAGTGTTTTTTTTTAATCTTTTCCGTTTTTTATCTTTGGTAGATAAATATTTTGACAAAAGCATCAATCTTTACAGGAACAATTACGTCAAGCGTTAGAGCACAAGCTAAGCCAAACAATAGCTTCTCTGACAAGCGAGAAGGAGTCGAGCGAGGCGAGCGCTCGGGAGAGAGAGAAGAAGTTATTGATAGCGAGGGACCAGCTCATCCTGCAGCATGACGAAGCTATGCTTAGAGCGGAGAATGACAAGCAGCAGGCACTGCTTATGGGTAAGTAACAAACACCGTGGGAGAGCCATGCTTCGGCACGAATGGGCCGGCTCGACCGGACTTGATACCACGGCCTCACAGAAAACCGGCGTGAAATAACGTTTTCGTTGTGTTTCGTCGAGTGAGTGAGGATACCGGAGGCCCAAACCCCTTAAAAAGGCGGCAACGCACCTGAAACTCCTCCTCGTTTGCCCACCCTTTCACTTAAAAAATAAAAACAACTCTGTTGGCTGTTGTGTAAGCTAGATCAAAGGGATTTTGGAACTAAATCAAGTCTTGCTATAATATATAGGTTCTGTTTGGTTCGTGTTGTCTTAGGCTCAATTGACTTGAAGCTGAAATAGAAAACGAAATAGGACCAGAGCAATTTTTTGTTGTTGTTACTTTATAGATAACTTTGCAACAAAACTAAAGGATTCTTGTGATAATGATAATGATGATAATGATATTTATTTCTGTAAATAGATCTTTTAAAGACACTTTTACAAGTCAATATATTACATTTTTTTTTTAAGCTAGATGGCTCCGGCATTTTCTAGTTGACGACCTCTGAGAAGAAACGCCGAAACAAACTCAGAGAATCATAGTCTCTTTTAAAGTCCAGACAATGTATAGTAACAAAATATGTGTCTTACAATGTAGGGCAAAGTCTGAAATGGCCTTTTGAAGAAAGAGCCATAGCGGCTTTGAGTAGACCAGTCCCAACTGACGGCACGCATGCATCAGTCATTGTGTAGCTCAACCATAATTTAGGGAGCTCAACAACCCGTCGCACGACGATACCAGATCAGAAGAACATTTGCGTAGGTCACATAAAAAAAAAAAGCTCAAAGCCACCAGACTGTTCAAAGCTAAGTATGTATATTTAGCCTACAAAGTACTCACATTTACATTTTATTGAGTTAAAGTATTAATAATAAGAAAAAAAAAAAATATATATATATATAATCACGAGTAACGATTTCAGTAATATCTAATAAATTAAAAAACATAATTGTCAGACTTACATGAGAGCAATGCAGTTTGATGTGTAGTATTAAATTAATTAAATTAATACAGTCTACTAAACAGAAAAGGAAAAATAATAATTAAAGAGATTGCCATTGACAGTAAGAGCTGACCAGCCCCGACAGACGGCACCCGTTCACGAGTATGACGTGTGTATCGACGTCGTTTGACTCAACCATGTTGTAGGGAATAAAACGACCCGACACACAACGCCACCATCAGCAGGACATTTTAGTGAGCATGACAAGCTCAGACCGCTAGGCAACTGAAGGGCACAATGTAATTTTAAGTCATTATAATGCATATCAATATATGCAACATCAATGGCTGCACGACTCTCATACTTTATGAAACAAATTATATATAAAAAATGACAGATAATAGAAATTGCATCTATGTCAAATGCAGATAGATGATAGATGTCAATATCAATATAAAGAAGATGTCAATTAAGGTATGTATATCAATCTATGTGCAACTGACTAAAATATAATTGTAATACATTAATAACCCGGTTCATTAGGGCAGCTCAATCCCAAGCATTTTTATCTTGTATGTAGTCGTTAACTTTATAGTAACCCTTTTTAAAAAGTCTTTGTTTAATAAATGTCTTAAATTTATTACAACTCAATTTTTGCACTTGACTTGGGATTTTATTGTAAAAGCGTATACATTGACATTTAAATGAATTACTGATTTTCTGGAGCCTGGTCGATGGAACAACAAGCCTATCTTTATTCCTAGTATTAATATTATGGATATCACTATATTTAGAAAAGAGATTAATATTTTTATGCGCATACATTAAGTTTTCATAAATATATTGGGAAGAAACAGTCATAATATTAATCTCTTTAAATTTTTCTCTTAGTGAACTTCTGGGGCTTAGATTATAAATTGATCGAATAGCTCTCTTCTGCAGCACAAAAATATTCTGTATATCGGCGGCATTCCCCCACAACAGAATACCATACGACATCACACTATGGAAGTAACCAAAATATACTAAACGAGCTGTCTCGACGTCAGTTAAGCTACGTATTTTTTTCACGGCGTAAGCTGCAGAACTGAGCTTTTTTGATAACTTATCTATATGTGGGCCCCACTGAAGCTTACAATCCAAAGTAATGCCTAGAAACACAGTGGAGTCTACAAGGTCCAACTCTTCACTATTTATGAGTACACTGGTTTTCACCTGTCTCACATTAGGCGTTGAGAACTTAATACATTTAGTTTTTTTTTCATTTAATAACAAATTATTAACATTAAACCAGTGCACTACTTTGGACAGAGCGCTGTTTACGTCGTCAATTGCCAGTTGCTGGCGTTTCAGTTTAAATAAAAGAGAAGTGTCGTCTGCAAACAGCACTACCTCATGATTGTCCCTTATAAGATAAGGCAAGTCATTAATATAGATTAAAAATAAAAATGGGCCAAGAATTGAGTCCTGCGGAACTCCCATAGTAACGACTGACCCGGGGGATCTTTTTCCATTGACGTCCACTTTCTGAAGCCTATTACACAGGTACGAAGTAAGAAGATTCAGAGAAGCGTTCCTAACACCGTAGTGGTACAATTTCCTGATTAAAGTTTCATGAAGGACGCAATCAAATGCCTTAGACAGATCACAAAATATACCCAAAGCATCATATGAATCCTCCCAGGCACTGTATATGTGTCTTAAAAGTTCAACACCAGCATCGGTTGTCGAACGACCCCTTGTCAATCCAAACTGTTTACTGTGTAATAATTTATTGTTAAGAAAAAACCTTTGCATTTGATTCAACATTACTTTTTCGAAAATTTTACTAAACGTAGGTAACACTGAAATAGGTCTAAAATTAGTGGGGTCAGATGTGCTACCTGATTTAAACAAAGGTATTAACTTGCTAATTTTCATAAGATCAGGAAATTCACCACAGTCGATGCAGTCATTAAAAATAAGGGCTAAAGTAGGTGCTACAATATCGATTATAGATTTGGCAACGTCAACAGAATTACCCCACAAGTCTGTAGTCTTCTTTACATTTAAAGTATTAAAAGTTTTTATTATATCACTGTAATTGACATGACAAAATTGAAATTCAATATCACATGAATCAACATTTTCTTTAAGCAATGATTCAGCAACAGCGGGGGACGAGTTCAGTAATTTAGTAGTCGAAATAGGGATGTCTGCAAAAAACTGTTCAAATGCTGAAGCAACCTGTGAGTCTGCTGATACTACACTGTCACCAATTTTAAGACTATAGTCACTATTTCGACTGCTAGTTCTTCCTGTTTCAGTATTAATAATTTTCCAAGTTGTTCTGATTACACTATTATGTGCTAAATATAGCACACTTTATCACATTATATACACTTTAGCACATCGAATAAATGTGTATTCGATGTGCTAAAGTGACTTATTTTTTGTTAATATGCAACCGTTTTTCAAGCAAGGCTAAACATTTTAATACAAATGCCGGCGCTCGAGCACCTCTTCGTCGACTTGTTGATACTTACAATACTCATTTTATGGAATTAGACATATTTTCACTGTCCAGGCAAACATTAAAAAAAATGGCCATTGGTATTTTATCAGATCTGTGATCGCTAAATACTGCATATTTCAACTACGATGCATTTCAATGTCTGTTTCCTTTCATTTTTTTTTCTTCAATTTTTAAGCATACTCGCGGACAATGGTGTGGGTTACGTGTTTACATAATCATTATACTTTAAGAATCTTATTGTTAAATTTCAACATGTAACTGTTTTTTGTCCCCAATAAATAAAAAATAAAAAAATCTTCAAAGTAGTTTTTCTTTTCTAAGCTATCTTATCCATCTTCAGCTCACCAAGAGCAGCAAGCTCTTCTAGAGCGTTTAGAAGAAGCAAAACGTGCGTTTGACTGCGAGCAAAATAAACTGGAGCGCCTGAGGAGAGACGCGCATGCGCGAGCCGAACAGGACCGCACGTACGCCAACCAGCTGAAGGACGAGATCGCTGCACTAAAAACCAGGCTGGATGAGGCCAAGTTAGTCTGAACACAATACATTGAAATAAAATTATTTTAAGGTTAAACCGCGTTTACCGCGGTTTGTCAAATTGTGGGTGATCATTCATAATTTACTGGGACTTCCCTAGGAAGTAAGCAAAAAGTAGAGGGTAGTCAGCACCCTGAACCAAAAACAAGCACTTGGAATGTAATATGCGCTCATGGTTTATTGAACCCTATTTTATTTTTGTGTTCTGTTTTATTTTAAGTTTAATAAAGAAGATAATTACTATGATGATGTGAATTTAAAATTCAAGGGCGACAGCGGAGGACGAGTGCGCACGCTTCGAGAACCGAATCAAAGAGCTTCACTTAGAGAAGGAGGCGGTGATGCGGGAGTGTACCGAGATACGAGCTCAGCTGTCGTTGGCTGAAGACAAGTATGACAATGCGTACACACAGCTGCAGGAGACCATGAGGAAACTCAAGGAATGTAAGCATATAAATTAGAAATTTCAGCGCTGTTCAGCCTCGTACCATTTTTTTTAAGTAGTGAATAGAGATGCGTGCTGTCCAAGACCGGGATGGTTGGTGCTCTTTAGGGGAGGCCTACGTTCAGCAGTGGACGGCAATAGGCTGATATGATGAGCGAATAGAGGAGATGTGATGTTCCTTGGCCTGGTGGATCGTCTTTATAATTTTTCATCTATTTATTTGGAAAACCAACAGCATTCACTGAAAAATAAACATATAAAACAGCTTATGCTTCACACAGTCAATTTAAGGTCTTCACTAGCGGACTCATTAATTATCTATTAGTCGTCCAACAAGAGAGTACCACTAGGCTACTGAGGTAGTTCCAGGCACAATCATAATGTTTTTGTTCTGTTTACAGTGGAGAATGAAGCTGACAGTCTTCGCAAAGAACTCACAGACGTCCGTCGTCAGTTGACCAACTGCATTGCAGAGCGGGACAAGTACAACAGCAGCTGTCGTGAGCTGCGCGACCATGTGAAGAGGGCCGAGCACGAGAGGAGGGAGGCCGCTAGGGCGAGGGACGAGGCCTACCATAAGATTGCAGGTAACCAAACGGGGAACCAATAAAACCTTTTTTGTCATACAGTTAATTTTCCAAAATCAAAAATTTATGCATAAACTTAATTGTCTGTCAATGTACAGACACAAGCGGCTGAGCGATCGGCTTCTGCGCCACGGGTTGTGGGTTCGATCCCCACACGGAACAAATATTTGTATGGTCTACATGTAGTTGTTCCGGGTCTGGGTGTTTGTGTATATGAAAGTTTGTGTTTGTGAACGCACCCACGATACAGGAGAAAATCCTTGAGAGGGGAAAATTCTTATTAAAAAAAAAGTGTACATTGACATCAAAAAATAAAATACAGTGTGTGGTTCGTTAATCTATTTATTTGTTTATGAACATAGGATATAATAGATAGATGTTATGATTAACTAAATAATAATTTATAATTGAGTCCTACCATCCGATAGTCTACAAATTAGATGATAACGTTAAGTATAGACACCAGCAGGTCAAGCTATCCAAAACTGTCACATCCCAAATAACTTAACTTTATTAATTTGTTTTAAAGTTGAAAATCTATTAGAGAAAATCGACAGATTGGGGCAGCTTGATGTGGAATTAATTAAAAATTAAGTTAACTGCAAGTCAACCCATAATAATATATGTTCATGTATAGGGCTTGAGGAAAACCGTACATCTCTGGAACTAGAGTTGTCTCGCGTTCAGACGATGCTCAAAGAAAGCGAGACGGGAGGCGATCACGTGGCTCGAGAGCTGAAGGCCACTGAGGGACAACTGAAGCGAGAGCGAGCCGCGCTCGAACAGGCCAATCACGACATCAAGGAGTTGCAGTCTAGGTATGTTCCGAGAAAATTTACACAAAACGAATTACAAGTGAGTTTAGGTAAGCGTGTTCAGTCTTGTCTTCTGTCGCTTGACCTCAGAAAGCAGGGTAGGCAGAAAATAAAGAACGTCACTTGCTACTCTAATCATGTAATACACACGCCGATTGCGAGTAGCAACCTGACCTTTTGGAAAAACCTCAAAATCGATCGAAATCAAAATAGTTTTATTTTCATATAAATCATATACAGGCACTTCTGAAATACAGAGTCTAGGTGCATGGTTCCAAATTAGTTGTTTCCTATGGAGAACCGGCAAGAAACTCCATGGTTACTCTTTTGAATTATCGTTTTGTATTACAATTATGTTCGGTACAGTAATAATAATTATAAATTGGATTGGATACTTACATGAGAGAACAATTTCGAAAAGTTTCGAAGATTAAAATTAAATAAAATACAGCTAGGCATAATAGAAAGTTCTAAACAGTTCTCCCATATATTAAGGGTAGAAACCTCAACAATAAGGTTGGTGTACCTCATTGTAAGTTGACTTTCATTCATTCGCTCAACATTTCCAAACAGAATCATTATTTTACTAATTTAAAATATTCATAATGATTTCTGACATTTACTCGAATAGGTACTATACATTGAAATAAAACTATGTATTTTTACGGATTTTATCGCGTTATTCCTTTTGATATTATTAATCCCGAAGTTTCGGACTCTTTACAGCGTCCATGGTCACGGGTAGTCTATCCGTAAAAGACGTAAAAAGTAGTTTTATTTCTATTAAAATCATCAGCATCGATGTCTGAATCTGAATCACCATTCGCAGTATTTCATGGTCTTAATTACACAAATATGTTAGATTGCAGAACGAGTGCGAGGAGCGGGAGCGTTGTGCGGGCGATGCAGCGGCGGCTCGTCGGCACGGCGCTGAGCTGGAGGCCATGCTGGCCAGCGCGCGCTCCGAGCTAGCCGCCTGCCGACAGCGAGCCGCCGAGCTGGAGGAGGCCTGCCGGGCGAGGGACCAGGTCAGCTTCCATTAATGATGAACCAACCGACCTAATTGTATGTCTACCCTTCATCTTCATCATTCACAGCTTTTATTGACCCACTGCAGGGCATAAGCCTCCTCCCTTTTACGCCATTTATCCCTATCTTATCCAGGTCTTTCCAGCACACTTCACTATATCATCGACCCTACCTATGTCTTTCCTTATATTGCTTAAAATGATCTATTTCCAGGAGCTGGTACTTCGTCTGGAAGACTGCAGGTCAAAGGAGCGTCGTTTGGAAGAGCTCAAACATAATTTGGAAGTGTGTCTCGCGGATGCTACGCAACAGATACAAGAAGTCAAGGTATGAATAGTTTTGTGTTTTTTTCTGCAAATATACAATACATATAATACAAAATAGTTACATATTATATAAAATATTAGTAATAGTGGACACTGGAGCCGAGGACGGTAATCTTCAATACACACGTGTATCATACGACGTTTTTCAACACACTTGTGAAAAAAAAACTATAATTTCAACTGTAAAAACTAATTGTGAAAATTTTTTCGCAATGGCGGGAAAAAATAATTAGCTGTTTTCCTAAACAGTGGCGAATAATGGCGACCGGCCATAGGCTAAAAGAATGAGGTTTCTTTTTTTTTTGGCTTTTCGCGGATAGCGTTTTAGCCACATATAACTCACTACTCACTACATATAAAATGGGGAATTCAAAGTTTTCTTTATTACACAGAAAACAAAAGTTATATTTGAGTGAAAGTTTTATTTATTAAAAACGCACAAATTGAAATATATTATATCTATTTAAATACTAAGTTTAATGAAATCAGCAAGCAATAGGTACATTAACTTATTTGTACTATTTATTGAACACGATCTTTTTTATATCGAAACTTTTTTAAGAACAAAGCAACAACTAATAAAATAAAAAAAAAACCCTATAACTCACTTGTGAATAATAGCAATGAAAAAGTCACAGTTTGAGTATAGGTGTCATTACGTGCTTAATTACGGTGAAATAAGAGCCATTTTATGAGCAAGTGTGTTGAAAAATAATATTGGCTAATGGTTAGTAAGCTTGCGCGCCCGAAGATATACTATAGGAACATTTACGTATGTTTCGCATCAATTGAGGTTACAAATACAGGTGATGATATACAGCGTGCGCGCAGGACACCCGTGCTGTCACAAGCTTTAGATGTGAACAGTCGATATTCCGGTATTGTCGGCTGCAGGCTCGGCTGGGCGGCAGCGAGGGCCGGTGCCGCGCGCTGGAGGCGTCGCTGTCGCAGTGTGAGGCGGCGCGGCGCGAGGCGGAGGCCAAGCTGTCGTCCATAGCGCATGCTCTGCGGCGCGTCTGCGGCGTGCAGCCCGACGGCTCCGTGCACGCCGCCACACGCAAGCGACTCGCCAGCCCCGCACGACGATACAGCCCGCATAGAGGTCACTACTCACTACTCACTACTCACTACATACTACCTAATACCTATTATTTTTTTAAACTAACCCACGTAAGGCAAATTTATATCTAAGTAACAAACAAAAAGAATACAACTATCATACAATCTCAAATTGCCATAAATTTACACTGCGTATTCGCGCTAGAATTTATTTATTAAATATATTAAAATAAAACTACTTTTTACGGATTTTATCGCGATATATTGATATTATTAATCACGACGTTTACAGCGTCCATGGTCACGGGTAGACTACCCTTTTTGATTTCTGACATTTACGCGTAAATATCGAAAATCTATTTATTATATATACCTATTTATTATTAAATGAGAATACCATCAACATTATAAACATTTATTTTCCTAAACCATTAAGGACGTGTATTTTTATCCTCACAGTGTAAAAATAAAGTTTACCAAAGTGCTCGATAGATGGCGTTGTGCATTTCGCGCTCATTTCTGAATCGCGGTGTTAAGATTCTCCGCGATAGAATGACGCTCGCCCAAATATTGTACTCGATATCGCTTCTCGGCCTTTTGGCTAAGATCAAAGTGTAGTATCTGTTCTTTTCAGCTTAATATCTGAAAGTTCCCTCACTGAGGGACCAGTATATTAAACTGATTTTTGTAAACTGATGGGATGTTCGGGGCTCGCTCCACTTCCATCACGGGTCGGCCCGGCATTGCAGTGCCGCCGGGATCGGCCCACATAATTACATTAACAAATATATGATTAATATACAGGGTGGAAGGGACATCGACGCGCAACGGCTTACTTATTACTGACTTCAGTACTTACATGATTCTGGACCCCCCTGCATTGGAATTTTTCGTCGGCTTTTTCTTATATTTTACGTTTTTTTTTGCAGTTTTTTCGACTTTAAACTGTATAAAATCATTATTTCTATCTAACCCAGTAAGAATTTTAATTAAAAAGTTATTAATTCACTTTTTTCACTAAAAACAGCATTGTAAATTAAACTCGAAAGATCTTCTGGTCAGCTGTTTTTCCCTTGCGAGTTGTAAAATTTAAGAAAAAGCCGACGAAAAATTCCAACGCAGGGGGGTCCAGAATCATGTACTGAAGTCATGGTAAGCCGTTGCGCGTCGATGTCCCTTCCACCCTGTATACAAAGACTGATGAGCGATGATGTTTGCACCATTCAACTGATTCAACACACAAGTTGTCCCGATGGTCGTAAGCGCAACTATAAATTATTTCTATAAATTCGTGTTTTACGCCCCATAATACAACTTTATTATTTTAAAAATAATACAAGTTATAATTATGTGTTATAATTTTGATACTATTTCTTACTACTTCTACTGTCTTCTAGGTCGCGATCATTCCGAAGACCGCAACGAGATCATAGACGTGGATCCAGAGCTGGTCAAGAAGGGCATGCGGAACCTGATGCACGATGTGTGCCAGATTGAGCGGGAGAAGGTCTGGTCAACAAGTGCTTATTTACTATACACAAATGTGCATGTATTATCAAGTAACTCAGTTACAGACACAATAGAAAAACTCTTGTCCTCGGGCGTCGATCCTTATTATGATTGACATGTTTTAGTGCATCATCAACCCATATACTGTCCCACTGCTGGGCACAGGTCTCCTCTCATATTGAGAGGGATTAGGCTATAGTCCACCACGCTAGCCTAGTGCGGGTTGGCAGACTTCACAAACCGTCGAGAAAAATCTCTAAGGCATGCAGGTTTCCTCACGATGTTTTCCTTCACCGTTTAAGCGAGTGATAATTAATTATTAATACGCACATGAATTCGAAAAGTCAGAGGTGCGTGACTTGAGTTCGAACTCGAGACCTTCGACTTGGCAGTCCAATGGTCATACCACTAGGCTATCACTGTTTTAGTGCAATCTGAGTGAATTCGCAAGAGTTTGTTGAATATTGTTAGTTATATGTAATTAATAATATTCTATGTTAAGAAAATTATTAGCTGTTAGTTAGTTAATTCTTCAATTTATTTGCAAACAGCTATTTTTACGGGGTTATTCTATAAAGATAGTGCGTGAAATAAATAAAATTAAGTCGTTTGTTGAGTCAGAAGTTTATTTTTGTCCTGTAAAGTAATTATTACGTTAGTATACTATCAGTTTGATGCCCTATATCTTAGAAGTGACTATATATTTTCATATATTTATTCTCTCAACGCATTTTGAATAGATTTTTTATCCTTTTGCAGTACATTACTTATATGCTACATGTCTTACTCCTGTATTTACTTACCGTGTGCTTGTTATATATTTGTCTTGTTAAGGTTATTATTTTTTGAAACAATATTATACTATTTTATTTGGAGAACAATGTCTCCAGATGAATACCAGCCTCAAGTATATAATTTTGCTTGACATTTAGCTGGAGACCCCTTTTGGTCCAGACGTGAGACACATGCAAAATAAATAGTTGGTAGTATCTTTTTTATTTTTGTTTAATCCTTTTGTTCTCTTTTTTTTCCGTATCGTTATTATTTAATTATTTGTCTCTGCGCTGGTCAAATAAAAGATTTTTCTTTCATATTTATAATTAAACAAAATAAAGAAAAGATTTTTGAATGTTGTTGCAGGATGACTACAAATCCCAAGTGAGCATGCTGAAGAAGCAGCTGAAAGACGCGAGCGAGCAGCAGGGCAAGGGCGACAACAAGCTGCAGTCCGTGACCAGCAACCTGCGCACCCTGCAGGAGGAGAAGGCGCGGCTGCAGAGCGCATACGGACAGAAGGAGGCTCAACTCAACGCGCTGGTGAGTCAGAAACTACATCTCTCTCTCTGGTCTCGGTCCCTCATGTCTGAGGATCGAGGGCAGCATCAGGGTAACTGTTTACCATCAGGTGGGCCGTATGCTTGTTTGCCACCTTAGTGGTATAAAAAAACTACCTTCTGTGTGTATACAAAATCATTTTTCTTTCTTTCTTTCTTATAACTATGTGAATGAAGGACTGTTCAATTAATAAAAATAAATCTTCAGTTCCAATTTATTAGTGTCGTCCGTCAGTGGCCGCCCGCTCGTTGGCCCGGTTGTTCAATCCATCGTCACTATTTTTCAGGCCCTACTCAATATTTGCTCGCGTGAGTCGTGAACCTTAATTTGGGAAATGCTGTCCGATAACATGGTTTTGTCAAACGACGCCAATACACACGTCATGCTCGTGAACGATGTGTCTTAGGAAATTATTTTGTTCCAGAACGAGTCGGTACAAAATAAAACTTTAGAGATCAGCAACTTGCGTGACAAGATCACCAGCCTCGAAGCAACGTTGGCCTCTGTCACCGAAGAGAAAGTGCAGAACGAGGTAATTATGGACTCAATATAATCAATCAGCATAAATTTATGGTTGTACAAATTGTTCAAAATGATTCGTACAAGTGATGAAGTTAAATAATACCTCGATAATCTTTTTGTACAGCCGCCAGCAGGTCAAGCTATCCAAAACTGTCAAACTTTCTCAATTGAAAATGAACCTTATCGTGTTGTAGGAAAGTTGAAAATCTATCGAAGAAATTTGACAGATTGTGGCAGCTTGTTGTGCTAGCTTCTGTACGTTTTTCATTTTCCATGCTAAGCTTATAAAGTTATTTTAGCGTCCCCTTAAAGACGTAAATTCAGAATGTGAACGCAAATTTCGACCTGGCGAGTGGGACTCGCGGTGGCTTAGTGGTCATAGCGTCTGGTGTATTGAAAAGCGCATTCCTTAAAATAACAATTTCTAAATGATACAAGAAAAATTAACAGTCATTCTGATATGAATTTTATCTTATTGAGACAAAGTTTAATTTCTTTACTACTTTTATCGTGGTCCCGGTATATTAAATACTGCCTGTACCGTAGCATAATAAAATTAAGAATATTAGTATACATACAATATTGTGAATTAGTTTTTCTTTCAATGATGTGTGTTTTATAGAACAAAGGAGATAGTCTCCGGGTACAGTTAGCGGAGCGAGTACAAGAAGTTGGACAGCTGCGTGAAGCGCTTGCAGCGGCTGAAGGTTTGTTACTACTACAATGTTAAAGTATTTAGCAGTGTACTTTTTGATGGTACAATCAGATTTGATGGTGCAAGAGATTGCATCAGATTTCGTTACAGATCCTCGAAGCAAAAGTAGCAAATTAATGTTGGGATACAAGGACTTACTTATTATTTAGTGTCCTGGGTCTGGCTTGGTGTCATTAGTCTAGTGGTCGTAAGCGCGCCAGAGATCTTGGATACGATCCCCAGGTCTCAAAGTGGGTTTCTGTATGAAATTCTCAGTATCGTTGTTTGGATCAGTGGCCGGTTGGATGAAATGGAACTTAAACACTTCGGAGAGTACGATATGTTATGTATGATTAGTTGAATGAAAAATTATGAGAAGTGATTAAGCATTTTGGCAAGGGATAAATGATAATGTTCGTGTTTGGATAGGTCGTGCTGCACGGCTAGACGTTCGTCGCGCTCAGCTGGAGGGAGACGTACAGCGAGCTGCTGTCGCCGCGCGCGATAGGGACCAGGCGCTGAAGGTATGCCATCATTATATTATGCTGTTCTCGTCTCATAAAAGCTTATCAAACTTAAACGGCTTCCATTAGTATTAAAAAAGGGAGAAAAGGTATACTATTTATTTTCTTCCAGTAAGTTTATAAATAGGTGGGTATCCGTCATCAGGGACATTATAAAATACAAATGGTCGAGGCTATGAGAATCGCCGACATATAATTTTCTGTGACCTAGACAAATTGTTTATTAGGATCTTGCCTCCTGTTTGCCTTTGCCATCTTATTTAATTATAGCATCTATCATCAGGATGCAGGCGACAATCTAACCGGTCCTTGTGGAAATCTATGGGGGAGACCTTTGTTTAGCAGTGGACGATCTCTGGCTGAAATAATGTTGAAGATTCAAGTGTTAAACATTTTGTGACTCATATTCTCTATTCATTATATTATACCTTCTAGAAACTCCAAGAGCGTTGTGAAGGCTACACTCGCACGATAGCCCAGCTGGAGGACCGCTGCACTTCGCTGAAGGGCACGGTGGAACAGCTGTCCACAGCGCTGCAGAAGGCCGCCGCCGCCGAGAGCGAGCTGCGCGCTGAGCTAGGGAAGGTCTCCAGGCAGCTCAACGAGGCCAAGAACAACGAGCACAATGCGCTAGACAAGCTGAGGCAGATACAGAAGAGTGTTTGTGAGTTGACGTCATCATTAGATACCTCTGTGAACTTATACTTGAAAATACCAATATACTTGAAATTAAACCTTGAAATTGAACCAATATACTTGAAAATAAATTTATGACTCAATCTTTCAAAGAGAATAAATAATAGGAATATAGAAACGGATTTTTCGAAGAAGCTTTTTTTTCATATCTATCTAAAATAAATGCTTAGTAAAATTTACGATTTGTGATGTAGTATATTCTCGACGGTTTGTGAAGTCTGCCAACCCGTACTAGGCCAACGTGGTGGACTGTAACCTAATCCCTCTTAATCTGAGAGGAGACCCGTGCCCAGCAGTGGGACAGTATATGGGTTGATGATGATGATGATAAATCCCTTATAATGCGGGGCTCGCAATAAGCTCTCCCTCGATGGCCATTTTACCGGCGCTTTGAAGAACACCTATTATAGTTCTCAATTTTAGGAAAATACTATTTTACTGCCCGACGTTCCCCATAAATCAATTTTATGTTCTCTTAGCGAGCTGTGAAAACGAGAGGCGAGTATTGACTGAAAAGTTAGAGAGCGCTAAAGCGGCACTTGGCGAGCTGAAGAGGTTAAATTCTTCACTAGAAGATCAGGTGCACAGACTTACAAACCAGCTGGCCAACGTGGAGGTTCAGAGGTATGTCAAATGAGAATGCAGAATAACACAAGATAGCAAGTAAAGTAGATCATGATTTATGTATAAGTTAATGTTGTGAGTATTGTAAATTTATTTCGCGATTACTATTTCCATTTAATTTGAATGTGTTATATGTAGACCCACAATTAGCAAAAAATCACAAAAAATGAATTTAAATCTGTTGAAAACGTGATAATAAATGTTGAGTTTATGTTATGAACTTATGATAAACATTTTAACAGTTTCAAACTTTTAAAGACTAAAAAAAATAGGTTAAGTATTTCATAAATGGACATGGCGTTTAAGTAGTGATTTCTGACACTTACGCCAATATTAAACATTGAAATAAAACTGCTTTTTACGGATTTTATCGCCTTATATTGGTATTATTAATCCCGACGTTTCGGACGCTTAAGGCTTATTCTACTGTATATTATTTATTGAATAATTAATATACTAAAACGTTGTTACGGATACATGCCAGTAGTCTATGATAAGTATACAATATTAAGCAGTAAACACAGCTAGCAATTTAACCTACATAACATTTTATATTCATGTTATTAAGGTCGGCATTCGAATCGCAACTCCGCATGACGACTTGGGACGGCAAGGAGAGTAATACGGACAGTGAGCTGGAACGTGAGCTGCACCAGATACAGAGGGAGAGAGCCGAGCTCAAGTCCAAGTGCGACGTGCTGCAGGACACCGTCCGCAAGCTGGAGGCAGAGCGCCGACAGACAAGACCCGCGCTGCGCTCCAAGAGCCACGACCGCACAGAGAAGACCGTCTACTACTCAGATCTTGACTCTGGTGAGATGGCATACTAAGTAATTCTAATGAAATTAACCTTTTGGCCGCCACGTCAATAACGAAAATCCGTGTTCTCTACGCCAAGCGAAAAATTCTAGTATCAGATAATAGGTAAAAAAAACAATAAATATTTGTACAGGTATTTATTTTGAACTAAAAAAAGTGGTATTTTTTACGTGCCATGCCGTCGTTGGCGTCGTGAGCAAGTTTTCATTGGACGTCTATACACGTCCGTGGCGGTCAAAAAGTTAAAGAGGAGGTTTGCTACCACTATAATGATGCTTGAGTATAATTTTGATGCAAACACATTTTTGCACTGGCTGACATATAGCCATGAAAACGTAAATCTAAGCAAAATTAAAATTATGTGTGATATAATTTTACCGTTACATAAATTACAAGACAGAAATGTGTTGTTGGGGAGTTTGTTGCGCCGCTTCTTCTTCCCAGCTAAAACACTACGAGGCGGTGAAGGGCGGGCGTTTTGGGGGCTGTCCTAAATGTAAATATGACGTTCAAAAAGTAATACCTAATATAGTCTTATCTTGAATAAGTTATTTTGACTTTAATTTAACATTGATACATATAGCAAACAGTAAAAATCGTCGTGTCATCTTCCTAAGATTGGTGTATACAATATCGAAGAAAAATGATGAGTCTGAGATAAAAAAACATAAAAATTATATGATTTAAAATACTATAGAGCAACCTACTTTTATCGAACCTTTTTTAGTTCACATTACATAAATATTTAACAGCCTATTAGGTATATTGTTTATCTAAAATTTAATTCTATTGTTTAGTTTTTGATAATATTGTGCTATAACAATGAAAAGTAGTCAAGTGAAACACTGTAAAGTATAGCTCCACTTTAAAATGTGGCACAGTAATCAAATAAATAGTCAACTGTTTAATACTTCTAACAACGAACTAATTGACTCCGGCTTCCTAGCAAGGTTTCATAGATTGGGGGCGACTGAGATAACAGTATTTTTTTTTGTATTTAGCCTGTGTTGTCCCACAACTGAGCAAAAGCCTCAAAGATTTTATTATACTTTATTTTTATATGCCGAAAATTAAGGATATCACTGTACTCATAATTACAAACAACTTTTATTATGGGACCAATGACTGAAATCGCGATAAGAATCAGGTTTTCAGAAATGTGTGTGTGTGTACAGAAATGTATGAAAGCAGCAACAGACAGTCATACATTGTTGTTTCGGCGTCCGATATGCGCTTGCGCACCATTTTTATTATGTAGATAGTTAATAATGCTCTATGACTTAACTTGTCGTTTCACGAAAATAAACTCTCACCTCGCCTCGGGTCTGTAGTAATCTTGACTCTTTAGATCTAAACGTACAGACGGCAGCAGGTCAAGCTATCAAAAACTGTCAGATTTTCCCAATTGAATATAAACCTTATTATAATGAGATAAAGTAAAAACCCATCAAGGTAATTTGATAGATGGTAGTAGCTTGATGTACTGGCCTCTGTACAAAGGTGAACATTTAGTAAGGACTTTATACCGATTTTAGGTCCAGACTCTACCAAGGACTCGTCGACGCGCGGCTACAAGGACTTGGCGAACATACCGTGCAAGGACAAGGGCTTCAGCACAGACCTGAGCCTGCTGGAGCTGGAGAACAGGGAGCTGCGGATGAAGATCAGGCGCTTGGAGAAGGAACTCGCTGATAAGGTACGTTTATTGTGGTACTGCTTACTGGTGCTGCTAGTAGCTTTTTAGTTTGTAGGAGTCCAATATCCACCAATGTCTATTGTTAATGTTTTTTGAGGTGGAATCTAGCTGCTGATTCCGTCGCTGTTCCGCCATTCCAAGCCATCTGGGGTGCTAAACCACGGCATTGCTGAAATATTCTGCCGCTAAGCAATCGTGTTCCGGTTTGAAAAGTAATGTAACCGGTGAAGTTACTTGGCAAATGAGGAAGGTCTTAAGATGACAACGCACTATTGGTGTTGCTAGCGTCCACAAGCTGCTGTTGCTGCTTGCCATTTATGCTTGTAACCCGTAAGCCTGTTTGTCATATTATTACAATTATAAACAAAAATATGTATTATCTCTTATCAGGAAGCAGAGCTGTCGATGGCTCGCACTCGGTTCCTGTCGGATCTGTCGAGCGTGTCGCCGTCTCGGCGCGCCGATGTCGACCACTACCGCCAGGCGGCGCTGCAGGCAGAGCGCCTGCTGGAGAGCAAGGAGGCCAGCTACCGGCAGCAGATCATGAGGCTTGAGAGCCAGGTACCTAATACTCATTTTGTCCAATGCTTTAATTTAAATAAATGCATTTCTTATCAAAAGAAAGATGGGTTATATATTTTTTAAGAATTTAGCTACCTAATTATTTATTTAGTACTTATTTCATAAGTTAGCGTAAAACTCTTTGAAGTTGAGCATTTCTAGTGATAGCGTACAAGTCATATTTGTTTAATGTTAGATAGCTGCAATAAATAAATATACTATATGTACTTATATTTTTCCTTTAATAAGCGCTACCTACTGATTTAAAGTAAATACTTTCTACCATACAATGCGAAGAAAAATTATCAGTTTGGAAGATACCTTTGTAGTTGGATTACATTGTTTCAGTTTAAATTAGCTAAACTGAAGTATAGTCCGTTCTGCCCTTACAATAATTATCAAAAATATTTCAACGTAGGCGTCCCAGCTCCGGTCGCAGCTGACGGCTGAGATCCGTCGTCGCCAGGCGTACATAGCCCGCAGCGGGCGCGCCGCCCGGGACGTGCAGCGCCTGCGCTCTGCACTCGGAGACTCGCTCAGAACTGTCTCACAGGTAACCTTACAACGTCAAAATAATTTATTCAAGTTAAGGTAGTACTTTTTGAACGTCATTTTTATATTTAAGACAGCCCCAAAATGCCCGCCCTTCACCGCCTCCTAGTGTTTTAGCTGGGAAGAAGAAGCGGCGCAACACACCCCTCAGCAAGACATTTGTTACAATATGTCTCCTAACATGAACTGACATTCCTTATTGTCTCACACATAACCTTCACGTGCATCCACACCGCACTTACTTTTTGTGGAGCAACGTTTCCAAGTGCTAGTAGGCAACATCCGATAGCAAAAAGTTATTTGTTGTTAGTTTATGTTGCCGTGTTGCGTCAACAGGTGGTAACTTTCGATAATATTTTGTTAGTTCGTGAACATATTGTAGCGACATCTACCGTGCTACATAGAACTACGAAGGCCTGAATCACGCAAGCAACATTCGCAACGAAAAGTTGCATATATACAACCGCCCGACATCAACCGTCGGGCCGTGGCCCGCCAGGCACAACACCCGCCTGCCTTTTCGTCGGAGGGGCAATACATCTCGCCTCTCCACAATATAATATATGCTATGCAACTTACTATTTGTTACTTTATGTTATTGGCGGTATGGATGCGACCATTCAACAAAGAATAACAAGCGGTCGCAAAAGTTGAAGAATATTACCTAATGTTATCGTGTTGCTCCGCAAAAAGTAACTGCGGTGTGGATGGACCTTTAAAACATTTAACAGTCCGCCGATTTGGTATAAACTGCTTATTGTTTTATTATAAACCTTTTTAGGTAACGAAAACAGACTTCAAGATGTGGTCTCCTGTAATTGGAGGAGCTCTTGTAACTCTCCCTTGTATCTTCTGTTGGAGATCAAAGTAAATTAAATAATAATTGTGGTGGTACTACAGAAGCGATGGTCCAACCAAACCATGGTGGACCAATCAAATTTTGACGACGTCTGTGGTTTAGTGGTTCGAGTGTCGAGTTTTTATAAATTCTCAGTAGTAGCTCGAATTTTGGGTTTCTACAGCTTAATGGCACTAAGTCACCCTCTATGCCATCGGAACTAAAGGTCAGCCAACTGTTGGTGTGCTCTTATGCATATATCACCTCCTACCTAACCCTTCGGGGAATACAGACGGGATGGTATGTTGTGGTAAAAAAGAAGTAAACGAAACTGACTGTATCATGGCAATCGATTGTTGAATCCCAATATTTTTTTTATGAGAGCTTATCGAGAGCTATATTGTGATATACTCTATCGAACAAAATTATTCTGAACATGGGTTCACAAACAACAGGTTTTCACGAATCTACAAAAAAAAAATAATTTTTTTTCATCCAAAGCTCCAGCCCTCCAGTTACAGATAATATGGCCAAGCACAGGAAAAACGCAATCATACCATTTTATGTAAATTACTGCTGTTATCTACAATAAATAGTAGATAAGGCACAAATCTGTAATATTGCATCGTGAGAATGATAAGTGCCTAGATAAAATGTTTCTAATGTACGTACAAGTGCTTCTAATTTATGTATTGAAAATCCCGGCAGGCTGCAGTATGTACAGTCAGCAACGAAAGTCGCTGAACATGTTGCAATCTTCAATATGATTTTTAACAAGTATGAAGTTACTGACCTACGAAGGTTATGCGAAATAATTGCATAGATGACCATTAAATATTTAGGTTACCTTAGTAGAAAAGACCTGTTGCCAAGTTCTGGAGCTGTGACAATAAAAAAATTTAGCTGTGTTCAGCGACTTTCGTTGCTGACTGTACCTATAAATAAATATAAGTATTTTTGGGAGGTTTTTTCACGGCACTAAGTATCTAGTCCCTAACTAAGGAGAGCTTGTAGGTATTAGACAATGGATATACTTAATATGTATAAACACTGGGAATTTGACAGAAAAACCCATCAACACTGCTCGACACGGGAATGAAACCCAGGGCATCAAGCGTAGCAGTCGCGCATTTATAAGTATTACCAATAACTAGCCTAAAGTAACAAGGATCAAACTGGGTATAAGTTTCTTGAATGAATTTAACAGTTACCATGTCGGACTTTTCCCCTTACATCAGCAAATGAGACTTGTATTTATTATTTTCCTTTTATTTTACGGTCAGTAATGCAATTGCATTGATGTCATAAAAGAATCTTTCATAATTAATTATGTTTGATGCTTAGTAAGTAATTGTGGTATTGTCCTGTATTGTTGTCCTGAAATGGGGATTTTACGCCTTGTCCTGTTTGTTATAGCGCCTATCCCTATAACAAATAGGATTAGCAAAGAATATTTTATATTCATCATCAACCCATATACTGTCCCACTGCTGGGCACGGGTCTCCTCTCATAGAATAAGAGAGCTTAGGCTATAGTCCACCACGCTGGCCTAGTTCGGGTTGGCAGGTTTCGTCACGATGTTTTCCTTCACCGTTTAAGCGAGTGATAAATTAATTATTAATACTCACATGATTTCGAAGTCACAGGTGCTTGCTCTGGGTTCGAGCTCAAGACCTACGACTTGGCAGTGCAATGGTCATACCACAAAGCTATCACTGCTTCTCTTACCTATATACTTAGTAGTTAGTTGTTAATGTTGGCGATCAAGCTACGTACTTACAATCAAGCCTAAGACCTGTCGCTTTGCACCGGCCACTAAATTAACGAGGAATTTAAATTAAGCTGATTAGTACCTTGACGAATGAATAATAAGGTTTTACGGCCTCTTGTCCATTTAACGGAGTTTCACTTTGGAGCATAATTAGACTGTTTGGGTTGCATCTTCAATTTCGAGAAACCATTTTCACTTGCCACTTTCTATCTTCATAGCCTCCATATCCATACTAATATTATAATTGCGAAAGAAATTGTCTGTTCATTACGTATTCAGGCCTAAACTGGTGAACGTATTTAGATTAAAATTGGTTCGATACCTTTTGCCTCAAAATTCCTTCAGAATAGCAGTGAAGCCACGGGCAACAGCTTAATAGTTGTTTCATATAGGTCAGTACTAATGACAAATTATATTGATTTATGCAAATACATAGATATTTTAGATATACTTGTACAAGTAAAAAAATATTTTTAACACGTGTGGCCTTAGTGGCATTTCTTACCTCAGTATTGAAGATACACCGAGACAAACTCTCTCAAGTCTCTTCAGACTGTCACAGTTTAAGGTAACATCTGTAAAGTCCTTTACAAAAAACCCTTTCACTTGACCTATTCCGATAGATGACAAGCATGTATCAGTCATCGTATAAAGATATTACCTACTGATAAATGTCGTATTATAAGGGAAATCAAAATCATTATTCAGGTTTATTATAATACTTACAACTAAACGTGGCCTCATAGCATGGACAAACGTAACTGTTGTTTGTAATTCTATATTTAATTAAGAGCTCAGATTAGTTTCAGGGAAAATAACTGGACTATGGACAATGTATAATGACGTTAATAAAATTACGCGCACATTATCATACTACAGTTACGCATGGTAAATACAGTTGGTGGAACATTCAACATTAAATCATATTTTTTTCCAATAACCGCATGAGGACATTACCTACCACATTGTTTTAACCTGGACCTTTCCGCCTGAACATTTCGATGTGGGTGAGGTATTTTATCTACCCAACTAAGGCAACTTTATTTAACGTTAACTGTGCCCGTAAATAGTAGTTGAGTTCGAATTATAATGTTATGCTGTTTTTATCTGACTAGCCGTTTGAGAGATATTTCACAGCTCTATTGCCGCAGTTGTTCAGTAACCCACATCTGCACTATGGATTCGATTCCGGCACGGGACAAATAATACTATCATTCTGTAGTCCATACAAACGGTCTATAGATATGCAGTGTTTCTGTGTACAAATTATAGGAAAGATTTTTATTAAAACATTGTTTAAATATACCTATGTATTAGAAAATCTTTAGGCGATCTATTTGTCAATTAGGTAAACTGAGAATTGACGTACCTAAGTGAAGAAGTAGGTAGAGACGCCATCAGGTCAAGCTATCCAAAACTAAAAATTTCCCAATTGAACTTGAACCTTATTACATCGTATAAAAGTTAAAAATCTATCAAAGAAATTTTACAGATTGGGGTAGCTTGATGTGCTGGCCTCTATCTAAGTGCTAGAAATCATAAAATAGTTGCTTATCTAGCCCAATAGAGAAGTTGAAAAATAGGTTATTTTGGGCTCTTAACCCTTGAGAAGCTACGCATGAATCGAATATAAATATTGAGATAGCAATATAAAATTCACAAAATGTTAGATCTCTGCCTACCTAGTTCTATTTAGACTAATGTTTGTGCACTTTTCCACCTTTTAGACAGTGGACGGTACAATGTACTTTGCGGCGATCACAATAGACCGACTGCGGTCGCAGTGATACTTAAGCCGCGATATAATAATAAAAAAAAACAATGTACTTTGATAGTTACAGTACCTCATTGATTCATCCAATTGAATAAGAGGAATTAATTACTAAGAGGATGATGTATCGCCTTTATGACGTATACAGCAACATTTTTGTTCGATTACACCTCAGGAAAATGTTAATACTTACCTACATCGAGCGAGCAACTTGGTAGGTAGGTAGGTACTTTAAATACTATACGATATAATAAATATAACTAAGTAAAATAAACATAAGATACTATACGCCTCACGCCTGTTATAGCCGAAGGGTTAGGTCAGAGGTTAATTTACTCACACTTTTCCAGCATGTTTAGGTCCCATGTAATAGGTGACGAGCCTATTGCCATTTAACCGAGCACAACATATCCAAACTCCGACTTTCTATTGAGAATTTCATAGAAATCCCAGTGCCTTTTATTTTTTTGGGAATCGAACCCAAGACCTCTATGGAAAATGTAGCAGTAACGTAACAGTCATGTTACCTGAGACTAAGGATTGTGTTTCGGAAAAATCTGTATTTTTGTTTGGTTTCGTTTACAGCTATAAACACAGGATACCCTAAATAAATAATAATCACATACCATCGCAGTATCGCATATTACGGTCGCTTATTGTTGTCGTTGACCGATAAATCCGATGCGTAATTGCGTATTCTGATAAAAATGCACCTTTTCAGGATTCTAAAAATAATAATTAAATATAACAGCATTACTTATTTACTCTTACGTTTGGGGTAAATGTTTATGTAGAAAATTGTTTAAATAACTTATAAATAGGGAACATCTCGGGTATAATGAATGAAATATGCCTACCTCCAATTCACTTCTACAAATCGACTACACAGCTGTTGTGTTCGTGTGCAGGATTCTATTGATGAACATCAGTTTTGTTGAAGTTTTTTTTTGAGGGTTGTTTTGGTGAATGCATCAAATAGTCGAAGTTTTTTACTTGACGCTCCAGATCATAATTATCTCTGCTCAATGTTCCTTGACAGGTGAAAACGGAAATCTCGGAAATTACTTAATAAAAATATGTCTGTCCTCAGGACCCAGCGCTGGACTCGTATACCTTGGAACATGAAGCAAGAAAGTTGGACAGCACGCTCACCCACAGCCTTCCTCCACTGAACGACAGCTACGACTCGTCCAAATAAACAACAGCTCGGTAACAAGGCGATATTTACCAATAATGAGCTGCCGACGCTCGAGCATTGTGTAAAAAAACACACAATACGAATACAGATGGTGTAATTTATAACTGGCCGCGTAGTTTCAAGTTTCTATTGTAGAAAAATGTGGCGGTCTACAAAATTAGTAGATAAAATCGATACAAAGTTACAATAGATGACAGAAATGTTATTCCTTCAAACTATTTATCACCACTACTTTTCGAGTTACAGTGGTGTCTAAATTTAGTCTTGTTCCAAAATGTAAATTGGACAGCAACGACAGTACAAATATGGTACGGAGTCACTTCGCGAGGGCGAGTATTTATGACGAAAAAGACAAAAACATTCTGTAGCCTTCGAGTCATAAAAACAGGCCTCATTCATGATGGACCAAAATGTTGAAAGTTGTTACAAAATCGTTAATCAGTAAAAGTATTGCTGAATACCATTGTACTTATCGGTACACGTGTGACGTCATCACTGCCTGCGTTTTATCGGACGTATGTTTACTTTAGAGTTTTAACTAATTTTATTAGTCTGACATGTGAGTTAAATAGTTAGAAACACATGTCACTGGTTTGAGATGAATCAGTTTTGTATGTGGGACGTTTATGTAATTCAAACGATTGAATTTTTGAGATTCTTCTAGGTAGGTAGTGGTAATGCACGAAATATTCACGAGTAATTAGAAGTAACGTTTTGTCATTTAGCAATGATTTGTTTGATAACACGAGTGAGTCAATGCGTCTTGAACGATGATTCACTCGAGGTCAGTTCAAAGACCGGAAATATGGAGGAAGCGATTTTTTAAACGCCAATGACTCAGTATTAATATAGTACTACTTAGGATTATGTGTAAATTGTGTGGACAGTATTTTGTTTTTTTTTTCTAGTTAAACTTTTATTTGATAACTTCAATAGTTTAGGAACTATCGTACGTTGACACGACGATAGCACTATCAATGGTTCCCGATTCTAATTTTCATGTCCTGCAAATTCTTTGTTTAGTAGAAGGGACACAAAGGAGGAAACAAATTGAATGTAAACTTGTCATTATTTAAATAGAATTTTCTTACACAGAAAAATGAGTGACTGCTGTAATAATGTGTGGGCGTTTCTATGGAATTTCTAATATTGTCGCGTTTACGTGAGTTAGGTATTTGTCTAGTCATTTTATTTGGAAAATACTACCCATAATGTTAGTAAAATATATGTAAGTAGGTAAGTACTTACCCGACAGAGTATTATAGTAGAATAGTGACTATTTTTTTCATCAAGAAAAATACGTCGTTTTTATATTCTCAACTAACATTTTATACTTAAATGTCCCCCTCAAAGTAACCCATTCTGACTAACATTGTAGGTATATTTAGTTTTCACAACCAGTTTTAATATTAAAATGTATTTCCTACTCTGTGGACTGTGTTAAATGTTTTCGTTTATCAAATACGTCATTTGTATTCATTATAAACTTATACATGTGTTCAAGCGTTAATTAAAATTATACTGTGAAGATTTCTCAACCTATTGTGTGATTATGCAAATTTATATTAATTATAAGTATTATAATAGTCACCTGTACTAGTCATGATAGTATTATTCGTCCGGGATTTTATTCTAATTACAGTCATGTAATAAGAATAATAAAATTGTTTTAACCTAGGTAGGTACATAGTAATCACGTTTTCCGCCTCAACGACTTATGAATATTGTTTTAAAATAGGCTCGTAATAACAACATTAATTTATTTATATAAGCACAATTTATAACAATGGCAAAATTAAGTGGATCTTTCGAAAATCGTACATTTAAATTCAAACTGTAATGTAACAATCCATTGTATTATAACATCTTTTATAATAAACACCAAGTTTATAAAATACGTATTAAAAAGTTTCACTTCACGCTTTATCGTTTAGGGGGCGAGGCAGTTTGGCTATCACTATTTTTTACACATAAATGAGGATAACGCTTATCAGAGCAATTTTATGCCTATTTATCAAAGAGCAAATTGTGCTGATAAATGCTGCATTAGTATTGGGTTATTATATTGTATTCGTTGTGAAAAAGGGCAGAATCAATGCTCTACGCTAACATTTGACCCTGCTGCAACTCTGTAGATAAGCGCCACAGGCGGGCTCGGGGCGCCTTGATAAAAATGGTTCAGCACCATTTCACTACACTATCTATTTTGCCGGGTATCGGCGCGACACTGTAGACAACCCTATTGTATTTAGATTCACACTCCCACACGCTGATTATTTCCAATTAACGACTTTACAGTATTTAATATTAAGACATTGTTTTGTTCGTCACACGCGCCCCATAGTGAGCTCGATCTATGTATGAGACCTTGTTACACATCATGGGGTGTGTCAATAGGAAACTAACGCAACTGTAATTTAACACTTGTTTTGCATCATAGATTAGATTGCTAAGTTATCGAGTTCATATATAATATTAAGTTAGCGTATTGTGTTCATTTCCACTGGACTGTGTCAATTCTTATGTTACTAGAATATCGACATACGCCCGCCACGTCACACAGCCATACATTATTTTTATCGTGTTTGTACCCAATATTTAGTTATAATAGATTTAAGTATAGACACGTTTATGTAACTTTTTTACACTCATCAAGTCAATAAAATAGTTGTAGATGGTAAATGGTTGTTTCAATTAATTAAATTCCATTAAAATTCCGACCCAATTGACGTTTATTTGATCGTCAGTGGGGGTACCAGTGCGGTGCGGCCGAGCGGGCCTGGGATGTGAGTCATCACGCCGCGCCGCGACCTCGATTGACATCACGGGAGCGCCGCGCCGCCGCCCGCGCGGGGGACAAAACATACCCCAAAACGATAATATTTAAAATTGGTTTATTGATGCAAAAAAAAATGAAATTAATAGATTATTGTACATGTCCATTATTGATTGAAAAGATAAAAATATACAAGTTCTTAATTTCCACAATATATATAAAAATATAATTCAACTCAGATCAAAGTCATATTATCCAATATCCTTGTGCAGTAAATCTTACATGTTAACAGAAAAGAGAATGGAGGAAACATCTAATTCCGTAACAATATTTGAACACCTATATAATTATTACTTTTAACAAAGTTCTAGCAGCAAAACATAGGTTGATAATTTATATTTAAATGAGCCAGTAATCATAAAACTTTAATCCATTTACAATAACGATAAATTTCTTATTTCTCAATTTCATGGGCTAGGGTCTTATAGGATGGTGGCCAGTGGTGTACATCAATAACACAAGGCATAGGGCACCACCAACATTGGAGACAGGTCACAGGGTGCAATCACCTAAGGCTCTCTAATATTTGTTCAAAAGTTACCGAGTCCTAAACGGTGTCAAATTATCAACTTTTCACTTGATACACTTGAATTATATAACAAGACAATAATATATTCTGAAAAAATTTAATGTATCCTTAATTCACATATTTAAACTTTACATACTGGTTCAGGCTTGCGGGCCCATCACCCAGGTCTTTTCGGAGCCTGCGTTAACTTTCACACAGCTGTTCAGAAGTTTCAGGCGCTCCCTTATCAGTATGATTAGATAGTAACTACTAAATGGTAAACTATATCTATATTAGGTCCAGACAGGCTTATATAATATATATCTATAAATGCAGTCACTTTAACATGTTAACCATTTTATGAACAATACCTTAATACAATGGTGACACTACAATGGGACCTTGAAAGATAATTTCGTGGTAAATAAGTGGTAGTCACTCATTTTCCTGTTCAATTAAATTTCAGAGGACTGTCTGTACCTAATATTGTTAATAATATTTTTATTTAAACAAAAATATTTTTTAGTTGCTTTTCATATATTTGAAAATCATAATTGAGAAACAATGAGAAGTATATACTTTAGAATAACATTTAGAGTGAAGTAGTGCCATGTATTAGATTACAACTGGAATGAACATTAATGAATAGTCAGTATTGTCACAGGGTGTTCTAGAACATACTCCTCATAGCCTCCAAATAAATGAATATGTTTATACTTACATCAAGTAGTATTTTAATTTATAACCATTTACAACTTCTGAACCTAACAGCATCCACACATTACAATTGGAATTTCTAGAGTGAAACACACACAGAATCGTTGAATCTATCCTTGAATATTATAACTATCAAAATAGACCAGAAGTTTTAAGAGATACATTTGTATAGATAGGTGAATGGATAAATCCCAAAACGCTCTGTGGATTTTCCACTTGTGCTTCAGCACTCCATCACAATAACTCAACAAATGCACATTCTCGAAATGCTACAAGTTTACCAAGCAACTATGCTCATCACCCGACCTAGTTAACTTTGGGAACAGTCGAGAGCCAAATCCGGGTATCAGAAGTCTTTCAAATTATTAAATATTTTATACCTAGACGCTTCGGAGGCTCCAGTGGCATTCTTACAGAATTAAACATTTCCTGGGCTTTTTGATGTCACTGTTGATAGGTGATCTCCTGTTGATTTGACGTACTAGGTCGAAGAAAACATCATTCACGTGTATTTTGGCTTTCGCCGAGGTCTCCATGAACGAGCAGTTGAAGTGGCGTGCGAGATTGCTGCCCTGCTCCTTGCCCACCACGCGCTCGGCTTCCAAGTCGGTCTTGTTGCCCACCAGCACCATAGGCACGTCGTCTTTATCCTTCACCCGCAGTATTTGCTCCCGCAGGTCTTGCAAGTCGTTGAATGTCGATTGTGCGGTGATGGAGTATACTAAGACGAAACCTTGTCCGTTCTTCATGTATAAGTCTCTCATCGCTGTAAATTGCTCCGTACCAGCAGTGTCTAGTATTTCTAGCATGCATTGTTGACCGTCAACTTCCACCTGTTTCCGATAACTGTCCTCGATGGTGGGGTCGTATTTCTCGACAAAGATGCCTTGTACGAACTGTACTGTCAGGGCAGACTTTCCCACGCCTCCGCTACCTAACACGACTATTTTGTATTCGCGCATTATTAACTATTATGTATCACGTGATATTATCAACTTAAATCAAAGATCAAATTGCTAAAAAGCACATTAACTAGTAAGTTATTGCAAAAAAAACCTTTAACAAGTCAAACCGCCATGACACCGTTAGCAGGGCGATGGCTCACTGTTTCGGTATTGCCATAGATAAATTTTAATAATTTACCACACAATTCCATGAACAAAGTCCAGTTTTTTCCATTGTACGCTAGCTGCAATATATTGAGTAATGCTTTATTGTGTCAAAGGGTTGCAAAGTTGTAATATTTTTTGCCCTTTTATTACAGTAGTAGCAAACCTGACCGCATTTGTTTGAATCAACAAAATGACTGCAGCGTGCATGCAACATGCACTTAGCAGTCCAATGAAAGTTAATTGAAAGGATGCATCAAATTATTCCATTATTTTAGATAATGCTCAACAAGCAAATAGGTATACACGACGTATATTAAATGCATTTAAAATGTTCAAAGTTTTGTACACAAAATCAGAAAACTGTGATTAAGGTAAGACGATCTACTTTGCCCATTTTGTGAATAAATACGAAACGGATAAAAATACTATTTTTTAAAAAGCATGGGAATTAAAAACGTGAATTTAAATAAAAATTTGAATTATAACATAATTAAAATTCAACGTAAAGATGTATCATATATAATAAATACACGAATTATTAATAACTACAATTTAGATCAAACTATGAGAAAAACTTGTGGTGGCGGAAGTAATTTATTATTTGTAGCCAAATTTAACGCATGCAATGAAACGAAACGTAATTTACGTATTTCCAAGATACCCCAATAGATGGCATTTGCCTTTACATTGAGTAAAGGCAAATGCCATCCTAGAATTTTAAAGTTTTTAAAATTCTAGGATTTCATATCCCTAATGATTACTGGGATAATAATGAATTGAATACTGGTTGTAACGATAGGTTACATGTAATTAGATTAGTATTTTTTATTTGTCGTAATGAATTGATGTTATCCAAATGTAATAGATGGCGCTATAGAACTGATACCTGTGGTTATTAATCCAGGTTAAGCTTATCCTCACGAGATGCCTCTACAATAATTTAAATTCAGATTGCTCTAAATAAATAAATGCTGATATGACTTTTCCTTCTTTGCTAAATAAGTTAATAACAATGCTTCGGAATCTACGAATCACTTAAAATTGTGAAAATAATTATATTTATCTAGATACTACTTAGGTACCTACGTTATACGTAAAAATAACATTAAGTAATCAAAATTTTGATTGTAATGATCAATAATTATTTATGTCTTCTGAAGAGAGCTCAGCTGCAGAAGCACAATCGCGTTCCGTTTACATCCAAGTACTAGTTAGAAGTACCTACCTATTAGTTTTAATGCAAAACTTGCGTGATGCACGAACGCACCCTATCATCCCCAAAATGGCGGCAATGATAGGGTCGACGCGGCAATTTAATTATAAAAAGTACATTTTTCGCGACAGTCATGTGCCACTCCTTGGAAAATACAATTATTTTACTGGATATTTATTCTGACGTACCGTTTTGTATAATTATGATCGCAACATTTGGATTGCTTCGTTACTTGATACAAGTAGGTATCCAAGCTATATTGTTTTTGAAATTGTGAAAAAAGTGTTATTATATTGTTGGCAGTTGGGGGACTTTGATCCTTATTCTGCAAACCCAATTTTATTATGTATTCCTCTTTCGTTTTACAGGGTCGGCAACATGCAAGTGATACCGCTGGTCGTGCAAGCGTCTATTGGCTATGGTAACCGCCATACCTATGCTTATTTGCCTCCTTAGTGGAATAAAAAAAAACGAGAATCCCGCTTTTCCAAAGCAGTCAAGCAATGACGTTTGACAGAAAACTTAATTTCTTGTTCTGGACTTTCGTGTGTAGCGGAAAGCAAAATAATGTGATTTAGAACTGTATAGTATAGGTATGTATAAATGATAATTGTTTGTTTTAGTTAGGAATTCATTTTTGTGTTTACCTATTCTCCAAAGATTCAGCGTCGTTCATAAAAATCTTGCGTTGTTCTAACAACGCAAATATGTTCCTACTGACTTATGTAGGTACAAATTAGATAATATTATCAATTAAAAATATTCATGAAAAGTAGGTTATAAAACATCGTTTATTTTTCTAAAAATTTTTGATAGGCAATAAAATTTTGATTAAAATTGCGATATTTATGATCAATTGCCTATAGATTTTATGATGGAAAAGTAGTAAACATTTTTAAGAGGCCATGAAACCAACGACAATAATATAATAAACTTTTCATGCTGGTCGGTTAAAGCTAACTCAATTTAAAAAAAACATGGATTTTTATTTTTTTGGAAGTATGACACCCAGTCTCCTCAAAATATCGGTAAGTATTGCTTAGAAATTAGATTGCGGAGAAATACTGATATAACAGCAATTAGGCTGGAAGCCGATCCCAACATAGCTGGGAAAAGAGTCTGAGGATGATGGATTTTAATTTATTTTTGAATTCGATTGATTTATTCGATTTTGAATTCGTCGCCAAATTCGATTTACGCAATGAACATAATAATTTAAAACTGTTAATTATCTCACGCTGGTTTAAGGATCCAGGTCATAACCACAAAATAATTCTTATTTACAGTGCACAGTGGTCTTGGTGGACATGTGATAGGGATAGTGCGGAGTCTAATGCATTGTACAGACAGGTTAAGCTATCCAAAACTGTCAAATATTTCCCAATTTGAACCTTAATGTATTGCATTAAAGATGAAAATCAATCAAAGAAATTTGACAGCTTGTGCTAGCTTGATGTGCTGGCCTTTGGGAGGCGGCGAGGTATGTCGGACTACTACCAACTTACCTTCAAATATCTAACATTCACATCAGCAAGGTATGTATAAATTTTATGCCAATTATCTTTTAAACCTAGACTGTGTTTTTGGCTACCAGTTATGCACCTATATTACTACCAATAAATTCGAAATACCTGCCAGAATGGATAAATTCTCACCAAATTGTCTTTCATGAAATATTGTAAGGATGAAGCTATTTTCTTTTTTATTCTAAGCCATAAAAATATATAAACGCTTAGATAAAGTTAATTTCAGACGAAATATTTTATATTCACGCTAAATCTAACCTTTATTAAACGCAAGGCGCCATACAAAATATGCTACTATTAAACAGCACAATTTAATAGTATGATCTTTTGTATGGCGCCTCGCGTTTACAAATAATACACTTCTCCAACACAGAAACATTTAAATTTCAATTGAAGCAGTTTCTCAATATTAATAAAAATCTTAATGACAAGTTCAATACACAAAAGTAATTATTAGGTATACGGACACATTATTATATGACATTTTATTAACTTAGTTGACATTTTGTATAGATTGGATGTAATGTGAGATGAATATATTAATTTTATTGTTATTTTTTATTGTATTATGAACATTATTGAATATTGCATGCTAAAATTGCAGAGTATAACTGCACAAAAATGTTTGTACTTACCAACGTATTGACCTATATTCGCAATAAAAAAAATAAATGGAAATTGAAAATTTACTGTACGGAAAAAAAATCTAAACTAACCTAAGTTTCGGTAAAATAACATTTGGTAAGCATTTATCCAATTTGGTAAGAAAAAAAAAGTAAATTCAAAACGTACAATTATTCTGATGAGTGATATTTATTTTGGAACTTAAAACGTTGTATTTTAGGCACCTCAATATAGAGTGGGTTTTATTTATATGAACTTAATCCGCCTTATTCCAAAACGCGGACTAAAAATAGTTCTAGGATTAGTACCAGGTTTAAACTATGAACTAAATAAAACGTTATTACAAAATGAAGATTATCACTAGTCCTGGTATTATCTATGATACTAAAGTTAAACCGCCGAGACCCCTAGTTTAACTATGGTACTAACTTTGGTAGCGACTTATTTTGAGGTTAACGTTGATATTATTTCGTGACTTTTATTTGCAAATCGTAAAAAATGGATATTAACTTGATTGACTTGATGGATTTGGAAGATTTGGACATACTGGAAACTCGGCAATCTGCTAGACGTCGTCATTGTGTAAATCCTTTTGAATTGAGTGACCAAGACTTCAGTTACAAGTATAGGTTTACAAAATGATTTGGACAAAAATAGTGGATCTTTTACGTGAAGATTTAGCCCACGACCCTCGAGGATGCCCATAAGTCCTAAAATTCAAGTTTTTTTTTTATACCACTAAGGTGGGAAACAATCCAAACGGCCCACCTGATGGTAAGCAGTTACCGTAGCCTATAGACGCTTGCAACCCCAGAGGTATCACTTGCGCGTTGCCGACCCTGTAAAAATCTTTTCACACCCTTCTTGAAGAACCCCATGCTATAGTCTCTGGGGAAAACCTGGACCGGGAGCTGATTCCACAACCTAAGCGTGCGTGGGAGAAAATGCCTCTGGAATCGCACGGTATGAGACCAAAGTGGTGTGCGCATTATTTTATTCGTAGATCCAAGACGATACAGCTGATTTACATGGTGTGTCTCAACCAGTTGTCAGTTGTCACTTATGTAATTCGCTTCATTTCACGCACGAGTTGTTGAAAAATATAACAACTTGATTATAAAAAGAACATCAAAAATACAAAATTGTGCTTGTTTAATAGATAAGAACCTAAATAACATACACAATAACAATTTATCAATATATTTTTTATTGATAAATACTTATTAAAAGCGTTTCAAGTGTGAAGTCAATATCAATATTTAAAGAAACGGAACGTTGCTCCGACAGAGACCTATAAGAACGAATGAAAGAACGCAGTATTTTGATTTTAATCTGTGGATAATACTTAAACCTGTAACTATCTTTGGTACTAGCTGATCCTGGGATAGTCTTGGTTTTGTAATAGAAACACGTTTTAATCCTACTACTAACTTTAATACTGTAACAAACCTAGATCTATTAGTTCTGGTTTAATCCCAGTACTATTGAGATTTTTGTAATAAGACAGAATATATTTTTCTTGGTACTTAGTTTTAGGGTCTAAAAACCATTTAAATTTATCCTGTAGACATGTGTTTTGTCCATGTAATTCTCGACTCTATGCAACCAAAAATCTAGGTCACGATTTTTACGCCCCGTCTCTATCTAATCTAAGTGTCTAACCTAAGTATTGTAAGTGGAGTTTCCCCAAGATTCGAATTCAGACCCCCGAGCATGTGAGGGCAGCGCTCTAACCGCTAATCTATCATAGCTACTAGATTCTAAAAGCTTCAGGTGCTAATATAATTACATAAACTAGGTTTAAAATGATTGAAATTCTCAATTTATCAGTTGACGAGCTTTGACACCACTGAGCGCTCCCCGAGTGTCGCCGCCCGGCTAATGAGATAACTTTGTAAGAACGTTGCGAATATTAAATAAGTCCGATAAGACGCCGCTACAAAGTTGTGTCGTGCAGAAATTATTTATTTAATGAATTACTTTGTCACCTTTGGTAGATCTTACTCGCTACTTAGGCATATAACATTTTACTTAACGGAAGATGTTTTTTGAATAAATTTAGCAGCTTTACGTACTCTGTGAGGCACGGAGGGGTCTCGATGTGTTCAGAATGGTCACCCCACCACAGACTGACCGCAGCTAGCGCAGCTTTACCTTGCAGATCGGTAGATCAGCGTAGTTATAACATATCCACGAGCCTCTCACGTAAGCAGGAGCCCATCTAGTTTGTACACGATTTAACGTAGTCTGTACAGACGCCAGCAGGTCAAGCTAACAAATTGTCCAATACTGTCAAATTTTCCCAATTGAATATGAACTTTATGTCTTTGTATTAAAAATGAAAATCAATCAAGAAATTTAACAGATTGTGATAGCTTGATGTGCTGGCCTGTGTATGTACGTAAGTCGTGCATAAAAAATGACAAAATAGTTCAAACTATTTTGCCATTTTTTATACCTACCTACACGATGTCAACCTACAAAAATGTACTCCTTATGTACTCCTTATGTACTCCTTATGTATTCCTTATGTATTCCTTATGTACTCCTTATGTACTCCTTATGTGTCGGTGCTCTCCCAGGCACGGAGAGAACCCGGTGCCGGAGTATTCCTCTTTCGGCACCAATTTTTTCAGCACCAATGATTTGGGCACCTATAAAGTGGAATAGCTTGGGTACTCATACCATAGGTGCTAAAAAAGAGGATTACTCCCCGGTTTCGTCCATACATAGATTGTCGCAATGACAAGCGCAGCTTAACTTTTTATAAATTTACTTATAACTTACAAAAAAAATTATGAACTGTGTCATAAGTTTGTATGTTACATAATTATGTAAAATATCGAAATACCTCGTTCAAGCAAGGAGATTTTCAGGAGTTTTTAAAAGTTCTTTTGATTGGCAGTCTCATGTGACACAATCACGTGAGTGTCATGACACTCACGTCCCGCCACACTATCATGCTCATCCGTTGCGTGTCGGACACTAATTAACATATTAATTGCTAGCAATACGTGTCGTGATTCACGCAACGCCGAGCCCCTTTCGTAGTGGGATATGTAACCGGAAAATGCCAGGCCTATGTTTTTTTTTCAGGCATTTTATCTGTTTCTACCATAATGCTTGTTGGATAAAAGAAAGAATATGAATATAGGTTTATAGGAAAACTAGTAAACCGTTGTCAGCCAGTTGAGAACTGGATAAGGGAGGTGTATTACCGAGAAAAATATCGTGCAAAGAATAGAATACACTTATTGGCGGTAGAGGAAAAACGTACGATTCTATCGTCAGAAAATGTTGATTACCTGATTTTCATATAGACGTAAATCGACTAAAAATATGACGGTAAAATCGATGGAAATAAAATATTAAATTCCATCAAAGTACGAGTACCTAAATGGCTTTATATACTTATAGAAAGTAGCACGAAAAGACATTCAATTCAGTAGACACATTCAATTTAGTTGCATTCCTAAATCTCCAGAATATCTTCGTGACTCCAACAATTTGTCTAAAAGTGTAAGCATCAGATACGTTCTTTTCATTTCGCTTCCATTGTGCAAAATACATAATAAGCAAGTTTTTTAAAACATCCCTGCCATTGTTAGCAAACAAACGAAATGTCTGCATTTTTGTTTTATATTTCCATTCCGTCGAGTTCTGTTTTGTAAGAATAAAGTGTTTTATCGAAATTCATGTCTTGCACGTCTGAAAGTAGAGGAACATCTGTGTGGACTGAGAAATAATACTAATCCTTGCAGTTGTGCTTGTGAAACAACTCGATTGCTTTGCCAATGTTCGAGTGAACTGAAAAACAGCTGTGGTTATCGATGTCTTGTAAATGGAGCATTGTGACTCCAGGAATACTCTGACTGAATAAATCTTCAGAATGATCTTTATCTGAAGATCTGCTTGTCTAGAAAAGTGTGGTAAACCTTTATATAAAGAAGGTCTGTTGAGACTGGTCGAGGTCGTTTCGATTTCCTAACACTTCCTTGAAAGCATCGTCTTCGCGAAGACTCATATTTCTTATGTCTCTAAGTTTGTTTTAGGGTTTCTTCTCAAAATTATAGTACTAAAAATCAAAAACAACATTTATATTAGTAATAATTTATACCAAGAAAAGAAAATTTTAAATAAAGTGTTAATAAAAACGACCAAAGTGGTAAAGTTCTGGGCCAACAGTATTTAAAATTCGAACCATCGACGCGAAGAAGAAGAAGAATATGATTATCATTAATTAACGCAACTTAGGTATTTATATTTTTGTCAAAGACTTGGAATTTCAATCACATGAACAAATTGTATATAATTATGTATAATCTACAAAATTGAAACGACAGGAACCTGTTTTATCTTGGAATTTGAAACCTAAATGTGATGTATTTTTACAATTATTAAGTGAATCTTAAAGTACTTTAACTTAATAACATCGAAAAGCTTTCGCTGTGCGAATTCAGCTCGCATACCTAATGCATCTTATGACGCCCCACCAATTGACGTCGTATTGAGTACGTTAGAAAAACATGGGATATCGTCCTATTCAACTGAACTTACGTTTACTTAAATGGACTCCCTTTTTGGGTGTATGAAGCTGGACTAGGCTAGCATGGTGGATCTCAGTACCGATAAAAATATCCATAACCAGCAATAGTATAGTACCATAAGGACTATATTAAAATTTGCACATTCCAAAAACTAGGTGCTTACTTTTTGCAAGGGTTAACGTAAATAAGTAGGATCTGAAAAGGTTCGATCGAAAGAATATTGTCTTGTTCGTTATTAAAAAAAAGATTAATTATTTAGTGGATCGACTATTGATCGAGTGTTATCGCAAAAACAAGTAAAGTATATATTCTGGTTTCATTTCATACCTACTCTAGTTGGCTGTATAAAAGATACTTTGTAATAAACAAACCGCAACCCTCAATTCTGCCAAAACAATTTAGTTTCGGTCGATGATTGACGTCGGCACGAATTACTCGTGCGCAAACAAATTAACAGGACAATCCAGAAATTTAATTACTTCTAAAACAGCAGTCCACGGGTATGTTGAGCCCGAGCCCGGAAGCTTACCCATCAGCTTTCCAAACATTAGATTTCGTGTTAAAACTTGACTTGTAAGCAACCTTTTGTGAAGGTCAGTAACTTGTAGGCTTTAGATATATTTTTTTTAATATTTATACTACTAAGGTGGCAAATAAGCATACGGCCCACCTGATGGTAAGCGGTTATCGTAGCCTATAAAGGCTTGCAACACCAGGGGTGTCACTTGCGTGTTGCCGACCCTGTAAAACGAAAGAGGAATAGTTAGGTTGGCAGTATAAGGGCCAAACCACTGCCAACACAACGTTTCCTCGTGCAGCACTGGCAACTTTACTCGCCGTAAGAAACATAACACAGCTCAAAGCAGTGTTATTTCACTTCGATTTTCTGCAAGGCGAAGGTACTTCCCCAGTCGGGCAGCTCCAATTTGAGTGGATTTACTCCCACTATGCCCTACCTCCCTTCTCGATACAATAAAATATACCAGCTTGTCACTGTGACTGTCTATCAAGCCTCTGATCGACATAAATGTCGTAGGATTGATTTCCTCGCAGAATAAATATTTGTGAGGCAAACAGGCAGAAGAAGCAAGCTCTGCAGCGCTGCTGTTCAAGCGGTCTGAACGTTTTGAAATCAAACGGTTTCACCACGATTTCGGTAAGATCTGGTCTATTAACAACGCAGAAAAAAAAAGTAAAAAAAAATAACGTACAGAATTAGAATAAATTATTTGCCCCTTCATTCAATACTACACGGGTTCCTCACAAAATGAAAAAACATTATATAACGTCGAATTTATGCGGTATCTTGGTACCAGTAATTCGGAGAGAATGTAGGTACAGTCAAACGGGGTGAATAGGGACGCAGGGGTGAAACGAAACAAAACTTTGAGAGGGATTTTTAGCTTTAATTATTATGGTTTGTTGGAAAAAGGAACTCTAATATTGTTCCTAAATAATAAAAAACCATTAGAAGACCTTGTTGGCATCGAACTATAATAATTAAAGCTAAAAATCCCTTTCAAAGTTTTGTCTCAATTCACCCCTGCATTCCTATTCACCCCGTTTGGGTACTTACCATCTTACACCTTAGTATCTTGCACGTTAGTATCACGTGCACGTCACGTGTAAACTTTTAATAGCGAAGTTTGGTTCAAATAACAGAATATGACTGTATTGTGGCACAATACGGACGGCAAGCGCATGAATGAGTTCGTTAGAGTTCTGACGTAGCTTAGGACGGCATTGCACCAACGAACTACGAAACTTTATTCGCTTATATTAGTCTTCCAAATGAATGATTCTTGTTAGTACCTTTTAATGAAAACGTTGATTAAACATAGCTGCCTAATTTGTTCTAGTCATCTACGTGCTCGTGACTCTCTAGGTCGAGCAATGTTAAGTATACTTAGGGTTTTCTATGAAATTTGGCTAATTAATGGCAATGGGCTCGCCCCCTATTACATGGGACATAAATATACCGGGGTACTGTGGGAGTGCTACAGTACACCTCTGCCTCACCCTTCAGGGAGACAGGCATGTATGTATGTTGTTCTATGAAATTTTCAGAAGCAACTCGGAATTCAGATTTGTGTCCGGTCGGTGGTAATACGACATACGTGCCCCCCGTCCTTATGATAATTAATAATCACTTATATCGTTATTATCCAGAAATTGGGCTACGGAGGTCTGATGTCAGTTGCTTCGTGTCGATATTCAGCTGTATATTTTTAGGTTAGATTAAATACTAGGATGATATTAGAATATTGTCACGCTTTATTACAGAAATATTTAAAATGTATTATTGTAATACAAGTAGCTACGTGACTAAAAAAATACACATAAAGGTTACGAATAATTAGTCCCATGAAGTCATACTCTATTATAATTAATATTTCGACAGTTTTAAATATTATTTTGACTTTTCCAGGAATTTTAATGTGCGCAGTCATTACCACTTCAATATGATTAAAAAAGTTTCGTGATTGGGTTGCCTCTACGGCGAGGTAATTTAGAAAATTAGACAATGAGTTCTTTGTACAGGTTTTATAATTATTTTTGTTTTTAGGGTTATTAGTATGGATTAATAAAGTAAAGTAGTCATACAGTGATATGAAATTGGAATGACATTATTAAAGGCACACAGCTCTGACTTTTCGAAATCATGTGATTAATTTATCACTTGCCTAAACGGTGAAGGAAAACATCGTGAAGAAACCTGCATGCCTTAGACATTTTCTCGATGGCGCGTAAAGTGTACCAACCCGCATTAATCCAGCTACTATAGTCTAATCCCTCCGATTTTTAAAGGACATCCGTGCCCATCAGTGGGACAATATATGGGTTGATGATGATCCACACTAATATTATAAATGTCAAAATAATTTGTCTAGGTATATTTTCCTTTGCCCTATCCAATTTTCCTACGTCCCATCGTTTTTCAGCCGGCGAAGTTAAATTGATCATTTAAAACTCGTATAATAGGCGCTAGAAACGTTTGGAGAGTGCCTTAGTTGTTGAGCGGGCCAATAAGATATCGAATTCAACGCCTCGATCACTTCCACACTAGTTTGCGTTCAATATATTGTGAGCTTTTTATTATTATCACTGCTGAAATTTCCTTTTACGGTGTATTGAGTAGCCTTTGTTTTTTTTTGACATTCCAGGGTCAATGTTTACTTTGAGAATATAATCTTAATATTGTCTTCTTTAATTTCCTGTAGAGTAAATTTCAGCTTCGAAGGAAAATTTGGAACAAAACATTTATTTATGATTTTGTAAATGATGATTTTGAAGATGTACTTTAGGTTGTCCGTTCTTCCATTTATAGTTTTGCCCGAACTACGCACATACTATCAACAATTTTGGCGGTTGAACATTTTCACCCTTATTTTTAGGAGTGTAAGGTCGAAAAGGTGGTTAATGTCTAACGTACTTCACCGTACCTGTCTTACCCACAACATTATACTGCGTCATAAGTCCTGTTCAAATATTCAATAGATAGGCGAAGACAAGCTTTGACGTACGAATTTTAATGAGCTCACATTTTGCCAAGTAACGCTTTTCGGTTTGTTTAGGATGTTTTGGGTGCAATTTTTTTCTGAACATTGATCCCTGGACCTCGGACGCTACTAAAAATAGTTGGGTTGATTGGATTCCGACGTACAATGTATGAATTCTGCGGATTTGTTCAGTGGAAGGTTCTAGTTTATACGGTTAGATTTAGATACTTTTTACTCAATCTTTATACGTAAGTCATTGAACTCTGGAAAAGTGAATGGGTGAATTTACTTTATTCATTGTAGATTAACGAAACGTAGATAGGCAATGAAAGAAGTGCTCTAACGAATACCAAAGCTAGACCATAAAGTTAAAAGATTTATAATGGTTTTCAGTCAGTAAGCTATCAGAATTACCTTTATCTTTTACCTTTGAGGGATTTCCATGAGGATAGGTATTCAATATTAATGTTGAAAAATGTTTCATGTTGTGTCGCACGTCGAAAATAATTATAATTTTATAAACACCAGCTTGACTCGCTGCAAGGCTTTTATAATTATTATATGGTGGACTATACAACAGTCCACTAACTATCTTGTTTTGAGAGGAGACATGTGGCGATAATGTCTAGCGCAATATGCAATACTGGCAGCCGATTTCTTTTTTCTATCTTAATAATAAGAGTTAAAACAACCATTTAGAGTATCGATTGTAAGTACTCGTACATTAGCATTCAATACTAAGTACCTAGTGGTTTGCTCAAGATTTTCTTATTTTAAAAGTAAAACCTGAATTAACTTCCATTGTAATTGGAATCGAATTTACAATTTCACTGGGAGTGCACAAAAAGTTCAATTACCATTGAAGACTGGTCCGCATGATCAGACTACTAATTAGAGTTCTGTCTGACTGCTAAATCGATCTATTTCTGTGCTTAAGTCCTTTGAAGGCTTAGTTCGAGTTAATGTATATATGCTAAAGTGCATTCATCTAGACTGATTGACTTAACATATCATCTCATGTTATGCAGTGTAATTGAGTGTTTAATGACGGGAAAATGTATCTTTCCTAACCTGACCTGATGACTTGAGTTTCAAAGTATTCATTTATACCGTAGTGAAATGCTAATCCAGTTAATTTAAAAAAAATGTATTGGATAGCCCAATATTTGAAGAAGGTTATGGGTTAAACATCACGCTACTACACTTAGGAGCCGAGAAGAAGTTAAACGATGGTTGAAACAGTATCATATAATCTAAGATCTTTAAAATATACAGATATTATGTTTAGCAGTGTACATTGTACATTTTATAATGTCCATTGGAACAATGTAATTAGACGGTCCGATTTACCAACTCTGTGATCCGTGTGATCGCCTTCTTCTCTTCCTTTATAAGTACTTCCTTTATATCTTTGTGGAACTTCAATGGTCAGGGCACTACACACTCGGCTGTTGAGTGAGAGATCTTTGCTGCCAAAGTCGAGAAAATTATGAAATTCTTATTAGTAATTCTATTTGTGCCTATATTTCCATAGTACATGGGAACTAAGGACATACCTGCGAAGTATGGGTGTATATTATGGGTACCGTTGCCTAATGTCTAATCATTCAGGGCCACAGGCGTAATAGTATGCTATAACATGTTTATATAGAGCTCTGGCCAATATCAGTCTTTATGATTATTCGACATAGTATGGACAAACCATGTGTTTTTTAAACAGGTGCTTTTTTAAACTTACTTACTTTCAGTTAGACTATGTGTCGGAATCCGAACAAATGTAATTAATCAGCATCCACTGCCATTTCCGTAACGAGAACCTAACATGTAACACGTACGCACGAGATTTGCATAGGTTATTAATCCTCTGTGCGAAAACAATAGGATTTCGTTGGATAGATTTTTTTTACGTAATTTAATTCTATTTGTTTAACTCCGATTGTTTTTCTTCCATCTTTTATGTAGATTGTGGGTTTGTTGTATTTGAATGGTTTTGGTTATATTTCGGCGTGACAATAGCTTACAAAATCAGCCAATGGGGTTTGGTGTATCTGTCGAACACTCGATAGCAGTTGGAACAGCAGTCAATCAGTTAGCGACGGACGTCTGATCCGTGTCTAGCGATTTTAGTTCCTCAGGTGACTGGTAGAGGGCTTTCCATACATGAAAAAATTATAGATATGCTAACGTCTAGGTTACTTAGTTCCTGGTTACACTGCAGACGTCGTAGCTCAAGTTCTCCACATTTCATCATGATGGACAAGAATAGAGGTAAGCAGCGAGAAATTGAAGCAAGGTTTCTCTTGCATCGAAAAGCTGAAAGGGTACTGAAAATAGACCGTAGCATGACAACAATGTGCGTTGAAAGCTGCGTAAAAGACAAATCCATCAATGGAAATGTAGAAGGAAGACAAGGCCAGCCGAACTCGGATGATGGAATAAAGCTAGTAACAGGAAGATGAATAAAAAAGAATACGTAATCTTTCAAAATGATCACCTGACTTCGTTAAATTATTATAAGTATACTAATAAAGACAACATAAAACTAAAATTCATAACTCTACAACGAAATTGAACTATAAAATAAATTGAGATGCTATAATAAAAAGAGTCGCAACACCGCGCTACGAACCACCGAAAAAAGAGGAATTCGCAAAAGCACAGATTTTATGGTAATGTGTAACCTTGAAAGTTCAGGCGACACTCAGCGACTTTTTCGTTGAAAACCGTCGTAAAACCGGTCCGACATAAGGGTGCCATTTCGTCCGGTTTCTTGACTTATGAACGGAAGTCTGCGTTGGATATTCCTTGGAACTGTGCTGTTTAGGAATTTAGTTCTAGTAAACGTTTGCTTGCGTGTGTTTGATTTAAAGGCGGTTGATTTGGTAGGAATTAAGATTAAAAAAACATTTTTTTTTTATACCACTAAGGTGGCAAACATGTATAGGTACGTCACAGCTGATGGTTAGCGGAAACAAGCCTATACACAACGGGTATCGCTCGCCGGCCCTGTAAAAAGAGAATAGTTAGGTTGGCAGAATAAGGGTCAAATCACCCCCACTGTCAATAATCCATTTCCTCGAGCAATGGCAACCTGGCTCACCGTTAGGGACACTACACAGCTCAAAGCTGTGTTATTTCACTTCGATTTTCTGCAAGGTGGAGCTACCTACTTCCCCAGTCGGGCAGCTCCAATTTGTGTGGAATTACTCCCACTATGTCCCCTCTTAAAAAATATATAATTATGTAAGTATAGTAATGCAAACTATGTTATACTTGTTGGTGTGTCCCTTGTACCAGAACATCGTGCGGATAGCCAGATATCGCTATTAAGGTAGACTTATCATCATCAACCCATTTAATGTCCCACTGCTGGGCTGTCTCCTGTCAGAATGAAGAGGAGAGTGAAGATTGTGAAGTCTGCCAACCCGCATTAGGTCAGCGTGGTGGACTAATCCCTGTCATTCTGAGGTATATTACTCGTAAATTGTTCAATCATTGACACGATAAGGAGAACGAGAAGTGTATAATTTTCGGTAGAGTTCACTAAGTACTTAGGTCTACATTATATCTCAACAAATAGACCTTAGGAACTGTTTTGAGATTATAACTTAAGCTTAACTTAACATACCCGCACTAGGCCAGCGTGGTAGTCTATAGCCTAATCCCTCTTATTTGTGGGAAGAGACCCGTGCCCAGCAGTGGGACACTATAATGATGATATACTTAAGCTTACTGACTTAACTTATACGATACTAACTGTTGCCCGCGGTTTCACTAAAGGGTTTTTTGAGATAACTGGTAGCCTGTGTCCTTCTCCAAGGTTTAACCTATCTCTATACCAAATTTCATCAAAATAAGTTAACTAGTTTTTGCGTGAAAGCGTAGCATACCGACAGATAGACAGAGGGCAGTTATATGTAGATCATTAGTGGTGAAAGCCATATTTTTAATACATAATTATTATGTTTTAATTAAACTAATAACAAAACGTAGGTACGAAGTTTTTAATTTTGGCATGCAAAGTTTGTATTATATAAATACTCTTGAAACTTAGAATGCGGTCGGTACACAGCTAGAAGCTTACGACCCGTGTTTTTAGACCTTTACAGAAAGTTGTAAAAGGTTTATGTATTAATTAACTGTACAACAGTTTGCATAAAACTGTAAGTTGCTCGTGTACTAGATTTTAAGCCCGGTTACAGCAACTAAAACAGTTATAAAACTATACAATATATACTAAAATATTACTGTTATAATAACTGTTATTATGAAGAGGCTTTCCATCTAATCTAAGGTTAAATAAGTTGGAGGACGGAGCTCAAAATTTACACTTTAATAGCTAAAATTTTGCAACACTCCTACAATCCGGTTGGCTGGAGTTTCAAATAACAGTGTGGTATCTCGTATCCGCGCCGGTTCGGATACGGTACCGCGGATATCCGAAACCACGGCTAGGGTTAGATTATTTTGACGTGCAAGTACTTAGTGATTTGCACGTTTATTTCGTGTCAAATTGGTCGTTATCGTGTCAAATTGGTAGTGGGAGGATGTTATTAAAACTAATTTACACGCTGTTAAACATACTGTTTTGTCAATATTGCTAATCTGTTAGGTTTTTATAGAAAAATGTAAATCCAAACTACTTAATATTAAGTAACTCTGCTTGTTTATAATGTTTAAAAATTTTGGTTTAGAGATAATTAACAGCGTATTTTCATTCAATACAAGGCCAGAACGCAGCCTTAAGAAATAACTGCTATTAGTTGTGCCCCACATAATTATGTACGCGCTTTAAGTCAAATGTCATACAAATATTGTTGAACGCATGCGATTTATTAAACACTTTGGCCAGACTTTACTGTCGCTCACTCAGTGATCGCTTTCATTGCACTTAAAGGCATACCTTTCTGAAACATAATTCGATAAATTTGACTATTACCATTCATAATTATTATGCAGTGTGGATGATTTATTAGTTACTTTTATTAAAGTCTAGTTTATCCGCACCGCGGTTAGAGTGGCGGCTACAATAGATACGTGTCACTGTCCTAGCGCTCCACGAAAGGTCATCACGGGCAAACCGCAGAATACAGCACAACTCTAAGTTAATACCACACCAAGAACCCTTCAATTGAGACTCAAGTTTTATGAGAAAAAAAATACCATTAAAAATCTATAGAATGTCTTCTTCAAAGTTTCTGAAGTGCGATCCGATAATGAAAAGAGGGAAACTTTTTACTTGTTAGGTCCTTAAAATTTGAATTGGTTAATAAGGGTCATATTTTGAGGTTTAACGCTTGACGGATTTGTTTAAAGGCTCAATTAAACTTCGTGGAAATCAAAGTTAACTATCATATTGCTTTATTCAGCAAATTCAAATTGTTTCTTTGGCCGCAAGAGCGGGAGCTAAACATGAGGTCTTATTTGATTTCAAGGTCGAGTAGTATTGTTGTAATTTTAATTAAGGAACTGTTCGTAACCAGATCGGAGTGTGGATTTGTGCCTGGCATCAGACACCTGAGTGTCAAGTGTGGTTCATCAACATCGATAGGCTCATCGAATATTGCTGGGCATCGATAGAGCCAGTATACGGCGTTTGCTAAACACAAGGCGTTTGTTTAGCAAACATCGGCGTACCTACGTTGAGTATTCTTTGCCCGGCTTATCTTATCAATAGATTCTCTACTTAACTTTTTAATATTAAAAATTCATTTTGCGTATGTACCTTGTATAATATATATTACATATTATTAATATAGCGATCTATTAAGTATGAATATAATTAAGTACAATAAATAAATAGCGTAAATAAAGTGCATAACCTATTAATTTTTAATCATTGATATTTTAATGCTGAAATAATAATTTATACATAATTCATAATATTATTCATACATAACATAATTTAATAAATAAATACATACCTACTTGTGATTAGAGTTAATAATTTAAAGAAATAAATACGAAATATTAATTAATATGTATAGCCTACTATAAGGCAATATTGCAATGCTGTAAAAGGCCGCTAAGTTATAAGTTCACTAAAATGTAATGTAACACCATATACAGCCTACACTTAGTAAGCAATAAATCTTTGAATCTTTGAAAAATTTAGTAGAGAATCCAAATTCTGAATTTGTTTTTAAATAAATCATATTTTGCGACACCTACAGACGTGATTGTTTCAGTTAAAAACTGGCAGTGCTGAAGGGATTTAATCCACGCTTTTTATCGCAGTTTCCCTACGGAATTAACAATATTGATGGTTTGTCGCTTTTATTATTTTTACCATAAATAATTTCTTGGGGCATAGGTACTTTCGGATAGGGACTTATTCAAATAATTAACTTTAAAGAAAAAGAAAACATGAACATTTACAATAATGTACACTGTACAGCGCCTTCACGTTTACTTCCTCGTTGTCAAAGGCACGTTTGCTCGTTGAAATAATGCAGGGGCTATACGATCCGTACTGTGTCAGGTCGCAGATGTTTCCACTTTTGGCTCGTCACGCTTTTTTATCGAAGTACTACTCTAGCTCTTAGTTACCAGTCATCGTGCGCGTATGAGATGATACAGCACTTGTAACATCGAACTTTTGTGAAAACGAGACGGTTGTTGAGAAACAAACTTAATGGCACCATGTAGCACTAAAAATGAAAAACATTGCCTTGTAAAGTGTCTTTAAGATATCTATTTACAAATAAATAATTATCATTTATATATATAGAGTAATATAAGTACAGAGGACAGCACATCAAGCTACCCCAATCTGTCTAGATTTTCATCTTTAATAAAAAGTAATAAGGTTCAATTGGGAAAATTTGACAGTTTTGGATAGCTTGACCTGCAGTCGAATTACATTACATCCTGTATGGTTAGGCAGAGTAAGGTAAGTAAAATAATATATTATTGTACTCCTACAGTTCACTAGTATGTTTAGTTCTCATGTAATGAGGGGAGACCCTATTGCCAGTAACCAGACTGTAAAATAATGAGTGATTAAAAAAATTTGGCAAACCATTGTTACATTTACTCAAAAACATCCAAATATGCGTTTCGTTTTGCGTATGTGATGACGCGGCGCTTTTAAACTTTGTTACGAATTTACGACGCCTGTCATTTATTTTGTTGTATTTTGTTTAGTCGACTTCTGCTATGTGTAAACGCGTTTCGTAATGCGCTGTCATTGAGACTGAAGCTTTTTCTGTCTACTGTCAAAAGTTTTTATTTTATCTATGGTTTTAAATAGCAAAAGGAGGTGAAGTGTTCAACTTCGTACCCTACAAAATAATAACAATTTGTATAAGATGTTAAATACGAAAGATTTGTTACGTGATGTGTTGGGTGCTTAACCAAGAATCGAGGAAGGCCGGGCTTGCAAGCAAAATCAATAAGGTAGTTAATTTTTATTTATTAAGGATCTTTTATGAAAGATATATGTTTTGTCGTGACATTGACGACACATTTGGTGCGGCGACTGAACAATCGGCTGCCAATGCCACGGGTTTTGGGTTTGATCCCGCACGGAACAAATATTTGTATAACCCACAGGTAGTTGTTCCAGGATTAGGTATTTGTTTATGTGAAAGTTTGTGTCACGATATAGGAGAAAATCTTAGTGTGAGTAACTTGAAACTACAAAACATAGCTACAAGGTATTTTTTAAGTGTAATTCTTCACTGATATGAGACCACAGCTTGCACACTGGAATTACACAACTAACAATGCTAAATTGTATTATTCATAGAAACAAAAATTGAAAAGGATGCAGTGATAGCCTAAGTGACCATTGGACTGCGAAGTAAGGTCTCGAGTTCGAATCAAAGGCGTGCCTTTGATTCGAACTCGAGACCTTACTTCTACTAGCTCTGACTTTTCGGAATCATGTGCGTATTAGTAATTTAATTTTATCATTCGCTTAAACAAGGAAAACATCGTGAGGAAACCTGCATGTCTTAGAAGACTTGTGAAGTCTGCCAATCCGCACTATGTAGCGTGGTGTATAGTCCACCACGCCTAATCTCTCAATCTGAGAGGAGACCAATCTGAGTATATGGGTTGATGATGAAACATTTTTTATATCTTGGCAAAGACTTAAAGACTTTATCCATTTGAATTGACAACATTTAATAGTATTTCATCTCTATCAAGAATAATCACTGCAGAACAAACCAATCAACTGACTACGTCCGGGCAGTTAGTAATCATGTTTTTGGAGTATCGTATAGTAGTTGTACTTTGCTCGTTCTAAGATCAAACAGGGTGAGTAAATAGGTATGCTATTAGCTATGGGTATTGGATTTTCGTATGGTCTTAGAAATCAATTAAGATATAAAACGAAAAGTGATACTCTTCAAAAACCTTCAAGAAAAGAACGTACGCCTCTGGTGTTGCGGGTGTCCATGGGAGGCGGAAATCGCTTACCATCAGGCGTTACGTCTGCTCATTTGCCCCGTATCCCATTAAAAAAAACTCTGAAGAACGCTTTCGAAACTACTTACGAAGGAAAAAATTCACGCTAATGAAAATGTTTGATTAAATAAAATGTTATTAGGTTTAGGTCCTTATACATGAAGTAGCTGTTTTACTCGTATATAGAAAAAATATTTTTTCATGAAAAGTATGTACCTACTTAATGTGTATTTATACAATTAATCGAAATAAATAAATATCAGCATAGCATCAATAAAACATTTCTAGTCGAATGTAAGATATCGAACTTCAAACTAGCCAGCATAAAAATTGGCGATAACGATTACTTAAATAAAAAAAAAAGTGCTAACATAAAGTACTTGTTTTTAATTTATTCGTCGATGATGAAGCACCCTTGAAGCCTTGAGCCTAGAAGTAACCTATTCACTCTGTCATGGGATTCATGACATTCGCTACGATCGTGACAGGCTGTGGTCCAGCAATCCCTTCAAAGGACGCGGATTCTCCTTGCTTCCTATTAGAAGGCACACATGCACCAAACAAAACAAGTGCGCCGTCCACCAGGGCTATTGTCTGCTCGGACGACGGCCTGGGCTCCACGCCAGCCGCCCGTAGGTACAGGTGATAAGGAGGCCGGAGGCATTTCTGCGCCTTCCGACGGCCAAGGCCTTGGGAGCTACCAAACGCATAATTGGATATTACCACTAAGTGTGCTGGGTTTTTTCCAGTTTTTGTCATATCTAGCCGTTTTCTTCGGCTCAAAGTCTAGTTGCCCAGTTACAATATCAAGAAGCAATTTAAATTAACTTAGAAATTAAAACTTAATCAGGGTATCCGCAAATTATTAATTGACGTTAACAAGTTGTAAGTTATGGCGTTAGGTTTTTAGTATCTATAGTTCCGAAGAAATAAACGTGCGTATCTGAAGCTAGTGGATGTGTAGTGGTAAATTTTACGGTAAAAACTCGGTGTAAAGACAGTTGCGGTCATAAATGTTTCTTTCATGTTTCCATACTTACTAATTACGATAACATACCATCGCGCCTGTGTTTCCCGGAGGGTTAGGCAGAGGCGTACAGTCAGCAACGAAAGTCGCTGAACATGTTGCAATTTTCAATATGATTTTTAATAAGTGTGAAGTTACTGACCCTGAAGGTTATGCGAAATAATTGCATAGATGACCATTCAATATTCAGGTTACCTTAATAGAAAAAACCTCTGGACAAGTTTTGGAGCTGTGATGTTTTCAAAATTTTGTTATGTTTAGCGACTTTCGTTGCTGACTGTACATTGATACACCCAAAGTTTGCCGGTATGTTTAGGTCCTGTGTAATAGGAGACGAGTTTATTGCCATTAACGGGGCACAAACCCAAATTCTGAACTGCTTCTGAGCTATTTCTTTGCTCAAGCTGGGAATCTAACACAGGACCTTTGGTGTAGTAGAAATACTAATTACGATATGCCATCAGACCTACGCAACCCAATTTCTGGGTATCACCGACATCCTGAGGATAGACTGGTTGTCAGGTTTTTTTAGCTTCTGACTACCACTAATTATCATAGGTGTTCGTATGACAACCGGGACCGACAGTTTTATGTGCTCTCCGAGGCACGGAGGTGTGTGTGTTAAGAATTGTCACCCATCCACAGACTGACCGCGGCTAGCGCAGCTTAACCTTGCAGAAAGGTTGATCAGCGTAGTTATTACTTAGCCACGAGCCCCAACTGTAATAATATGTATAGGTGAATTATGTTTGGGCAGAGGGCGCGGAGTGGGAGTCGGTTATCAGTATAAGATGCATGTTATGCATTCCAGATCACGAACATTATCATCATCTAGACATTAATTACTTACTGTACCTACAGATAATGAGGTACCATTCAAATGTTATGTAAAGTAGAGTCTATTGTGAAGAGAAAATAAAATAAATATACATGATAGATGCGGTACATGACCCCAGGACAAAGTGGCGAGGCGAAACACACCCGTGTAGGTTTGGTCACCTTACTTGAGACTTAGATACACCCCGTCGACTTCCTTAAAAGGTAAATGTCTTCAAGGATTTCACACGCCAAAAAAAGGTGTCTAAAAGCTCTTCACTTGCGCCCTACTTTAAGTTTTCTCTCGCTTTCCGCCTTCGCTATGGAATATAACTTAAGGGCATCGTTCTAACATTACGATACAACTTGCTTCCGATGCTTTACTAGTTAGCTAGTTACTGTCAGCAATATATTTGTCGTTTCACAAAGCAATTTAACAGAGAACATCTTGTGATGCCGGTTCATTGCGGTTTTGCCGTTTCAATGATAGATTTTAGAAAAAGAAACCGTAATTGAGGCATTTTGGAACCAATTGTAAAACACATACCAAATTGTAAGGGAAGTTTAATTTAGTCTCATGATCATTACCAACATCAACATTTAGTCTATTAGATATAAAAATATGCACAAAATCTGAAAACAAAAAAAAACAAGGCTGAAATTAAACATGATCTCCTCGTTTATTCAAGTTGTTAACCAACTTGAACAAATCTTCAACTAAGTAAACATACCTACTACCACATACCTTCATACCACCACGTCTGTTTTCCTCAGGGCAGAGGTGTAGGTACTATTTGTAGACCCACAGTAGGTACGCCGGTATGAGGTCTAGGTATTTTTTTTTATACTTAAGCAGTGATAGCCTAGTGGTATGACCATTGGACTGCCAAGTCGAAGGTCTCGAGTTCGAACCCAAGGCACGCACCTCTGACTTTTCGAATTCATGTGCGTATTAATAATTAATTATCACTAGCTGAAACGGTGAAGGAAAACATCGTGAGGAAACCTGCATACCTTAGAGATTTTTCTCGACGGTTTGTGAAGTCTGCCAACCCGCACTAGGCCAGCGTGGTGGACTATAGCCTAATCCCTCTCAATATGAGAGGAGACCCGTGCCCAGCAGTGGGACAGTATATGGGTTGATGATGATGATGACGAAGGTAGCAAACAAGCATACGGCCCACCTGATGATTTAATAAGCGGTTCACTCGGTATCACTAGCGCGTTGCCGACCCTGAAAAACGAAAGAGGAATAATTGGATTGGCAGTATAAGGGTCAAAGTCTCCCCACTGCCAAAACAACGTTTCCTCGTGTAGCACTGGCAACCTTGTTCATCGTAAGAAACACAACACAGCTCAAAGCAGTGTTATTTTACTTCAATTTTCTGCAAGGCGGCAATTCTCTTAAAATTATATTGCAACTAACCGGGCACAAATCCAAACTCTGAGCTGCTACTGAGATTTCAAAGAAAAACATTATACCTATTTCCTTAAAGAAACAAATAATTTTTATTAATCTTCTAATACGTAGTCATCCACATTAGAGCCGCACCGCCAGATTAGTAGTAAAAAATAATGTGTCAATGTAATAGCTTTTACAATTATTATAAAGTAGACTGGTATTGGTCGTTTCCTTTTGGCTAAGTTGATGTACCTAGTGATAGCCAAATGCATGACATTCTGTCTAACCAAGGACCTCATGTTAATCTAATATAGGTATCCTACTCATCCACTTCCATTTAGTGTGGATATTATAACTGTTTTTATAAACGTACTTGTATCACATTTTAAATTAAGAATTTCAGGACCATAAAAATGTCAACTCCAGGTTTTTACGACTGCCAGTTATTAACCGCCGGTCGACTAACCCGAGACTAAATTGTGTACAATTAGCGAACCAACTAGCTGTCTTAATTGCAACAGGAAAATATGCTAAATTTAGTCAAGCTTTACTGTATAAAAGTTATTAAGGCGGGGCAGTTATTTTGAGGAACGATCCAAGTTCGAAGAATTTAAAAAGAAAATTGACTTGTAAAAGTGTCTTCAAAAGATCTATTTACAGAAATAAAAATAATTTTATCATTAGATATTATGAATTACTTTTATAATAATATTGAATGGTGACTGTTTCTTTTTTGATTTTTTCGATCAGTAAGGTTAAAATTGGCTTGAAATATTGTATCAAGCAGGTTTCTTGTTCCATTGAAGTTAAGAATACCTTGAATGAACTGTTGGTCTGCAATGTTACATTTTTCGACAGTCGAATAACTTAAATATTTAAAAGAAAACATGAAATGAGAAGTCGTTTCATGTATTTGGTGCATTAAGTAAGTGTCGAGTAATAAAATAAATTACCGTTTTTATAACGTCAATCTATCGTTCGAACAGCTCGGTGTGTACCTACAATTATACAAGATTAACCACCGTAGATAAAAGGATTACAACGATTACTTTGAATAAGGGAGAAGCTCACCACGTTAAGTTTTAAGTAATGTACATAGTTGGCAATTACCCATGATAAACATAGTTATTACCTGGTATTTTTTCCGAGTTTAACCTTTAGCACCGAATTTAATTATTTATTAGTTGACTTTCCTTAGGACAGTGTAATATTACAGAACCATTTGGAGCCACTTTTGAACCCTTCATAATTTAAAAACTATATAACATAATCACACCAAATTTGGTTATTGAGACCTAGTGGCGGATTTTCACATTTTTCTCAAGTCAAATTTTGCCGCCATTACCTCTATTGTCCATTCCTAGGTTATATTTACAATTGAACATTTTAGTTGAAATTGTACTTACGAGAAATAAAGTTAAGATTTTTTGAAGATATTTCTAGGCTAATCAAAGCTCTATCATGTACGACTACTAAGGAGGAGTAATGTAGGTATGCTACTTGTACAGTAATGTGCCCAACTACTTCGGTCCCCAAATTTTCCGCCCCTAAAATCTGCCACCCTAGGCTGAAGTATACTCAGCCTGTTGGTAAATCCACCACTGTGGAGACCCCCTAGATTAACTATTACCCCAAATAACATATACACAGCTAAACGGTAGTTCATATTGATGTCCAAAATCGTCATTTTCATGACTGATTGACATTTTAGATCAAAAACCTAACCCACTTCCAGATGACCTAGAAAGTTCAAATTTGGCATTTTAGATAATTGTGATTTAATTAGGTAAATCTTAGCGCTGTCATGGCGAATTTCACGGATCCCATGGCTATGACTATAGGGTGAGTGAAGAAAAGTGCTGTTTTTGGTCGGTACTAGTCCGACATACCCTGCTGCCTCCCCAGGTAGCGGAGGATCCATGAGTATTTTCCGTACTATAAAAGAGTGTCTCTTCTCCTTTCCTCTCTTGTGCTGTGCCCAACAGGGTCCATAATTGAGTCTTAGTTTTAAGTTTACCATCTGTTTTAATTTATATGTACATTATGGAATGCATTAAAGAATTGAATTGAATTGAAAGTAAATCTTAGCGCCTTGTAAAATTATAAGAGCAAAAACTTTTCTTTCTTCTTCGCAGGAGAATAAGTTCCATGATGAAAGGAAGTTGGCGTCTATTTAGATCTCAAATCTTTTGTATGTAAGCCGACAACCACACCATCATAATATTGAACTTGGCTCCTATTTTAACATTATGTTTTTGGTGGTATATGGTATTTTCTTAATCTGACGGAAACATCCCTGAATCTCCATTTGTAGCTCCATGCATACCCACAACATCGCATCACTAAATTCAAAATATGTATCTATTCAACGGCCTCAGTGAGACCCTGAGGTCCTGGATTCGATTTCTAAGTATTTTTATGAAATGAACTAAAATTATTGGCAATAGGCTCGCATCCTATTATTACATGGAACCTACATAGCAGTGAACTGTGGGTGTACATTAGTACACCTCTTCCTAACCCGTCACATATACTCATACAATACAGGAATAACAGGCGTGATGATGATATGCAATATGTTTAACAAAATATAGTTAAAATGTAAATAAATTATTCAGGTCTAGATCTCTGTATCCGAAACTTGAGAAGTCAAGTGACTAATTAACTCGACTCCCAAAGCTTTAGACATGAAAGGACTAATTAATTTGAGTCCGATATAGTGAAAATGTGTTCTGAATTAACATCGCATTTTTATTAATTTAGTTGATCCTTTAGTTATTTGTTTTGCTTTTGTCTTTTGGTGTAAACGAGCAGAAAGCAAATATTAATTATCCTCTTTGATTGAAATTCATTTAAAAATATTGTTCGTATTTTAGATTTATTTTAATTATTATAATGGAACATGTTACAAAATACATTCGTATAGTTTGTACAAGTACAAGGGTTTGGTTGCGATCATCTCGTAACAAGCTATTTGCTCTCGAATATTACGTATCGATTCATACAGACATGAATGACATGACAGGGCAACAACTGGGGTGTGTCATTCCCTCGCGTACACCTACAGCTGGTGACAGCACCAGCTGTGAGGGAATGACACACCACAGTTGTTGCCCAAAGCGACGATCACGAAACCCTGCGTGGTTTTAGTTGGTAGGTCACCTTTTTTAGATATGTGATGTTACCAAAAAGGTTTTGAATGAATTTAGATGGATATAAGGAAAGACGGCGACCAAAGAAAAGATGGTTGGAGTGTGTGAAAGGTGATATGGATAAGCTACAAAGGAAGGTACTGCGCACACCCCAAGTAATTTGGGATGATGGGTAGGAGGGTGATCCTTTTTGAAGTGAAATTCAACACACACCATTACCTTTCCCCAGGCTACGGAAGTCTGCTACATAATAAGATAAAAGTAGAATATTGAAGTGAAGAGAAGTTCAATATGACATGATAACTGGCAAATAATCGAAAACCAAATACGCATTCGCAGACATATTACTTCCATTAACCCAGAAAGACCATCGGTCAGCAGGTAGCTCTGTCAAGACGTCGAATGTGGTAATTTATACCATTCCAGTATTCCCATCTTGCAAGTTACAGAACATTCTAGTAAGTTAGTTTTCCACGGACAGGTTACCGTTGGTCTAGTTCGCGTGTTGCACTCGAAACACTGGGAATTGCGGTGTCAATCTGTCTCGGCTGCCGTCCAGTCTTTAAACGGGTTAAATCCGGATAGATAACGGTTTTGAGCTCGGGTAATACTGGAAGCGGAGCGGGTTGAGGAGATATTCAACCAAAAACTCTCACAGAATCAGAGGGCTTAGGCTATAGTCCATCACGCTGGCCTAATGTGGGTTCGCAGACTTCACATGCCGTCGAAAAAATCTCTAAGGCATGCAGGTTTCCTCACGATATTTTCCTTTACCGTTTAAGCGAGTGATAATTAATTGGATATTAATAAGCACATGATTTCGAAAATTCAGAGGTGGGTTCGAACTCAAGACCTTCGACTTGGCAGTCCCATTGGACTGAGGAGAACTTGAAGAAGACTTGCTGAGAAGCCTAGGCTGTCACTGCTTCTCTATTTATTATATATTTTTGGCCAATTTTACACAGCACCAACTAGTCCTAAACTAAGCAGAGCTTATACTATGGATACTAGACAATGGATATAATACTTAATTATTTTTTTTTGTAAATACATACATACTTATACACCCAGACAAACACAAACACATAAATATAAATCATCACATAAATATTTTGTCCTTTGGGAATGGAAACTGTGAATCAGCAATCCAACACGCGAACCAATAGACCACAGACGTGGTCACGTGCGTCGACCACGTCACTATGTATATTATGTAATGTAACGTATATTATATAAATCAGTGATAGCCTAGTGATATGACCATTGGACTGTCGAGTCAAAGAGGTCGAGTTCGAAATTCTAGTGTGAAAAAATTAAAAACATGAAAACGTTATTAGATTTAGGCAAAATATGTACTTAATCAAGAAATTGCATTCTGTACAATATTCCTGATTTGTTCTTCTACAAGACATGGATTTAATATAATTTCAGTTTCATTCATAAAATGTTGTTAACTTCTCCGCTACGCTTTCAGTATGAATCTAGCCTTATAGATCTCAATTCTATGCTGCACTTTCGTATATTACGGTTATAGTTCCCGATTGCCAAATTACATAGGTTCCTTTATCAGCCAATCGTATTACTTTCTAGCTGTAGTCTTAAAAAGATTGCCTTATTAAAGGAGGCTTGATATAACCTTTTCAGTTTAAGAATGTTGCCAAATGTATACATAATTTGAATGTTGCCAGTTATATTTTTAACAATTCTATTGTGGAAGATAAGAACTACAAAGGAGTAGGTAGTTGAGTTCATGTAATGTACGTTTATCCGATATGTACCTAATTTTATAAAATTGTATTCGGGTTATTCCGTAGAATATTGTAAACATTTTGCCGTCTGAGTAGTACATACAGTTAAAACAAAGAATATTTTCTTTTATTATATTTAATTTGTATAATGCATAGTTTGAGTCTCGAAAAGTTTGGGTGAGGATGATTGAACACCTTTTCTGGGCTTTATTTTAGTATAATCTATGCTGACGGTTCAACCTATGAAGTATCTAGGTATTAAGATTTTTTAACTTCTATACTTGATTGTGAAGAAGCAATGATAGCCTAGTGGTATGACCATTGGACTGCCAAGTCTAATGTCTCAAGTTCGAATCCTAGGCACGTCCTCTGACTTTTCGAATTCATTTGCGTATTAATAAAATGAATTATCACTCGCTTATACGGTGTAGGAAAACATCGTGAGGAAACCTGCATACCTTAGAGATTTTTCTCGACGGTTTGTGAAGTCTGCCAACCCGTACTAGGCCAGCTTGGTGGACTATAGCCTAATCCCTCTCAATATAAGAGGAGACCCGTGCCCAGCAGTGGGACAGTATATGGGTTGATGATGATGCTCAACTATGAAAATATCAGGTAAAGTTAATCTAAGACCCACAAATCGTCATAAACTTAGATCTTAATTGATATCAACTAGAACCAAGACTTGCTTCAACATAAAACCTTCTACCGATGCAAAGCGTTGAAACCTCTTCCCCAAGAGGAAAGCGCGAAAATTGCTTAAAACAATTCTCTTTTCTATACACCTAGTTTGCATAAGAAGCAACTTAACACAATTGCAGGAATAGGTCGTCTACAAACTTATGCGCTATATAAAGCACTCGGGTAGAAAGTCTTCAGCCGACGGCACAAAGTTTTGTAACGGACTTAAGTGAGTCGTGGAAGAAATCAAAGGTAGCAGAGATGCTCCGTCAAGTATTTGTAAACTAGAATGTTCTCGTGCAAGCTAACTCGAGCGGCGTGTCTTAGATGCAGTTTATTTTAGTTTTCGTGTTTAGAGGAAATGTTTGAGGGAATGAAATTTGGACCATGCTGTCACGCTGGGTTAAACTTATTGCGTTACTGGTTACTGACTACAATAATTTTATTTGAGTTTGTTTAATTGATTTGAATCCGAACCCTGAACCCCACAAAAGCAGCTGTTACATGTTACTCAGTAGACTGCACGACGCAAGTGGCAAGAACAATTTCCGATCCATACTCTTGTCCTTCAATAACAAAGACCGCACTTTCTCATTGCTTTAGCTTAGAGGTTCCAAAGGGACGAAATCTTTGTTTAATTTTATAGTTACTACCATCATTAAAGGGATTTATGTCTTGTGTATATGAGACCTAACAACTGAGGTCTTAAAATAACAACGCCCTGTGCGTTTGCTTCTTATCATCAGACGTGGTTTGTCGTCTCATAACAATAAAAAAAAAGTTCATCTCGTTTGGAAATAAGTATGGTAAGGTAGTTTTGCGCTACCAACAAATTTCATATCACGAGACATACATGAAACTATGCCATCACACATTGGACGGTTCCAGAATTTCTAAACAAGAGCAAACGTCACGCGCTTTATCTAGACTTCCATTTTGGAAATTTCCTAATAGCTGGGGAGCAAATTCCTTTGTAGGTTGTACAGCACTGCCATAGTTTGTGGGTCAAACGCAGTTGTCCTTGTTTCAATTTGCATTTGTGAAGCAAGCTAATTACTGCGTCATCATCGTCAGTATTTCGTCTCAAATAACAGTGTTTATTTTTCAAAAATCATAAAGGGCGAAACGATGCTTGTAATAAAGAGGTCAGTGGTGAAACGCAAGTGGTCCAAGCAAGTCACAAGCGTCACAAGTCTACCATTTCAATTGTTTTAGCAATGTAAAACAATCTACGAATATCTATGGTACTAACATGACATTAGGACTGACAGATTTCGTAGACAAAACTGTAAAAAAATCAACAATTCAGAAGAATTTTGAAACAATAAAATAGCAAACTTGGCGCTGATGAGTCATTGATGTATTGTCTACCTTTCAGGACGAACGGGTTTTCAGTTCTCTCTAGTAACTGCTTTACGCTGGGTTTCTGTGGTCCTTCCTCAGTCGAGCCAGCCCATTTACGATCGGCAGTCAGGTAAAGACTGCCGCTAGGCTCTCGTTTTTATTATAGCTAACGAAGAAACTGGTCTCCTGAAGGTAAGTGGTTATTGCCGCCAATTGACATCAGCACCATAGATGCACCAAAACGGCTTTTAAGTGTATCGTCTTCGCTTGAAGGTGTACCGAATACTACTACAGAAAGATCGTTATATCGGTTATAAACGGTTGAAAGTTCTACGTAAACCGTGACCATAGATACTGTAAGGGACCCGAAACATGAGAATTTAATAATAATAGCATAACCCGATAAAAACTAATATAGGTATCAGGTTTATTATTATAAAAAAAAATGTTTAACGTTTTCATTAGGCCTTTGGGATCTTCGTTATTATTCCTAAATTCCTACCTATAGTTACCTGAGACTCGTTAGTCTAGTCCTAGGCGTAACTGCTACGTTAGAGGTCCTTGTTTTAATTCTCGGGTGGAGCACTGTTTTTGGGTTTTTCAAGGAAAAGTATGAAAAAGTGTGAACGAAGACAAAACGTAAACTGAAAAAAGTAAAGAGAAGTTAGATAATTCAATTTATTTTCAATATTAAAACTCTCGGGTAGCCGTGTTACTCAAGCATATCGTATTGCTTCTTCGCAGAGGCACGGTCAATTGATTCCTTTGTCCTTGCCCACTGTCGGGCTGAGTTTTCCGATCCATCGCCAGGTTTGCCGACACACAATGTTAGAGGTAACGAACCTTTATTATGACTTTGGTATTCTGCAGGAGTCTTGACTGAAAAAAGTTCCGGAAAAAATCCTTTGTGGTGTTAACAGAGTTTATCTGGCAGTTGTAAGTAGATTTTCATATAATAGTTGACTAAGCATTACTAGAATATTTGTAAGTCCTCTAAGTAAGATAAACAGTATTGGGTCTAACTACAAAGCAGTAAACATTTTGACAGAAATTGCAGCTTAGTTGAAATCTTTGGCAATTTTTTTTTTAAATAAAATTTTGGTCAATTTGGTTTTTGGCTCTTTCTTTAAAATATCATTTCAGACATTGCTCTGTATTGTAACACTCACATAATTATTGGCTGCTATTACTATGCCTGGAGTTTAAAAGAGACTGATTTTCTGAATTTTTTTAAGCGTTTCTCAGAGGTCGTTGGTGCATCTTTATCATTTAAAACAATTCTAGTTTAGACTAGATAAACTTTACTTGTAAAGGTGTCTTTATCGTTTATTATAATTCTAGCAATCCAACACGCGAACCAATAGACCACAGACGTGGTCACGTGCGTCGACCACGTCACTATGTATATTATGTAATGTAACGTATATTATATAAATCAGTGATAGCCTAGTGATATGACCATTGGACTGTCGAGTCAAAGAGGTCGAGTTCGAAATTCTAGTGTGAAAAAATTAAAAACATGAAAACGTTATTAGATTTAGGCAAAATATGTACTTAATCAAGAAATTGCATTCTGTACAATATTCCTGATTTGTTCTTCTACAAGACATGGATTTAATATAATTTCAGTTTCATTCATAAAATGTTGTTAACTTCTCCGCTACGCTTTCAGTATGAATCTAGCCTTATAGATCTCAATTCTATGCTGCACTTTCGTATATTACGGTTATAGTTCCCGATTGCCAAATTACATAGGTTCCTTTATCAGCCAATCGTATTACTTTCTAGCTGTAGTCTTAAAAAGATTGCCTTATTAAAGGAGGCTTGATATAACCTTTTCAGTTTAAGAATGTTGCCAAATGTATACATAATTTGAATGTTGCCAGTTATATTTTTAACAATTCTATTGTGGAAGATAAGAACTACAAAGGAGTAGGTAGTTGAGTTCATGTAATGTACGTTTATCCGATATGTACCTAATTTTATAAAATTGTATTCGGGTTATTCCGTAGAATATTGTAAACATTTTGCCGTCTGAGTAGTACATACAGTTAAAACAAAGAATATTTTCTTTTATTATATTTAATTTGTATAATGCATAGTTTGAGTCTCGAAAAGTTTGGGTGAGGATGATTGAACACCTTTTCTGGGCTTTATTTTAGTATAATCTATGCTGACGGTTCAACCTATGAAGTATCTAGGTATTAAGATTTTTTAACTTCTATACTTGATTGTGAAGAAGCAATGATAGCCTAGTGGTATGACCATTGGACTGCCAAGTCTAATGTCTCAAGTTCGAATCCTAGGCACGTCCTCTGACTTTTCGAATTCATTTGCGTATTAATAAAATGAATTATCACTCGCTTATACGGTGTAGGAAAACATCGTGAGGAAACCTGCATACCTTAGAGATTTTTCTCGACGGTTTGTGAACTCTGCCAACCCGTACTAGGCCAGCTTGGTGGACTATAGCCTAATCCCTCTCAATATAAGAGGAGACCCGTGCCCAGCAGTGGGACAGTATATGGGTTGATGATGATGCTCAACTATGAAAATATCAGGTAAAGTTAATCTAAGACCCACAAATCGTCATAAACTTAGATCTTAATTGATATCAACTAGAACCAAGACTTGCTTCAACATAAAACCTTCTACCGATGCAAAGCGTTGAAACCTCTTCCCCAAGAGGAAAGCGCGAAAATTGCTTAAAACAATTCTCTTTTCTATACACCTAGTTTGCATAAGAAGCAACTTAACACAATTGCAGGAATAGGTCGTCTACAAACTTATGCGCTATATAAAGCACTCGGGTAGAAAGTCTTCAGCCGACGGCACAAAGTTTTGTAACGGACTTAAGTGAGTCGTGGAAGAAATCAAAGGTAGCAGAGATGCTCCGTCAAGTATTTGTAAACTAGAATGTTCTCGTGCAAGCTAACTCGAGCGGCGTGTCTTAGATGCAGTTTATTTTAGTTTTCGTGTTTAGAGGAAATGTTTGAGGGAATGAAATTTGGACCATGCTGTCACGCTGGGTTAAACTTATTGCGTTACTGGTTACTGACTACAATAATTTTATTTGAGTTTGTTTAATTGATTTGAATCCGAACCCTGAACCCCACAAAAGCAGCTGTTACATGTTACTCAGTAGACTGCACGACGCAAGTGGCAAGAACAATTTCCGATCCATACTCTTGTCCTTCAATAACAAAGACCGCACTTTCTCATTGCTTTAGCTTAGAGGTTCCAAAGGGACGAAATCTTTGTTTAATTTTATAGTTACTACCATCATTAAAGGGATTTATGTCTTGTGTATATGAGACCTAACAACTGAGGTCTTAAAATAACAACGCCCTGTGCGTTTGCTTCTTATCATCAGACGTGGTTTGTCGTCTCATAACAATAAAAAAAAAGTTCATCTCGTTTGGAAATAAGTATGGTAAGGTAGTTTTGCGCTACCAACAAATTTCATATCACGAGACATACATGAAACTATGCCATCACACATTGGACGGTTCCAGAATTTCTAAACAAGAGCAAACGTCACGCGCTTTATCTAGACTTCCATTTTGGAAATTTCCTAATAGCTGGGGAGCAAATTCCTTTGTAGGTTGTACAGCACTGCCATAGTTTGTGGGTCAAACGCAGTTGTCCTTGTTTCAATTTGCATTTGTGAAGCAAGCTAATTACTGCGTCATCATCGTCAGTATTTCGTCTCAAATAACAGTGTTTATTTTTCAAAAATCATAAAGGGCGAAACGATGCTTGTAATAAAGAGGTCAGTGGTGAAACGCAAGTGGTCCAAGCAAGTCACAAGCGTCACAAGTCTACCATTTCAATTGTTTTAGCAATGTAAAACAATCTACGAATATCTATGGTACTAACATGACATTAGGACTGACAGATTTCGTAGACAAAACTGTAAAAAAATCAACAATTCAGAAGAATTTTGAAACAATAAAATAGCAAACTTGGCGCTGATGAGTCATTGATGTATTGTCTACCTTTCAGGACGAACGGGTTTTCAGTTCTCTCTAGTAACTGCTTTACGCTGGGTTTCTGTGGTCCTTCCTCAGTCGAGCCAGCCCATTTACGATCGGCAGTCAGGTAAAGACTGCCGCTCTCGTTTTTATTATAGCTAACGAAGAAACTGATCTCCTGAAGGTAATTGGTTATTGCCGCCAATTGACATCAGCACCATAGATGCACCAAAACGGCTTTTAAGTGTATCGTCTTCGCTTAAAGGTGTACCGAATACTACTACAGAAAGATCGTTATATCGGTTATAAACGGTTGAAAGTTCTACGTAAACCGTGACCATAGATACTGTAAGGGACCCGAAACATGAGAATTTAATAATAATAGCATAACCCGATAAAAACTAATATAGGTATCAGGTTTATTATTATAAAAAAAAAAAAATTTAACGTTTTCATTTTTTTGGGATCTTCGTTATTATTCCTAAATTCCTACCTACAGTTACCTGAGACTCGTTAGTCCTAGGCGTAACTGCTACGTTAGAGGTCCTTGGTTTAATTCTCGGGTGGAGCACTGTTTTTGGGTTTTTCAAGGAAAAGTATGAAAAAGTGTGAACGAAGACAAAACGTAAACTGAAAAAAGTAAAGAGAAGTTAGATAATTCAATTTATTTTCAATATTAAAACTCTCGGGTAGCCGTGTTACTCAAGCATATCGTATTGCTTCTTCGCAGAGGCACGGTCAATTGATTCCTTTGTCCTTGCCCACTGTCGGGCTGAATTATCCGATCCATCGCCAGGTTTGCCGACACACAATGTTAGAGGTAATGAACCTTTATTCTGTCTTTGGCATTCTGCAGGAGTCTTGACTGAAAAAGGTTGTATATTGAAATTCTTGGTGGTATTAACAGAGTTTATCTGGCAGTTGTAAGTAGATTTTCATATAATAGTTGACTAAGCATTACTAGAATATTTGTAAGTCCTCTAAGTAAGATAAACAGTATTGGGTCTAACTACAAAGCAGTAAACATTTTGACAGAAATTGTAGCTTAGTTGGGAATCTTAGCCAAATTTTATTTTTTAAATATAAAATTTAGTTTTTGGCTCTTTCTTCAAAAGGTACTTTCAGAAATTGCTCTGCATTGTAACACTCGCAATAATTATTGGCTGCTATTACTATGCCTGGACTTTAAAAGAGACTATGATTCTCTGGATTTGTTTAAGCGTTTCTCAGAGGTCGTTGCTTCAAAAAAAGTAAAACAGGTAAAGGTATCTTTATCATTTAAAACAATTCTAGTTTAGACTAGATACGTTTAATGTTAAAAATGTTTACCAAAATAGAAATATTAATATCAATTAATAATTACGCATAGGCAGATGAGATGGTTACCAACGCACCTACACGTCGCATCCACGTTGACAACGACGATAAAAATATATAAAATGACGGTCCAATATTATAATATTAAAACCTCCAAATGGTGGAGGAATTGTTCCAAATTTAGAATGATGAATTACAAAATACAGAAAAGCGACGTGTTTTTCTAAATTATTATATCACAGAACGGTTAATTGAATGCACAAGTAGGTACTTATATTACATTGTACTTGTACTAAGTAATAATTAACGCTGATGCCTTCAAGAGCGTGCAGTGGTTGTATGTAGTACAACTTGCAAGCGTAATGGAATCTAATGGCATTATGGCAGCAAACAGAGCAGTACACGTGTAGGACTCGGGAAACCTTTGTTTGATATAATTATGTGCACCTGGTAACTACTCAATTAATTAGGAAAATAACAACTTTTAAGGAAATCAATGTAATCTGATTTTATTATGGTATTTGTTGTATCTTCCAAACCGATGGTCAGAAATTAACAAAATTTATATCGAACCAACTAGGAAATACAATATATTAAAAGATCAGACAAAATATGAGTGTCTAAATTCGTTCACGATCGGCGGTACTATCGTAACATGCTCACAAAGAAGTCGAATTGCGAACTCCCTTTTTTGAAGTCAATAAAAAATATAATCAATTTCAAAACATTATAACATTTTATTTTATAAATAATCGGATAAATAAATATTCTTTGAAAAATATAAATAGGAATTTTTATCCTATAAATTTTCTCTATTTCAATATGAATAATATTCCCTATGGTTTTCATCATATTTTATACGGTCGAGCAGACTTCATTATTACAAATCCCATGAGGACGTGCTTAGTATTAAAATCAATATATTCAATCAGTATGACCTTCTGTCCGGGGGTGGCAAATGACTAAATGAGGTCAATATAAAAGCCGGGTTGAGGGTGTTGCCATGGTGCAAATTCAAATCGGTGACCTATCGAGAATGTTGAGTAATTTTTAATTTAAGTGTTGAAGAAACTTCTTTCACGCTGGCTTGAGCTACACATATTTATAATAGTTTATGGTGTTGTAAATTATTACTGAGAATACTCAGATCGATGAGAATGTACGCCGGATATAAATTAAACAGGATTTAGTATGGAGAGTCCGAAACTGTAATATATTAATAGATTTACTTGTACTTAGATAAACTATAATAGATTTCAAGAGACAGTAATTCCACTCAAATTGGAGCTGCCCGACTGGAGAAGTACCTTGCAGAAAATCAAAGTGAAATAACACAGTTTTGACCTGTGTTGTGTTCCTACGGTGAGCAGTACTCCACGAGGAAACGTTGTGTTGGCAGTGAGGGGATTTTGTCCCTTAAACTGCCAACCCAACTATTCTACTTTCGTGTTACAGGGGCGGCAACGCGCAAGTGATACACTTGGTGTTGCAAGCGTCTATAGACTACGGTAACCGTTAACCATCAGGTGGACCGTATGCTTGTTTGCTATCTTAGTGGTATTAAATATTATTGAAAATATATGTTTTAAGGTACCATGTCATCAATTTTATATTAAGTAAGAACACCAGGGGCCGTACCACCACCTATTATTGCGATCGTTTTCCGATTGAGAGAGGGGGATGTCGCTCTATAAACTAAATAGCGCCATCCCTTTCTCACAACCTAAAAATGATCGCATTAACACGTTGTGGTAAGGCCCCAGCTGTCAGATATTTTCAAAACAAAAAATATACGAATCGGGAAGATAACCAGTTCAAACTATATACAAAATATCATACGGTGGGCCGAAACGTGCGTTGTAAAACAAAACAAAACAAAATTTACTAAGCTTGTTGTTAGGTTCTAATGATCCGCCTAGCAAGCTACCATACTTGCTCTGGAGTCATGGTCTGACAGGGAAGGAGGGTCTTCTCTTTACTTGAATTGTGTGCTTCATCTTGACCTTGTTTGGGCAAAACTAGGGACAAATGCCGTCAAGTCAATCGAAAAAAAAAACGACTTAAATAAATATTATGCCTATCTAGATTTTATAGTAGGCAATGTATGTGATCGTAAAACAAATTGTCCGTGATATAAGCTCCGGTGTACGCTGGAATCTCTGATTGATTGCTTTGATCGCTGAATTTTTGCTATAAATAATACTGTATGTTGGCTCTTTCGAAACGATTTGTATTATTATCTCTACTAATATTATAAATGCTAAAATAACTCTGTCTGTTACGCTTTTACGCCTAAACTACTGAATCGATTATGATGATATTTGGTAAAGAGATACATTAGACCTTGGAAAAGGACATAGGCTACCTTTAGTCTCAAAAATTTGTTTAGATGCGAGTAAAACCACGGGAAATAGTTAGTTATATTGTATAATAATATTTTTTTGTAAATAGTATTATTTATTTATTTATATACACTTTATTGTACACCGATAAAAATACAATACATCAGGATTGTATTTTTATCTGCAGTTAGACATTTTTATTAAATAGCATTAACGCATACCTACTCAGCATTTTATAAACATATATATTTTTTTAGTGAAATAATCATTTGAGCCAAGACAGTGTGGAATATAATTTTTCCATCGCAGATAGACCTGCTGAAGGGAACGTAGGTATAATTTTTCTATCAACAATAAATGTAAGATTTATGAAATGTAAAATTAAACAAAAAAAATAAAATAGACCTCGATTACGTTTTCCATAATGCCATTATTCTTTGCGTAAAAAAGATTCCTAACTAAAGACATTATTAAATTTTAATTTTAAAGACCGAACCAAGACTATGCTATAGTGCCTATAGTACAAAAGTTGTCTAATATAAAAGCAATTTGTCTGTAGAGAACAGTAAGAGGATACTTTTTGTACGAAATATTATTAAAACCTCGCTGAACTGAATTCTACTGAGTGTTTGTAAAAATACGGGCGAATTATGCACCCGACTTGACGAACTCTCGTTCATTTATGTTATCCTGGTATATTTCTCATAATACTTAATAAGGAACATTAAAATAATTCATTAGGTCGATGCTGTTTTTTTCTTATAAATCATTAGACTACTATGAGTAATTCTAACATGATATAATAATTAATCTGTAATTATTCCATTACATTACCTCATTATGTTCTCCAGGGAAGGCGCAGTGGTCCTTCGTATCGTACTAGAAAAATCACTCGGTATTTTTTTTGTTATACACACGCTTGGTTTCATATTTTATTTGTTCAAAAATCACTAGTAATTTCTTCAATTCAGTAGGTAGTATTATTCTAAAGTTATTATTTGTTCGACACAATATCACATCATACATTACAAACAGTATTCGCCCCTGAAAACTTCACAGATTCATCGAAATTTCGCACAAAACAAACCAGCTTTCATCAAACTCTGTTTAGGACGAAGACAGGTGGAATTACAGGGCTAACAAGTTTGTGGCACATTGAATATTTTCTAACGAGTCGAGCTAGCGATCATGAGGATCGATTCTGGATATTAATTTGTGTAATAGTGTTTTTGACTTACATAGTTTTTCGTTGTTAGTAAGTAATTTTTCGATCGAAATTAATAATCTATCTATCGATTGTTTTCGCTACTGGAGAGAGAAATTTGACAATAACTATGACAGTAGCAGTGTTTCAGCCTGACACCGGTCAAAATTTATCCTATTTTACTACATATATGCCTTCTCAATGATTGCATTCGATTTGTCTTCAACATTCGTAAATATGACTATGTCGCAGATTATGGATTAAACTAAAAGTGGCTGGTCGTTCATCAACGCAGAAACTTTACTACTCTGTTCTCGATACTATTTTCTACCAATTCTCCAACTTATCTTCCCATTTTCAGTATCTCTGCTCCATACACAATAAACATGTTCGTTCAACTAATAATCGTCTTCATCAATGTCCCTCTCACCACTCTGACTTTCTTCACTCTACCTTCCTTGTCCAATCTTTCGACTTTCTTTTAAAACCCAAGTTTGCTAATGCCTGTTGGACAAAACATTGGAGGATTCATCTCGACACTAATTATTCTTTGTGTATATGTATTTTTGATGTAATCTATAAGTAAGCATTGTATATTAATAGCTGTTTAGAGAATCTACTTAGATCGTCTCTGCATCACCCAAAGGTTGTCTGGTAGAAAATACCTAATGGCATTAAGAACGCCTTTGTACAGCTTTTTGTACATAAATAATAATTAAATAAATAAAAAAAAAACAAAATAATTTCTCCGTCAATTATTTGATATCCTATATTCAATATATCAAAACGCTTAAGCTGAAAACGTGGGCTATACGTATTTGAGATATATTTAGGTACAAAATACACACGGTTGCAGCGATGTATCATTTTAAATCCGAGTTAGTTTCGGCTAACAAATAGCTCAAGATTTCGGACAGTCCGCAGCTCACCCCGGTTTACCGTTACATTAGTCAGGACGCCGTAGTTCAAGCTTTATTCCTTGATATAACAATGCTATTCCGTTGTGTAAATTAAGTAACGTTACAAATGGACTAGACTGGGTAAATAATATAATCCCTGTATTCGATTCGATTCCCTATACGTGTGTGACGGGTCGTTGAGCTCCCTAAATAATGATTGAGCTACACGATGACTACAATAAAACAAGCCTTTTAGAGATCAACTTTATAATTATGATATTTTGAATCTGTTTTGAATTCCAAGTTTGCTTTGAGATTAATTTTGTATTGTATGGATATGTACATTTGTACATAATTTAATAGCATTTCAGTGAAATTAAAAAAAGACTCATAAAGTCTGTTCAAGCTTAAAAATGTAGATATCAGTATAATAATAATATATTCTTGGTCAATTTTACACAGCACCATCTAGTCCCAAACTAAGCAGAGTTTGTACTTTGTCTACTAGACAATGTACAATGTAAAAGAATGAGACTATGATTAAAACAAACGAAAACATAAAATGACTTATTTAGCTTGTGCGATGTCAGAATAGGTCAACGTAAAGTACCATAAATTGAGGACGAATTTCCTTTTTTTTAAAGTAAATTGTATTTAATTATTACAAACAGAACGAAGATTGAACTAAGGAATTGTGATAACAGGAAACACTTTTTTCCTTTAAAAAATAAAGAATTCTCAGTAAAAATCGCAAAAATTTTCCTTCACCGACAAAATTCAGATTGGCAATCTACATCTCGCTTGCCATAAAATATAAGTAAAACTATGTAAACGATCACAAACAAGGGTCGCTCCGCACCGTCTATTCAACGAGAAATATCACCAGTTAGTTATCAGATTTATTGTATTTCGACTATCATCGGAAAATATCGGGACAGGGAATAAAACAAGAATCGGCAGTCCAGACGACTGTAAAATTTATAGGAATCATAACAAAAGTAACAACGCCCCGAGGTACGTTATATTCTGCTGTCATTTTATTGTTCCATAATATTATATCATGTTCTAGATTTGTTAGTGGCGGTAGTATGACTCCATTATATTTTAGTGTGTCGATATTATTAGTTTGTGTGTATGTGTCATGCAACTACGTACTGTCTCCGTTTTGAAGGGTGCTGTTGAATAAAGTGATGATATAGTACGTTGTTAAAGAACTGGCCACTGCAGCCTGGCCTCCTGCAGTTCACCGGTATGTTTAGATCCCATATAGTGGGGGGTATTGTGTAGGGTAGTGGTATTACAATCCGTACACAAATCTTAACTTCGAGCTGCTACTGAGAATTTCATACAAAAACTGCTGTAAAATAACACTGCTGGACCTGGGCATTCAGAACCCAGGATCTCAAGCAAGGCTGCGACCACTAGACTTCTTCTTAATCGGGCAATCTTACCAGAGTGGTCGTGGTTGGTATGATGGTGGTACACGGTGGGTCTTCCACGTCGCGCGTCGTCAGTCTTTTCGGCGGCGGTGATTACTGATCTCACAGTGCTTCTCCATTTTAATCGGTTCGTTGTATTACGAGAACACTCTGTCATGGACGCCTTAGTTGTCGTCTTGATGAGATCTGTCCAGCGTGTAGGAGATCTGCCTCTACCTCTCCTGCCACCTGACCACTAGGCTATTGAGGCACAAACAATAATTGTTGGATAATAGAGCTAATGCCAGTGTTTTTACTGTCTACAATATTTTTGCGAATTTTATATCACCTAGAGTTATGCGTGTATAAAATTTTAATAGGATTCAGTCAAATCTATAATAACGAATATTTATCGTGTTTTCCAAAGTAGCTATTTTATATTAGTGATATTTTATTTGAAGCCATTTGAGAACATTATAGCATAGTGTGAAAACAAGCCATTTTCTGATAATATCCTCAAAAGCGCAATATCGCAATGTATTGTATACAAGGTTATTTGGAAAGAAGAAAAAGAAAGAATAACGGTAGGTTCTATAAAGTATGTATTTTTTTTTATTTATGTTCACCCATATTTGACGAACCGATTTAAAAAAAAATATTTTTTGCTTTGGGCTTGGCTTACTTACGACTATTAGTTTATGAGGCAGTAAGTTTATTAATTAAGTAGATATTAACTACAACAAAATAAATTAACAAAACTTTTAACAAAAAAATGGACTGATGAAAACAAAAACTGAAAAGCGAAAAATAAAATGAAACTAATTTTGATTTGAGCCAGAAAAAAAATCTTTTCAGTTTTGGTTTTCGTCGGTTCAACTTATTGTTAAAAAGTTATTAATTTATAATTTGATTAATAATTATAATAAGTTCGAAAATTCCAACGATAATTTCTTCTTAACTGTTATTGGTTATCATTATATTGTGATATATCATGTTGGGGAGGGACCACAAAAATAAAATTTCTAGAACTAGAGAGGGCTCAGAGATCTCTGCTCAAAGTCATGCTATTTAAATCCTATAGATTCCCTACTGAGAGCCTTTACCTAACATGCGACCTTCTTACTGTAAGAAAACTTTACGTGCTTCAACTCATTCTAAATAAACATACATCACTTCCGTATGATCCGACAAAATTAAGAAATAGAAGGAATTATTCAGTTGCTCCAATTGTCAGATTTAGATCAGCTTTCGCTAAAAGGCAGTATGAGAGTCACTCTTCCCATTTATACAACTTCCTTAATAAAGAGCTACGTATATACCCTCTGAAATTTAAAGATTGCAAAAAAGTTTTGACTTTATGGCTTAAGACCAAAAGTTATGACGAAGTCGAGAATATCGTGTCTAAGCTTCCTCAATCCAGCAGCTATTCAGGCAGTATCATACTAGTTAGTGGAGGAAGCTTTAATCGGCTTCTACCGAACCCAAGACAATATTGGACTAACATTTTAACAATACTATTGAACTAATATATCGCTGCAGGATCTCAGCACAATGCTCAATGATCTCAACAGAGTTTCCCAACAGGTGGGTCTTAAAATGAACATGGGCAAGACAAAAGTAATGTCGAACACCCATGTCGTGCCCATCCCTATATCCATTGGGAGCGTTCGGGAAACTTTTTTTTTTTTTTTTTTTATGTGATAGGGTGGGCAAACGAGCAGACGGATCGCCTGATGGTAAGCGATTACAGCCGCCCATGGACACCCGCAACACCAGAGGAGTTTCAGGTGCGTTGCCGCCCTTTTAAGGGGTTTGGGTCTCCGGTATCCTCACTCACTCGACGAAACACAACGAAAACGTTATTTCACGCCGGTTTTCTGTGAGGCCGTGGTATCAAGTCCGCAACGTTTTTTCGTCTACAATACCGCAGTGCCTGAAGACAAACGTTTTTAACCAGTGTGTGTTACCAGTGATGAAATACGGCACATAGTCGTGGTCGCTCACTATGGGTCTCATAAAGAAGCTCAAGGTCACTCAGCGAGCTATGGAGAGGGCTATGCTTGGTATTTCCCTGTGTGATCAAATTAGAAATGATGAGATCCGTAGAAGAACGAAAGTTACCGACATAGCTGAAAGACTTAGCAAGCTTAAGTGGCAATGGGCGGGGCACATAGCTCGTAGAACTGATGGCCGCTGGGGCAAAGAGGTCCTCGAGTGGAGACCACGCACCGGAAAGCGCAGCGTGGGACGGCCTCCAACGAGATTGACGGACGACCTGGTAAAGGTCGCTGGAAGTCGTTGGATGCAGACGGCTTGTAACCGGTCCTTGTGGAAGTGTATGGGGGAACCCTTTGTTCAGCAATGGACTTCCTGTGGCTGATATGATGATTGAACTATTATGTAAATACCCACAAGTTAATATGTATAAACACACACACACACGAACACACCCTTACACTATCTCACATACATCTACTCTCACTCATTTACATACGCGCCTTTTGCCTATGTATTTTTTTTTTTTTTTTTATAATTCAACTTTACTTAAAATTGTAACATTCTTAAACTTAAACCAATTCTTATGTTCAATTAACTTGCTTGATCAATTGCATAATCTATAGATATAACTGTCTGGAAGAGCGGAGTCTTCTAATACAAGCAATTCCTTGCTTAAAAGGTGATCTCCATTTACTGTACTTAAAGCATTTATGTAATTGAAATAAACATTTTTATTATTATTATTTATTTATCATCAACATGCAGCGTTTATGTATACTTAATAGTTTAATTTTATTTTTAATTTCTTATTCCATTCAATTTTATAACGAACAGGAAATCTTAATCTTAATACTACAGGAAAACTTAATTCTGCGGTAGAAACAAGCAAGTTGTTAAATTCCACTATCTTTAAAAAACTTGCAATGAAAACGTTCTCAGATTCAAATTAAGAATGGAATAGAGGCCATTGTTTTTTTTAAATAAAACCTTTTTTCCATTGTGTTTTAAAAGAAAAAGGTTCGGCCGTGTGAAAAGGATGAGTGAAAGGTAATTAACGAAAACGAGTTGTTGTGTAACTTAAATTAAAAAAAAGCGGAAGAGACCACATACAAACAAGTTAACCACATTGCATATTGATAAATGCAGCAAGCCGGTTTTATCTATAGACATAAATACGTAGCGTGATTATAAACGCGGCGATAGCTAAGTGGTATATAACTATTAGACTGCTAAGTCAAAGGTCTCGAGTTCGAATCCAAGACCTCCAAGTTTTCAAATCATGTGCAATTAATTATCACTCGCGTAAACGGTGAAGGTAAACATTAGAGATCAGAGGTAGAGATTGTCTAGACGGTGTCTGAAATCTGCCAACTTGCACTAGGCCAGCGTGGTGGACTATAGCCTAATACCTCTCACTCGAGGAGACCCGTCCTCAGCAGTGGGACAGTATATGGGTTGATGACGATGATTATAAAAAATATATTTGTTTGAACTGAGTTTTAAAATGCTAATTCATTTTCCAAGTTAACCAAGATCGACATTCCTGTACTAAATGTTTAAGCTAAACAGTTAAACAAATTACTCGGAGCTATTAAGCAGTAAATACATAAGTGGTTTAGTTTGGTGCACTAATTGTTTTAGTTCAGATAAAGTTGTAACTCCAACAATTGCAGCACTAGATACTCTTGTTTGTTTAAATTTTCATGTAATCATCACCGTACAAAACTTTGTGTTGCAAAATTAAATGCGAGGAAATTGCAATCGTTTTGATTGATAGCATCAATCAGTATTGTCAGTGGCAAAACGATTGTATAAAGTCATTTTCATCATCATATCAGCCTATTGCGATCCACTGCTGAACGTAGGCCAAAGGGCGCAAACCATCCCGTTCTTGGGTAGCTCGCATCCATCAGCTGCCAGCCAATTTCTTCAAATCGTCCGTCCATCGTGTCGCAGGGCATCCCATAATAAGCTTGCTTGCAACGTAGTGTCCACTCTAACATTGTTGCTGTATAACGTATCAGTTTTAAATTTTAAAAAGTATAAAAAATATTTTTAAATAGTCTTGCCTGATAAAAAACACAATTAGAGTCTGAAATGAAGCACGCATTTCTTGTAAATATCCTTTCGTACCCGTCTGAATTTTACGCGAATATTAGACACTGAAATAAAACTACTTTTTACGGATTTTATCGCGTTATATTTATATTATTGTACCCTACGTTTGGGACCCTTTATAGTATCCATGGTAACGGGAGACCGGGTCTGAAACGTTAACGTTATTTCAATACAGCAAAACTATTTGGACCCATTTTTATATGTGAGGCTGGGAGCTAGCCAGGCGGATTAGTAGATCCATCAAGCGTGCTTGGATTTGTAAACATTTGCGTTTCTTGCCCGCTTAATCTAATCACCCTCATTCTGAAAGGAGACTCGTGCCCAGCAGTGGGTAAGTATATGGGTTGATGAAGTTTCTTGCCAAAGACCGGAATATTCTTTGCTGTGTTCTCACGGGTAGAAGACCGGGATATACAAAAAATGCAGAAGGTTCCGACTATAATAAAAGATTTTCAAGCAATATGTATGTGCAGCTTATCTGGGGGACGGAAAATTAATGGGCAATACAAAATATTCGGATAAATTGTGCTCACTAAGAGCATTATGTCCATAAAGTGTCTTTAGGCTATTTCCTTAGAGGGCTAAGCTTAATCGAGTGTCAGGATTTTGTAGTAACTCGGAGCTTTGTATATCTCCTTCGCGTGTATGTTGCCCTGGTAGTTTATGGTCATGGCAGGTCATGTTACCGACGTGACGCCGTCTTTGATGAAAGATGTTACATAAGCCCTACATCCGCATAGTATAGTCGTTAATATAAAATCTAAAGAAGAACCTGAGCATTATATTTGTGTTTTTTTAGAATCGTCCTCTATTTATTATATGGGATCTAAAAAATACTGGTGAACTGTGCTTAATTAACCCTTCGAGGAATATTGATGAATTATGAAGGTACATAATAAGATTCACCACCGTTTACTATGTGATTCTCTACTCTAAGATGATGCTGTTAGTCTTTCACCAAAGACCTAACTGTTCTTCTAAACAAAATATAAGTACTTTTTATTTAGGTACGTACACACAATTAGTATATTTTTTTAATCTCTCGAAATAGTATATTATTATCTTTCTGAAAGAAAACGTTGTACCCCTTATTAATCAATATGGCGCACAGAGAGGGGTGTGTGTGAGATTTGGCATAGTTAGTTTGTATGAAGAAGGAGTGCAGGTAGCTAAATTTTATAAATAATACTTGTGTTATAAATATAAATACATACTATTAATTAAAACATTCAGTTTTTACGTTCATGCTTTCAATTTCTAACACATTATTAACAATTGGTTTTTAAATAGACTTTGCCACGTTTCTATAACATTCAAATTTAAAACGGTTAAATTTCAACCACTGTGGGACAACTATTAATAAAAATCTTGTAGTAATTTCTTAATTTCTGCTTGTAGTTAATTTAAAAGCGCAACTAGGTATCAAAAACTTCAATTTTCATTTTTCTAGACATGATTTGTGTGTTTTTAAACAAAATATATGTGATGATATAAAACACAACTTCACAAATAAAAATTCAATCAAATTGAAAATAAAGTACGTACGTATTTTAATTTATTGCTGTGGTTAAATATTTGTACCTACATGAAAATAAATACAAATGTAACTGTATTTTGAAACGATTTTTATAATAAATATTTTTTTTTACTAAATCGCCCATTCAAACGCTATTTGTTTCGACGGCATGTCAAACCTCTATGATATATGGATTAAAGCCTCTATGATTAACAACCCACGGGCAGAAAAAACAAATATTATTTTTTGTCATAAAATGAATTTGGCACAACGATATATTTGCACGAGATAATTTGTGAAAAATTGATCATTAAAGTATTTTTTTGGTTTTTGGTCCCGTGTAACTATGGTCTATTGCGTAATCTTTTTAATTTTAAAATTGCAGTGGTGCTAGCATGAATCGGTAATTCGATAAATTTATCATAAACGGGAGCACGTAAAATTTAAATAGATAAAGGATCTCACCAAAATCTGCCCAAATGATGTACTGAGGGTACACTTATTGGAAAAAATACCGTGTATTACGCTGGTTAAAACTCTAATCATCCTTTTTATTTATACTCACCAGGGGATGAGACTTTAAAATTGAAAAAACGCAAACCATTTTAATACACTAGGATCAGTTTAATAGTGTTTTATTTATAGTAAAACCTGTCAACTTGATAGCTATCTGCTGTCAGTGTCAGTTTTGGAATGTCAAACGCACGCCATTTTGGCACAATAATAGTAGTTTCATAGTGATTTCATAGTAAATACTGACAATTTGACAGATGTCATGTACCTCAGGTACAAATTTGGGCTGAGTTGTATGGACTTTTGATGACCTCCTTTGTCGTCTTGATATTATTATAATCTTAAAATCTACGCTTCGTATTGACGATAAGATGATAATATACCATTTCATGAGCAAAAACGATAAAATTCGATATGATAACGATGTCGACAGTTCTGTGCTAGGTGCTTTAAATTATGAAGCATGCAGATTGCTTCAGTAAAAAATCTTGAACACCTAATGTTTAAATAAATGTGGCAAAAGGTAGATCACAAATTGATAAAATATTTCATCAGAAGTTTTTGGAATTGGCTGACTATACTTTTCCTGTTCGCGATAAATGTTCTTCAGTTATTCAATTTTCTTGAGAAACTTTGGCGATATGGAGTCGAAACTAAAATTGTTAAAAGGCAAGAGATAGAAACAAAAATATGAGTCGGAAGGGGAGAACGAGATTTATAATAACGTTCGTAACCCTTAGTATGTAGTAAGGGATGATCACTATTTTTTTTTCTTTTTCCTCACGGGAAATACGAGTTGAAAAACACGTTTAAAATTGGGTGAATTTATATTATCTGATTGTCAGGATATCTATTTTTTCTTCATATTTGTTTGAATTACATAATACTCGTATGACATGCGAAATAATGTCGTAATATTTAAAAAAATGCTGTTTTATATACATACATAATTGTTTTTTTATGAGGCTTACGCAAATGTTCCCCCGATCTGGTATCGTCGTGAAACGGGTTGTTGAGTTCCCTCTAGTATGGTCGAGCTACACTGATGCATGCGTGCCATCGGATGGAATTGGCCTATTCAAAGCCGCTTTGGCTCTTTCTTCAAAAGGCCATTTCAGACATTGCCCTACATTGTGACACATATTTTTTTAATATTTTATTTATAAGAGATACGTTAGCGTTTGACCACAATTTCACCTGATGGTAAGCGACGATGTGATCTAAGATGTAGCTCGCTTACCTAGAAGATACTTATTCACTCGTGACTTGAAAACCCCAAAATTGTACTCGTCAGGAAATACAGACTCAGGCAGCTAATTCAATGGAATCAGCTGCCTGAGTCTGTATTTCCGGAATGCCCTCGCTGTACGGATAAGGAATGTCGAGACAAAACTATTTGATATAATTGTTTGGACTTTAAAAGAGACCATGTTTCTCTGAGTTTGTTTCGGTGTTTCTTCTCAGAGGTCGTCAGTTAGCTAGAAATGCGCTTTCTAGCATAAAAAATCAAACCATTGACTTGTAAAAGTGTCTATAAAAGATGTATTTACAGAAAATAAATATCATGTCATTTCATTATCACTCACCGGCGCAACGTTAGTGGCCAGGTGACAACCCTAAGCATGCAATAATTGCTGCACGTGTTTGATCCACGTGCGCCTACTAATAGGAAGCGCGGAGCGAGGCCTCTCCGCGCTCCCTTCCTTTGAAGAGGTACAGCAAGAGCGAGGCCTCTTTCTCAGCCTGTCATGATTGTGGCCGAATGTCACGAATCGTGTCACATACTTAGGGCTAGAGAAGGCAAGTGTGGTTTTTAATCGGTAGGAGTTCTACAGACGCTGCTAACTCCCGAGGTGGTAGATAATCCATAATGATTATCCGTATGATAAAAAATCATGTAATCATATAGCATCGTGAAATTTATCGTGTCGCCAGTTCAGACGACATTCAGACATATACTATTTTTAGTTTGATCATTGCGAACACGAAACACGTCGACTTGAAAAAAAATTAAAAACTAGATACCAGAAAAGTTAGAAAATTAGGTATTTACATACCATCACGTCTGTATTCCGCGTAGGGTTAGGCAGAGGTATACCAAATGTACACCCACAGTTCATTTCTATTGCCATTAACCGGGCACAAATCAAAAATCAGAACTGCCACTGAGAATTTCATAGAAAAACCAGTAATACTTTGCCGAACCCAGCATCTCTGGCGTAGCAGTCGCGCTAAAGATCGCTAGACTAACGAGGCATTTATTAGGTATTTAAAGGAAAGTTATTCGCCAGACAAATTTATCTACCGGTAATTTAGTCTAGACAAGGGTTATTTTCAGAGGACATTATCGTCTAGACTTGCTAAAGAATGACATTTTTTTTTTATAGAGTTATAACTAGGCAATTATGATTGGAAAAATTAACACATCATTTTTTTTGGTTGGACATAGTTATTAGTTCGGGGGAACTTTAATAACTTAACCGGACATGATGGCGAGGAACCGTGTGTGTGCCTCCATCCAGGAGCACTTATAGACTAAACAGCAACAAAAGCTAACGGGACTCGGACCTCGGATTAGGGCGTCGCTGGGGGGTAACTAGGGATAGCTGAATCAGGATTTAATTGATTTAGGGGTGAATTTAAAGCTACTGGCTCGATGCAGCTCGAGCAGGAGTCGGGGATAAACACACCAAATTCGTCATACCTGTATTATTATTGGTTAGACATTGACTTCTCCTTTCTCTATTGTGCAAGCATAGAAATTGCCATATTCTTGATATCGAGCGTGAGTACACAAGGTGCTATTCACTCGTGTCGCCTCATGCTCACTGTATTACCTCATCAACTATAGTGTACCATACTGACCAGTCTGCATCACAGTTCGCAAGTTATGTACCTTCACAAGATCTATGTAGTAAGTAGGTAGCTAGCGAGCCCCAGGGATGTGCTTTAATATACAGTTGCACAGGGCGGTTCTGGGGTGGTTTATTAAGAGGACACAGTGCCTTCTTCCATGTGCTGATGGTGGCCACCGGGGTGGTTTTAGTGGGTAAGAATCCCACACTCCCCGGTCTAACCCCCGTAGACCGGTAGCCTTTTGAAGGTTTCCCCCCGTAAAAAAAGGTAGCGAGCGAGTAAGTAATACACTTTTACATCGTCAGCGATATCTATTAATAGCACATTAATCTGACTACTAACCGACATGACTTACTTTACAGTAAAGTTACTTCTAAAATTTTATTTATTATTTTTCCTTAGCAAACTTAGCAGACAATAATATAATTAATGCTATTATTTGAGTTGTTTCAAGAATAAAGCATAACATCGAGCATCGAGGTTGCTAGTTTCAATATAACGCAGTACTCAGTTCTCTAGTTATTTTTCTCCAACTTCGCAGGTAGTCCTTATAGTATTAAATAACTTTTCTTTATTATTAACCTGTGGTATTCTTCTAAGAGAATTCTTTTTTAAACTTTTAAATTAAATTTGGAATCACTCATCTTTGTGCGCGCGCTCGTCGCCCTTTCTTTATTTGAAAAAATCTTACAAATGAGGCTTCAGCCTAAAAAAGGTCGTAACTTCATTGGTTTTCTCAGTTTTGTTTACTGTTTAGATATATAAAAAATCCGTAAGAACAAATTATAACTATGATCATTGTCCTATTAGGTACAGCGCTCTGAAATTAAATGAATTGTTTGCTTTGAAGGCTTTCTAAGGCCTAATTCTGTTTCTCGTTTCATCGTAATATTATAATAAATGAAACTTGAAACCACCAAGAGAAACGTATAATTCCAAAACAAAGACCTAACCAAAACTCTAACTAAACAAGACGTGCAATAAAAACATTAAATAAATATAATTTCAACGAAGTCAAAATCCGTCCGGTAATATTTGAGTTCAACGTTCAACTTTGGCAGCTGGAAGCTAATACAATATTATTCTTCTCTAAGACCAGGCGAATCATAATGATTAAGTTGTTAAGTCTAGTTTTACCCTATCATTCTAATCTAGTCATTATCCCAACGATTTAAAGGCGATAATTGGAGAGCTCTACGATGTAAGTTTTCCTAGAAGTTAGACAGGGACGCAAAGTGGAAATCGTTTTTCATTTTAACAAATGGAGCATTTTTTATTAGAAAAGTTTTCGTCGCCCTTCAATATTTTAATGTCTGCGTTCTTCGCTTATTGGATTCCCCGGGCAATGTTCTGTTTGTACTTTTTCTAGATGTCACTGATATCATGTATCGGGTGTCGTAAGTAGTCTAGTTTAGTCTTGTCTGTATTTTTTGTGGTCGTTGAAGGTTTTATTGTCAATGGACCTTTTGAAGATAGCATAGCTTTACGGGCCGTAGATCTAAAAACTTTTTTTTTTCTTTAAGATAGAGATAAGTGTTATTGAAAGGTTTTTAGTGTAGGTCTTGTAAGCATAACATATATTATCTTCTAGTTTATCGTATATACAATTTCATAATACCTACTGAGTAAAATCAAAGATTTAATTTTAATTAAATTTATTTAAATTCTTACAAAAATTATCATTATTATTTTTTTGTAATATATTCGAATAAAAATATTCTGCACATAAAATACCGAATAAAATTGCAGTCTAAAGACCCGGTGACCGTTGGCATTAAAACTATGTAAAGTGTGTCCGAGCAGTTAATTTAAAACTCAATTAATGCACAATAGAAGTAATTATACGAGCCGGAGTTTTAATAATTGCTTTTACGACCTGCAAAAACGTTGCACTGTAAAAAAATAAAATAATATTCAGAACCGGGCAAGTTCTAAATAATGTTTTTTTCACACATTTTCATTCGCGTCAAAGGGACTATTAAATATTTTATAGTGGCACAGAGTAGCCTGTAATCTATCTCCTTGCCAAATTTTATAGAAATCTGTTCAGTGGTTCAGGCGTGAAAAGTAACATACAAACAGATAGTCAGTTATTTTCATAATTTATGATATTATTATGAATAAAATGTATAATTATTTCAACTATCGATACTATTGAAATAAAAAGCCACCAGTCTCTGAAAGGGTATTCATATTTCGAAGCAATTCTGTTACATTTAATGTCAACGTTATGATTGGCTGTATAATTTAGAAATTATTCTTGTCAACCAATCACAACTGAACGTTTAGGCCGAGGACATACAGCCCTACCGTTATATGATTGTAAAGGTCCATGTTCAGAAGGAAGAAGGAAGCAAGAAGAACGCAAGTCTATTGACACTCACGCTAGGCAACCGCGCTAGTAACCACTAAACGAATCGAAGAATCAAAGTTTGATGTGTAAATGACTTTTTTTAGTTGTAAATACTGTTTGATCTGGAGATCAATACACAGCGCGTCACCGCTGCTGACTCCGAAACTGCCTCTGGTTAAATCGACACGGGTTGGGGTGAGATACAGAAATACATAAATATGAGTAGGTACATCATGTATTATATTTAAAATTAACCCCCGTCTACCACAACTTCTTCACATTTTTACGCCTGGAATTTAACTATTTCGGTTGCCGCGATTTACCGTTATTTTATTAATTCTCTTGGACACAACTTGTGAGTATTATTTTTTCCCGCACGTGGCACTGACGTTGACAGTTCGGTTTTTGACAGTGACAACCCCGGCCCATTACGTGTAAGAGGAAATATTATAAAATTTATAAATTTATAAAAATTTATAAATATTATAAATATTATAAATGTATTAGTGAACATACAAAATAAAGTGTACTGAATGTGTTTTTTGTGCAGATTTCGAAATCCCTCCTATATTTTCATATGTATTATATTATATAAGTACCACATAGGCTAATTTAAACTACGTTAACGTACAAACTTAATAACATTTCCTGGCAGTTTTGAGTATTTCATGTGAATTACGTAAATGTGCTGCTGATCTGGTATCGTTGTTCGACGAGTCTAGGACTCGTTAACTCAAACTACTATTGCTCTTTCTTCAAAAGGCCTGTTAATAATATTTATCTACATTGTAAATGTCACATCACACATCACATAATATTGCTACTGTCGTTAAAAGAGTCCATGATTTCATGAGTTCTGAGGTTGTTTCGCTGTTTCTTCGCAGGGGTCAGCTAAGAAATGCAGGCGTTAAAATTAAAATATTAACTTGTAAAAGTGTCTTTAAAAGATCTATTTACAGGAATAAATATCATTTAGAAATTGATATAATTATTATTTCGTCTATTTATCGAATTTCAATTAAAAATTATTCTTGTCAACCAATCACCACTGAACGTTTAGGCCGAGGACATACAGCCCTACCGTTATATGATTGTAAAGTTCCATGTTCTACTAGAAGGCAAGTCTATTGACACTCACGCTAGGCAACCGCGCTAGTAACCAAATAGAAATAAATATCGTTTAGAAATTGATATAATTATTATTTCGTCTATTTATCGAATTTCAATTAGCCCAGTTTCAGAGTTAATTGAAAACTAGGTAAGTACCTACTAAAGTTTTTAGGCAGCCCTCCGTACTGTACCTAACTGCCTGGGGTCTTAAGTGTAATTAGTACTTTTATTTATTCTCGATGTTGGTACAGACTTTGCGAGTAATACGAGACTGTCGTGAACATGGAAGAAAATAAGTTTGCTTTGTTTATAAACTTTGTATATTATTAAAAACAAACGAGTATTTCACTATGCCAATGGAAAAGGTGAAATGTTTAGGATGATGATGATGGTGAAAATACAATTACCTAACTACTTTTAATTAGTATTATTTCTAATCAATACTAATCTTTACTTCCCTTACTAATATTATAACTCAGTCTGTTACGCTTTCACGTATAAACAGCTGAACCGATTTTGATAGTTCTTATCTATCTTTACAAAGATAGATAAGAACTTATCTATCTTTACAAAGATAGATAAGAACTTATCTAAATCCTACCTAAACTAGAGTCTTCCGTTCTGTGTCAAGAATGCGTTTCTTTTATGCAAACTGCATTCTAAATAGCGAGAGTGGTTGATTGAGGTATATTATGTGATTGTAAACTGCACTGAATAGGCTCATCATCAACATAGACCTCCCTATGGGGGAGACTTGAACGTGGACCAGTTACAGGTATACCGCCTGCTTTTAGATTACCAGAGAACTTTATCAGTTTGTTTGTCCATCTTGTCGAAGGCCGTCCTATGTCGTATCATAGAATAGGCTCACATCGCTAGGAATTAAGTAAAAGCACCACAATAATAAAGCATATAATTATATTATAAAGAAATAAGTAATTTTAACTAACAAAGTATTTATTTCCTTTTTTCCACACTTGCCTTTTGTTACAGTTTGGAAAATGTGTCTCCAACTCGTCGCGCCATTCGGTACCTACAGGGGGCTGAGGTCTGCCACATAGCTTCCTTTCGTTGATAGGTAAGTACCAAAATGTGTTTTTTTTATGTATAACAAATAATCTTGGACCCGACTGAACCGGTTCCGTTCCAACTATGGGAAAAATAACCACCACCTCCATAAATGGGGATTAAGGGAGTCATCACAGTGCGATTCGCATGTGGTCCCTGTCGCATGTGGTAAACGAATGCCCACTTCGTTGTTTTCCCGGTGGAATGTCGGAAGTCCACAAACTCACACCAGCCGCCGCAACCTGGCTGAAAACCTTAGATATAGACATTTGATCCATGCAGGACGACTGCCATACGCAATGATGAAATATGTATATTATTTATATAATACTGACAATCATAATAATCTAACTGCAAAATTAACTGTATTGAACAACATTGTCCGTATGTAAACAATGTGCATGACAGTGAGTTCCCTATTCACACGGGACCCTCAGTCAGTAGCATTCTATTTATGATTGTAAGATGTCTTTGGTGAGCTTTAATAAATAAGTAGAACCGAATCATGCCCGCGGTCGAATTTTTCCTTTGCTTAATAACTTTAAAATTTTAGCATGGAAAATGCCAAAAATATACAAAAAGATAGTTAGTAGGTAAGGTGGCATCGTTCGACATTTAACTAACTGTAAAGTAAGTCGTGTCGGTTGAGGAGCAAAACACTTGCTTTTCACTAGGTGTCACTGACGTCACCATAAAGACGTAAATTCACAATGCGAAGGAAAAATTCGACATGACGGCTAGGAATCGCGGTGGCTTAGTGGTCATAGCGTCTGGTGTACCTAACCAGAAGACGCAGGTTCGAATCCTGCCCGCGGTCCAATTTTTCCTTTGCTTAATAACTTTAAAATCTTAGCATGGAAAATGCCAAAAATATACAAAAAGATAAGTAGAACCGACATGAAAAATAGAGTATTAAAAGAAACTGACAAAATTAACTCTGCGAACTGTTGTAAATAACCGTGTCAGCTAAATATTATCTGATTTCAACCCTCGAGACTAAAATGCAACTAACTCATGTATATTTAAGTGATGTGAATGCACTTAGTACAACTTTCAACCGAGTTTGTGCTGACTAAAGAAAATGAGCTTTGAATAATTTTAAAGCTGCAAAAGATATTTGTAATGCTTGCATATTTTAAATAAATACGATCATAATTTACCTACTTCAGGCCCGGATAGCTACTGTTCGGCTGGTTACTGCTGGAGAACTTTTCAGTGCGTGGTTATAACCAATTATTTTTTAATAAATTTTAAAGGGTCTATCGTTCTCATCATTATGAAAAACTTTTACTAAGGAGCCAACCCTCAAGTTAAGTGATTTTTTTTTATATCACTAAAGTGGTAACATGGTACGGCCCACCACACTTGCAATACCAGAGGTATCACTTGCGCGTTGCCGACCTTGTAAAACAAAAGAGGAATAGTTGGGTTGGCAGCTTATGGGTCCTACTGCCAACACAACGTTTCCTCGCGGAGATATGTATGGACAAATGTATGGAACAGCAAATATTTTTTAATAGTGGGTTTTTTTTTTTATACCACGTGGCAAATGAGCATGCGGCCTATCTGATGGTAAGCGGTTACCGTAGCCTATAGACGCTTGTTACACCACGTATCACTTCGCGTTGCCAAACCTGTAAAATGAAAGGGGAATAGTTGGGTTGGCAGTATAAGGGTCAAAGTCCCCCCACTGACAACAAAAACTTTCCTCGCGGAGTACTGGCAACTTTGCTCACCGTAAGGAACACAACACAGCTTAAAGCAGTCTTATTTCACTTCGATTTTCTGCAAGGAGCCTCCGCCTTGCACTTCCCCAGTCGGGCAGCTCCAATTTGAGTGGAATTACTCCCACTATGCCCTACCTCTCATAAAATATGATATTCCGTAATAGACAAATACTTTTCCAATAAATATCTTCAGGTGAGACCGATGACTCCTCAAGTATGTCTAAGTTGAATAGCAAATAAATCACCGCAGTAATAAAATAATTTAACGCCACTGACACCGACACGGTTCACCGCAAAAACTTTGCTAATGAGTTTACTTCTTATTGGCATTTACCGGTTAAAGCAAGGAACTCCCATTTCAATTTCTGTATAAGTTCTAGTGTTGATGCTGCGTTTGATACCGTATATCGGGATAGTAAATTAAATGCGGTATATAATGCTAATATCCTGTTATTTCACACTTACGCGATATGTAGCGTTGCAGTAAAACTACTTATTACTGATTTTATCGTAAATGTATTGACATAATTATTATTAAATCCCAACGTTTCGGATCTTTGGCAGCATCCGTTGTCATGAGTGCACTTTCTATTTGGGTCTAATCGAGGCTATAGATGTTAAAGAGGATATATTCCCTATGTACCGCCGTTTTACAAAAAAATTGACTATAATTAGTGTCGTTTATAGTAAAATGGTCACAGGTGGACGCAGTTTTCAAGCTACAAATTACTAGCTTATCGTTTTTACAGCACTGGATAAGCCTAAAAATAAAAGAAAATATCACTATGCAATAAAAATAATAATAATAATCAAAAAGATTGACTACAAGTTCTGTGAAAATACAGGGCTAGTTTTATAAAACGTTTCATTAGTTTATCTAGATGTTTCTATTCTAAAATATGCAGAAGGAACAAATTTTCAGCTTAGATGGCGGGTGATAAATGCTAATAACCCTTTTCTTTGACCGCCATGTTGCTCTAGGAGAGGCGAATATTAGATTAAATTTATTCATCACACTTGATGTGTAATTTTAGAAAACTTTTTAGACTTAACAGTTGTCGAATTATATGCATAACTGGCGTCAGTTTATTTGAACAGTAACTTCAAGTATTAAATTTCAAACAGAAATCCACTTTCTCTTGATTAAACCCACTCGCTCATAGCCAGCTAAGTCAAGTGGCGAAGCGAACTTAACTAAAATTACTCACTTTGTAATTGTGAAGTTCAGTGAGTGAAATTATTACGAACCGGGAGAGTGCGCGGTCGAGTTGAAAAGCCAGTTGGAGGAACGGCAAACCGCATTATAGCATAGTGATTGAAAAGTTGAGAGTTAGGGAATGTTTGAAGGCAGGTGAGCTATAACAATTCATTTTCTGATTATTGTGCGGCATAATGATATAAGACTAGAGAACGATTTGTTTGGTACAAAGTTATTTGTATGGGTGGGATTAATTCAGATAAGCGCATGTGTTTTAAACAAGGCTCGAAGTTGATACGGCTGGTATGGCTATTGTCCGATATTATAACTCTTTTCGCCAATAACATAGATCTGAGACTCAGTTAATGGTATAATTAATGAAAATAACATGCCAATGTCAGCATATCAGCCATCGTATGAAGAACTACAATAATAATAGTAAATCGTAGTCTATAATAATCAAGTTATTTGACTGCTGTGGAAGCATTAAGAAGAGAAGCTTGAAAGGTAGTAAACATCTTAATGCTTACCTATAAATATCACTTGGCACGTGGCAGGAATAAAGCAGTAGGCACATTTATAACACCCGATGACACCCCACGCCTGTTTATTGGTTGATTGTTGAAATTTAGTAACACAACATATTATAAAGGTTGTAAGAGATCGCTTTTAGCGATAAGACCGCCCATTGTACCATTCTATCATTTATAAAAATGTACTTGGCATTTGTTTATGGTGTACAATAAAGAATATTCTATTCTATTCTATAATCTGACGAATGGACACGTTACATTCGCGTTATGTCGCGTCGTGTGTTACAAGTCTCTTCCTACCTTTACTCTGACAAGTAGATGTAGAGACAAGCGCTAGGATTTTCCTGTATCGTGGGTGCGTTCACAAACACAAATCGTCACACATACCAACGCCTTCACTCCGATTAGTTTACGACATTTAATATTATTATAAACATACTTTTTTAATGAACTATTAAGGAATTTATGCTTCAGAGATTTTCTCGACGGCGTGTGAAGTCTGTCAACCCGCATTAGGGTGGACACACGAGACCCATAGGCATGCCTAGCAGTGAGATAATATATGCGTTGATAATGAATGTTTTTATAAGATATCTATGCCTTTTATTTTTTGCCAGTATCTCCGTGAGGATTAGCCGTATACAGAAAGCGAGATTTATTGGTAATTTAGTAGCAAATAGGTTCTATAAATATTCTCTAACAGTACCCGAGAATATAAACGAACGTGTACAGTCTTTTGAATGTTAAATAATCCATTTCAGTTGACGTTAACCTTAAAAATAGCCTTGAAAAGACATAAAGAAGATTGGACAGCGCATTTCCTTAACAATTGAAAAAGATTGGGCAAAGATCACGCTCAATGGGATGAGATAGAAAATTTAATTAACACTGTTCTTTTGAAACAAAAAAAAATATTAAGAATATCAAAGAAATCCCAAGCCGCGTGAAAGTATCTCATTAAAATGATAGAATGGTTTTTTTCGTGTTAAAAATCGGAATTGTTACGTTTTTGTTTTATTGTGCATTTTAAGCGACGCATGAAAATATTTATTGTGTTTATTCGGATATATTGACTTCATAGAGCATTTTTGTTGTTAATATTTTGTTTTAGTTACTCGTATGTTCAGGAATGGGAGCGTTTACCTTATAAATATGGGATAAACATTTCTCAGAGTGAGTGAAGACAAAACAGCCCATAATCTACCACGTGTACTTAGTTGCCTCATTGATTTGGGAAATAAATTTTAATTTATATTAGCTTAGAAATTGTACTAAGCTAATATAAATTAAAATTTATTTCCCTAGGAAAATGACAAAATTATACTTACTGTGGTAATGGCAATGTCGATATCATGGTATTTGTCGAACAGTGACGATTGATTGGGTCGTTGGTGGTAAGGTATTCCATCGATAAGTGCGGCCAACGACCCGATAAATTGTAAAGTTGACTTTGGAATCACATGACCGTGACATATGCTGGGCACGGGTCTTCGCTCAGAATGAGAGGGATTTGGCTGTAGTCTACCACGCTGGCCTAGTGCGGGTTGGCACACATATTATAGGGCAAGGGAAATCAAGTTCGGTTATTAGCCGATTGCACTCCGTCATACACTGGCAACTCCCCAGGTAACAAACAAGTCATGCAGATTTTCCGTACTTAAAACAAACAGGTTTACTCTGCAATAATTATATAATAATATTTTTATTTCAAATCATAAGTCCATTTTGTTAGTATACAAATAACTTAAAAAACTAATGTTAGTACTTTTTTTTAAAATAAATAATGTAGTCAGCAAACAAGTGGTCATCGTCACCAATGGACATCTGCAACACCGGAGGAGGTGCTGATGCGTTGCCGGCCTCTAAGGAACCTGTATACGCGCCGTTTGAAGAACCCCATGCCATAGCATAAAGGGAAAACCTCAGCAGGGTAAGTACCCTGCACCCTGCTGTAGATATAAGTATATCTACTAGGGAAATTAGAAGGGATTTATAAAACTACCCACACTGGTCCCAATATATGACTATCACATCATTCTGCTATATTTTTTAGTCAGAATCATAAATTACATCTCTTAAACATCAAAATTCACATGATCTCAACAGAAAGCTTGCCTTTTTATAGAAAAGTATGTCATATCCGTCTCCGAAACATGTAACTTCAGCCAATAGAAATGAGGTTTTATTCGAGTGTGCGACAATTTGACGGTGTAGTCGACCCCTGCTAATATTGACAGTCCTGACCCTCAGTAAAGTCTGCATAACTTGCTAAAGGCAGAAACTATTGACATCTAGAATGGCTTAAATGAGATTGTGTGGAGACTTCTTAGCACTAACCAGATAATATAATTAGTGTAAGTTAGTGTGTCTGTTTGTACCCATATTTTTGGAGAAATAAATGATTATTATTATTAATTCTTCCATAATCTTCGGGAATTGACATCATATCTGGCAGTGGTATTAGGGATCTTCACAAGCTCAGAGGCTTCATTGAGAATTATTTGTACGCTACTAGGATCTCAAGTTTAATTAATCCCACAATTTTAGTCTCAGTTTAGTCCTGACAGTAACTTTTACTTGACCGCAATAACAATGCTTCACTACCTTTCAAAAGTATTAAATATACTTATTTTATAGTTTTACTAGCTGATCCGACAACCGTTGCCAAATTATAATAAATTTCACTAGCCCTGACGCCCTGGCTGCTAAGGGTCGTAGAGTGACGTTAAATAAATACCCTTTGACCTTCCTCAAAAATTGGGCTATCAAATGCAAAAAGATTTTTTCAAATCCGACTGGCAGTTTCAAAGATTAGCACGTTCAAACAAACAGAAAATCTATTATATTACTACAGATTAAAAAAAATAATTAAAACGTTACCTAAACCAAAAAGTTGCAAGCTAAACTTGTTTGATTTAATATTCTATGTTTTTATAACAATGACTGTTATGCATGCTGGTGGGTTGAATAAATAATGTGTGTTCAAGTGTTCATTGACGTCTAATTTATTGTCGTACTAGACAAGATATCTCAAACGAAAGTGCGATTAGAAAACATTTTATTAATTCCAGGCAAATTATAGTACCTTTTTATAATACGGACAATCCTCATGAATCCTTCACCATCTGGGGAGGCAGGGTATGTCGGACTTAAACCGATTAAAAACCGCACTTTCCTTTACTTACATGACAATACTAATCGATAAGGAACTGGGTACCACAATACGCTACTGCATTACAGCCCACTAGGGCAGTGCTTGCAATCCATTACGTGAATTGTCTGTGGACTTCTGTAGTTTACTTACTTCTTAACTCATGTAGCAACTACTCTTTTCACCGTGTCGTCTCGGTATAGGTATAACTCAATGGATCTGTTGCAGGTTTTTACTGTGTTGTCGTTGTACGGTCAACAGCAAAAGTAGATGATCAAAATCAGAAATACAATACTAATGAACGGAGTTCGCGTCAGAACTGTGTGGCGTCGAAGTGATTCAAAAGTATGTGATTGTAAATTATAGCAAACATTTACTACTAGTACAACTGCCATAATTATATTCATAATCAGTTTTGACTCCAAAAAAGTAAAAAGTTTTGATCATCTACTTTTGCTGTTGACTGTACTTGTCTTTTTACAGTGTTGTCCGCTTTAATTAAAGTTATAAACAACTGAATTCAATATGTGAATGTGGTTATTAGATTTAATAAAATTAAGAACTAGGTATGGTATGGTAGGGTATGGTATAGCGGGCTGGTTTCCGCAAATCTACGACAAAGCGCGTACTTTGCGTGCGTGTGGGAAGATGAGGTTCCTTTTAACCACCCTAACTCTTCGAGAAAAGCCGCCAGGCGTTTAAGAACTAGGAAAAAAGAACCAGGTAACAAAAGCAACACAATAATACCTGAAAAAAAAAAACAGAATAAGTGCTTGTCTCACCGATCGCAGACTTGATTTAAATATTATAAATTTAAGACGACACGTTTCGCGCAGTGGTTAAGCGATCGGCTTCTGCGCCACGGGTTGTGGATTCGATCCCCACATGGAACAAATATTTGTATGACCTGCATGTAGTTGTTCCGAGTGTTGGTGTATGTGAAAGTTTGTGTTCGTAAACGCACCCACAATACATGAGAAATACCTAGTGTGGAGTAACGTAAACTGTTTACATTTCTTGTTAGCGGTATTGCTATATTAATGTAAAAAAAAATACAATTAACACAATGTCTACCTAACTCTTCGTGGACAGCTGTGATGGTTCGTTATTGTCAATAACCAATCACATTCACCTTCACCTCACCTGGCAGTACATTCACTTATTAATAATCTGATTACTGTCCAGACTATATCGAATATTAATGACTTTGGGGACTCCCTCGCAAGCCTGGGTTTTATTTTGTGCTCAAATGTTTATTTGATAAATATTTTGGAGAGTTGGCTATATAGGATAAGCAAGCACTAATATAAAAACAATATAGATATTTTAAATAATTTTAGCCAAGGCGTATCGTTCAATGGGTGGCGCGGGCGTGGAAAAAGTGTTGTCATTCGAAAAAAATAAAGTCATTTGGTAGAAAATATTTCAGTGGTACGATTAAACCAACGGTACAATATAGCCGACTCTCCCCTTTATATTGTGTACTGAGCTATTAAATATAATATACCACCACGCCATATACACATTTCGCCATATGTTTAGGTTACATGTAACAGGGGGTGAGTTTATTGCCATTAAACAATAAAAAAATAAATTTTGTGTCGCATCTCGGAAAATTCATCATCGAAAATTATCACAAAATTTTATTTTAACAAAAATCCAATAACACTTTGTTCGACCTCGGAATCAAAAACCACTGATCCAATAGTGATGAGACAAGAAAATATAATAAGGCGATCCAAAATATATTTCTAGTAAATTAAACAAAGTACCAATAAATTAAGTAACACCTCTTGAAAGTGTAATTTAAAATAAAAAAATCGGTAAATTTAATTTCGACACACCATTTAATTCAGTTGACATATGCGAAGGACACGTCACTGCTGATGCCGCACGCGTTGCGCCCGCGCACCAAGTAGTAGTACCCCTCATCACCCCACCCCGTCCCCCACGAGTTCTTTATTATCCAGTAGGGTATCCTTTGACCGGTTTTTGATACTGTAAGAAATAATAACATGACAATCAATTATGCAGTATAAAAAAAACAGTGATTGCGTAGTATTATGACACCAATTGTCATACACTGACTGCCTCTGCCTCACTTCTGCCTTTTGAAAATCATGTGCGTATTATTAATAATAATTAATTATCACTCGCTTAAACGGTGAAAGAAATGTGAGAAAATCTGTATGTCTGAGAGATTTCCTCAGCATTGTTTTAAGTCTGCCAACCCACTTTAGGCCAGCTTGGTGCACTAAAACCTCTCATTTTGAGGGGAGACCCGTGTCTAGCAGAGGGAAGGATTAAATCAACCCTATCATCAGCGATCGATGTAATCCACAGCCTGACTTCACCCACTGCTACCGCTCTCAGTCTGCGTCATGCACTGAAATCCTGAGCGATTATATCTCAGTAACTGATATTATGTCGTTGACTCATCTCGTACCTGGATGCCCGACAATCCTCTTACCATCTTTCGGCCACCACTAGCTATCAGTACTCTAGAAACATAAAAAAAATTTGTTTCCGGTTAAAATATGTTTATCACACTATCACACGTCACACTAATATTATAAAGGCGAAAGTTTGTGAGTGTGTATGTTTGTTACTCTTTCACGCTAACAACAAAGTACAGACCGAGAGATCCGTCAAAAATAGAAATTCCATTTTGTAGGACAACATTAAATAAGTCAAATGTCTATCACATGTGTATATCACTGTTTAATAAATTGCCAAAGTCCTTAAGGGAACTCCCATTCAAATATTTTAAAAAAGATTTACGTAAATGGTTGATAGATAAATGTTTCTATACTGTACAAGAGTTTTTACAGCATGTTTGTCACTAAAAATCTAATGTAAAAGCATCTGTCTCTGATTTGTATAAATGTGGTTCTATATTTTATTGTGTCTAGTGTTTTATAAATAATAATAATACATATTAATAATAATTAACTCAATAATTATAATGAATATAAATGTTAAATTAATTTGCATGCTTTATGTAGGCAGAATATGGTATTGTTCCAAAACCACCAATTTTATATCTGGTACCACCTGTATTCTACGCAAATAAATATTTTTCTTTTCTTTCTTTTCTTTTTCTACTGAACGGATTTTGATGAAACTTTACAGTATTATTATTTATACATCAGAATAACATAATCTATAATTTGTAACGATTTTGAATTAATTAGCCAAATTACAACGACAATTAAAAGCTATAATATATATATTAACTTTTCCACGCGGACGAAGTCGCGGGCAGAAGTTAGAATTTTAATAAAACTCGTAAAATAATACAAACCGTAAACATTGTATCCGACAATCAAAGCGGCGTGATTCAGTTTCTTAGGATCACAGTCTTGCGGAGAAGGTTCGTCAATGCCGCCCGTATATTTAGCCATAGACGCTGAATTAATAGCTGCAAAAAGGTTTACATCAGTCAAGTAGTCTATCAGAGATTTTAATTGGCCACTAATGGATTAATCACAATATGAATCGTAGTTCCACTCAAATTAGAACTGCCCGACTGGGGAGTACCTCCGCCTTTCAGAAAATTGAGGTGAGATAACACAACTTTGAGCTGTGTTCTGTTCCTAACGGTGAGAAAGCTTGCCATTGCACCGCAAGGAAACGTTGTGTTGGCAGTGGGGGGACTTTGACCCTTATACTGCCAACTCCACAATTCCTCTTTTGTTTTACAGGGTCGGCAACGTGCAAGTGATACCTCTGGTGTTACAAGCGTCTATAGGCTACGGTAACCGCTTACCATCAGGTTCACCTCAGTTCACATCAGGCCACCTTAGAGGGTATAAAAAATATGATTAGCTGACCAGTATAGGCTGACCTCTAGGTGTACGAAAAGTCTATACAATGCGAGTTCATTGTATAATCAATATGTAGGTATCAATAACATTTTGTTGCTAAGCTTAGGTATCAATTTATATTATGTAAATGTTTATCATAAATTTGTAAATGTGTTTGAGTTATTACCACGTCCATTGTAGTCACGAACAAAAATTATATATTTTGTTACATGAAAACACAATGTAAAAGTTTTGTTGCTTATAAAATGTGTATTGTTTATTACTGCTGAAAGAACATGGAAATTCTACACTATTGAATATATAATATAATATTTTTGGGACATTTTACACAGCACCATCTAGTCCTAGTCAAACTAAGCAGAGCTTGTACTATGGGTACTAGACAATGGATATAATACTTATACATATACTTTTTTTTTGTAAATATATACTGCAGTGATAGCCTAGTGGTATGACCATGGACTGCCAAGTCGAAGGTGTCGAGTTCGAACCCAAGGCACGCACCTCTGACTTTTCGAATTCATGTGCGTATTAATAATTAATTATCACTAGCTTAAACGGTGAAGGAAAACATCGTGAGGAAACCTGCATGCCTTAGAGATTTTTCTCGACGGTTTGTGAAGTCTGCCAGCCCGCACTAGGCTAGCGTGGTGGATTATAGCCTAATCCCTCTCAATATGAGAGGAGACCCGTGCCCAGCAGTGGGACAGTATATGGGTTGATGATGATGATGATGGGACTGGACAAAATGGGGCGCCGCAGGCAGACCTAGTCAAGCTGTTGTGATCTCCAATTGAAATTAAGTAGGGCGCCGTAGAAACCTCGCCCAGGGCGCTGATAGTGCTAAAACCGGCACTGAGAAACACCCACACAAACACAAATACTCATTTTTAATCCCTAAAAATATTTGTGTCCTGTGGGAATCGAACCCACGACCCGCTAAACCTCAGAGGTCGTCGAATATGTAACATAGTCGTTATATAAAAGTAATCTTTAAATTGTTCACTTACCAGCTGACAACGGCCCATACCTATAAACCAAATCGGCCATAACATCTTCATCAGGGTATACCCTCCTAAACCCTATTACTGGGACTGGGCGTGGGAATCTGGTCGACAGATAGTGTGGGTCGTAAGGTGAACCATTCTTCATAACTCCAGACTTGGGATGCTCCCATCTGCAGACACTTTTCTTCTTAATATACGGGTAGTAATCAGAGTCTCGGAGTACACCTCCCACTTTGGTCACTATGTTTCTGAAAGAAAATAAAAATAAATGTGATATGTGTGATAAATGAATGTGATACCATCACACCTGTATTTCCCGAAGGGTTAGGTAGAGGTGTACCAATATACACCACAGTTCGTCGGTTTGTTTATGTAAGCCCCCATTATTGCCATTAACCGGCCACATAACCAAACTCCGAGCTGGCTACTGAAAATTTCAAGAAAATCCTAATAAAACTTGCGCTTGACCTGGGAATCGGAGCCAAGATATCTAACGGAGCAGTTACGCTTAGGACCAAAAGGTATTCCATGTTCCTATTTCAGATTCTTCATTATATATAATTAAGCAAGATTACGTTTGAATATGCGTAAATGTGTCCTATTTTAACAGTAGGTTTGCTCTTGTGTCCATACGTGCATCCAAAGTACTTCTTATTCGTTCTTTTTCACTTGTGACAGGTATTGTATGTAACCGTAGTCATTGCATGTTGTGGTACAGGCATGTGAGCCGTAGGAGTGGGGAGCATGTTATCAGCAAGGTTTTGAGCATGAATTTTAATGGATATAAGGGAACTAAATGAGATGATGGCGCAGTATGTCTTTCTGAGAATGATGATAACTACAGTCATTGCTCCCTACTTTAAATCAACAATATTCCATCCATCTTGTCGGTCGCTCTGATATGGAAGACAGCATGCTCTCCAACCGGCCCAGTCACCCGCAGAGTGGATTGTCTTTGAGAGTGTTAAATTAGTAGCCTTGTGTATTTAATCACTCCACTTAGCAGGTAGTCTGCCTCGAGCTCTTGTACCCTCCATTTTTCCCGTCATTATTAGGTATTCGAGCCTGTCGGGACGACGAGCGATATATCCAAAAAAAGAAAGAACGCGTTGTTGGATACTGAGTTCTTCACGTATGGAGTCAATATATAATATTATACTAACGCAAATGTTTGAATGAGGGATGCATCCTGGCACCCTTTGCCAGCATCGTCACAATCAATAAGAAACTGCTCCGATAACTTTTCTTCTTTGTTCAAGTAAATCTTTAGGTGACTCTCGATATTCGCTTTGAAAGACAATATTTTTTTGTTTAATTTAGGAAAACAGTTTTCAAGCAATAGATCATATCATGCCTATATGGACCTGAATTGCCATGTCAAAGGTTTGACTGACACTGTCTGACTTTTTGATATCATATGCCTAATGAGAAAGGCTTGAGGAAACCTATGTGCCTATTTCTAAATGACGGCACCTGAAGTCTGCCAACCTACACTAGGCCACCGGGCTGGGTTATATCCTATCCCCGTTTATTTGGAAAGGAGACCCTATCAAAATAAGAGTGATCTACTGTCCTACTGCCGGGCATCGGGGCACTGTGGGACAGTAGGTATATGGATTGGTGATGAAGCTATCCGTATATTTCACTGTAGTCAGTTTTTTTTTCTGAAACATAGTATATTCATACTTACATAGTACATAGTACATAGTATAAGCATAGTAGGGGTGTGCTGCCGAATGGTGTAGGTACTGCTTAGAATTTCTTCATTTCAATTCCTCTCTGGGCACGGGTCATCCTCTCAGATTGAGAGGGATTAGGCTGTAGTCCACCATGCTGGCCAAGTGCGGGTTGGCAGACTTCACACACCATCGAGAAAAATCTCTAAGGCATGTAGGTTTCCTCACGATGTTTCACTTTCACTGTTTAAGCGAGTGACAATTAATTATTAATACGCACATGAATTCGAAAAGTCAGAGGAGCCTCAGATTCGAAATTGAGACTTTTGACTTGGCAGTCCAGTGCCTTTTAAATTATTAAGAAAAACAATATTCAGTTATAAAAACGTGTTACCGACAGTACTGAAAGCCCAGCACGCAGCACATTCCGATTGATCTTTAACGGGTGAAACTTTATTCATTTCCCTCCAATCAAAGTAATCAGGTCGATTCCCATTATTTATAGATTTTCTCGAACTAAGTATATTTACTTCGAAACTACTATTCTTAGGCAAAATAAAATAACAATTATATTCTTTAAACAAAAACAAAATCACAGTGATCGTCAACATTTTTCAATTTTAATAGCCGAGGAATGGTTCGCCCTTTAAAAATGTATTTATTTAAATGCACAACGCTTTTGCAGGCATCCATGCTATTCGACATTTTAAAGTGTTTTTACGACTCTTTTATTGTAGTGTCCCGCGTTTTTGACGTTGCTTGAATATTACGTTGGAGTGCTTGTTTTATAATTTGTTTAGCGTTAAAAATCACGATGTTGAAAGTGTCCAATTATTTTTTTCTGTTGGCGTTTACACTTCAACCGTCTAAGATTCATTAGAAGATGTCACATTATTATTCTGTTAATATTGACTTAATATTTTTTGCTCCTAATCTGATTTTGTTAAGTACCTATTAATCTACAGGTTAGGTTTAAGTTTTTCTTCAATCAATATCAATATTTGAGACATTTCACAGTCAGTGCACCATCTAGTCCCAAACTAAGCAGAGCTTTAACTATAAACTATGAATATAATGGAAATGCCGTCTCCATCTAGTATTAATTAATAATTAGTAATAAATATCATTGATTATGTAACAATAATGTAGGGTAGTTGTCAATAATTACATCATCAAGACGCCCACCACCTCAGTCTACCCGTGACCATGGCCGCTGTAAAGAGTCCAAAATGTCGGGATTAATAATATCAATATAACGCGATAAAATCCATAAAAATTAGTTTTTTTTTCTATGGATATAATACTTATATATTTTTTGTTGTTGTAAATACATACTTATATAATAAATCTTAATAATGTTTGAATGGTATTACCATTATTTAATATGTAGTAATCTTTTCATAGGCACTTTTAAAATAAATAAATACATATTTTAATTAATCTCGATGTTCTTCAACTCTTTAATAAAAAGCATCGATTGACGAACTCCTAATCTAATCGAGAATACTTAATCGATTAGCTTACTCGAACAATCGAGATGAAACAGATTTGTTGATCAGCCAATAAACCAACTTTATAAAAAATAGAGATAGTGCGGGCCATTCCAAGCGACTTCAAAGCTATCTTTGAGACGTTTCGCACAAGTTTTAATTGATCAATTTAACTTCAACTACTAGCATTTGACCTGAGATTAGGGTTGTGCTTATTTTAAATTGTTAATTTATGAATTTTCATTGTAATTGGATATGGCTGAGATTTACGTGTGAAGGGTAAAGTTTTCGAGTGTCAAATGTGTGTGGTAAGTGACTGACAGAATAATTATAATTAACTTTCTAGTTCTAGAGGCTTGTGGCTAAGTTATAATTACCTTGCTGCATTAGTCGCGGTCAGTTTCAAATTGGGAGGGTTAAATGATCCTCTCAATCTGAATCTGACTGCGACTAAAATTTGAAAAATCTGAGTTCAAGATCAGTTTCAGCCTAGTCTCCGATGAGAGATCATTGCCCATGCGAAGGTAAATTCCAAGATCTTTTTCTTCTTCTTCTTAGTCGGGCACTCTTGTCAGAGTGGTCGTGGTAATAACGATGGTGTATTCGCTGGGTTCTCGATGGCATCGTTCTGTCCTCTGAATGCCGCGGCTTTTGAAATACTTCGCCACTTCTGACGATTAGTGGCGTTGCGAGAGCACTGCACCATTGTGGTCTGGGTAGCCTTCACAATAAGGTCAGTCCAGCGAGTTGGAGATCGGCCGCGAGCTCATCTTCCTTCAACTTGGCCCTGGATGACCAGCCTTTCCATGGAGTCCTCGTTTCTAGAGACATGGCCAAAGAACTTAAGTATTCGCAATTGAATGATCGACGAAAGTCTATCCTTAATGCGAAGCTCCTTTAAGATTGAGTTGTTAGTACGAAACGCCGTCCAAGGAATCTTTAGGAGGCGCCTCCAACACCACATCTCCAGGGCATCAATTTTGCGGCGATCTTGCAGTCTTAATGACCAGGTTTCAGCTCCGTACAGAAAGATTGGAAAGACAAGGCATTTCATTAATCGAACCTTTGTTTTCTTGGTTATTCTTCTGTCCTTCCAAATCTTTCCCAGCCTTTCCACTGCTGACCTGGTAATGGTGCACCTACGTCTAATCTCATCTTCACACCTACCAGTGTTAGAGATAATAGAACCGAGGTAGATATAATTTTGTACTACTTTGCAGTTAGCAACATTGAGAATTTCTGGTTGGTTTTGTTCGGCCCGGTCTATTATCATCATCTTCGTCTTATCTCGATTAATGGCGAGTCCAAATTGAAGACTAGTAGTTTCAAGACGGGATAGAAGATCTTCCATTTCTTCTTTTGTTTGAGCAAGAAGAGTTGTGTCGTCAGCATAACGCAAGTTATTGATCACCTTTCCCCCAACTGACACACCTTTACTCCATCCTTCCAAGACAATCCGCATTATATATTCTGTGTAGATGTTGAACAGCAATGGTGACAATATACACCCTTGGCGGACACCAGACTGAGTTTTAAAATTATCTGAGAGGACGTTATCAACTCGCACTGCTCCTGCACCATCCTCATACAATCTCTTAATGACGTATATGAGGTGTAGTGGTACGCCCATTTCCGACAGCACATTCCAGAGGCGGTCCCATATGACAGTATCAAATGCTTTGCGAAAATCCACGAAACATATGAAGAGGGGTGTATTGAACTCTCTGGCTTTCTCGATGACTTGCCGTAGTATTAGAATTTGTTCTCGCGTGCCTCGTCCCTTAACAAAACCAGCTTGCTCAGGTGCAATTTGTCGTGAGAGGAATGCCTGTAATCGTGTGTTAATTATATGAAGTAAGACCTTACTTGCATGCGATATGAGAGAAATCAGTCTATAGTTGTTGCATTTTTTGGTAGATCCTTTTTTATGCAAGGGAATAAAAATAGACTGGGACCAATCATCTGGCCAGATTCCACTTTCCCATATTTTGCAACAGATGGTGTACAAGATATCAACTCCAGGCTCACCCATAACTTTGAACACTTCAACAGGAACCTCATCTACTCCCAAGGCTTTGTTCGATTTTAAGTGTCTGATAGCTGCTCTTACTTCGTCCCGCAAGATAATCGGTTCCTGTTCAGTTATTACTTCTGCAGTACATGTGAAATTCGGCGATGTGTTATTTTTGGCAAAGAGCGATTTGCAGTAGTCCTTCCTTCCAAGATAATAAACTTAAAAAAAGAAAATAAAAAGCATGCCGTGCCTTAACCTCCACCACACTGGCCTAGTGCGGGTTGACAGACTTCACACGCCGTCAAAAAAAAAAAAACTCTAAGGCATGCAGTTTTCCTTACGATGTTTTCTTTTTTATTATGATGTTTCCGTTTGCAACGAGTGATACTTAATTATTAATACGCACATGAATTTGAAAAGTCAGAGGTGCGTGCTTTGGATTCGAACTCGAGACTTTGACTGGCAGTCCAATGGTCATATCACTAGGCTATTGCCAAATCTAAACTCCGAGCAACTGAGAATTTTATGAAAAACCTCAATAATATTAGCTTTACCAGAATAGATCCCAGAACCTCTACCGTAGCAGGCGCGCTTATAACGACTGGATAACTTAAATAAGCAGTTCTTACATTCCTAGATTACACAATTTATCTTCTTTCTGATTGGCTAATTACTAACAAGGTTTGAACTAAATAGTATGTAATTAAATTTTACCTTTAATACGGTTCTAGTTTACCATGACAGATAAAATTATACCATAGCATGTTAATTGTAGACATCTATACCAACAAACGTTTAAAAATAAATTATTTCATATCTAAAATAATTTTAAAAATTTAAAGTCCGTTATAAAACCATTTATATTTACCTAAACTATTCAAATATTTTATCTGTGGCACGCGATTGTGAATACTTTCATATAAGCTATGACAAATACCGTCACGCCTGTATTTCTCGACGAGGTAGGTAGAGTTATACTGCGGTACAATTGCAGTAGATATATTTTATGTTGTGAGCTGAAAACTAAATACGTCCGGTCACTGCCTTACCTACGTAATCCAGCTCTGGACTTGCTTAGCAGTTCTACTTTTGAATATTAGACAATAGGGTTGCTATTAAATCTGCACCGTTATAAAAGTCACACTGTGCATTGAATTAAAATTACTATTTACCGATTCGCAACACATTCAAACTTCGAGTTGCTATTTAGGAATTCATAGGAAATAAAACCCAAAAACTCTGCTCGACCTGGAATTGAACGCAAGACCTCATGCATAGCAGTCGCGCTTGTGACCACTAGGTTAATGAAGCAGTTAAAAATATTTATTTATTATCTATAATGTTAACAACAAAAAAAAGTTAATTGAAAGTAATAGGGTTATAGAGCACACAGTTATAAATAAATAATAAATAAATATTCTTTTTGGGACATTTTACACAACACCACGTAGTACCCAACTAAGCAGAGCTTGTACTATGGGTACTAGACAATGGATAATTATAATACTTATGTACTTTTTTTTTTGTAAATACATACTTATAATAGATAAGAAACACCCAGTCAAACACAAATACTCTTGTTTTATCCACACAAATATTTGTGTCCTGTGGGAATCGAACCCACGACTCCATGATCAGCCGTCGAACCGCTAGACCACAGAGGTCGTCAAAAGTTATTGCTTATTTCTAAAGAAATCTAAAGAAAAAATATATATTTTAAAAATTAAATGATAAATCATATTTCGCTCAGCCCTGCTACTTATATTGCAACCGTTCATTCGTGTCCTTAGAGATGTCTACCTGTTATTACTAATCCGTGCGCTTACCGACCTCAAGTTTGTATCGACGCGCGGCGGGTTAAGTAATGGTCAATTATTGTCCTGGTCCCTTGGTACCGTTGTTAGTATACTATCGATGTTAGATTCCAATCAGGCGGCGGAATATACATAAACTAGTTGTCTACCGCGTTACTGTTCACGAAGTTAAAAATATTTTCTAAGTGGATGTCTAAAGCCAATAAAGAACTCGGATAAAGATACTTCAATGTAACTGAACGCACTTCCAATGAATGAATGTTTCAATATGTGAGAAGAAATACCTATTGCGTCATTAGTCGTCAAGTGCGAATCTTAGAACAGAAACAGTAGTACCTATACCAAAGCTAAAAAAAAAACATTCATAATTATAATACAGGTGTAACTTTAAATATTTCTGTAGAATACTTTACTCTGAAATCTTACATTTATTTTTTTAGCTATAAAAACTCAATCTAATTTAGTTCAATAGTTGTTACGTGCTGGGAATAGTTGACACGGTCACGGTTTCAGTTCCCGCGTAAGTTAAAAAGTTAATTAACTTAGTTGCGTAACTTGGTTGAAATGCGAAGAGGTAGGTATTACATAGAAAAATGTTAATTGTATTAGTCTAGTGGTTGTAAGCGCGACTACCTGGGATCGGTTCCCAGGTGGATCAGTCTTAGTTTTTTTTTATTAAATCTCATGGTTGTCTGTAAGAAATTGCTTTTATAAATATCGCCAGACTTTCGAACAGACACAGTACTACAACAGTAAGCCATTTAGAATACCTTTTACTTAAAGTAATGCTTTTCTAAAGCGACAATACCATCATAGTACGGGGGAAACACCAACCAGGTCCCCCAACTGGCTTCCTGAGTATACACGGACACCAGACACCATATCAAAGCTAAACTTAAATCTATTATAAACATACACCATCATATTTCTGACTGCTACTTCTGTGAATTTCGACCAGGTACTTTGAAATATATCAATATGCTTAGCTATTAAATTAATAAGCCGTATGGCGCGCGATAGAAATGCCCGTTTATGCATAGAACATAGAAATACAATATAGCTCAGAGTTTAGATCAGTGCCCGGTTAATGGCGATAGGTTTTCCCTTTCTTCCTTGAGTCGTTCTCCTCACTGCTGATGGTCTTTATGTAATAGCTTCTTTCGAACTATTTTCCTCCATTTTGTTCTAATCTCTGCAGCAGGGATGGCATCGTTCATACTGGAGGCAAGTGTCGAATGAATCTGGTCGGACCAACGCATCGGGTCCCCTATTACATGGGACTTAAACATCATGGCTAACTGTGAGTGTACATTAATAGGTACAACTCTACCTAGCCCTTCAGAGAGTACAGGCGTGATGGTATGGGTTTCGTTGGTACTTAACCTGTCAAATAACAAATTATAGACACAACGCAAAATCTATTGTTCTTGAGCATTTAGGTGACGAAAGCCTGTGCTAACGAGTGCTCTGCTAATCCGTTCACAATTTTTAATCGAAAAATAAAGCGAGACGTTATTCTTCGCCTCTTTAAAAAATACGTATAATTAATGATAGATATATGTATAAGTTCTTAAAATGAAGTTCTTAAGGTGTCTTAAAATTACTTTTACTGATATTTTAGTGTGATTGTCGTTTTTTTTAGTTCCGTTATACATAACTTCATAAAAGAATGAATATCAAAATATTAAATCCTGTAGTTTACCTTTTATTTTTCAAATAATTAACACTACTTGTATAGAAGTGATCTCCAATATAAATTCGTTAAAAGTTGTATATCTGCGCCTTATGGGCTAAAGGAATTACAACTGATAAAGTGAATTCAATAAAATATATGTAAATAAATCCATGCAGACGCAGTGTTAATAGGTAAGTACAAAAGCCATTGTGTTAACATTCTGTGCCGCCCCGAGCAAGTTTATAATTAATTTTAAAATATTTCACAACGTTACGGGAAATTATTTGTATGTAGTGGTATTGCAGCAGTAGGTGAGCCATGATAATTGAAAAAAAAACTCTTCACTGACTTTAAATAATTTCAATGATTTTGTGGTGTTTATCTAATGGTCAGACACGAATCCAATTCCTGCGTCTATCTTAAAAGTACTCAAAGTAATTACAAACATAAGTAAGTGTGAAGTTTTAAAAAAAAATCTCGTTATTATGTTATCAATGAATTTATGTCAGAAAATTCAATAAAAATATTTTACATACAAACTGACAACCTCTAACCTTTTATCGAATCAAAATTGGTGATTGTCAACCAATAATTAAGTATGAAATATAATTTAATAATAATAAAAGTTTATGAAGTTGGTTAAGAAAAAATCTCTTATTTATAAAAGTTTTTGAAAATAAAAGTTTTTAAAAATAAAAGTTTTTTTTTTGTTTTATTAAAGTTCCATCATAATTATTTTCAAAATTATTTTTATTTAGACCCGCCTGAATATACCGTCCCAACAATGATCTAGAAAAAGTTATTACAGAAAAGGACTTTAGAAACACTAACAAAAATATTTAATACTAGCTTTTGCCCGCGACTTCGTCCGCTTGGAAAAGGTAATTTTAATTATTGTTGTAATTTGGCTAATTAACTCAAAATCGTTATAAATTATGGCCTATATGTTATTCTGGTATATAAATAATAATACTGTAAAGTTTTATCAAAATCCGTTCAGTAGTTCTAGCGTGAAAGAGTAACAATCATCCGTCCATCCTCACAAAATTTCACCTTTATAATGTTAGTAGGATTTGTAATTACCTATTCTTGTTTAGGTATACTGTAAACTTTCCACTATAAACTGTGCACATTATTCTCCCTCGCACCCGAAAGGACTAAGTTACTAAGCCTTATGATGTATCACTTCTCGTCCTAAATCCTGCCACCAATTTATTTCCAGGACAGCTGCACATTTAATAAATCATGTTCACCCTAATCCGGTTTTTAATGAACTACAAACGGGTAGTGAAATAAAATAGGTCTGGGTCATTGAGGTATTAACCAAAGTATCTTTCTGGACCAGCTGCAAAATGGTGTTCTATAAAACATTTTACTTATTCATAGAAATCAGGCCTTATGTATATGTATAAAATATCAATATAATTATATATAATACCTACATAATTATATAAAATGATAATGATATAATAACAGCAGTTTTTAGTAAGTTCATAGAAATCAGAACTAGAGGTTTTTAGCAAAATCAATAGAAAGAAAAAAGTTTTATTTTGTACCTCACAAGATAAAACAAAGAAAAAAAAACAAAAAGATACATAAATACTGTCGAAGATACATACTGACGGCTCAGGGCGACATTTCAAGTGTGGACTGTGTGTGTTATGTTAGCTGGCGTAACTTAAATCACTATTTTTATATGTATTTAAATAATAATAATAATATCTTACGTAGTCGCCACAAGCAATTATTAACGGTTGCAACTTATTTAGATTTAATAATACTCTGTGGAAAGAAAACCTGCATGCCTTGGAGATTTTTCTCGTCATTTTCCCGTGTTCAGCAGTGGGACAGTATATGGATTTATAATGATGATGTAGTGCGTAGTGAGTGGTGTGTACTCCCCGACTCATGTAGCTTGCATTGCAGTGTCCTATCTCTGTTTTTTTTACAATAAAAATCAGCCTGCGTATGTTTGTACTCGTCAAACTCGAAAACACTCGATAGACTAGAAATTTTGACAAACATGAAGATAGTTTGAGCCACAGCGAAGCATGGCCGGGTTTATCTACTAGCTATATCATAATAACTCAATGGTCTGGCTGGCTATTGTCTGAATTAATGTAGTGTTTACACACCGAGTAGTGCTGAAAGCTGTGACAAGAAAACCGGTTTATGAAACAGCTGGAAAATTTATTTAGGACTGCTATTATTGTTAGTATGTTGTTGATTTACTTTGTAATGTTGCACGAATTTCATTGTCCTTTGCCTCTGTTGTATATAGTTTTCAAATGACAATAATACAAACTGAAATTAAAAAAGCGATATTTTTTTATTATACCGCTTTACCTTAATGTAAGAAATATCATAGACTAGCTTCTGCCCGCGACTTCGTCAGCATGGCAGAATTACTTAATTATTGTTGTAATTTGGCTAATTAACTCAAAATCGTTATAAATTATGGCCTATATGTTATTCTGATATAAATAATAATACTGTAAAGTTTCATCAAAATCCGTTCAGTAGTTGTAGCGTGAAAGAGTAACAAATATCCATCAATCCTCACAAACTTTCACATTTATAATATTAAATGTAGTAGGAAAGGAATAGTAGGATACGGTTTAATATAGGTACTAATTTAGCTGTCGATGCCGGAGTACATCAAGGAGGAAACGGTGGCGTGAGGATCTGAATGCGTTCATAAATGACTGGCTACTTGCAGGGGAGACCTTCTCCCAGCAGTGGAACAGTAATAGGTTAACTAAAGAGTTATAGAAATTATCGGACGATCGGTTGATAACTGACAAAAATGATTAAGATATTTCTCTAAATTCATTTTCCATAATAGTAGAAGGGACAAAGCCCGAGCTGTCATCGGAGCTCTCACAGGGCATTATCCAACCAATGACATATATAAAATTAAGCTGACTTTGAATGATTTTAGAGCTTGTGGTGAATTAAAGGAAACAATACAGCACATCTTGTGTGTTTGTGACGTCCTGGCGATGAAACGGATGAGCTTCTTGGCAACGTATACTCGAAGTCAGAAGACTACAGGTTCCTTCCTCTTAGTTGGCTAGTCGCCTTCATAAACCACGTATTTGCAGAGTAAGGAATGCCCAAGGCGGGGCATGACACTAAAGATCAGATCTGGTCGGAGTGTTGCTGGCTTAGCCAGCTCCCAAAGTTAGATAAGAACATATTTAATGAATCGGTAACTTTCTCTTGCATAAAAAGGTAACGGAACTATTCCGATATCGGAGATAGTAAAAGTATTTCAGAACCCTGGAGCTTCACAATAGCTCATTTCTCAATTTGGAAAGTACTAAAAGTTAAGTTCGGAGTCGGAGTTCATTTTAAAAAGCTTTCGAAAGTTTTACGTCGATGAAATTCCTGTTATTCCTTAATGAATCCTCTGAATTCTAGATTTATAAACCAGCGTTGCTTTGTGCTTTATTCATGGAGTTCTTCTTCTCTAGATATTACCAACTTACCAGTACTACTACTCTACTACTCAACACTAGGATTTTCTCTTGAAAATTTCAATCACAATAGGATATTTTCTTCTATCAAATTAAATTATGAAAGTATTTTTTTATATTTTTTTTACCATCAGAAATATGAATATAACACTTTTTTGTTTTAAAACATAAGATTTATTTTTTAAAATCTTAGTTTAAGACGGAAAACGCCGTCCGCCATTATTTTCTCGTAAGTGACGTCAGTATAGCAGAAACAAGCACATTCTTAGTTTTAGAAAAATCAATAAAGGACATGTACTCGACGTTTCTATGTTTCGGCTCGTATGATCACGTTAATACCGGCTGCCTTTTTGGCGCGAATATAAATATATCGAAATTTAACCACTTTTTATTTGCATAAAGCCATATTATTTTGAGGAAATAAGAATAGCAGTTGACTATCAAATCTATACGAACATTTTAAAATATATTAAAAAAATGTAGAATAGCCTTTGTATTTAAAATACACATCAAACACTCAGACCCGAAAAAGCTACTACTACTAAAATATAACCGATACCCGCGGAGTACAAGCTACTACTGTGTCAAGCGTGAAAAAAAAACCATTGTACTGAATCAATAATTAATAAAGGAGTATCTAATGAGTTTCTTCCCAGTTTATCTGTTGGCTATGTCATATGAGGTGTTTAGAACCGTTGTCTATTCAAAAGTGTCTGTAATAATGGTCTAATTGTAATGAAACATTTGACGTTGACTTCTCACCACTGAAAAGAACAGCGTAGATAGAATAAAACAAAATGTAGCGCAATGAAAAAACTATAGCGGACTTATTTGAAACGCTGGTCAAGAGCGAATTTTCTCGCATGCCGAGGATCTGTAGTAAACATATACCGTTTTCCCATAGGGGTAAGCAGAGGCTACAGAAGGCCATTTACGATCCTTGCATACTTCTTTGGCTTCTTCATACATCTGGCCAACTGGACACACAAAAAAAATAAATATAAAATATTATTATGGAGAAGAGCTACTTAAATGTTCATATACGAATAGATCTAAATATTACTAATTCTAATAACGTCCGCAGTCTGTAACTGCCCCATTAGCCTAGTGGTCCCAAACGCCACTGCTACGCTAGAGGTCTTAGGTTCGATTCCCAGGTAGCTCGCAACGCTCGACCCCTATCACATGAGTCCTACGGGCAACTGTGGGTGTACAATTAGCACACCTCTGCCTAACCCTTCGGGGAGCACAGGCGTGATGGTACGAGTAGGTCCGTAGTATGTGGAGCACATTTTACAAGTCGGTACCTCTGTCGAAGAGGTACATTTTGTGCCTGCAAGCTGCGCTGTCGAACCCTAAAAGGTTAATTATATGCCTTTTCTTTTATTATGACACTACGGTTTTTCATTTTTCACTGGGAATTGCACTTCGCAACAATTGTAAGTATCACGGAATTCTTGCAGATAGAATAATTAGCCGACCGGAGGTTATCTCTGATGAAAAAGAAACTTCATTTCAACGGAAATGGTAAAAGTTTGAAGAGGTGCAATGATAATTGCAGTATATTTTCAGCGGGCTTTATAGAAGCTTCTTTTTTAACATTAATTCGCCTTTTCTACGTGGTAAAAATAATTTTTATTTTATGATTATTTAGTTTTTATGAGCAAACATTTAACTGCATGCGAATTTGTAAAATCAAAGGTCTGTGTTGCTTGAAGATAAAATATTAAGTCGCGAATAATATTTAAAGCTGCAAACCCAACTAGTAAGTTATATTGGTTAATTATATTTTAGTTTAGTCAAATGAGCCGTGGGCTAAACAAAAGTACCGAATGTGTTCCATATAACGGCAGACGAGCGCGGCTGGCCTATATGGATGAGCTTGGCTTTTACTGGAAGGATTCGCTGAAATTAGCCTTGAATCGTAAAGAATGGAAGATAGGGAGGCCTTTCACCTGCAGTGGAACGACAACGGCTACATAATAATAATAAAATGTTGAATGTTTTCGTTTCAAATAGAAGTAAAAATAATGCAATATCTTATGCCCGTGTGTGTAGAGGTATACTCATGTTTTACCAAATAAAATTATCTATATCTTGTTGACTTAAACAATAATTAACTAATACGTAACTAGAATAGCTATGTACTCTAAAAATTGTGATCTAAAAACTGAAACAGTGCATCAAAAAACTTCTCCAAGTTGCTGTCAGCTGGAATAGTACCCAGAGACCTGGCTGTTTTATCACGATGAATGCCAACACTGATGAATGGATACTCTGAACAAAATATAGGCTTGCCTTTGGGTCAAGGGTTTGTTTGACTGAATCTCAGTGCTTTTTTAACTCCTGTCATTACATTTTTAAGTGAGGTTTGTAACATTTTAAAAAACTTTTACACTAAAGCCGTGCATAATAAATAACAATTTTAAGCTTAACAAAATATGTCAGGTGACAACATTAAAAAATACTATTTTAAACTTGAAAAAGTCTGAAAAAAATGGCAGCTATTTTTATTTTGAAGAGCTTATAAAAATAAGGCTGATGTTATGGTATTTTCATACCTGCTGGCTGCGATGGCCTGCTGGCGATTCATAGCTATTGACACAACTCTGCGGATAGTTAACACGTTGTTGGTTATGGCTAACTAAGAAAGCTGTTGTATTTTTTATTTTTATTTTTTATTCACGATAGGCGTACGCTTGACCACTAGTTCGCCTGATGTTAAGCGACACTGCGATCTACGGTGGAGCGCGCTTGCCTAGAAGAAACCGATTCACTCGAGATTTAAAAACACACAGATTATAGTTATTAGGGAAGACCCACTCAGGAAGCTCATTCCACATTTCAGCGGTACGCATGATGAAACTTGATTTAAAGCGTTTCGTTCGGGCTTTTGGGATGTCCACCATGAATCGATGACGCTTTTTCGTGCTTCTGGTCGTCCGATAGTAGAAAGGGCAAGGGGGTATAAGATCATGGAGATCTGATGCACACTCTCCGAAATGCATCCGATAAAAAACTGACAAGCTAGCGACTTTGCGGCGATGTTCCAGACTCTGGAGTTTAGCTCGGACGAGCGAATCGTTGCCAATGAGCTTCTTGGCGCGCTTCTCAACGGATTCCAACGCCTCAAGCTGGTACTTAGCCGAACCATCCCAAAGGTGCGAACAGTACTCCATGCACGACCGAACTTGTGCTTGGTACAATATAAGCAATTGTTCCGGCGTGAAGTAACGACGCACCTTTGAGAGGATACCCAGCTTTCTGGCAGCTACCTGAGCCTTGGACTCAATATAGGAGCCGAAGTTGAGGGTTGACGTCAGAGTAACGCCCAAGAGCTCAAGCCGATCAGTTACTTGAATAGATACATCTCGGAAAGTAGGAGCCAGTAGGAATGGGCTCTTTTTGGCGGAAAACAGACACGCCTGGGTCTTTGCAGCATTAAATTTGACCAGATTGGCATCGCCCCATTCGGAGACTGCCTGAAGGGACAAATTCATGCGATCGACCATGGCCTCTCTTAGATACTTGATTTCCGGTCCACCACTCCGCGCATTGGATGAGTAGCTCTCTACAACGGTGCTGTCATCTGCGTACCCAAAGATACCGGGCTTCAACAGATCATCTATGTGAAGCAGGAAGAGTGTCGCAGAGAGCACTGACCCCTGGGGAACACCGGCATTAATATCCATTCGATCGGACGAGCAGCCATCAATGACGACTCGTATCGATCGATTCCTCAGGAAGTCTGATATCCAAGCTACGAGGTTGGTAGACAAGCCATACCATGAAAGCTTGCTAATAAGGCTATCGTGCCAGACCCTGTCGAAAGCCTTCGAGATGTCAAGAGTGACGGCGAGCGCCTCCCCGTGCCTCTCGATGGCCTCATTCCAGATATGTGTGACGTACGCTAGAAGATCCCCAGTAGACCGATTTCGGCGGAATCCGTATTGTCGGTCACTGAGGAGATTATTTGCTCCTAGGTACGCCAGGAGTCTGATGTTAAGAACACGTTCCATAGCCTTACAGAGTATGGACGTGATCGAGATAGGCCTGTAGTTAGCAGGGTCGGCACGACTACCTTTTTTGGGCACAGGTTGTACGTTAGCAAGCTTCCAAGATTTTGGCACTTGACCAGTCTCAAAAGAGAGACGAAAGAGGCGTGTCAGTACCGGAGTCAACTCAGGCGCACATGTCCTGAGAACTATGGCTGGAATACCGTCTGGTCCATTGGCTTTATTCACGTCTAGACTGCGCAGCGTTTTGTATGCTGATAAAACAAATCGACATGTGTTTAGCACCAAACTGCATACCTATCGACCGTAAAGTATAAATTCAAATTCAGAACTAGTTGGTTTCACACGCATCCCAAAGGTTTTATATGAAAAAAGGCAGGTAGCTTATATCCTTCTCCAAGGTCTAATCTATATCTTCACCAAATTTTATCAAAATCTGTTCAGCTGTTTCGGATTGAAAACGTAACAGACAGACAGAGTTACTTTCGCATTATAGGATTAGTAGGGATGACATTGGGTGCTGATGTTTTCTAGTGTGCACACAGCCTTATAAACGTGCCACCATGCGAATAAAACACAAAAGATAAATAAAAGGATTTTTTCTAGGGGGATATAGGCTGGTCGCCGCTCTGTTGCCGGTCGGCTGGTCTATTCAGTGCAAGTACACTCACGGACAACAAGGCATTAAGCTCAAATCCCTTTATCTCGACGTCCAGTCGCGTCGCTCATGCGTGGCATTGCTTCCCGCGTTGTGGGTGTGAGGTGAGCGGATTGGGTCACCGAGTTCGGAGAACGAAGTTAACTCCGATGTCGTGTAGCTAAGACGGGAGCGAGGTCCAGGTCAGGAATCACATTAATTGAATTGTTTTGTTGTATTATATTTTCTTTCCTGACCTAAGTGGATGAATGTAACTCATGAATATAATTGTGGATTGCGGGTAGGCGTTTTTCTACTCCTCCGTAGATCCTGTGAATGTTTGGTGTGAGGGATTAACATTGAGGTAACAGTTCAAAAGAATGACGAGGGCGGCAGCCCAATTTACAGGAGGCATTCTGTAAATTGGGACTAAGGCAGGAGAATGTTAGTTTTTACTTTAGTGTACCAATAAACTGTCATAAAAGTTATATCATAACATTAATTTTGTACACAATAATTTTATATTTGAATTTCAAACTTATCGTGTGTCTTATCTTATGTGTGTAAACACACGGCAAATGATATAATAGACACAGATAAATCTATTGGGGCAGATTTGATACGAATATTTTTAACACAATTATTTTCAATAGACATCAAAATATTGATTTCTGACATTTACGCGAATATTGTACATAGAAATAAAACTACTTTTTACGGATTTTATCACGTTTCGTCCGAAACGTCTTTACAGCGTCCATGGTCACAGTCAGTCTACCCGTGACCATGAACGCTGTAAAGGGTCCGAAACGTCGGGATTAATAATATCAATATACGCGATAAAATCCCTAAAAAGTAGTTTTATTTCAATAGACATCAAAATATATTTACAATAATATAATATTATGATTACAAATATAAAGAAAAGTTAGCATCAAGAATTTCCTTCACATCATCAACATCAATACAATAATTTAGTTAACTGGCCTTAAATAATTTAGAAAATATATTTTTTATGATAATTATAATGATAAATATACACTCATATAATTATATACTTACAAATATTTTCTATGTATATACTTAATTGCCAAATAAAATAAAAAAAACAACTATTAAAGGAATATTTTTTTTTAATTTCATCAACACTGTGATGCCCGCAGTTTTAATGACCCAACCACATTGGTCGGGCGGTTTATTAACTTACACAAGCTTACTGTATCGTATGGTCAGAATAGCGACATTCTGCTATAAAAAATCTTCGCTATTATGATCTGAGAGACGTTTTTTTGCGTCATATGAAGTCTATTGTAGTGTGGTTCATAAATAAAATCATTATAGAGGATATGATGTAGTACCTATATGCAATATTAGCAAGTTTATCGATATAAACATCGATTTTTCCTGCAAAATGTTTGGTTAACAGTAAATATTATTCGTTTTAAACCGAGAAAGCTTGCACAGTTTAAAGCTTTTCATGCACTTCGAAGGAATATCCCTAAGTAATAGTCGATTGCGTTTAAAAAATATATATAACACCAAAAAAATACATTATTTTCCGCTATTTGCTAAATTTGAATAATAATAACTAAATTGAATAACTTGATAGTGGAGAGGGCCTATTGCCATTAATCTAAATTCCAAGAAAAACTCAATTTAAACACTTTTCGGCCTGGAAACCGAATCTAGAAAAAGTGAGCCTGGTTTCTGTGAGGTTTTAAACCAATGAGGTTTCTAATCTTAATATAACTTCTACAGCCACGTAAGTCAAACCGCGGGAAAAAGCTTGTGGAATAAAAAAATATCTTCGAGCTGGATCATCAACCTGCGAGCCTCTTCCCAACCATATTGGAGTTGGCTTCCAGTCTAACCAGATGCGTTAATATTAGTGTTTTATACGCAGCGATACCGTTGCCCCGAGGATAGACTGGTTGTCAGTTTTTTTAGTTTTTTTACCACTAACAATTGTCATAGGTGTTAGTATGATAACCCGGATCGACAGCTTTACGTGCTCTCCAAGGCACCGAGTCTCGATGTGTTACTAATGCTCACCCATCCACAGACTAACCGTAGCTAGCTAAAAAATCTTTAAGCTGCATAATCACAACAAACAGTATTCTAAACATAACTCTTCTTTAGCAGTCGGGTAAAAAGGTTTTTGTGGAAAGCACTAACCACGGTCAACGATACAAAGACCAACTCGTGGTCTTAGCCAACTTGACCCAAACAACATTATGCCATTAGAAGGGACTGACTACGCTATAACTTTAACTAGAGTTAAGTGCGTCTAACTAATGATTGTGGAATTGACCCACCGTGTTCGTTAGGCTGTAGACAGAAGACTATGCGCATGTTTGATGTTTTCCGATATTTGTACCACAGTATAAATATTTGTTCTATGCAAAGATAGAGTAATGTTTTACGCGTGTTTCATCTATGTCTGTACGCATACGTATGTTTGTTTGTCGTCTTAAAAAAATATCTATAGCTATTCTTTTTACCAACATAGACAGAGGTAGCTTATGTAATAGAACATAAAGACTAACACAGAAAACTCATGACGTAAGTACAACATTGTTGGATATTCAAACAAAACGCATTAGTATGAATATTTCCAACAAACTTGTGAATTTTATTCATACGTGCATGCATGTGGGCGGACGGCCAAAAACCGACACTAGTAAAACTTATACTTAGGATTGTGATATATTATCACGTCCGTGTGCTCAGAGGGGCTAAGCAGCGATGTACTTAATGTACAGACGCCAACAGGTCAAGCTATGCAAAACTGTCAAATTTTCCCAATTGAATATGAACCTTATTATTTTATATCAAAGTTGAAAATCAATCAAAGAAATTTGAAAGATCTGGTCAGCTTGATGTGCAGCTGGCCTGTACCTACACACATTATGCTGTTAATTTTTAGGTCCAATGTTATAGGGCGCTAGTCTATTGCCGTTAACTAGACAAAAACAAATCAATACTCCAAGCTACGGAGCATTTCATATAAAAATCTGTGAATTGAATATGCTGGCAACTACTATGTATTGATACCAATGAGGTATATATTCGGAAAAGGAAGAATTCCACTCGGCATAGTGGGAGTAATTCTACTCAAATTGGAGCTGCCCGACTGGGGAAGTACCTTCACCTTGCAGAGAATCGAAGTGAAATAACACTGCTTTGAGCTGTGTTGTATTTCTTACGGTGAGTAAGGTCGCCAGTGCTCCGCGAGGCACCGTTGTGTTGGTAGTGGGGGGGGGGGGGGAGGACTTTGACCCTTATACCCTTATTACTATTTCTCTTTCGTTTTACAGGGTTGGTAACGCGCAAGTGATACTTCAGAGGAGCAGTGATAGCCTAGCGGTATGACCATTGGACTGTCAAGTCGAAGGTGTCGAGTTCGAACCCAAGGCACGCACCTCTGACTTTTCGAATTCATGTGCGTATTAATAATTAATTATCACTAGCTTAAACGGTGAAGGAATGAAGGAAAACATCGTGAGGAAACCTGCACACCTTAGAGATTTTTTTCGACGGTACAGGACAGTATATGGGTTGATGATGAAGTGATACTTCTGGTGTTGCAAGCGTGTTTAAGCTACTGTAACCGCTTACCATCGGGTGGGTTGTATGCTTGTATGTACAGTCAGCAACGAAAATCGCTGAACATGTTGCAATCTTCAATATGATTTTTAATAAGTATGAGGTTACTGACTTACGAAGATTATGCGAAATAATTGTATAGATGACCATTAAATATTTAGGTTACCTTAGTAGAAAAGACCTGTTGCCAAGTTCTGGAGCTGTGACAATAAAAAAAATTTGCTGTGTTCAGCGACTTTCGTTGCTGACTGTACTTTAGTGGTATAGAAAAAAAATATTTATTATATACATACTTTTCTTATGAAATCCTCATGTGAAGATTTTTTTTATATTAAAATCATCCCTCTTTATGGATACAACTTTACCCCTTCAGCTGTTAATGTCATAAGCCATGAGGCGACTTGTTACTTAGGCTTATTATTAAACCGGTCTTAAGTTAGCCCTTAAACGTTGCCTCAATTTATTTAATACTCGTAATATGAATAGGGCTGAGCTAAAATTAAAGATAGATTTTTTTTTTTTGGGACATTTTTACACAACACCATCTAGTCCTAAACTAAGCAGAGCTTGTACTATGGGTACTAGACAATGGATATAATACTTATATACTTTTTTTTTTTGTAAATACATACTTATAATACATAAGAAACACCCAGACAAACACAAATACTCATGTTTTATCCACACAAATATTTGTGTCCTGTGGGAATCGAAACCACGATCCCATGATCAGCAGTCTCGAACCGCTAGACCACAGAGGTCGTCAAAATTTAAATTTAAACTAAAGTGAGACCTTTTCTAACTGTAACGTATTTTTTAGATTACATTCTATTTTAAAATAGAACCTATAATATTGTTAATCTGTAGGTTCTGTTGCAAGTGTTGAGAGAGAACTCCATTTTTCAAATTTGAATAATGAACATTGTTATTATTTGGTTTCACAAAGAACCGATAGTACGATTGATTTCTCAAAGTCGTGGTTTTGCTTTTAAATAGCATTTGTGACAGTTTGAATTGACTTTCAAAAAGGTTATCAATATTTGATTTAGGAATTTAAGTACATTACTCCATTTTAAACAAAATGTTTTTGAATTATTAAGAGTGAAAAGATTATTCTGGATAGAACTTAGTCTACATACTTTTAAAGTTCGATTTTGTGTTAGCTAGGTCTTTATGCTTTTCTGTTTACATTCGTTTTCTTCAAAGATTTTTCTTGATTTATACTATGGAAATAGAAATTCAATATTCAAAATCCATGATCGATAGGTACTTGCAGTATTCATGACTACGAAATGTAAAAGTATTTTCGAATAGATTCAATAGAATCGCGTTCTTATCGTCAAATAAAGATCTCATATTATTATTTTTTTTATAGAAGAGGGAGGCAAGCGAGCAAGCTTGTCACCTCAAAGTAAGTGATCACCGCCCCCCACTGACACCCACAACACTAGAGGGGTTGCAAGTGCATTGCCGGCCTTTGAGAAAAGAATAGGCTCGCTTGTTGAAGGTTAGGTTAAAAATAGAATGTTTTCTTATTGTTTAATAATGTTCAACTATAACTGACTAACTGTAAATGTGAGTACTTTGTAGGCTAAATATACATACTCAGCTTTGAACCTGTTCAAAGCTGAGTTTGAGGCTTTGAGCCCTTTTTTTATGTGGCCTACGCAAATGTGCCTCTGATCTGGTATCGTCGTGCGACGGGTTGTTGAGCTCCCTAAATTATGGTTGAGCTACACATTGACTGATGCATGCGTGCCGTCAGTTAGGACTGGTCTACTCAAAGCCGCTATGGCTCTTTCTTCAAAAGGCCATTTTCCCTACATTGTAAGACACATATTTGTTACTATTCTATGTCTGGACTTTAAAAGATACTATGATTCTCTGAGTATGTTTCGGCGTTTCTTCTCAGAGGTCGTCAGCTAGGAAATGCCGGAGCCATCTAGCTTAAAAAAAAATGTGTAAAATATTGACTTGTAAAAGTGTCTTTAAAAGATCTATTTACAGAAATATAATTTCATTTCATTTCAATGCAAATCTTCTAACAATAATTATTTTATAATGCTTGAATTTTTATTATACGTAGGTATAATAAAAAAATCATATCATCTCGTAGTGCAAGTCTTACACTATTCAAAATCTGTTACTAAACTATAGATAGATTAATAACTCATCACGAAATACAGATATTTGAATTCCATCAAAACTTAAATGTTGTATAAGCTAAGTTTTAAACTAAAATTAATTGCGTAAGTTCTCCGATATAACTTGAACTCTCTATTGCATGCAGATCCATACAAAGTAGAGGTAATGTTGAACTGGTTGCTGTATTGCGAATCCGGGGATAGAAAAGTTAGAAGATCATCATCATATCAGCCACAGGAGGCCACTGAACAAAGGCCTCCCCATAGACTACCACAAGTCGTCTATCCATCTCGTAGGAGGCAGTCATATGCAGCGTTATCCGCTGCGTGGTCAGGTTAAAAATAGGTTTTTCTAGATTAACATTTAAAAGCTCTTTTCAAATCCGTCTCGAAGTAATTTTTGTATAGAGATTATAGTTGCTTGGGTAACCGCCAGAGACGCTAGCGTCTATCACTAAACAAGCTCTTCTGGTTAGATTATTAAAAAAAAAACTTACCTATACTAACGACTAATTTAAAATTGATATCTTTGCCTTAACTTATATATTTAAGAAAAACATTATATATTCGCTAAAAACTTAATTATTTTATATTAAGACTAGGATAAGACCTAGATTTTGCCTTCACTGTATTTACCATAATTTTTTTATAGTAATAATTATGTGGAAACGTTATGGATTGTATAGTCGCTTGCACGGTACTGCGCGTATACACACATGTGTGAGTGATTTCAATGCAAACATTTACCGGTGAAACAGTATAAATACGAGAAGGTATGTGTGTGGTTTGTCACTAAGCCAAATGCTCATTATATCGCGCTCTTTTTGTCTAGATAATTATGAAAGAGTACTATATAAGAGATCGTGTATATGTGCAAAATGTTTGTTATGGAAAAAGGTCGTAAGTGCGACTTGTTTTGATGCGATAGATTTTTGTGAAACTGCTACTGGACCTGTGACTCCGACCGTACATTAATAAATTTTTAATTTGTATTTAGATGTAAGATAAAATGTACAATTGTTGGGTTTCCCCAATTAAATAAAATACAATCCATTCAATCCACTCCCTCATTATTCTTGTGGTCCAAAGGTCGTCTACTATGCTACGGGTCCAGGTTTCGACTCCCCCATTTAGCAATGTGTTATTGTGTTTTTCTATGAAATTTTCAGCAGCAGCTCGGACTTTGGACTTGTGTCCGGTTAAAGGCAATAAGGCTCCCCCCTATTACATGGACATAAACATACCGGCTAAATGTGGGTGTAGGTACATTATTACATTACTAACTTTTTGGGAAATGTACAATCAATTCAATAGAAATATGCCCTGATAAAGTCATAATAATTCTGACACAATAATTGTTATATCCCATTTCTTTTCGCAAACAAGAAAAATGCTCAAGTAGTCAAAGTAAATAGAGGTGGGACAGATTGAGAACAATGGTCCACTTAATGGGCAGTCGGCTTGTTCCCATTCACCCCAAAATCATGTCCTCAACGACGACGTGACGGTAGATAAAATAAATGTTTCCATAAGTTTTACACAAAAGTATAGTTACATTTAAGTAAATTTAATTATTACTTTTGAAGTTAGCGGTAAAACTGAAATAATACTTTTTACGGATTTTATCGAAATATTGATATTATGTTATAGATCATTTGGTCACGGGTAGACTGAGCACCCTACATTGTTGTTGCAATGACATAGTGTTTTTTAATTAATTCTGTAAATGACATAATCTCACCCGAGATAGTTTTTGCTATAGTGTCTTCAATTTAGTTAATTGATTGGCTAATTCCCTGCGAATATTGAAATTGAAACCGCTGAACCGATTTTGATAAAATTTGGTAGAGAGGTAGATTGGAATTTGGAGAAGAACATGGGCCTACATGACATACTTTTTGTCTCAAGAAGTCTTTTGGAATGCGAGTGAAACGGCGGGTAAAAGCGGTATAACCTACATTGATTATAATAAATGATAAATGATTATTTCTGTAAATAGATCTTATAAAGACACTTTTACAAGTCAATATTTTAAATATTTTTTAAGCTAGATGGCTCCGGCATTTTCTGACGACCTCTGAGAAGATACGCCGAAACAAACTCAGAGAATCATAGTCTCTTTTGAAGTCCAGATATAGAATAGTAACAAATGTAGGGCAAAATCTGAAATGGCCTTGTGAGGAAAGAGCCATAGCGGCTTTGAGTAGACCAGTCCCAATCAAGTCCAATCAATGGCTGCACGACTCTCATACTTTACAATTCATGTTTTTACAATACCTATGAATATGAAATCTCAATATATGGATAATTCGAAAAAAAAATTGAAGAGACAACTGACATATTTTCTTAAGTTATGGTTGGGAAGCAATTAACCATAAAGTAAATTTTTGACAATATTCTTTAGCTAAATATTTTTAGGCGCAACTGGGAGTAAGCCGGGTGGAGCAAATAATACACGACGTAAATCATAGAGCTTGGTTAGATCTGTCATATCCGTGCCGCCCGCTAGGCCGGGCAATTAATTCGCTCCTGATAGACCTGCTACGTCACAATGTCGGACACATTTGTTATATGTCGGATTCTTGGAGTAACTGTTGAGTTGAACATGTGGAAGCTTTTATGATTATTACTTAATGATAAATTATATTTTTTTCTGTAACTAGTTGAAAAGACACTTATACAAAAAACTAAAATATTTTAGATGAAATGATTCAGTTTTAATTATTTCTTATAAGCTGTGTGGTTTTTGCTGCTCTTCCATTCCCTCTCTGAGGTTGGGATTACGTCTTTGTTTACCATCAAACTTTTTTGTTATTATAGATTTTTTAGGTACATTCTATAATACATACGCGCCTTTTGCCAGTACTACCGTACGCGCCTGACATTTTGAAGGGCCTTACCAATTATAAGGTGGTCGTGCATATGAGCGTAGATGAAGCAAACAAGTATGTAAGAACCGTAGCAAATACGGTTGTAGATTATGTCTACTCCTATGAGAAAAAGGTAAAATATTATGAATTCTGTTATGTCAGCTAGCTTATTTTTTCGATATTTTAAGTTTACTTACGATGTTTTCTTCATATAAATCTATGAAAAATTATTTAAATAAATGGGTGAGAGAAACATGATTTATACGACCCTAAATTCATACTCTATTTTTAATAAGTTAATTAACATTTAAAAGCCCACGCAGTATCGGAAGCTTTTAATAAATCGTAATTACTGAAACGAAATTAGTCCCATCGGCTCGTCTAACGATATTTTAGAAACAATTTCTGCTGTCGGAAATGGAAATTTCCGAGAGAACCGTGGCCGGATTAATGACGGCTTTGTTCCGAACTACGCTTGTGCTCCGGTATTTCAAGTTCTTATTAATGGACTTAAAACTTGAGGTGGACGCGGTTCATGCTTCGGTAGTACGCAGCAGGGGTCGCTGCATAGCAGGAGACTGATTTATGATTAACTTTACCTTAAGTTTCAGCTTTGAAATCTGAGAAACTATCTTTGCTATATTTATACTTGGTCGTACGATCGAATGATCCTCCTGATTATCTACCACTCTCGTTTAAACGGCGTTAAATAGTTATTTTTATTGTTATAAACATACAAGCTGTATGTAAGCGGAAATCGCAGTCTATATATTATGCCAGCAACATATCTTACCAGAACTAACACTTCGCCACCGATATGTACATACATAGGCTATTAAAATTATATTTGTTAATAAAATTATAAATATACCATGGTATTCCTATCATATGATCGAGCTACACAATGACTGATGCATGCGTGCCGTCGGGTATTTCAGACATAACCCTGCATTATGCAACTCACATTTCTGATACTGTTATGTGTGGACTTCAAAAGAGACCCGATTCAGCGCTTCTTCTAGTCAGAGGTCGTCAACTAGGAAATGTCAAACTCGTCTAGCCTTATAAATTCAAAAAATTGATTTGTAAAAGTGTCTTAAAAAGATCTATTTACAGAAATAATATAATATCGATTATTACTGTATTGTATTAACTGTATTGTCAAGCTAAACTTGAAGGTATTTCTGAGGTGATCGATAAATTGAACCGAGATTTGGCAGCTATCAAGGATTGGTCTGATAGATTCGGTGTGGCGGTGAATCCGGCAAAGTGCCAAGCAATAGTAGTGGGGAGTCACCGCAATGTGAGCAAGATGGACAGTGCAACTTTCCCTTCTGTTATTTTTAATAGTACAGTTATCCCATTCAGTACTGAAGTCAAAGATCTTGGCTTGTATATAGATACCACCTTAAACTGGCGAACTCATGTTACCAGTGTAAGCCAAAAAGTCACTGGAACATTGCGGTCTCTCTATCGATTAAAAAATCTACTTCCATCCAATACGAAAGCAATGCTTGTACAGGCCTTAATATTTCCCATTATCGACTATGGTGATGTGTGTTACTATGACCTGAATGCAGATCTACTCAACAAACTTGACCGTCTTCTAAATAACTGCATTCGATTCGTTTTCAATCTCCGTAAGTATGATCATGTATCAGCCTACAGGTCGCTTTTAAAATGGTTACCCATCCGCCAGCGGAGAGTGCAAAGGGCATTAACCACTTTGTACTCCTTACTTGATTCACCTACTTCCCCCATTTATCTTTCTTCTTATTTTCAGTATGTATGCTCTAACCATAACAAAATGCTCCGTTCCTCATACAATCGTCTCCTGCAATGTCCTTCCAATCGTTCGGAGTTCATGCATTCTTCTTTTTTTGTCCAATCTGTTGTTCTTTGGAATGCTCTACCTCGGGAAATCAGGATGGCTACTAGTCGCTACTCATTTAAAAGTAAAGTTCGGAAACATCTCCTCAGTTCTTTGGCAGATTCTTAGTATTATCCTCTCCTTTGTTTATTAATATATATATATATATATTCATATAATAATATGTATTAAGTATATATTTATATATGTATAGTTATGATAATTTATATTTATTTAAGTATAATTTTATGCTATCACTTTTATTCGTCTTTACAAACCTACATACATTCTGTTTTGGTTATTGATACAAACATTTTTTAATTTAATATATTTCATTTCTTTTTAAACAAATGTGTTGCACCTACTAACTTCTATCTCTGCATCACCCTAAGGTCGACTGGTAGAAAATGCCTTAGGCATTAAGTCCGCCTTTGTACTATATTTGTGCATAAAGCATTAAATAAATAAATAAATATTACGTCCCTACGTAATAATCGTGGTGGAGTAATTAGAAAAGAAACAATGTTTTCATCATTGCTGTAGGTTTTGCGGACAAGAAACACTAAACACTTTATTTTTAATCAAAGTGGACTATACGACCTTGCCCAACCTATTTTGTTTCCATTTGTAACCAATCCTTAGAAACAAGGTCAAATAAATACTTATTTGCCAACGTTGTTTACCCATAAATCTTTATCGAATTTTTCTTTCGCTTGGTCAGACAATATTATGTAAGTAAAATAATAATTTGATTTGGGTGATAAAAAGGCTTTGGTGTTTGGTGGATTTAGAAATGGATATCTTAGGCTTTTAGAATTTTATACCCTTCACATTAGGCAATGTTTTTTTGTTTTTCTTTTTTCACTTGCGCGTTGGCGACTCTGTATTGAAAGAGGAATAGTTGGGTTGGCAGTATAAGAGTCAAGCCGGGGGGACTTTGACTGCCAATACAACGTTTCCTCGTAGAGCACTGGCAACCTTGCTCACCGTAAGAAACAAAACACAGCTCAAAGCAGTGTTATTTTATTTCGATTTTCTGCAAGGCAGAAAACAGGCACAGCCCCAGTCGGGCAGCTCCAATTTGAGTGGAATTACTCCCACTATACCTTACCTCTCTTGTATATTCCAGCGTAAGCATCGCGTGACGGCTGCGCGATATATTAATGCGTTTCATCTCTGTAGCGTCTACGTACCGCTACGTAGCATCTACGTAGCACCTCCGTAGCGTCTACGTAGCGTCTAGGTAGAATCTCTGTAGACTTATCGTAGTATCTACGTAGCGTCTACGCAGAGTTTGCGTCATACATGTGACGTCTACACCGTGCGTTTACACAGTGGAAACTGACCGTAGTGAATTGTGACGTCAAGAAGGCGCGAAAGCTAGAATGCTATGCACCTTTAGTTGGTTTAATATAAAACGTAACTGGAAAGGAGATGACGAATTTAGCTTGTAACATAAGTTAATTGAATAATTAATAAAAAATTAAAATAATATTGATATAGAATAAAATCTAATGGTTTAAGTAATATCTCAGAAGGGTAACTTTGGCACTTCAAAAAATATTCATACATGTACATACGTTAAACTTTGCGAAGGTTGTTAAAAATCCGACCCTCTGGAGGGTCACTTTTCTTTAATTAATTAATCATACAACTCGGCTCAGTAAGCGCTGTGCTTAATGAACAGAATGGAGCCAGAAGTAATTAGTAGCCGTCGGGAAAATATTTCGGCCACATGGCGATATCTTAACGAGAATTATCTGTAACACAATGAATCATAATACCGATGACCCTGGAGCCAGGAATCGGGGCTGTGGAGGGGGAGGGGGCGGCTGAGTTCAGGTCACAATGTTGCTAAAAAGGTAACTTAGTTTATTTTCATTAGAAAAGCAAAAGAGCTGCTATTAATAGGTTAATATAATATAGCTTAATATACATCATTTTATAGATTTTCCACCTACACACACCTCCATAATGTCTACTGATCTTAGGATATTAAGGATTTATTTTCTCTCCACAAATCAATGGGCAATAAAATAGCTTACATAATTGCGTACATAGTATCGTGGGAGACTGGTGTCCAAACTAGGCGGAAACCTGTATTTCAGGTCACCAGGTCCAGATTTTGTTGGTTCTAATTTAGTAAGCCGAGAATTGAACAGTTAGGATATCAAATGGTACATTGGTGGTAAGTATACTTATAGAATTATGGATATTAATTATTAATTAGTTCACCATACTAGCCTAGTGTGGGTTGGCAGACTTCCCACACCGTCGAGATTATAAATCTATAAGGCATGCAGATTTTCTCACAGTGTTTTCGTTCACCAATTAAGCAAGTGATAATTAATTATCAATACGCACAGGAATCGAAAAGACAAAGGTGCGTCCCTTGGATTCGAACTTGGTACCTTTGACTTGGCAGTCCAATGGTCATAGCGCAAGAGTCAGTGATATAATCTATCTTAATCTGAGAGGAGACCCGTGCTCAGCATTGGGACAGTTTATGGGTTGATTATTATCTACTGGTATCTTAAAAAAATAAAAATATTAAATTGCTTTTGAGGCTTTCCAGGCTTTTGATTACCACTAACGATTGTCATAGGTGTCCTTATTTCAGTATATTTATTTACGTTCTATTTAGATATATATATATTTATTATTAAATTATACAGACTGCCCCTGGCCTCATCAGCGGACCCTATCAGAATATCAGCACTGCAACTTGATTTCCTTGCTGCAGCACAGTGCTGAGATAGGGACCTATTCTGACATCGCACAGGATAAAGTACTTCCTCAGTTTAAGACTTGATACCATTGTTATTTAGAAAAGGAAAAATACGACCGCGGGCAGGTCGTATTTTTCCTTTTCTAAATAACTTTAAAATCTTAGCATGTAAAATGCCAAAAATATACAAAAAGATTGATACCATTGTTTTATATTTTGTCCTGTGTTGTGACTGTGAGCGTACCTAAATTTTTTTTCTTTCGTGCTCCCCGCGACATGGCGGATTCTTGATGTGTGTTAAAAATGTTCACCCATCCATAGACTGACCTTGGCAACCGCAGCTTAACCTTACAAGGTGACGTAATAACACATCTTCCTTTTTTCTAAGATCTGAGCCAATGATGAATCGTTCACAGCCTCGGCATTTTGACCAGAGACACTTGTCAGTCGGCATTATTAATTATCTTCATAAGGAAAAAAAATGTCGACTTTACATCATTATGCATATTATGTCCCTGGTCATTACTCATTGAAATGACACGGCCGGGGATTTGAAAGCGTGACTTTTGCTATTATCTTTGTTTAATTAAGTTTTATTAAAAAATACTGTTTCCAAACAAAAAAAGAAGGTACTGTATTGGTTTTTATATTTAGTGTTGCCTACCAAGCTGGACATAATCATTCTAGGGCATTTACTTATCTATTATATCAGAAGAAACAACTTCGGTACTACATATTTTACATTATATTTTATTTTTATTTTTATACCACTAAGGTGGAATAAAACAAGCATACGACTCACCTGATGGTAAGCGGTTACCGCAGCCTAAAGACTTTAGAACTTGCAGCACCAGGGGTATCACTTGCGCGGTGCTGACCCTGTCAAATGAAAGAGGAATAGTTGGGTTGGCAGTGTAAGGGTCAAAGTCTCCCCATTGCCGACACAACGTTGATGCACAATAGGAGAAAATCTATAAATAGCAGTTTTATTTCAATATCTAATATTAACGTAAGTGTCAGAAACTATAATCTGTTCTAAAAGTTTGAGAAACTCAAAATTAAATAGGTACATAGAAATAAAATATATAAACAAATATTGTAAGAAACGACAGCTGTTCTGTTAGTTTGTAAAGTATTTTTTTGTTAATTTCCAAAACTTGTTCATCAAAAGAAGTTATTTTTTTAACAATAAGTCTGAGAGCTAATTTCTATATAAATAGATAAATTGTTTATTAAGAAAAAAGTTCGTACATCATACAATAACTACACCCAACTACATAAACTATGTTTCTTGTGGATCTACATTTTCAATTGACATTTGATAATTAAGATTGTTGTTTTTTTTACTTATAAAGTAAAAAACTAATCTACTGTAAGTGATTTATAAATTATAAGATTACAAAAATAGTTTGTATACTTTTCTATTGGTTTGCCTGGAAGGTAAGAGAGATACGAAAACATTATGGTGAGAAGTTTGCCCAATAATGGTTAAGTTCCGGTTAAAAAAAACAAAATCACCATGAAATAAAACATGAGTAGTTGCTACTTTTAACATCACCATCATCAACATAATCAATAAGATTAATAAAACTTACAAGTACAGTGTTAGATCTGTCAAAAAGGGAAGACTAGAACAAAATAAAATTATTAACTATTATGGTGAGAGAACACGTAAATATCTAGTACCAAGGTTGTTTAATAAATACCCGTTGTTAAGAGATGGTGAGAAGATTAAATGTAAAATGAAACTGAAAAGAGTTATTAAGGAACTTATGACCTCTTAATCACTTTTTTTTAGATATTAAAATAATGTGATGTGTAGAAAAATAAGATAGGATGATGTGTTGATTAGGTAGTGTAAGTTTAAAATTGTAATAGAGCAGAACGCCTACAAACTGCTTAGCAGTTTGGCGATGAAAAGTTTGTGTATATGTATTACCTACCTATGTATATGATAACATAAATAAATAAAAAAATAAAAAAACCCATATACAGTCCCACTGCTGGGCATGGGTCTCCTCTCACAGAATGAGAGAGATTAGGCTAGAGTCCACCACGCTGGCTTAGTTGCGGTATCCAAGTTTCCGATTGCGGTGTTCATGATTTCGAAAAGTCAGAGGTGCGTGCCATGGGTTCGAACTCGAGACCTTCGACTTAATTTAATATATATAGTTCTTATTTTATTTGACACAGAGCGCCTTCATCCTCTCTCTTATTAAAAATATCTTTGCTGTGCCCGACAGGGTCCATAATTGATCCAATGTTTAACATACCTACCAACTAATGTACACATTATGCAATGCAATAAAGTATTGAGTAATTGACTTGGCAGTCTAATGGTCATACCACTAGACTAACACTGCTTTTAACATACTCCACTATAAAAACAATTATGCCTCCTTTTATAACTGGACAGAGCATAATTAACAGTGTGTCAGAATGATGGATGATTAAAAAAATCTGTGCGCAAATATTGACTCGACCAATTTCTGTGTAGTCTGCCCTGGTTAGGTATAAAAGCTATTAATATTCTCTATTTTATGTTTCACTGAAGAGTGTAAGTAATATTTTGAGTGTCCATGGAGTGTCCACGGCTTTTTCCATACGATCAAGTTTTTCTCACCGTGTAACTAGAATTGTTAACCTGTAGGTAATGTCCCACTGCTGGGCAAAGATCTCTCCGTAACCTTTTAGATCTGTCTATTTGAAATTTTCTCTTCTAACTATACTTATAACGTTTCATATGTACCTGTAAGAGTTATGCCTACTAATCCCTCCTAATATTTTTAATGCGTAACTCAGTCTTTTACACTTTCACGTCTAAACCGTTGCACTGATTTTGATGAAATTTGGTACAGAGATAGATTAGACCCTAAAAAAGGACATCGGCATACCTTTTGTCTCAAAAAGCCCTTTCGGATGCGGGTGAAACCATGTGTAAAAGCTAGTTTGAATTTAAAACATTGGAACTTGAACTATATACACTTAAATTTATATTACAGGACCCTAGGCTTTTATAGCAAAAAATACAAAGATAGTAATATCAATAAAGTGCACAAATGTGAAAGATATTTATATTAAATTACTGATATAGGTATTTCTATTAATTTGATTGCAAATGTTTTGTATTCAAGCTTCACAAAACAAATGTAATAAAATTATTCGACTGCACACATATTTTACGAAATACCCCCTATCTGTAAATCTATATTGATTGTACAAGTTATGATAGAAGTATAAAGCATATTTTATAATGAATGATAACATTTTATATATAATTCACCGAACCAAGTGTTTGGTTAGGAGAGTTTATCTTTATTATTATTAATTTCAGTTATGATTTTATTGGAATAAACCTAAGCCCATTATATAAACTAGCTCTGTAGACCTTTAGAATATTATCAAATAGTCGCAGGAATTATATTATAGATAGATATATATCAGAGATAAAAAAGGATCATTATCATATAATATGATCATTTGACTGCCAAGTCAAAGGTCTCGAGATCGAGTCCAAGGCGCGCACTTCTGACTTTTCAAATTCATGTGCGTAATTAATTGTCACTCGCTTAAACGGTGAAGGAAAACATCGTTAGGAATGCATGCCTTAGAGATTTTTCTCGACGGTGTGTAAGTCTGCCAACCCGCACTAGGCTAGCATGGTGGAGCTTAATCCGTCTCATTCTGAGAGGAGACCCGTGTCTAGCAGTGGAACAGTATATGGGTTGATGATGATGATGTAGTGCGTATAGGTACTCCCCGACTCATGTAGCAATTTTGCTTTGCAGTGTCCCATCTCTGTAGTTTTTATACAATAAAAAATCAGCTTGTGTATGTTTGTGTTCGTAAAATTCGAAAGTATTGACTAGAAATTTTGACACAAAAAGACTACATGAAGATAGGCTGAGCCACAGCGCAGCTTGGCCGTGTTTTTTCTAGCTCTCAATGGTCTGGCTGGCTATTGTCTGAATTAATGTACTGTTTACACACCGAGTAGAGAAAGCTGTGACAAGAAATTGTTTAAACAGCTGGTCAATCCCAATTTTGATAACTAGGACCTACAAAGCAATTCAGTCAATTTGAATAAAAAACAAAATGAATCTATGAAAATAGATAGAACATTCTTCACTGTTCACAAAAAATTAGGGACAAGTTGAGATTTAAGTTCAGATCTATTACAGTCAACCTTTAGATGTAGGTACTGAAAGGGTACAGTTAAGAAATGGATAAGGACGGATGATACGTAGGCAATCTAGCGAAAAATACCTATATTAGACACGAATAAACAATAAACAAAGACTACTATGCTAGATAGTCATAGGTCATGTGTTCGATTCCCAGATCGAGTAAAGTGTAATAACACTTTTTTTATTTTTTTAGTTTCCAGAAATACCCAATAGGGTAGGTACTATATAAAATATCGAAAATCGAAATACCCTAATACACTATTGGGTATTTCTATGAAATTCTTAGAAGCAGCTCGGAGTTTGAATTTGTGTCTGGTTATGGCAAAAGACAATGACAATAGACTCCTACATGGGACACGACCCTATTACATGGGACCTAAACATACCGGTGAACTGCGGGTGTACATTGGTACACCTCTGCCTTACCCTTCGGTGTAGTATAATGTGTTAATAAACCATACTCATCTACCTATGTAGGTATGTATATCTTTTTTCCTTTTTCCGACAGATCCTTTGACCTAAAAACGGGTGAAAGAAAATTCTGGCGGTTTTATTGACGATTGACCGACAGAGGTAGTAGTTACGTTTACAATTTAGCTAGGGCGGGGTTAGTTAGTTTTCCTTCAACTACACAGGAAGCTCAAAGCCTCTGCAGTAGGCATGTGCGAATTTTCATCTACATTTTTGTAAGTCTGCACATGAAATTCGGGGTTCTCTTTTGACTATTGGAAAGCTTATGTTTTTTATTTTTAAAGTACTGTTGTTTGACGCTTGTCGAAAGAGTAACTGCAGGTTTGTTGGTGAATTTCACGGATCCCACGGCTATTATTATAGGGCAATGAAGACGTACGGTCACCAAACGAGTTAGGTATCCAGGCAGCTAATTAAACATCTGTGTTTTGATAAAGATCGTGTAATAATGTATCACGCAATATTTGTCAAAACGTAGGTATTATAAACAGCTACATATCTAAACCTTTGGCGCGTAATTATTTATTTCGAAATCTGTATAAAAATGCATATTTCGTTTGCTATCTGTATACTTAACTCTTTGTAGAGTAGTCTATAAAAAAAAAGTTTATTCGGGAGGAAAGGAGATCTATAAAAGTGTAATTGTGAACTGCTACTGTGTATATATTTTCGCAGGTCAGTTGTCAATCAACATTGAAATCCGCAACCAAAACATCGAGAAAATATTCAAATCCCGCAACACCAAGTGCCAATAAAGTGTTAAATGGTGGGTATCAATTTTGTAAGTAGCCCATTATGAGTCGGTAACCGATGCCAAAACCGCCGGCGATTTGTGACCATACATGTCCACATTTATGGTAAATGCCAAACATTGGGCTAGGCAAACTAGCTTTGAGCTAGAGTGCTTTGAAATTTATATAACGCTTAATATTTCATGTTTGAATAAACTGTTGTTAGAAACTTGTCGGATTTGTTGTTGATGAGATGTTATCTTTAGCGACAGTTTGAAAAGGTTGTATGTATTTAGGCAGCCTAAATACAAACACAGCAGAAGTACACCTATAGGTACATCTAACTAAAAATAACTGGTTCTAACAGCTGGACCGACCAACGAATGCCTTCGAGGCATGGAGGGGTGGGTCTCTATGTGCTAAAAATGTTCACAGAATGCCTCTCTTATTGTCACACTCACTGAATACGCAACGAGCCTCTGTTCTTACTATGTAAACTTACACTCACGCCTTTTTCTTATAGTAGGAGTAAGCAGAAACTACAGACCGCTACTTGTTATGGTTCTTGAATATTTCTTTTGCTTCTTCAACGTTCTAACATCTTTTTGACAAACGTGATGGTTGCGAGTACTAAGCATCTGAAACTAAACATTCAAATAAATGTGAATTAGCTTCAAACCTATTAGTATGCAAGATACTATTGCATCTATACTAATGAAGTTGTTATAATTGCTTTCAAATTAATTCAGACCCAAATTGCCCGCCAATGCAAGCATATTACCCATTACCCGGCTCTCAGTCCAGGACTTTGAATCTATGTTAATCTCTAGCTGAAGTATAATTACGCTTAGTTTTAATGTAGTTTTAAGAGTTTCGATATTTTCATTAGTTGGTATTATTTGAAGCAGATTGGTTTAACGGAGAATCGGTAAAATAAATATGAATAATTATCACACAACTGTATACTCGTGAAGGTTAACTAGAGATACACCGATATACTATAATCACTCCTTATTTCATAAAACATGCCACAGGGTCCCCAGGTTACTATGACCTGGGGACCCTGTGGCATGTTTTCTTGTTCTTATTTGTTTAAATAAGGGGACAGCCTATTGCCATTAATGAATACAACCCAAACTCTGAACTGAGGATTTCATAATAATATTCATCATCATCATCAATCCATTTACTGTTCCAGTGCTGGGCACGGGTCTCCTCTCAAATTGTCAGGGATTAGGCTACAGTCCATCGCTGGCCTAGTACGGGTTGGCATACTTCACACACCGTCAACAAAAATCTCTAGGCATGCAGGTTTCCTCCTGATGTTTTCCTTCACAGTTTACGTGAGTGATAATTAATATTAATACGCACATGATTTGTAGACCAACTCAAGATCTTTGAGTAGGCAGTCCAATGGTCATATCTAGACTATCACTGTTTTTTTAATAATAATATTACCGCAGTAATTTTATTGGGAACCCATTTATCAGTTTTTACTACAGGCCACTGACTACAACAACGTGAATAAAATATTTCATCGACCATTTCTACTTTTTCATAGCATTTAGTAATAAACTTTTTTAAGATGTGATGTTGTTGTTGCTGATTTATTTAATCGTTGTTAGTTTATAATTGTTTAACCAATCAGCGATAAGAGATAAGGTTGATCAATTGTTAATTTATGTATTTTGAATAATTTATTCCATCATCAAACATAGCACGTATTACTCCAACACTAATTATAAGCGCATTCGATCTAACTGTGATCATGATCATGTCGCCATCCAGCCGTAAAATTAAACATAAACCTTGTCTATTTCACAATACACCAACAATTATTCGCCTATTTCACGAGGTGCGAGCGAAACGCAGAGGCATGCATATGCAAGCGTATGGTAATCCCAGACTACACACCGAGTTATGAAACAACAGAAACACCTTTGTTAACAATGAATGTTTAATTTTTTACGCTCTGATGTGCATGGCAGTGCACGGGCTAAGTTCTCAGAATAAAAGCTCCATGCAATACTTTTTACGAAATAATTCAAGTTGCTTTTGATATAACTTGATGACTATATCTTACCGTTGACGACGTTTTTTCGAGTGTCGGACTGGTGACTGGGACACAAATAATAATATTATGTGACGAAAAAAAGTGTTTGTCGAGATAAACGTCTCAATGATTATTATGTATTATACCTAAGTAAGTATGTATTTATAAAAACAAATTATATATGTAAAAAATGAAATAAAAATATTATATTTCAATTAGAGCATTATTATAGCACTTTTGAAAAGTTAATACTATTTTCACGGTTCCAAAAAGGTCTTATAGATTAGAACCGAAAAGAAACTCCATAGACACTTCTTTTAAAAAAAACATGAATACAGTGTTATTCTTGGTTTACAACTAAATATATAACTAAAAATATCCATTATCTAGAATCCGTAGTAACAATTGTCAAGTCAATAGATAATGGTTTTTAACTGTTTGTTGTTAATTTGCTAAATTTTGTCTTGCAGTCTTACCATTAGTTTCGATCCTACTTTTGGGAAATGAGGGCTGATTGTCCTTAATACAGGCTACTTTGTAACCTAGCTAGGGCATCAGATCTGTATTTAGTTTAGTTTAGTTATCAAGAGAACGTACCACTGTTTTTGTGAAAATATAAATAAATAGTACAAGCTCTTAGTGTAAAATATCCCAAATATTTGTTAACTAAACCGTGCCGTTGTGGAAAAAATACAATGTGGTCACTATCGTTGTTGTTTGATGGAAATCTAGAATAACTAACTGTATTTAGTTCAACAACTTGCCAGCAAAGAAGAAGTCAAGAATCAGGAAGTCAAGAGCTTTACTCTCTTTCTTTTTCTTTTTTTTTACTCTCTTTTCTCGATTTTAGAGCGAGCTCCAATGACAGAAAATTTTCACAGCTATTACTGTATATGAGAAAAATGTATATGTACCTAGTACATATCTGACATAAATCGGATACTTATATACAAAAGCATGAAAAATAGTTTTAATATTTCAGTTTCATTTTTCAACACAACGATTTATTTGAAGAGAACTTGGCTACTTTTTAACATAATTGTTTTAGGATTCATTTTACATTTCACGTCGCGTCTCGTTCGCGTTTCAAATAGTGTGTGCATTTAACATGAATCCATTTATGTTTGGAATGTAAGGAATGCTTTTCATTTGTTTGTGACGTCAAACGTACCGTTGGTTGAGATTTTTCGGTTGCATACAAATTCTGCTTTATATTGTTTTAGATGGAATGGTGGAATTCTGTTTACAAAGAAATATCAATTTAAATCATTATAAATATTTTTTGAAAAAGAAAAAAATAGAACCTGCACCCTCTAATAACTCTGATAAAGTCCTAACAATTAATTCATAGAATATTTCGTCATACGAAGCGCGTACAGATATATGTACGCACGATGTACGCATACATGAACAGATTGTTAATTAACACTAATAATTGAACAAAAATAATTGTTATTGCTCCTCCGAGAAAAACTTAATGAAACTTAATTAAAAGGTTTCAATAGTATTAACTATGGAGCGTGTGTTGTACGAGTAAGTAAGTACCATATAATAAACACTCCCCTGTTGCCACAATATAAATAAATACTAACTTAAATTCTACCCATAGTTCGCCGGTATGTTTCAAGTCACATGTAATAGCGAGATTACTGCCATAAACACCAATATAAACTACCTATACCAATATATACTTTTTTACCGTGGGAGAGCCATGCTTCGGCACGAATGGGCCGGCTCGACCGGACTTGATACCACGGCCTCACAGAAAACCGGCGTGAAATAACGTTTTCGTTGTATTTCGTCGAGTGAGTGAGGATACCGGACGCCCAAACCCCTTAAAAGGGCGACAACGCACCTGAAACTCCTCTGGTGTTGCTGGTGTCCATGGGCGGCGGTAATCGCTTACCATCAGGTGATCCGTCTGCTCGTTTGCCCACCCTATCACATAAAAAAAAAAAAAAAAAACCTGGAAATTGACTACAGGACCGCATCCTCAGAAACGCGCGATAGTCAATAATAGATAGGAAATTAAAATTCTCATTCACAAGACTGAAGTAATCGCCTTATGATATATGTAACGCTGTTAGATTGCACACCCAGCAACCTACTTATTTTATAACAACATTGCTTTGTATATTTTTTGAGTTAGTTGACAATTTACTTCTCATGCGATTGCAACGGATTACCATCCAACTTAAACTTAGTTTGCGAATCGGTATACCTACTTAAGAAACTATCGACTTATTTTTTTTTTAATAAATCTGTGGTTTAATCACTAAGTTATCACTGCTTACGATACCATATACAGTATGATATATGCACATACAATTAAAAGCAAATCTAGATGATATAATATTGAAATCAGATTTAGATATCCCTTAAAATATAACGAGTCTAAAATTGCAGAGTGAATCATGTTGCCGTGGATGTCGCCAATGGGGACATTAAGCAGGTAAATGAGATATCCCAGAGTTTATAAGCTTGTTTTCTGACTACTTCTCGACATCTAAACAGATTTGAACTTCCCAAAAAATAGCAGGAAGCATCCCAAATTAGATAATTAAATTCTTTTCCAGTAAATAATTTACTTAAAGGACTGTTTTCGCGAGAATTTTGGTAAGAGGAAACAAGAGACACGGGAATTAATCTTTAGGTAGTGTTTAAAAACAAAACATAGCCTTCAAATGACTGTGAAGAATATATTATTTTATTCTTAAGGGAATACATGCCTTTTTCCTATACTACGTATTCGTTTAAAGATTCTGTGAATAATATTCACAAGCGCAACATACCTTTGGAGAAGACAAAAGTAAAAAAGGTTTCTATATTAACCTATCAACGATACCATAACAGTAAAACCTTGACGAATGTTTCGACCCTTTGGAGGGTATTTTATTAAAGTACATACGTATAAGTATATAAGTACATGACAAACTAAGGATCGCTTTTGTTAAAAGGAGCAGCGATATAATTATATGGTATTCTAATTATACTTTTCACTGTAATTATAAAACCAAAATAGCAACTCTGTATAAGGGAAAAGGGCCTGGCCTAATTTCGAATCATGAAATTTTAAACTTCGATGTGTTTTAAAAACATTTTCTTAAAACGCGGGCCAAGTAGGTAAGCTTTCAAGCTTAGGGAATAAATCCATCATCGCCTATAATCGATTGTTCGCTCAAGGATGAATAATCGAGAAACAACATCGAGTCGGTGTTTAATATCGATATTGTTTACAACGTTCTTTGTCGTGGTTTTAAAAAAATAACCTTCAAGAAGCTTCGGTGAACAATCAAATATTTTACTACTAGAGGTGTTTTTGTAAAAAGAAGCTTTACATTTGACTGCGTTCCCTGACAATGCCAGAAGTTATTGGGTATTCTTTTTCGCATTGAATTTATTTTGCGACAAGTGTGTTAAAAAGTGGATAAAAAACGAAAAATGTCTGCCTTTTTTAATTTTACCGATCCAAAATGACCTTCTGAGGAAGACTGTGGGTGAAAATAATGTTCCAAGACTCCGACAATAGGAACAGGTCACTAGGTTCAATAGTTCAGGTCCCTGAACTTAATTGTCGGAATGGTTTTTAGCCCGTATTCCTTGGAAATATACATTGCCTTTCCCAGCCTGTAGGCAAGCTAGAGAATTTACCCCCCCTTAATAAAAAAAAGGAAGTGAGTACCACGTAGAGCTGTCATCTTCGAGACATAGCTGATAAACTCCTTTACCAAAGAAAAACGCGACTTATAACTTACCTCTTTTGGCGTTAATTTACCGCCTAAACTACATTAGGGAATGCAATAAATAGATAATTAGTGTTAAATTCTAATGTTAGAAAGAAAGACAAAGTTAAGTTTATTTGTGAAGGAAAGACGCACACCAGAGAAGAACATAAGATCGAAATGAAAACGTTTCTACGGAAGGTATGCGTCACATCCACACAAAACAGCGATCGCTCAGCTTGATGCTATGACTCATTGGTGGAGCCGAGCCACAGTGCCATGTACAGGAGCAAATACAGAATAACATTGTTAGGTTAGGTATCTAAAACATTTATGCTACCCGAGTACTTCCAAGCTGCCTCATTAATCTAGCAGTTCTAAGCGCGACTGCTACGCTAGAGAAGAAATAATCTCTGAGGGAATCGCTGGGGGATCGAACCCAGAAGGGTTCGGAGCAGTGTTATTGGGTTTTTCTCAGGCTCGCCCTCTATTACATTAGACCTAATCAATTTGGCGAACTGTGTGTATACATTAGTATTATTATTACTACTGACCCGCTCCGGTTTCGCATGGGTGCAACTCTACTATATTATGCATGCATATAAAGCTTTCTCTTGAATCACTATATCTATTAAAAAATCCGATGCGTAGTTTTAAAGATCTAAGCATACATAGGGACAGACAGACAGAGGGAAGCGACTTTGTTTTATAGTATGTAGTGATTATTATAGTGATGTATATTATATTATGTTATAAATACTCCCAAGATAATCACTAGCCTTTCTCAAAATATTAGGGGGGATCGAACAGTCATAATTTCCAGCCTCATTCAAAATACACGGATAACAGCCGAATATACGTTACCATACATTACTAGCTACATTTTAAAAGCCCAATTTCCCTCCAAGACACTCGAAAGTTGCTATCTCCATCGTACAATAGACACGACCTCAAATTTGTCAAACTTTGTTAAACATGTAAAGTTGGTTCTCGACAAAATTGCTACGGAATGATGACGTCACAAGAGCCTATCATCACTGTGCAGAGGATGAAGGGTACAGATGGACTTTAAAAAGTATAGAATTATATAATATAATAATTGCATTCGTTGCATAATAATAATAGCCTATGTGGAATAATTTACCGTAAAAACTTAAATGAATTTTTAAAATTGGTGCAGTGGTTCCGAAAATTACATTCCACATTGAAAAAAACTTACATTATCCGCTGTCTCCCTTTATAATCCCTTTGTCCCTACTAATATACTAGTACTAGACTATACAATTGAAAGTAACTGTCTTTTACGCTTTCACGTCTAAACCGCTGAACCGATTTTGATGAAATTTGGTATAGAGATATATAAGACTGGAAAAGGACAAAGGCTCCCTTTTGTCTAAAAAAGTTGTTTGTGATGCGGGTGAAATGTCGGCAACGGCTAGTATTGTATATAATTATGCTTTTACATCAATTAAAGCAGGTCTCCCATTTCCATTGAGTCCCTATTCATCTCATCATCAACCCATATACTGTCCCACTGCTGGGCACCGTTTAAGCGAGTGATAATTAATTATTAATACGCACATGAATTCGAAAAGTCAGAGGTGCGTGCCTTGGGTTCGAACTCGAGACCTTCGACTTGGCAGTCCAATGCTCATACCACTAGGCTATTGCTGCCCTATTAATAAATAATAAAAAAATAGCAGCTTCTTAACAATTTTCTAATGTGAACCATATTATGACATCAAAGGTGGCCTTTTTAGTCGAGCAAATACTCGTATAATTTTACTACGTACCTACTGACACATGATATATGGCAAAACTTTGACACAGAAGTTCAATAGATCGGTCGTCATCGCTAGTTCAATGAACTTGTATTATATCTCATTATGGTCGGCCTTCTTAGAACTACATATATAAATTTGTATTTCCATGGGAATCGTAGTTTGCGAAGAATAAACTCTGTTACGAGTTGGAAATTCAATTTGATGAGTGGAATGGAATACTGAAGACTCGAAGACTTATTCAGAATAATGCTCCTTATACATAAGAAAGGAAAACGATGAAATCTGGACGCTATTCTAGACTATGTTTACAGGCCTCATTCCAAAATACTTAGAATAGAATAGAATAAACTTGATTGTACACTACGCATAAAACTAAGGGTACAATGACGGTCTTATCGCTAATAGTGATATCTACCAGACGACCTTTGGATGGACAGGAACATTTAAAAAATGGTAGGTAGTATATGTTGTATAACCAACTATAATAAACAATAAAATATGTAAAAAAATCATTTAAATATAATATAAAATAAATAAATATATTACTTCATCAACTCAATTTTTGTGGTGGCAGAATCTGATGTCTATGGACGTGTTCGGATTGGTTAGCAATACACTGCCAATAACATCCTAATATTATTGTGTTTCTGTTTGAAAGAGAATGTCGTCAGTGAAACTACAGTCCAGATTAGACTTAAATACATAAATATTTTGGGTCATTTTTACACATCACCATATATTTCCAAGCTTTAAATTTTTTTATTGATGTCATACTTTCACATGGTTTTTTTTTGTAAATACATACTTTTAATACATAAGAAACACTCAGACAAACACAAACACTTATATGTTCATCATGTGGAAATTGACCTCGTGATCAGCAGTTTGACATGCGAACCACTAGACTACGGACGCTGTCCAAGGAGTTAGTGATAATCACTGCTTTTCCTGGCGTCTTTAGGTTGCGGTTGTCGCTCACTATCAGAAGGTCAAGTATATTTTAGTTGTCATCATAATACATTTTACCACCGCACAACCAGGCAAACTGAAAAGCGTCACCATTTCATGGTGGAAATACTCGAAACCTGTACTAAGCGTTTTGCCTCGACATTCCTTATCCGTACAGCGGGAGAAAGGAATTAGCTGCCTGAGTCTATATTTCCTTACGTGTACAAGTCACGAGTGAATATCTTCTAGGTAAGCGTGCTACATCTTAGACCACATCGTCACTTACCAGCAGGTGAGATTGTGGTCAAACGATAACCTTAACCCTCTTATAAAAAAAAGAAAAAGTACTGCCCCAGTCCTAAGTACGGGTCTCCATTTAGAATGAGAAAGGATAGTGCTCTCATTCGTCAAAATTTTATGTTCTTACATAATTCAAGTTCCATTAGAGTGGTTCTAAATAGAACATACGTCATTTGCATTTGAAGTTCTTATTTAGAAGCTGTACGTGGCACAGAGCTCTTTCTATGTCATGTGAAGCTTCTAACGTGTTTACGTCATAAGATAATTTTAAGCAATATTAGCTTATAATATTGCCTGTAAACAGCAAAAGAAAATTATGTTTTTTTGATTATTTAAAATCAACATTTTATAGCGGACTATCTTGAGAATCGTACTATTACAAAAATAGTTTCAGATTTTGACGTTAAATTCGTATCGTATATGTCATGATGTTTCATTACTCTGAGTGGTTCTAAAGATATAGCCCAATACGTATCCAATGCACGATAATTATAAACAACTCCAAATATCTACTTTTTTAGAATTGATGTTGGAATAAAACAGAATATTTTTTTTACTAATGTAAATAGCATTGGTTATTGACTTTTGGCAAACATGGCAGCATTGGAAGTAGTATGTCGTTTCGAGCAACAGCAGTCAGTTAACAGCAGTCCGTGTTAAACAGATATAATAATAAATACAATTAATTTAGAAAATGACTAATAATTATCGTGAATGACCGATACTTTTAGCGTAACAGGGCGAAAAATGACTATGTCCTTTGTAAACTTACGAAAGATTTCAATTTTGAAGAAATAAATTAAACTATGTTATAGTTTTTGGGGCGATCGGCGAGCTTTTCAATTAAACTACTTTTTGTTAACGGAAAGATTATATTAATTTTAAACATACGTCTTACACCTATGAGCTAAATCGAGAGTCTGCTTACATCTACGGCACTGAAGGGACACTTAAGCGCACACGCACACTTACACAAGCACAACACTATTTGAGTTAAAGAACCATGTTGATAGTTAAGCTGTCTACGTTTCCTCCATTTTATCATCAGCCGAAATAAATCAATTCATCACGAAAATACATAAATTGGTTTAGGCCGAGAGCTGAGATACCGCCTTTTTCCTGCACCCAAATTATCATAAGGTTTTGTCATCATCATCGTCAACCTATATACTGTCGCACTGCTGTGCACGGGTCTCCTCTCACATTAAAAGGGATTAGGCTATAGTCCACCATGCTAGCCTAGTGCGGTTTGGCAGATTTCATACACAGTCGAGGAGAGTCTCAAAAGCGTGCAGGTTTCCTCACAATTTTTTCCTTCACAGTTTAAGCGAGTGTTAGGTAATTCATTATTAATACGTACATGATTTCGAAAACCAGTCAGCAGTCCAATGTTCATATCACTGCTTTATTTATTTAATGATAGTAGAAAAAATCGTATTATAATTTATAATATACGAGTTTTTAAAACATTGCTCCACATAAGGATTTTCTTCTGTACTGTGGGTGTGTCTAACAAACATTGCCTATACGTACATCAATACAATAAAAATATCACTGCCAAATACCATTAAACTCAAATACATATATAAAAAAAATATAACTGAATAACTATATATTCAAGTAAAAATATTTTACTTGAATGTATAGCATAGAAGTACATACATGAAAGTAGAATAAATGCTGTAGAAATGCGTACCCTGCGAAGTATGTGCGGAGTAACTCGGAATGACAGATTGAGAAATAGTGTGATAAGAGAAAGTTGCGGCTTAAAAGACGATGTAGTGACGAGAATTGAGAAGAATATGCTGAGATGGTTTGGGCATGTCGAGAGAATGGATGAAAGGCGACTAACAAAAAGGATTTATATGGCGAATGTCAGTGGAACCGCCGAGAGGGGACGCCCTAGAAAAACTTATACCGACCTTATTGGTGAGGTTCTTCAAAAAGGTCGGGTGCGTAGTACTCGCAACCGGCGTGTATGTATGACAAGATGTATGAATGTGGTCGAAGCGAAAGAAGTATGTGCACGAATCGTAGCAAGTGGCGTTCTTTAGTTTCTGCCTACCCCTATGGGAAAAAGGCGTGATTGTATGTATGTAGGTATATAGCATAATATAGGAAATCCCCGAGGTGCCATTTTTCAAATTCTTACGTGACCGTTATATGTACAGAATCTGCTATGAATATATTTTTTACGTAAGTACGTGTAGGCAAAATATATTGGATTGATATAAACCCTTTCTGAATAATTCTGTATACATGGCTGTATATGCTGCTGGTATATATTTAGGGTGAGGGCCGCCAGGTGATCTGTAACACAAGGTTTCCCTAGTATGGACTCCAGTCTTTCATAAAGAAAAAATGGTTTGTACTTTAGAAGAGAGAAATAAATTATATGTTATTATTGTTATATAATATACCATCACAATATGATGCTTCTGTATGAATACCTCGTTGATCTAATGTTCGCTGCGCAAGCGCGGCTGTTGAGTGTGAGATCCCGTTCGATTCCATGATCGAGGATTTGATTTTCAATATTTTTTTTTTATGGAAGAGGGAGGCAAACGAGCAAGCGGGTCACCTGATGGTAAGTGATCACCGCCGCCCATTGACACCCACAACACCAGAGGAGTTGCCAGTGCGTTGCCGGCCTTTGAGATAAGAATAGGCTCGATTCTTAAATTAAATTATTATTAATAAATTATTATCAATAGCAATGCAGGTTTGGATTTTTTTCAGGAGCAATAGGGTCGCCTCTTTTACATGGGACTTTAAACCAACCGGCAAACTGTCTACATCTGTACTCCTCCGCCTAACCTTATGGGAATACAGGCGTGTAGTATAAATGTGCTTTGATACATTACGTTGCTTATGTTTTAAAGTTCACTGGCAATCTGAAGGAAAATTTTATTCAGGTACTTAAAAAGCGTTCAAAATATAATTTCGGTGCATTATCGTCACAAATATCACCTTTTGGTCAATTTTAGATCTAAATTCAATTTAACTTTTTAGTGTTTGATGTTAAGTAGTATGCTACTTATATTCATTCATTTGACATATAGGAAACTGAGACTAAAACGAAATTAACTCTTGAATAGTTTTTAAGGACCTACAATACTTATTAGAATTACCTTTTTGAGCCACGTAACGATCATCTTTATTAGTAGAACTGACTTCACTGTTACAGTCTACGAGTAGTGTATGTCGCTACTACTACCACTAGTCTGAATTATCAACGTTGACTTTGAAGAATTTTTGGCCATTTCACCTACAAGGGGGTTAAATAAACATACCTGTTCGAAACCGGGGCAGGTCGCTAGTTATACAATATAATAGCCACGCTTGTCGCAAGCTCTCCGTCTAAGATTTATTATTCATAGTGCGGCCCTTCCCTATTATGGGAGAAACAAGATTGCATCCGTAATCCTGGAGTCAGTAGAAAAGTTATATTGTGTCGGAGTCGGCATCGAATTTAATTAGAAGCTAAAGATAGGGAAATACAACTCCAATCTGGTTCGTCCTTGATTGGTTTACTTGTGGAAGTTTTTTCATTCCACTAAAAGATTGGTGTGAGTGGCCATTTTTGGCGCGTCAAAGTTATATTTAGGTAGCGTTTCTGCAAGTGTGTTTGTGAATATAAATTACAGGGTCTCCGTTCGTAGTTAGTTAGTAATTTGTCTTATTATTGCCTCATAATTACGTGGGGCCTCAAATTTACCTGCAAACTGGGTTTACAGTACTGTAGTATTTCCCTGCCTTAACTTTCGGGGGCTATTATTTTAAATATTAATACTTCATAATTATTCATTAATATTACTTAAAATAAGTACTAAATGTGATGTTCAAAAATTGGAGCAATCAAATGCAATCTGAATAGTAGTTTTATAAATTAGCGCATTTATACAATCAAAAAACTCTTTACCTATATTATATTAGTATGGATTTTAGGTTTACTATCATTTGTGTAAAGTTATAAAAATTAAACTGTTCAAAGACACCAAAAAATTTACTCATGATTTGATAAATGATGAACTGTACTAATAAAATGTCACAAAGTACATAATGATGACTTTAATATAAAATATCAGTTGTTTAATGTGGGGCCGCTAAGTAGGCGATCGACCAAAAATCATCAACCTATTACATTTTCCACTGCTGGAGACGAGGCTCAGTGAGTATGAAACTCACCTCTCTCTTGATTTGAAGTCTACACAAATTCATAAGAGTTGAGACAGTTTTTGCTACCAAATCTGTCATTTCTTTTATTATTCAGTGTCATTTTGACAATGAATTAATAGAATTGAATGCGACCTCAGTATGCATGAGAAAGCACAACGCTCCTTACGTTCAGGTGGAACACGTCATAGTTTAATAGCGGTAGCTCAATACCGTTTGGCTAGTTGAGAGCAGAAGATGGAATGGGCTTGGGTCAATTAAATTGTGCAATTCTATAGCACAGTTCTGAAAAGCATCCGATAAAATACTCAAATCTTTGACACTCTCGGTCTACGTTCGTGGTTCTAAAGATTGAAAGCTCGAGTGACATCCACAATATTAGTTTGACATGACAATTTTCACGCGAATCTAGTGGCCCTAGATTCCGTTTAAACTAGAGCAAGTGGTAACGTTATACATCAGGAAAATAGGCTGCCATGTCTGCATTAATTCTCACTACACCACCCCCTACTATTCTCCACGTTACTTAACCCCCCTCTTGAAGGGGGTCTTACCACACTGATCAAATACATAAGGCAAATGTTTGACTGGGATTAATTTATTTGAATCGATGTCACCTTCATAGCTTAGCCTTTGCCTGCCAAATCTATTTGTGTAAGGTATGACGAACACGACATAATAGCTTTCCATAGAAATCAATGTGCTATACGTTTATAAGACGTTTTTTATATTAGGTATTTTGCATAGGTAATTCTTTTGGCGGGAACTGATAGAATAATAAATAATATTATTCTATCAGTTGCGGAGAATTGACTATCCAGAAAAGAGCATAAAACGATCTAGATGTTCATTTTTCCGTTGCATTGAAAACATGCCTATAAACTGCTCGGCTGATTTTTGTAGGGACTCTGTTGTGTATGTTTACCACAGATGAGGATGCCATATCACTATTTCACAACGTGCTTCTTTAGACTAGTATAGATAGTAGTTTCATTAATTTCAGGATTGTTATCTCTACCCTCTGTGATTATTACAATTTTAGCCGACAACAATAATATTTTTCACCAAATTACTCTAAACAATATATTTCTATTGTATGTGTAATTACGTTCTTGATGAGTTAAATACATAACATAGAACTATCTGAAGGGGTCCAGGCCATATACCTAAGAGAGGTAGGGCAAGTGAGAGTATTTCCACTCAAATTGGAGCTGCCCGATTGGGTAAAGACCTCCGCCTTGCAGAAAATCGAAGTTAAATAACACTGCTTTGAGCTGTGTTGTGTTCCTTACGGTGAGCAAGGTTGCTAGTGCTCCACGAGGAAACGTTGTGATGGCAGTGGGGGGACTTTCACCCTTATACTGACAACCCAACGATTCCTCTTTTGTTTTACAGGGTAGGCAATACGCAAATAATACCCCTGTTGTTACAAGCGTCTATAGGCTATGGTAACCGCTTACCATATCAGGTGGGCCGTATGCTTGTTTGCCACCTTAGTAGTATAAAAAAAGGGCAATGAATTATGGGATCCCCAATATGTCAAAAATGTAGCCAACACTCCCCCTAACTATTCGATTAAGTATATGATATGGGACATGTGACACGTAATAAAATTCACTGCGATACCGACTTCAATTTAATATCGTAAATTTATCGATTGATTGTGACTATAACCTCGAACTCTGCAAAGAAACGTAATCGAATAAACATAATAGTGAGATGAGATGTAGGTGTGCCTTCTCAAATCAAAACATTTTTTATTTGTGTAATATAGGTTGTGGATATGTCTTTATATTATGCCAAGAGGTGTACAAATATAGCTGCATGCGAAATAAAATATTGATCATCCGAAAAGTAGACATAAATTATGTGAAAATTAATATACTGCTGACAAATAAATAATAAACAAAAATTAATAAATGTTACAAAATGAAATAATTTCTTCAGCAATGCATAAATAAATAATAAAAAAATATAATAAAAATAAAATCATAAAATACAATTAGTAATAATATTCAATTAAAAACAGATTATTTAAAAATCAAAATTTGTTTTGTTTATGTATCTGGGTCTACTCCCTAAGCACGAAGTCCGTAGTTTCAACCTTCGTTACGGGCGTTTCCTACTCCGTATCACCTACGGACGGATGATTCGTTTGGGGCCCGGAGCAAGAATGAATGACAACACAATTTGACAGTTGTCCCTACTCTCGATGTGATATGATTTTTACCCGTGTGGTATGATTTTTACGCGTTCGAAAAATTTAATTTGACACTTGTTTTATCGGACTCCGAAGTTTCGGAGAACTTTAGAACGGCTCGTAACTTCGTTGACGGAGCTAGGGAGTAGACCCTCTGTTACAGATAAAAGCCGAAGTACGGTTACATCTAGTTTTAGCTGACTAGAACTAGGTGCGAGCAAAGTGTAATTGGGTTTTTGTATGAAGTTCTCAGTAGCTCGGACTTTACATTTGTGCCCGGTTAATGGCCTTAGGCTCACCCCCTATTACATGGGACCTAACGTACCAGCGAATAGTTAGTGTAAGTGTACATTGGTACACTTCTGCCTAACTCTTCGGGGAATACAGGTGTGATGGCTTGTTATAGATTTGTGGTGATGGTACCATACCTTTTTAATCCTAGTTTATAATTGTAGACGAAGTTTTACATAATAAAGGCTTCGTTTTAAGCTAAGCGGTGGGCACTTTCCTCGATAATGCGCAGTAAGGGGAGCTATCCGACGGCTCTATATTATTTGGACAATTAACAGAGCGTAATGGGAGCCGCCGCTCGCTTCGGAAGCCGAGGTCGAAATTTCCAATTGTCTGTGAAATATTGTATTAAAATTTTATCCTATGTTAAAGCCTACTTTACCAGGTTGAATTAATACTTTTGTTCACTTTAATTAGGGTGATTTATTTGAAAAATTTTTAGGATTCTTTGGAATAAAATAGAAAGTTGTCCGGTAAATTCTTGGGTAATAATACTACAGATATTCTAATCATAATTAAATCGGTGTATTATGGTACGTTTGGTGCTGCATTGGCTGAACAATCGGCTTCTACACCATAAGCTGCAGTTTCGATTCTCGCGCAAACATTAAATATGAATGGTATCAGAAAAAAATCTTTTATATAGTTTTTCCAGGTCAGGATGTTTATGATACTTTGTGACAATATTTGTGTTTGTTAGAGGCACTCAAAATACAGAAGAAAATAATTAGGAAGAAAATGGATAGTGAGGGTTGGCAGACCACATAGCGTTGAGAAAAAATCTCTAAGATATGCTGGTTTCATCACGAGGTTTTCCTTCACCATTTATTTATAGGATGGTTTAAGATATAGTCTACCACGCTGGCTTAGTGTGGGTTGATAGACTTCATTCACGGTCGAGAAAATCTTTGAGATAAAATCTCTTTTTCTGTCTTAATTGTCTTATTCTAAGAATTTTGTTTGAGATACAATAATATTTACAGATAACATCTTATTACTTATACCTGGAAGGCACTTCTTACGTACAATCGTACAATTTCTCTTGTAATAATGATTAAACTCAAGAAATCCTTGAACAGAACATTCTGTTTTTTTATTCTTATTTCTTGAGTTTAATCATTATATATTAATATTAGTATTTTGCCATGGATAGCAAAAAAAAAACAGACTTAAAGCATCATCATCATCAACCCATTCATTAATTATATTAATACACACATGTTTTCGAAAAGTCAGAGGTGCGTGCCTTGGATTTGAACTAGAGTCAGTCCAATGGTCATATCACTAGGCTATCACTGCTTTTTATCGGTATACTGCATACCGCGTGACCAAATATTAATACTATTTTATTTAAAATCTAATCTGTATAATTATACATACCTAATAATAAGTAGGTAGATTAATAGATTCAATTATACCCAGTATATTTTAGTTTGCGATGAAATACGAAAGTAAATATTACTGTAACCGGAGCTTAGTTTATTTTTGGACCACATTTAGAAGCTGAAAATAGCTGAGTTGGATTTTCTGAAGAAAGGTAATATCATTTGCTACTAGAAGTACTTACTAAATTAAATTGCAAATTCACAGAAGATACCACTTCAATGTAAATTATTATATCAAGCTAAGAAATCAACTAATTTGACAGTTTGCTAAAATGCTGCAATTGTAACTATGTATTAGATAATTAACGTTAATGACACAGTTGTAAATACAATATTAAATAAATCATAATTAGCAATAGAATCTACCTATCCTATCACCTATGTGACACTATATTATCAAAATAGTCTGTCGAAATACAAAAACACTCTATAAAGCCTTTTTACTATGTTGGAGTCGGCTTCCCGTCTAAGCAGATGCGGCTGAATATCAGTATTTTACACGAAACAGCTGCCGTCAGACTTCCACAACCTTGTTTTACAGTGAACGTATTATAACAACTGGGACCGACGGTTTTTCGTGATCTCCAAGACACAGACGGGTCTAGACGTGTTAGGAATGATCACACATCCATAGAATCACCACGAGAATCTCATCTTAACCTTGCAGATTGATTGATCAGTGCAGTAAACCAAACTATCCATTATTTCTCTGATCATTGTCAAAATAGATATTTCAGTCTTCGATGTAGTGAGGAGAATTTAGAAGAATATGCTGAGATGGTTTGGGCATGTCGAGAAAATGGATGAAAGACGACTAACAAAAGGGATTTATATGGCGAATGTCAGTGGAACCGCCGAGAACGCCCTAGAAAAACTTACGCTAACCTTATTGGTGGGGTTTTTCAAAAAAGTTAGGTGCGTAGTACTCGTAACCGGCGTGTGTGTATGACAAAAAGTGTGTAGTCGAAGCAAAAGAAGTATACAAGAATCGTAGCAACTGGCGTAGTTTCTGCAAACCTCCATGAGAAAAAGGGGTGAATATATGTATGTATGTATGTACCTACATTATTATATTATAAAAATGAGTATAATGATAGTATGTAGGACACGCCTCATTCAAAGCTTTACCGACATTGATTTGTAATTACAACGTGTGTAGGCAACGTGAGCGTTAACTATTTCCAATAATTAATGGCATGTGATTAATATACACTTATACCACAAGGGAGGGAGTGTAACTTTGAGAAGTATTTACAATGTTTAATTACCTGAACTGAACTGAGAACCTTAGAGGTATACTCTGGGTACTTCTATAAAACAAGCGCAGCTTCTTCATACTATTTCTTTAGAGAAAAAAATAATACATTATTGTCAGAGGAAGGAAACAATGCTTAAGTAATTAAGCCCTAGAGGCGATTAGTGATACAATTAATTAAGAAAGTTTCTGTTTGTAAACGTACCCAGGATACAGGAGAAAATCCTATTGCGGGGCAACGTATTTTTTTATTAAATAAAAGCTTAATTAGCCTAGTGCTCGTAAGCGCGACTGCTTCGCTAGAGGTCCTGGGTTCGACTGGTAGGTCGAGCTAAGTGTTATTGGGTTTTTCTATGAAATCACAGCAGCCACTCAGAGTTTTGAATTATGCCCGGTTAATGGCAGTAGGCTCGCCCCCTATTATATAGGAACTGTGGGTGTCCTCTGCCTTACCCTTCGGGGAGTGCATGTGTGATGGTATGTTAATAATATATTACCCTGAATCCTGATTTGTATTTTCCTTTAAGCATTTTAGGTTTACCATGGATGATGACGAACCAAATATTTGGCTTCTTGTTTGTACACGAGATATTTCATAATTGGCCAGTACGGTCGGCAAAAAGTTAGGTAGGCAGCAAGCGATATCTTCTCTGTGTCACATATTGCGTCATAAATTATAAAAGACAAAAGAATAATATAGGCCAAACTAAAAGAAGCATAGGAACCCGCGTAAAAGAACACAGTGCTGATGTCAAACACCGCCGTTCTAAGAAGATAGTAGTTTGTGAACATACATTTGACAAGGCCAGCATTACATCAGATTTGATAAACCACAAATCCTTGCGAAAGAAAATCGATACTTATCCAGAATGATTCGTAAGGCTATTTAAATTTAAAAACATCTAAATTTGAATAGAGAAGATAGCCTGCTTGGAATCCTGTTATAGATTCTTTTAAATCAAAATTCTAATAATAATCCAGGCCTACAACTGCAAGACCAAAGGATACGGTAAGCTCGTTTTGCGTGAATCGGATTGCAATAATAATTAAAAAAATGTAGTCTACCCGTGACCATGGATGCTGTAAAGAGCCCGAAACGTCGGGATTAATAATATCAATATAACGCGATAAAAGCAAGACAAAAAGTCAGGTATGCAGAAATACGTGAAAAAAATAAAGTAATGAACACAAGCCTTTGATGAACATAACGTGTGTAGTTAGGCCATTTAAATACCGCATATATGTAAATGGAACTTACCTTATAGAAAGTTCCCATCGATTTCCCAACCCGCGTGCTCTCATCAAGTTTGATAAGGCATAAGTTATAAAACGCATAACTTGTATAAAGGACAAGCTATAAGGATGGCGAGTTATAAACCGCTGAAGACTTTTTAAAGGACACGTAAACATTTAAAACGATATTTTTGTGGTAACTTTCTTCAAGTTTGAAGGACTCATTAAAAATTTTGACAAAGATTTTAAGTATCTATTCTGGAACAATTTTGTTAAACAGTTCTTTTGAAAGAAGTCTAGAATTATATAAGAAGGGTACTCGAAGTTAAGTAATATATGCGAGAATTTTATTATCGACCAGAGAGTTTATCAAGCAGCATTTGCCATAGGTTCCAAGATTCTACTAGTTCCTTTCTGATGACGATCGCGACCACAAACAATTATTCCTCTCTATCTCTTGTTTTCTTTTTAACTTCAGGCCAGCTTCTAGTATGATAAGCTTTTCCATATTGAAATAAAACTACTTTTTACGGATTTTATCGCGTATATTGATATTATTAATCTCGACGTTTCGGACCCTTTACAGCGTCCATGGTCACGGGTAGACTCGTCGAGTCGGGATTAATAATATCAATATACGCGATAAAATCCGTAAAAAGTAGTTTTATTTCAATGTATAATATTCGCGTAAATGTCAGAAATCAATAGTTTTTCCATATTCTAGAAAACCTGATAATAGTGACCGGTGACTCCAAAAAATTTAGATTGCAGGGAGATTGCTTCTAAATCTTAGAGACTGCCGACTGCTCAAGCTATCAGGGTTAATTTATCCTGCTGGATATAGGTTTTAAGTGGACGCCTGATAACAGACCAGGTGACTTCATCCTGGCCTTCAAGAGACTCAGCAGTATGAACCAAGCGTGGTAGGCTTGGTTCATGCTGCTGAGTGAGAGCTGAGTCTTGTTATGATTTAAGGAAATATTATTTCTAAGTTTCAAGCGGTTTACTCGCTACCTCTCCCAGTGCGACGGTTTCCTATTCGTCATATATCTACGAGTAAATCGTCACCCATTCAATGTAAAGTCGTTACTCTTAAGGGCTGCAGTACCCCGCTTTATTACGACTCGTGTTTTATCTCGCGTATGTGTGCGGAGTGGATATGTCAAGTATGTTTGATGGTTTGACGAGATTTGAACGGTATTAAGAGGATGACTTCTTCATCTTTTTAAGAATATTTTAATAATTGCATACCATAATGAGTAGTGAAGGCGTATGTATAAAGATCTTATATTTTCTAATAAAATAATACTCTACTTTGAGTATTATTTTAATTTAGATTTAGAAGACGTCTGTTGTCTAGTGGTTCGAGTGTCGGGCTGCTGATCAGTCGTGGGTTCGATTCCAACAGAACACAAATATTTATGTGATAAATATAAGTGCTTGTCTGGGTGTTTCGTAGATACCTATTATAAGTATGTATTTACAAAAAAAAGTATAATTAATATAAGTATTATATCCATTGTCTGGTACCCATAGTACAAGCTTTGCTTAGTTTGGGGCTGGATGGTGCTGTGTAGAAATGTCTCAAAAAAAACGTATTAATTATTCAAAATGCCCGGTTTCGGCTTTACATAGGTCATAAAACACTGGCGAACTGAGTGTACGATGTGAACACTGCTGCCTAGCCCTTTGGAAAATATAGGCGTGATCGTATGTTTTGATTAGGTAATGGATATTGGTGTATGTAATACAAAAAACTTCAACAGTAATACAATGTAGTAGAGTATGTAGGTACAATATTGTGTATTGTTTTTGTAGGACTACATTTCTAGAGGTAAATAATATTATGAGCTTATGTTGTTAGTTATTTTGTTTTATCTTTTTATATTTTCGGCAACAGCCTTGATCCTAAGAGGACTATTATGTGTGTTTATTGACATCCAGGTGAGTTTAGAACTATAATAAATATTTGGGAATTTTACACAGCAGTAGTCCCAAACTGAGCAGAGCTTGTACTATGGGAACTAGGCAATGGATATATTACTTAATATAATTTTTTTTTTTTGGAAATATGTTCTTATAATACATAAGAAACACCCAGACAAACACAAATACTCATGTTTTACCCACACAAATATTTGTATCCTGTGGGAATCGAACCCCATGATCAGCAGTCCGGTACCTGGAACGTCGTTTGTGTCTTGTGGGTTTAAAACGTATGACATCATGACAGGAGTACGACAGTCAAACCACTAGACCACAGATGTTGTCAAAACTTATTGTTAACCTATCATTATAATGCACTAGCGACCCGCCCCGGTTACGCACGGGTGGAAACTGCTAATTAGATGCATAATTTAGACATATAAATACCTTCCGGAATAAAATATCTATATGGTAGTGAAATCCTACCTAGAACTACACAATGGATTTAAATGCTAAATCCATTGTGTAGTTCAAAAGATATCAGCGTACAGACGAACAGACAGCGGGAAGCTACTTTATTTTGTACTAGGTATGTATAGATGTATGGTTCTGTATGTAGTGCTAATCTTCCACAAACACTAAGGAATAAGACTTAAGGATAACAAAGCATTGTTACCACTTTTCCTTGACGGCATGAGACGCACTATTTATGTTGAATTACGTGTAATTAATGTATTTTATTAATGTCAGTCTCATACTTTTAACAAAGAATAAATATTATTTTATTTATTATATATTATAATTATATTACATTTAACATCTTAATTATTTACATATTTAAAGAATAAATTGTTTTTATTTCTTCTTCTAAAAAACACTAAAGCCTTATAAAAGAATCAACTGAAAAGGATAAAACAAGCAAATATTCTTGACTGAAATCATTTCTGGGAATTCTTCCGTCATAATAATATACCTTACGTTTCTATCTAAAACACTGCCTTTTAAAATTGACTTTAAAATAACTATTAATAAAAATAATTTTAATTTATCAGCCAAGTTTTCAGCGCGCAACAATGTTTTACCAATACTTTTTGCCTAGAAAAATGAATACTGGCTTTGCCATGTTCCATTTTTTCTGATTAAATTATTTATGAGCTTCAAAATATCGGCTTTCTCGAAGATTCCCTGGAGCCTGGCTGTTTCCAACAAATGTATGTAATAGAGGAAAAATTCCTTGCTTCGGTAAGATGAAGTAAATGTTTTATCATAAATAAATATACCAATATTTCTAAGATACATATTTGGGAATCTTTCGGTATTTTTTGGTAGGGTGTTATGATAGTAATTCATGTCTCATTAATTGATACCAGAAGCGGTAAATACTAGTTTAACGTTTCTATTAAAAATATTTTACTTCGGTCTCCGTTTTGTGCCTCGTGTGAATAGTACCGCAACCCTGCAGCGCGGCAGTGTATTGTTCTGCCAAATAGTGAGTCATGCTGCTATTGAACTGTTTTAAATTTATCCGTTAATTTTACTCTTTTTATATACCACTAAAGTGACAAACAAGCATAAGGATCACCTGATAGTTAGTGGTTCCGGTGGCCTAAAGGCGCTTGCAGACCCTGTAAAACGAATAGTTGGGTTGGCAGTTTAAAGGTCAAAGTCAAGCCCCACTGCCAACACAATATTCCTCGCGGAGCAGAGCAGTGTTATTTCACTTACATTTTCTTCAAGGTTGAAGTACTTCCCCCGTCCGGCAGCTCCAATTTGGGTAGAATTACTTTATAATTATATTATTATTGTAATTATAATTAAATTATTCTTGATTTTAGATGTTCAGTAGTGGACTTACACGTGCTAGTAATGGTATGATAATGATAGCCAGAATATCCATTTTCAAGCTCGTATGACTTACATTTACAAATTTCAAGCGTAACGAGTGGACTGGTCTAGAATAGAATACAATAGAATAGAATATTCTTTATTGCACACTATAAAAAAATGCCAAGTAAATGTTTATAAAATCATAGAATAGTGCAATGGGTGGTCTTATCGCTAAAAGTGATGTATGTTATCGCTAAAACTGACATATATTGTGTATTATAAATATGGTATGTGTATATTATCAGATTAAGGAACGGAGAAGCATGTGAACTACAACGCCAGATAATGCTCCTATACCATTTTGTTCGTGTAGCTTGTAAAAGATTAGTCCAAGAAAATCGTGGAATGCACTGGCATCTCAAGCCTTAGCTCTTCTGACGATCGCAGATATCTAGTATGTGTGTCATGAAGGAACTGAAAACGATGTTTGAAGAGTCGTCCCCTGAAACTTTTTGATGAACATACTATTCAAAAATCCAATACCCTTTAAGTTTCCATCAGATGCTCCAATTTTACGATCTAACGATCTTTCAGAGGAATGGCTGTCGTATGTTTTAAGATGCGCGCTCATGCAACCGTCAAATGCAATTTTATCTGCATCAAAGTTAGGACCACGACGCGAACACTTTAAACTTGAGCAGAAATATTAAAAGTTTACTCTCGGAAGCCTTAAAGTTTTGCAAAGCTGTGTATCTATTGAATTTTGGCCGAGGATTACACCGAAGCGGAATACAATAATGAACTATTAAATGTCAAAGAACTACTTTTTGCTGGCAGCTGAAAGCAGCTTGTGGAAAGGTGATTGTGTCACGGAACTAAAAAGGAGAGAGCGAGTTTATCTGGGTTACCAGAAAGTCATTTATAAGAGTTAGGTTATTAAAAAAATACATTTAATTTATAACACTGACCTCATTGGTGAGATTCTTCAAAAAGGTCAAGTAGTATTTGTCACTCGCGTATGAGCGTGGCTTAAAGAAAGAAACTGATTAACAAATATAAATATACTATAAATTTTGTTTGACTACGTAGAAACTTGCTAAACGGCTACTTAATACGACATAGAGAGATATACACAGAGACAAATTTTAGGAAAATTTCTACGCGATAGGAGAAAAGCAAGACAAATACCCAGGAAATTCAGGATCGATAGAAAATAATATAAAATAACAAATATACTCAACAATAAGCAAGTTATCGATAAAATTATCGCAACGTTAATTACGAATCCAATTAAGACGTGAAGAGGGTTCCGTATAATTAGCCGGACCTACAGAGAAATTTGTAACATGATTTTAATGAACTCGAACGAAAATCTGTAGCTTTGCCGTTAAGTATATAATTCTATTGACTTTTTCTTCTATAGCGACAAATATTTCTGTGATTTATAGATATTTATCTCGGGTGTGGGAATAGGTAGTTTGTATCCGATAATTGTGTACATGTCTTTGTCAGGGTTTGTTCCCTAATGAGAAGGAGAAGGAGCTATGTTTTCTAGCGGTAGGTGTCATTTATGTAGAAAAAAGTTTCTTACCAATTATTGGACCTACGCAAACGTTCTAGGATTTATGGTGCTGATATTTAATGATTTCAAATTGGAGATAAATGTTTCAAAAATAATGTTTTGAAATAAATATCTTCATGTTAAACTGCAGCATTTTTTTAGTTTGATTAATTTGTGTAACCTATGCATAACGGAACCAAAAAAAAACAAAATGATACTAAGTAATTTTATGATCATTTCATAATTTTAAAAAACCTATTTATGTATAATTTAGTATACGAAAGGAGTAACATCTAGCTCTATTTTATAAATATCGTGCGCGGATTAGCTAAAATTTGTTCGCTTAAAGTCATCGAAGGCTATCGTCACTTTAAGAAATGAACCATTACTATTTTAAATGTATAATGTAAATAATGTTAAATTTTTTCACTTAAATATTTCACACTGTGACAAATATATTTTAACAATACGTAATACGTGTGTATTATAATAATATGTGATTATTAATAAAATTGGTAAATACAGATATCGAAACCAAGGCTGAGGCCTTGATTTCTAAATACATATTTCTACAATATAAAAAATGATACAAACACAAATTAGAGCACGTTACTTCCAAATAAAACATAATTTATTTCAATCGAAGCTAAAATTAGAAGGTTACTTCTATACGAAATAACATTATATTGTAGCTGCCTCGTTAGTCTAGTTGTCCTAAGCGCGATTGCTATGTGCTATGCTAGAGGTCCTGAGTTCGATTCCCGTGTCGAGCATTTTTATTGGGTTTTTCTATTAAATTCTTAGTAGCAGCTCGGAGTTTGGATTTGTGCCTGGTTAATGGCGATAGGCTCGCCCCCTATTACAAGGGACCGAAACATTTCAGTAAACTGTGGGTGTACGTTAGTGTACATCATCATTCATTGTCATCATCATCATGCTTGGCACGGGTCTCCTCTCACAGAATGAGAGGGATTATACTATAGTCTTGTTGTTTGGGGTAGGTTAGGGTTGGCAGACTTCACACGCCGTCGAGATAATCTCAAAGCCCTGCAGGTTTCCTCACGATGTTTTCCTTCATGATAATTGATTATTAATACCCATGATTTCGAAATGTCAGAGGTGCGTGCCTTGGATTCTAACTCGAGACCTTCGAAGTGGCAGTCCAATGGTCATACCACTAGGCTATCACAGCTTGTGCATGCGTGCGTTAGTGTACACCTCTGCCTAACCTTTCGGGGAATACAGGCGTGATGGTATGTTATATTCTAAAATAACCTCTTTTATAATGCGGAAAATCCTCATGGATCTTAGATGCGGGGTGTGTCGAACTCGTACCGACTATAAACCGCACTTTCGTTCCCATGATCTTCTCTTTTCCTCTATAGTCGGGGCCATGGGACGCGTAATTACGTTTGCCATGACCCCAGACAAGCTGTGCAATCGGTGGGGACTCGCTTTCCATTCAAAAGTGCGCGTGAAGCAAACATACGTGATTCAAAAACTAATATCCTACGATAAACTTTAAGACAGGATTGTAATATATCATACCATCACGCCTGTATTCCTCGAAGGGTTAGGCAGAGGTGTAGGTACAGAGGCCAGCACATCAAACTACCACAATCAATGTCAAATTTCTTTGATAGATTTCCAACTTTAACACAAAATAATAACGTTCATATTGAAATTGGGAAAATTTGCCAGTTTTGGATAGCTTGACCTGCTGGCGTCTGTACAGTCAACAACGAAAGTCTCTGAACACGATGCAATTATTAAAACGCTTTAACATTTTTTATTATCTAGAAGTTACTGATCCGAGAAGGCAGCACTTTCTTAGTCTATAAAATAATTACAAGCTTAACTTTAACTATAATTTAATTAAGAGTTTTGGTGTAGCGATGTTTTCAAAATTTGGTTGTGTCGCAAAACTCGCTGAGAGTTTCGTTGGTGACCGTACCAATGTTCACCCACAGTTCACTGGTATGTTTAGGGCACATGTAATAAGGAGAGAGCCTAGTGCCGTCAACCGGGCACCAAACATTGTGAAAAGTAGTAGGTATAGTGCGTAGTATAATACGCTAGGTTCCCTCTCAAGGTCATACTCAGTCTCACAGTATTTCCATTAAATACTTTATTGTTCACATTTTCGCAGCACTCTGGAATATTACTCTCCAAGGAAGCCGCAGTATGAGGTTTACATTAACAGGCTTGAAATCGTACTGTGAAAGTTTATGAGGTTTCTAGCGTATAATTGCAAAAGGTATGACAGTAATTATGAGGTAAGATGTAAAAGACATCATTGCTCTTTATTTAAACTTACTTAAAGCAAAATTAAAAATATTTTAATATAAAAGCGATTCGGAGTTCTTCCAAACGCAATTGTATAACCCATCACTCTATGTTGCATATTGAGGAGCCGATTGTACAAGAAAAATCGTTATTTCACTACAAAAATGATCTGGTTGACAAGATATACATATAAATTAATAAAGATTATGTATTTTTTAAATATAATAGGCGCTGGTTTGAAGTGGTTCAGCAAAAAAAATATTAGTAAAATATAATGTACACCTACAGTTTCCAGGTACGTTTACGTCCATGTAAGAAGCTGGCATTAACCGGAGACAAATCCAAACTCCGAGCTGCTGCTGAAAATTTCATAGAAATACCCAGTAATATTCTCCTCAATCTGAAAACTTTAGCGTAGGGTAAACGGAGACGCGCAGTTTTTAATCGGAAGTTTTCGCCCTAAAAGAACACTCCTACGTTCCTTTCTCCTGCATAAACAGTTCTAAAACCAAAATCTCAATAGTAAATGAATTCAATGAATAATGTATTTAGTATTCATACGAGTATCATAGTCTGGCGGTCTTTGATTGTGATAATATCCTGATTGCGTCAGATATTCCGGTTCTACGAAGGTTTATTTTAATTGTAAAGTTGAGTCTGGAGATAAGTTAAGCTCTGTCTGGTTTTGAAACTAGGTTAAGTTACAAGGGAATCTAGATGATTTGACTTTAATCTAAAAACTTTTGACTTGTCAGTACTTGGGTATCATCTTTCATTTTATGTTATGAAATATTTTACGCGATTTTTTATTGTTAATTTTGTTAATCTTACATATTGATTCTCTTGCTTATTTTTTTTTTAAATTTAGAAATATCAAGACGGATTTGATAGCGAAGCAGTGATAGTCTACTGATACGACCATTATGTCAAGTCTCGGGTTCAAATCCAAGGCACCTTTGATTTTTCAAAATTGTGTGCGTATTAATAATGAATAATAATAATAGTGTTTATTGGCAATATAAAAGAACAAACCTTAAGTACAACTTTAAACAACCCAGTGATATGTGTCGAGGAAAATAATAAGTTTGTTTGAGGTTAATTCGCACTGACCTCTGTACTAGTTAATACTGTACCACGGTACGGAATGAATGAATTAATTACGCTCTTAAACGGTAAAGGAAGACATCGTAAGAAAACCTGCAGGTCTGAGAGATCTTCTCAATGTCGTGTGTAGTCTGCCAACCCGCACTAGGCTAACTTGATTGATGGTGAAGGCATAACAGACTATCATATTAAAATTATAAAAAAACGTTTCGTTTCTGTTTTAAAAAGAGAACCGTTGTCCCCAATAACGGTGTGACAAAACTCGGACACTCCTCACTGCAGTCATAAAACAAGCGTATGACGTAATACTAGTGCTGGTTTCCGTTATCCGTCCATGTTCCAAGTCCGGCCATGTTTGTCGGCCACTCACTTTTATTGGATCCGGCTTTCGGCATTCGGCCGCGGGTATTACGCGGCGGCAGTAACTAGATCGTGAAATATTCGGATATTGTTTGTCTAGTTATTTTATGAGAACGAGTTTTGAAGAATATTCTCGGCTTTCGTTCGGTTTAATGTAGTGAGTGATGCAGTTAGGTAGATCTCAATAACCGATATTGACGTCTTTGGTATTGGTAGGTATGTATATTTTCTATTGTATTCAGAGTTGTTTTAGGTTATGTATGAGATAATTCTTAGAAAGATGTTGTTTTTGCACATTTTCCAGCATTTTCAGTTTTCTTTTATACCATCATACCATCACGCTTGTACTTGTGTCCCCGAAGGGTTAGGCAGAGGTGTACTAATGTACACCCACATTTCGCCGGTATGTTTAGGTCCCATGTAATAGGGGGCGAGCCTATTGCCATTAACCGGGCACAAATCCAGACTCCGAGCTGCTACTGAGAATTTCATAGAAAAACCCGATAACGCTTTGCTCGACCTAGGGATCGAACCTAGAGATTGACGACCTCTGTGGTCTAGTGGTTTGAGTACTGGACTGCTGATCACGAGGTCATGAGTTCGATTCCCACATAATTATGTGATGAACATAAGTGTTTGTGTTGGTCTGGGCGTTTCTTATAAAATATATAAAATAAGTATACAAGTATTATATCCATTGTTCCTTACCCATAGTACAAGCTCTGCTTATTTTGAAACTAGATGGTGTAATGTGAAATGTCCCAAGTATGTATTGAGGAACTGCTATAAGACTACAATCAGTCCTATTTCCAGCACAATGTCTTTATGGTGTAAAGTGTTTCGGAGCAATCGAGACATTAATTACTTTGTCGCGACTATTGGAGGGGTGAACACTCATTGTTAATTTATCGTAGTGATTACACACGAAGTGTGAGGAACTTTGTTATATATTCACACACTCAGCTCTTTACTGTGTAGACGGAAAGTAATACATAATATTATGTATTTATACTGTTACTTAGGAAGGGGGAAACCAAACACCTGTAACAATGTTTAGTGGTAGTCCGAAACCCAAAAAGCCTGACGCCTGACAACCAGTCTATCCTTTGAAGTTCGGTATTGCCCTGAAATTGGGTTGCGGAGGTCTGATGGCAGTCACTTAAAATACAGATATTCAGCCGCATTTGGTTAGGCTACGAGGATGAGCATAATTAGTCCGGAAGGGGGAAATCTTTCTTCTCATTTTTATTTAAATCATTACCCTGGATTCGGGATTACATTTATATTATGTATAGGTGTACGGTGCTGCTAGCGCCGTGACTTAGCGCGGTGCAGCAGCCGTCTTGTCTTGCTGCACCGAATCAGTTAGGTGGTTAATAAGTATCTATACTAATATTATAAAGAAAGGGGTAAAGTGTGTGAGGTTGTAGGGGGTAATCTCTGGATCTACTGAACCGATTTTGAAAATACTTTTAACAATAGAAAGCCACATTATTTGCTATTGTCATAGGCTATAATATTTATGTATAAATACAACATTATTATTAGTATATGCGAAACCTGAATATAGTTTGTTCAGAATCAGTAACTGAATCGATTCCAATAATTTTTACATCATGTTATATTTTGTCCCAAAAACATTTAAAAAATGTTACGAGTAGGACACCGAGCGACACTAAGTACCTATCCGCAATCATATGCGCGCAACACAGGTCACTGACACTGAGCGCTCAGCGCGGGCGCAGTGCGGCGGGCGGGGCCCGGGGGTGAACCAACCACTTCAGTCACCCGGATGCTATCGGGTAGTGTACACGTATGTCGCTCCCGTTCAAAAAGTAGGTACATAACGCGAGCGCACGGCATTTCGATTGATCTGTACCTATCGTATGTAAAAAGCATAGGTAGTGTTCGTGTAAGAAATGGTACGTACACTAGCGGTTTGTGGTGATAACGCGAGCGCGCGGCAGTTGTGTTTCGGTTGTCGTGTACCTATCGTATGTAAAAAGCATAAGTGTTCGTGTAAGAAATGGTACGGATACTAGCGGTTTGTGGTGATAAGTGATAACGTATTCCTGGCAGTGCGGCACGAGGAGCAATCTGACATTAAAGTATCGTCACACACATGAACACACGTTTTTATTTGTACCTACAGCCTGTTGTGGTTAAGTAATGCTATGTTTAACAATTTTCATCCATTTTGAACTTACAGTGTTTGGTATAAGGTGCAACATATCGCATTGACTACATTTAATCACTTACGGCTGCATTTACAAATAAAGTACTTATTAATGTCTACCTACACTTGACCAGTACGACAGTCCAAAGACTGTAAGTGTGATGGAAAATGTGGAAAGTGTGATCAGTTAAATACAATGCAATCGGAAATCGCCGTACGGTTAGGTACCTACTGCCACATTATTATCAATGAGCGCTGCGACGACGCGGGCGCGGGCCGGCGCCCGCGCGTCGATGAGCATGTTTTTGTACGGACAACCAGGTAAGTTAACAAGCTTATAACTTTGTGATTTTTCATGGTACAGTTTTGAAATTTTGTATATAAATTCTTTACATAAAAATACTAGACACGTGTTTCAGGTTTCGCATATACTAATAATAATGTTGTATAATTATGCATGTTATTAGGTAGTACATTGCACCCGTAAGAAGCCGGGGCGGGTTGCTAGTAGTTAATACTATATGGGATTTATAACTGATTACCAGTAAGGTAAAAGTATTTTTAATCAGTTCCACATTTATTTCTATCCACAATAAATCCCTAAAGGTACATTTAATAACACATTATCTCACATACACTATCACCATGACCTTGTTTTTGCTTAGTGTGTGGAATCCATCATGGACTTCCGCCCCCCAGGGAGGCGGTGGGGCGTGTTGGACTCCACCCAGAGTGGGTGACCTACCGACTAAAAACCACATGGTGTTCCTTCTCGCACCTGCTGCGTCGGGGGCTACGGGAACAGAGCATTCTTCCGCGGCCCCCGACTGGTGATGGCCCGCCGCAGCGGGCCCCATCTTTGAGTTTGTAGGGGGGGAGTGAGGCGTAGACTCTCCCCCGCCGTCATGGAGAGGCGCGCGTGGAACACAACGCGCCACCGTCTCGGGTCCTTGAGGGGGAGCGACAGACGTTCCCCGCGTCTGTCGCCCCCGGACCGTTTAGGGAGGCTGAAAGAGGGCGTTGTCCGCCCTCTCCCGGCGACGACGTCGCCCGGTGCGCCTTCTGCTGATTGGGTCAGCGCTAGCACTCTCGCGCTCCCGCTCCGCAGCTTCCTTCTGCGAGATGACATCCTCGCAGAAGGAGATCACCGCGTCGCTATCACCAGGACCTGACACAACTATTTGTTGGCCATAAAAATATTTGATCCGTGCAGGACTTGATCCCGCAATCCGTAATGTAGGTAGTAGCCGTTTCCTCAACATCTGCGCAAATCACGCCGTAAATCTTCTACAAGACAATATTCTTACTCACATTCTGGAAGCTAGAAGGGTCGTAGATTTCGTCTCAAATGGCAATTCGCAAGTTATACCCTTAGTGTTGCTAGCATTCATATATAACACTAGTTTCTGCCCGCGACTTCGTCTGCGTGGAAGAGTCACTTCTAATTATCGTTGTAGTTTGGCTAATTAACTCAAATTTGTTATAAATTAGCCTATATGTTATTCTGATGTATAAATAATAATACTGTAAAGTTTCATCAAAATCCATTCAGTAGTTTTAGAGTGAAAGAGTAACAAAAATCCATCCATCCATCCTCGCAAACTTTCACATTTATAATAGTAGAACGGTTAGGGAAAAGACGCCTTTAAATACATACACCTACATTATTTGTGAAATCTTACAAGTTTAAGAGTGTAATAGGCACTCGCAACCAGCACGTGTCATACAAGAATGTCTGAATGTTGATTTAACAATAGATTATTTCAAGAATATCACATGTCGTGGCGTACTTTTTGCTTTTATGTATGGAAGCACTTTTAATTGAAATTAGGAAATTAATTAAAGGGTATTGTTACCGTTACAAACTGATTAAAACAAACAAGCTATTTATTAGAAATAAGAAACACAACAGATGTTAGAATATAATTATGTTAATGACGTTAATTGTCTGTAAATCTAACTTGCAATAAATAAATATTAAAACTTGCTTGTAATTATACTGCCGGTTGAATACAAGAAAATAATTATGTTTTATTCTCTAGGTATTTTTATCACTAGGAGAAAGCCTTTCTCATATCCAAAATGGTGTGATACACTTACGCTATCCACATCACTTTAAATATAAGTAGACTTATCTATATAAGCCTATATTTAGCGTGATAATAATACCTAAAAACACGTGCAAGAAATTATTTTTAATCTCAATGAAAGTTAAAGCAGATGTTTTTCTCAACTCCAAGGTCGTAAACGTAGTCTGAATGGCGCATTATAATGTTCGTGTTACACGTGTTACCAAACAAACACCTATTTATTTTATACCATTTTCAGCGAAAAAGAATCTTTAGATCAGGGGAAAGCAAAATATAATATAATGATAGCTTAGTGTCGAAAGGCACTGACTACTAAAAGTGCTTACTAATTGGAAATACATTTCTCTATTGGAGTAATCCATACCCCGACACGGTATGAAATTAGAACCTTATTGTTTTTAAACATGATAAAAAAAAATTTTGATGTCCTTCATTTCTGCTTCATTGGCCTCGGTTAGGACTAAGCGCGACTGGTATGCTAGACGTCCTGGGTTTGATTGTTTCGGGTTTTTCTATGAAATTGTCAGTTGCAGATCTGAGTTTGGATTTATGCCCGGTTCACCGATTGTTATATTTCTGATTGTTTGTGTTATTTTGCTCCAAATATGACATACACAAACACACAGCCCCGAAACCACCTAAACAATCAAATATTTGTTTCGTACGAGAGTCGAAACCGCGACCCTTGACGCACAAGCTGATTACTTAGCCACTGTGGTAATTCAAATCAGGTCAATAATAATAATAACGTTTTATTCTCAGACACAGGTCCATATTAAAATTAATAAACTTAAAATAAAACTTAAAACTAGGTTAATAAATGTTGTAATGTAATATATAATTATAATTTCATTTATTTCATGTATTTAGCTGCTCCTATTAGCTGTCCCATCCAGTATTCTTGTATACATAGATAAGTCCCATCTTTTGCAATCACATTCAGGATGCTGTTTTGACTACTTCGCAGGCGATGGCGTTGACACTATTTTACATACCATCACGCCTATATTCCCCGAAGGGTTATGCAGAGGTGTACTAATGTACACCCACATTTCGTCGGTCTTATGTAATAGGGGTCATTTTAGGTCCCATGTAATACGGGGCGAGCCTATTGCCATGAACCGGGCACAAATCCAGACTCCGAGCTGCTACTGAGAATCTCATAGAAAAACCCAATAACACTTTCTATAACACTGCTCGACCTGAGGATCGAACCCAGGACCTCTAGTGTAGCAGTCGCGCTTAGGACCACTAGACTAATGAGGCAATCACTATTTTATTTCTAATAACGCTGTAAAAGCACCCCATTTGCGCTTCAGCGAACAATACCAATCCTCATCTCTCAAAACAAGTTTATAAATAACTAATTAACTAAGTACATATCTACATCACGGGTAGGTACAACAGAACGTGGCTACGGTCTTCGAGCATTCAATCAAACTTTATTGTGCTTGCCCCGGATGCGAATAGGTACTCTTTGTGCGAGTTGGACCTCTCTTAGTATGCCAAAGATGTTCTCACTTTTACATCCGGTTTCCATCGTTAGTACTGAGTATTCTAAGTAGAGTAGAGTCCATTAATGTTGCGAAGGAATTTCGTCGTGAAATGTTTTAGCTGTGTCTAAGTTTATTTCTCTGCTGCGAGCTAGCTGGAAATTTTAAGTCTCGTTTGATATTCTAGTCTCATTTTTTTTTTAAGTATTTCTTCCTACTAGGAAGCATTCTTGAGAAGGATTAGGTTATTGTCCAGCTCGCTGGCCTAGTGTGGGTTGGCAGACTTCACACACCGTAGGGCAAAATCTCTAAGGAATTCAGGTTTGCTCACGATGTTTTCCACCGAGTGATAATTAATTATAAATACGCACATGATTTCGAAAAGTCAGAGGTGCGTGCCTTGGATTCGAACTCGAGACCTTTGACTTGACAGTCCAATGGTCATAACACCAGGCTTTCAGTACTAAAAAAACAACTAACTGTAGGTTATATATATTTATTTTAATAATAATAGTGAATATTTGTAACATTTTTACACAGCACCATGTAGTCCCAAACTAAGCAGAGCTTATACTAGACATATAGAAGCTATAAATTATTTAAACCGATATTACGTATACTCTTTTTTTTTGTAAATACGTACTTATAATACACAAGAAACCCACAGACACTTATGTTTATCACATAACTATTTGTGTCCTGTGGGTATTAAACCCACGACCTTTTGATCAATAGTCTGACATTAGTACCAAGCCCTAGATATCTACAGGTCTACAAGCATTGCGTAACGATTTCAGAAATTTATGAGCGAAGTGCACTCAATACATCTCTTGTGTCAATTTTGTGTATTTTTTGTGTCTTTTTTTGTGTCAAGGGTAAATAAATTATTAATAATATTACTTGAGCCTGTAGGTGCCCACGTTAACTGCGGCATCAGCAGCATTTTAGATTCCCGAACATTTGTACGGACATTTTAGGCTCTCCAGCAATAGTCTTAGCGTATACAGGAGCATAGTCTGCCACAGCACTAGCATTCGGTGATGGGACTTACCGACTCACACACTTAATGCACTATAATGTACCAATCCAAGCTACGTGCATAACGTGTTAGGTCAAAGAATAACCTTTGAATTGCAAAACTGCATATTCGTGAGATGTGGATATATAGTACCTATTCTCGGGCATAACATTTTAGTTTATGAATAGTTTTTTTTTTATGAATATTGTTCTTATATGTATATGTGACAATTTATCTTATTGAGAAATAAAGATCTTTAAATCAAATAATAACTGTAAATTTATTGTAGAATACACTGCGTTCTATATATAAATAAAAGTTTCTCCACGATAATTCTTTCAATCCTCATATGTGTAGTTGTTTCAATATTATAAAGTTCCTTTGTTACGGAGCTCATACAAATACAACAACCTACCTCTATTATTATATTTAATGCAATTTATATAAATCAAATTCGCAAATTCAAGGAGGTTATATTAAGCATTTCAGAAAGTGTATCTATTTCATAAATTTCTATGAAATCCGTCGGTTGTGACATGTATATTGAAATAGAAATAAAATATAAACAGAAGTCACAATATTTTGCAACAATATTGCATTTCGCGCGCACTGGCTTCGCATGGATGAATTTCTCTATTCATATGAAGCTCTGTTTGCTACGTCTATTATATACACAGATACACAATCATGTGTTTTTACTTAGGCAATGCATACCTACCATAATTAACAAATGTATTTTTTATACCACTAAGGAGGCAAACAGGCATACGGCCCACCGTAACGTATAGACGCTTGTAACACCAGGGGTATCACCTGCGTATTTCCAACCCTATAAAACGAAAGAGAAATAGTTGGGTTGGCAGAATAAGGGTCAAAGTCCCCTGTAAACTCAACGTTAAACGTTCGATTTTCTGCAAGGCGGAGGTACTTCCCCAGTCGGGCAGCTCCAATTTGAGTGGAAATACTCCCACTACTCAGACTGCCTCATTAGTCTGGTGGTCCTAAGCGCAACCGCTACGTTAGAGGTCCTGGGTTCGATCCCCAGATCGAGCAAAGTGTTATTGGGTTTTGCTATGAAATTCTCAGTAGCAGCTCGGAGTCTGGATTCGTGCCCGGGTAATAGGCTCGCCCCCTATTACATGGGACCTAAACATACCGGTGAAATGTGGGTGTACATTAGTACACCTCCGCCTAACTCTTCGGGGAATATAGCCGTGATGGTATGTTATGTCACTCCCACTATTCCCTACCTCTCTTAAAATGTTTATTTTTGATTAGATAATTATGCTGGTACCTAAGCTTTAAGAAAGGTATTGGAGTATATTGGGAGTAATTCCACTCAAATTGGAGCTGCCCGACTGGGGAAGTACCTGCGCCTTGCAGAAAATCGAAGTAAAATAACACTGCTTTGAGCTGTGTTGTGTTTCTTACGGTGAGCAAGGTTGCCAATGCTCCACGAGGAAACGTTGTGTTGGCAGTGGGGGGACTTTGACCCTTATACTGCCAACCCAACTATTCCACTTTCAATCCACGGTCGGCAACGCGCAAGTGATACTCCTGGTGTTACAAGCGTCTGTAGGCTACGGTAACCGCTTACCATCAGGTGGGCGGGCCGTATGCTTGTTTGCCAACTTAGTAGAATAAAAAAAAAAGCAATCATTTGCATTTGCACACAACATTATTGTGTTCCGGTCTGAAGTGAAATGTAGCCAGTTAAAAGGGGCCAATGTGGTCTCAAGATGGCAATACGATTGATCCTACTGGTGTTGCTAGTGTCTAAAGGATGCGGACGCCGCTACCTTCTATTTCTATGTGTGTTTGGCACGTCAAATGCCATTCATCATTTGCCTTTGTTCTCATTAAAAGAACATATCTTAACCAAATCATCGTCCCTGATTAAATTGAGACAAAAAATTACTATGAAGGAAACACCATGTCAAAGAAATAAATCAGTTCTTGAAATTTATGACATCTGTCAAACCGTCTTCTATTGAAAAACCATTGTAACTTTTTCAGCACTTCGATAATCTATTATTTTTAAATTGTAACTACTATACCAACGAGGTAGTTCAATAGAGTAAAACTGATAAAATCTAACGAGCACGGTTTTAAAATGTTATCCGATCTATGTTTTTGATCCGCATATAAAATCTAAAAAAATACTATCTAAATAAAATAAATATCAGAACAATATATTTTTTTTAATATTTGGACGAAGTAATTGGTTAAGGTCTGATATTTTTTCTAGATATATACTAAAAAAAGTTCTAGTATAAATCTAGTAAAAACAAGATTATCAGAATAATCTTGTTTATTCTAATAGTTTCGGAACTTATATTAATGAATATTGTTGCCATTTAAGATAGTATGCTAAGCCTGAGATTATGAAAAAAAATACGAAGTAAGTATGTCTTTCTAGTTGGTAGAAGTACCACATACGTGACCTTCCCATAAAGAGGATAAGATAATACATTAGGATATTTTCCACAAGTAAAGAAAATATATCACCCACTGTGCTCAATTTATGGGTAATGAATAAAACTTGAATCCGGTAAGTAACTTTGTATAGTAGGTACTTGGGTACGTCACACGCATTAAGACAATATGGAAACCTATCTCGATGTTCCTGTATGACTGTATACGTTGCAACTGCAACTTCCTTTCATTATTTGCTGAAAAGCTACTATTCTTTTTTTATTTTGTTTTAAATGTTTATTTCCAAATTTTTTATGCTTTCTATGATTTTAAATTTATCATCAATATAATACCTATATGTAGTATAGTTAACCTGAAATAAATAATTTATTTATTTATATCCTTAGTCCTTTATAAGAAAAAGCGGTACCTAACCAATGATTGCTGCCTGTACAATACCAGGTATTTCCAAAAATAATGGTACTCACGCAGCTATTGCTCCAATACATTCGAGTTTAGAACACAATTCCTACTGTATGTGTACAAATTCGAAATGAGTTCCCGGTCCGTTGGGTTTTCCACCCGATATTTCTTCAATGGCGGGAGTTTGTTGAGTGTATAAGTTTATTATACCATCAGCAACAAAGTTTGTTTAGACATACTTGTTCATTCGCTTCTTTTTGAGTGTTATGTTCTTGGCATATTGAGGGTTTGTTGGTATATTTAAATTTATTTTCTGGGTGAGAGCGCGAATATCCAAATTCTGAAAAAAAAAATGTTTTTTTTTTTGCTACTAAGTAATAAAGTAACATAAATTCATAATGTGACACTAACGTTATATATTAAGACTCTGGTTGACTTTGGGTGACGAGCGCAATCGCTATGCAGTATTTACTTATGTAGTATGCAGAATATGCTCATTTATCGCCATACCAGGATCCGACAGTTAATCTGTACCCAGTGCCACCCTTGCCTGCATTCTACTCGAAAGAGCGTGGGAGGGCAACCTTGTCGCGCTTACACTGAGAACTCCCCATGTCAACCAACCCTAGACCACAGCTCATGGAGGCCAGAGGTCTTTGGAAATATGCAGGTGATTGAAGTAAGTCAAATATTTTTTTTTAAAACTTTATTACTTCAGAATTGTCTCGGACGATATGAGTGACATGCTGACGATGATAGATGAGCTGAAGATGGTGTCGGAAAGAGCGGGCCTCAAGTTGAAAGTCGGGAAAACTAAAATACGTAATAAACATCACTAATTACCGACTGCCGGTGGACGTGGTGTCCGAATACATCGACCTTGGACATAAAATGTCTCTAGGCTATGAAAATCAGACTGCGGAAATAGAACGTAGAATCGCACAAGCGTGGGCAGCATTTGGGGCTAATAATAAGACACCTGTGCACAAGCGCCTTCATCAATATTTTTGATGTGAATTTATTTTTTAACTAAGAATTAAATTTTCAAAAAGTGCGGTATTTTCAAAGCGAATATGACGTAAAAGTCTATGATACCAAATGTCAATCTCTCAAATTATTGATTGTGTAGTATTTGCCTACAACAAACTGTTGTAGGAGTAGGAGTGTAGAAGTGTTATTTATTTTTGTTTTATTGTAGGAGTGTTTGCGATTTGTGATAGACTATGACGTCTCACTAAGCGCGCCAAAATGGCGGGCGTTTAAAGTGCCCCAGGTTCGCTGTTTTTAGTTATTTTTTTTAATACTTTATAATTATTACTTTTTGATATGAATATTTTTTACCATTATATATTGATTTAAATAATCGAATAAAGATGTATAAATGCAATAATAACACCTATGCCACATTGTAATTTCCTCAGGACCCATATTGAGCCATGGTACCGTCGCCCTGTAAGTTGAAAATAACTAAAAAAAATATTGTTCTATTATGTCTTCATCTAACTAGAAATATTAATAAATTACTTTAAAATTGTCAACTAATTTTTTAAAACGGCCATCTAGCTTTTGTATACTTATTCTTAGTTTTTCTTCATTGTTTTTCTTTTAAACTTAAATATAGGCTTTTAAATTTATTATTTAGACAGTTTATTCTTGATTGACCTTAAACTAGGCTTCGTTAAACAATTTCAGTAAACCTTTTCCAAATTTCAGAAAGTTGCTTTATAAAATCTTTGAGCAAATATTTATTAGAATAATGGACTTGAATGCTGCCAGCATTAGCATTTCATAGGTATTAATATTGGAGACTACTTTAACGTTTTATAATAAGTATATTTTTTACGCAATTTCTTCGCATTATTGACAATACAATATCAACAAATTATAAAAATAAACAAATTATACACCCTTATCACTTACAGATGCATTTGCCAATACCGCGGTTTAAGATTAAGCACACTCACTGTTCGTAGAAACAAAGCCTTGTGTTCCAGGGCCCATCCAAAAAAAAGTATATTTGGCAACCAGTCAAAATTTCAAACACATTTCCCTAGAAGAAACTGATACCTAGTTCCTTTAATTATGAAAATGGCTGTTCCATAATTCTTATATTTGAAAAAGGGATGCTTTGTTTACTCAATGCGTCGGTCAAATTCAATAAATCCGTTAGGAGGGTTACGGAGAGACCTTTCCAGTTACAAATTGTTTACCACATAAAGCTTTGTAACTCAAGACATTCGCTGTTCAAAACACACAAATCAAATGCCAAATTAAAAGTTAAAAGCGTCGACATATTCTACAGACTAAATATGGCGGACAAATTCGCGGGAAGTTTTGAAAAGTGGCAACACATCAGTCCGCTGTCAAAGTATTGCACGGGAAATTGTCGTTTCTAGGACGAATGACGTCACACGGTTATGTCACGGTTTTCGTGCATGTATCTATGACCCGTTGTCGTTGGCTTTGCATTTAATATTTTAGTGAATTTTAAAGCTTTGCTAGTTTTATGAAATATGTATTTTGGGTGAAGTGAGTGATGTATGTACGAAATATATTTCATGCGGTAAATAACCGCATACGACATACGTTGGAATGTGTCGGTGATTTAGTATAGGTGCTTATTTATTTATTTTTGGTATTTAACGGGGATTTCAAAAATAATTAGGTTTTTGATTACTTACACGTGAATTACTTACATGTGAATAAAATTAAGTATAATAATAGATTTATATATCTAGTAACTGCCTCATTAGCCTAGTAGGTGGGTTTGATTAACAGATCGAGTAGTGTTATTGGATTTGGCTATGAAATCTCGATAGCAGCTCGGAGTTTAGATTTGTATCATTGATCAGTTAATGGCAATAGGCTCACCTCTTATTACATGGGGCCTATACCGGTGAAATGCTCCGCCACTCACAACTTAGATAAAATGTTGACGAGAAATCCACTAATTGTAAATTGGTGTTGCCAATAAAATCTCTGCGAAAAACTAGCCATCATAAACGCACAAACAACTCAACCCTAAAATTCTAAAAATTAATTATAATTTTAACGCATTTAATACATAAATACGTTTAATTTGCGTGCCACAACACATTGACATTAATGACGGTCGACATGGCACACATTACATTAACTTTACACAATCAACCCAGATTTGTTCGTTACTTTCAGGCAGTCAAGCCCCTTTGCATTTTAGGGTTGGGCTGTGAAAATATTTTAGTGGGTTGAAATTAATGGGGTAGCATATAGGGGGTTAAATGAAAGGAAAATAAAGAAATCATTTATGACTTTAATAAAGAAATCAGTAGGCATAATACTATCGACCTTAGAATAGTGCGAGATGGGAAACTTAAATTGTAGGTAAAATTTCGCATCTTCAATACCTTTATAAAATGAGTTATTTTTTTGGGTAAGGTTCAAATTCCTTTGAATTTCCACCCAATTAATAGCAATAGGCTCGCCGCTTATTACATGGGATCTAAATACTAGCAAACTGTGGGTGTACATTAGTACACCTCTGCCTAACCCTTTGGGAAATACAGGTGTGTAGCGTTATGTTGTTATACTGGAATCCGATGTGAAAATAGACGATGAATATTACAAGCGAGAGGAATTTTAACCCTAAAATTGCTGTACGGTTCAGTTATTCTATCTAGTTCAGTGTGCAGCAGACAGATGACAGGCACTTGTTTCGAATCACGTTGAGTACCTACATTGAATTAAAATAAAGTTGTAACGCTGGCCGCATATTGTGAAAAATTCTGATCTGATAGTAACTTTATCTATTAGTGAACGACTACCGCTAGCGACTTATTCATCATTCTACGAGCATTTCCAACTAAGTGGTATCGGCTTATAGTCTAACCAGATGCGGCTGAAAATCAGTATTTCAGACGAAGTGACTGACATCCGACGTGTGCTACTCAATTTTTGGGCGATAATGATATCCAGCGGATAGAACAGTTGTCATGCTTTTTGGTCTTCTCATTATTGTTATAGATGTTCAAATGACAATCGGGGCCGATGGCCTTAGGTACTCTCCCAGGCACGGAGAGGTGTCGATGTATTAAGAATGGTTAACCATCCATACACTGACCGCGGCTAAGGGCAGCTTAACCTTGCAGATCTGTTGATCAGCTTTATAACTTAGCCACGAGCCCCTCTAGCCTATATAATTAAATATGAAATGCTGTTTTTATTTTAAAACGTTTGTATAATGGTCAGAATTAAGTTTTTCGGGAAAGAAGAATTTGAAAAGTTCGTTTGAAAAACTGAAAGTCCTTTTTTCTAGGGACAGGACAACGTCTTTTGTGTCAGCTAGTGTTTTGATAGATTCTTGGAGGAGCTACAGGAAAAATCTGTCTGATATTGCAGTGCGTAGATACTCGCTCCCGCATGATTATGTACGGAGTTTTTAAACATAAGCATCGTGTTTAGAATTTTTTTTTTTGTTACGTTTAGTAGACATAGTTCATGTGTAGAGTACCTTTCGTCATTCAATTTCTGACAATGTGCGCCTGGTCTTAATAAGTACATTTTGTTACTGTTACGAAGGCAAAATAAAGGTTAATTAGTGAGTAATTGATATGGCAACAGAAAATATAGAACATATTTTTTTTGTGAGACATTATTATTGTCAGGATTGATACCGATATCCTTGGGTTCTGGCTAATAATACGATAGAGTTATGATACATTGTGTCAAATAGAATTGTGAAATACACCATGTTTTTTTTGTCGTCTTACAGCCGAAAGAAAACCATCATTTCAATATTATTTCTACTAGACATGAAAGACTAAGTCTGAAATCTTGAAAAAAAAAGAGCTGTTTCTTAGAAAAAAGTTCAGGTATCTCGACAAAATGTAGGATGTGGCTGTTTTTTTTTTTTGCACTTCATGGTTGATCCCATACAAGAAATTGTTGATTATGATGCGTAGAAGTATATCCTTTCGGCTGTAAGACGACAAAAAAAACACGGCGTATATTGCGAACAATAGTTATAGTCGCTTCGTGTAAAAGACTGACATTTAACCGCATTTGATAAGACTGGAATGGAAGTCAACCTTAAGATAGTTGGAGATATGGATGACGATGATGATATTGTGAACAAAATTATTACCGAATACATACAATACAGTTCATGCTGATGAGTTCGTATTGACAAATGTTCTGACGCTAAGGAATAATATGCTCCGGTTTAAAGGGCAACATAGCCAATGGAATTACTGTACATAATAATTATGAGACTTAACGACAGGTCTCGGCTATGGTTGCTGCTTCATCAAGCGGCCCGTGTGCTTGATTTAGAATAGAATATAATATTATTTATTGTACACCATAAACAAATGCCAAGAAGATATTTATAAATGATAGAATGGACAATGGGCGGTCTTATCGTTAAAAGCGATCTTTACAGACAGTATCTTTGGATGGATTCAAGAGAAACGGAGAGGCGACAATCAGGTAGTCTGGTTTACATAAAAATATAATAGATACTGAAAATAACAACATACATAACTCTTATTATTGTACAAATTAAATACATACTGAACTGTATACATATATGTATACACGTATTATAAAATATAGTATTTAAATATGTTTTATCTTATAACAACAAAAATAAATCCCTTTGTTATTCAGTCAGGAAATCGTACTACCGACGTAGCATGAAGTCTTCCTACTTATATTTTTTTCTTTCCTCATTTCGAATTTTTCGATGATTATTGTGAAATATTCATAATAAAGGATAATTTTGGCTACATAAGTATTGTCGCTACCCAAACCTAATGTGATATCATCGATGATATAATTTCGTTCCTTTGTGCTAACCATTGTGGCCTTAATAATATATAGACAAGGCAATTTTCTTCGATGTTTTCCGATGAATAAGATGGCTCTCCACGTCATTCGCAGACATGACGTAAATGTTTGACAACCCGTGAAAAGGAAGCGGGTCGCTTTGTACCCGAATATTTTTTTTAAATATTTTTAGTAAGACCTGCATTTGATTTAATATAATTATTATATTCATGAAATAATTTACTATTTCAGAACTACAGTCTAATGTCTCTCTGAGAAGACCCGTGCCCAGCAGTAAGAACGTTATTGGGTAGTCTTTATTAAAAAGTTTAAGTAAGTCGTGTCGGTTGAGAAGCAAAAACTTGCTTTTCAATAGGTGTTACTGACGTCACCATAAATACGTAAATTCAGAATGTGAAGGCAAAATTCGACATGGCGGGTAGGTATCGCGGTGGCTTAGTGGTCATAGCGTCTGGTCTACCTAACCAAAAGACGCAGGTTCGAATCCTGCCCGCAGGTCGAATTTTTCCTTTGCTTAATAACTTTGAGTACATATTTATACTTGTCCATCTGTGTACCATATTGATAGCTTAATATGGTACACAGATGGTTCAAAAACTGGATCTGGTACTGGAGCAGGAGTTTACTCAGAATCTTTCCAACTCTGGAACAGCTTAGGAGAACTCACTACGGTCTTTCAAGCAGAAATGTATGCCATCATCGCATGCGCAAATGAAAACATAAACAGGAATGTAGAAAATAAAAATATCTACATTCTAAGCGACAGCCAAGCGTCACTCAAGGCCCTGACGTCCTGCAAAGTCAACTCCAGGCTGGTTCTAAATGCCATAAAAACTCTAAATGAGCTAGGCCGCAGGAACCGATTACGACTAGTTTGGGTCCCAGGGCATGCAGGCATTAAAGGAAATGAGAAGACCGATGAGTTAGCTAGAACTGGATCGGCAAATGCCATGATTGGACCAGAACCATGTAAGGGGCTACCAACATGCGCCATCAAGAAGGCCTTACAGGTATATGCCGATATGAAACACAAAGAGGAGTGGTGCAATAGCGTAGGGCTAGAGCACTCACGAAAGTTTATCGGCAGCAGCACCACACGCATCTCCAAATTCATCCTCAATAGTAGAAGGGACAAAGCCCGAGCTGTCATCGGAGCCCTTACAGGGCATTTTACAACAAATGACATGCTCTATAAAATAAAGTTGGCCTTGAACAATGATTGTAGAGCTTGTGGTGAATACAGGGAAACCATGCAGCACATTTTGTGTGATTGTGACGTCCTAGCGACGAAACGGATGAGTCATCTCGGCAACGGATACCCGAAGCCAGAGGACTACAGGTTCCTTCCTCTTAGTGGGCTGGCCGCCTTCATGAACCACGTTTTTGAAGAGTAAGGAATGTACCATGCTGGGGACAACACAACAGATCACATTTGGTCGAAGTGTTGCTGGCTATGCCGGCCCCCACTGCTAAGATAAGATAAGATATACTTGTCCCAACAGCATGCACCCTGCATTTATCAGTTAAGTGTGTTGCTTAACTGATCCTGGTTCCGATCCTGATCCCGGACTCATTTTACGTGATAATGCATAGATCTGTGCATTTTGACAAGAGAAAAGCGCGACAAAATTATCTTGTGGCCCGCGTGTTGCGTGCGCTTGTGTCGTTTTCAGGATCAGGTATTTTTAATATTTCTGGATAATTATGAATTTCAAATTAAAAGGTACGTAAAGGTCGTCAGTTGACAACGTCTAACTAAAAATGACAATAAGAGACCTATTAACAAAAATAAAATTCTCTGCCCCATTCATTGTCCAGTCGGTTGTAACATACCTTTGACCCTTCTGACTTTATGTACGTCATCTGACAGAACTATAAACCAGACACGTTTGGATGAGCAGAATGATCACAGAAACATATGGCACAATATATCGTGTATGGCCTCCGCATAATGGACGTTTGTACCATTTGTACCAAGCAGGCGCAGGGTTAGGTCGAACAAATGACATTAGGGCAGCATTCGAATAAATATTTGTTTGAATGGTAGGTAGAGTGTAATGTCCCAAACGTTACTACGTGGGCCATAATGCGTAGCCTTAGAAGTTATTTGATTGTAGACTTTTTTTGGGTGAATTTAGGAAGTATTTTACTAGAACCTTCTTTTATTAAAAAAAAATAGGCACAATTATTACTTTTGTGTATAATTTGTAATTTAAAAATAACTTTGTTTATACCACTAAGATGATAAACAAGCATACGGCCCACCTGATGGTAAACGGTATAGACGCTTGGTACACCAGGGGTATCACTTGCGCGTTGCCGACCTTTTACAGGGTCGCAACGCGCAAATGATACCCTGGTGTAAGAGGAATAGCAGTATAAGGGTCAAAGTCCCTCCACTGCCAACATAACGTTCCCTCGCGAATCACTGGCAACCTTGCTCACCGTAAGGAACACAAAACAGCTCAAAGCAGTGTTATTTAACATTGATTTTCTGCAAGGCGGAGTACTTTCCCAAACAGGCATCTTCAATTTGAGTAGACTTTTCGTTTGACCTTTCTTCGAATTGGATATAGGTTATAGGTATAGATATATCTATATCCATACCTATAACCATATACAGGTACTGTACTATAAAAGGTATATTTAAAATGTATGGACAGAACAAAAAAATTTTTGTTCTGGGAAGAAATAGAAAGACGCATATAGTAGGTATTACCGGCTAAAACGAATGCTTTTTGTTAATGAATATACTGTATTTTGTGTAAGGATGTGTGGACTGATGTGTAATAATGTTATTTCTTTTTAAAAACATACTTTTTAAGCTTACTTTTTTTTAGGTCCTAGATTAACACCCAAGAACGCAAAATCAATGTAAAAGTCCTTTTCACCGATATGACGTAGGTACCTATAGTATTAGAAGTAGTCTCTAGTCTGACGTCAGCGATTAATATTATGAATAAATAATTATAGTTTTTAGTTTACCATTGTCGAAAAATGTTCTCTAAGATAAAAAATTATAATATTAATTTGTTATTATTTTGTAACAAGACATCGTTTCATCTAAAACACCTTTAAAGTCACTTTAAATAGCATTATTAAGGACTCGAAGATTATGTACGCTTAAAAGTTTCTTCGAATTATTTGTGATAAAACATCTTAAAAGCAAAAGTTCGTTAATTTATTTGACCGTGAAAAGAGTTATATTTTATAATAATAATAAGTAGGTAAGGGACATTTATCTTTTTATATTTATATATTTTTTTAATATCACTGTCATTAATGTACAGCAACGATGACGGATGATCGGTGCAGCGGTTGAGTGATCGTCTTTTGTGTACCAGTTCGATTCCCGCACAGAAAAAATGTTTGTATGGCCTACGAGACTCATATACTGTATGCATATATCTAATATATAAAATTCTCGTGTCACAGTTTTCGTTGCCATACTCCTCCGAAACGGCTTGACCGATTTTGATGAAATTTTTTGTGCTTATCGGGGAGGTCTGAGAATAGGCCAACATCTATTTTTCATACCCCTAAATTTTTTTTTTATGGCAAAACAACGTTTGCGGGGTCAGCTAGTATATACATATATATATGTCTCATTGCAGGACAAAGACCGTCCCACTCTTTTCCCACTTCTCCCTATCCGATGCTGTTAATCAATAATAACAACACATGGATTCATAAAATGTTTAGGGCTTTGCGTAATTTAATCTTAAATATAACATTTTCTACCAACCGCTACAAATTCCTCCAAGCATTCGAAATTCGACAAAACGGTAGAATTTCTATTGTTTCGGCGATTGTCGCCAACCGACAAACTATGCGGCCCCGGTTTAGGATCGTATTATTTTCGGGATCGAGTGAAATGTTACTCACGAACAACGGAAGCAGTTGCGGTGGGCGGCCTCGGGTTGAACACAGTCATAGGAGATAGCGGGAATCCAGCATAAAAGAACACACATGGTGTGTTTACAATCTTTAAATGCCATCATCCTCTTAGCATTTTCCAACTATGTTGGGATCGGCTTCCACTCTAAGCGGGTCTGGTTGAATAAGCGGCTGCCGTCAGACTTCTGCAGCCCATTCTCTGGGCAATACCGACATTCTGAGGATAGACAAGTTGTCAGGCATTTGGACTTCTGCCTACCACTAGCGTTGTGAATGATGTTTGTATGATAACCGGGACCGACGGCTTTACGTGCTATATAAAAAAAAAGAAATTATATATAATTATATATTTTTCTTTTTTTTTATATAGTAGTTTTAATATATTTATGTTTATATAATTTAATAGGTAGGTACATTAGTTTATTTTATCTAATATTTATTCATGTTTTCTGTGTCCGTGTGTCACTGCTCGGGTGCCAACTGAAAACCAGCGCTGGGTAATAAATACGCCCAGCATAATGCTGATCTGGCAACCCATTCGGGACAAGTATGCCGACAGCACATTATACAGTGATCCTTGTGGTCTTTTATAATATTATGTTGTTACATTATTTTAACTGTGTGTTGTACGGAACTTTTCCGAATAAATGTGATTTTCTTTTCTTTCTTTCTTTCTTTCTATCCAAGGCATGAAGGGGTCTCAATTGACCCCGGCTAGCGCTGCTTAACCTTGTAGATCGTTTCATCAGCGTAGTTATATGCTTAGCCACGAGCCCCTACAATAATTTCGTGTGTGAAAGGAAAACAAATATTGATTAATGGTGTAGACTGCTCATTGGCTTTGATGTCCTAGTAAAAGTTGATAAAATGTAACCGAGATATGAGATACAGTTCTACAGTAAAACATCTTCTACCATCATATCTATTGCGGGGTGTAAAACACTGCCGCTGCCTTCGCTTGCTTACTATCGTATTAACGCGCTAACATAACAGTGTTCCTGTTTAAAGGGCAATGTAGCCAGGAAAATTACTGAGTATAACGTGTGAGTGATAGTACTGGTATTGCTAGCGTCTATATCTTGCAGTTGCCGCTTACTATCAGACCCCAGATCCCATTGCTTGTCATCCCATTACAATAAAAAAACGTCTTATTCTAATACTCATAACGTATGTGTCCTGTATTTAAGAATATTAAGCAAAATTGTACAGAAATTTCACCTGCACGTTTGGTGAGGCGGTGGTAATATCGCCGCTACCGTTACGTTGAGAGTCACGGATTCAATTCCCACCAGAGACAAATATTATTATATTTATTATGTTATTATTATTCCACAGATATTTGTTCCAAGTCTGAGTGTTCTTTGTGTTGAACCGCTACGCCAATATGCAGTCAAACTGTAAAGTTTATGCACTAAGCTCACAGCCTTACAAGAATATTAGAACGGGAAGTGGTTTACGTTCTTTTTATGAATATCTTTTATTGTGTCGTGAAAAATTGGCTTGCACTTAAACACGTTCGCGGGGTGAAATGTAATACTGAGCGGTGTCACAGTATTGCATATTACGTATTTATGAGCATTTTGTGACTCTGGGTGGGAATTTTTGTAGTAAATAAACTCTCTTGTCGTTTTACGAAAGGTATCGAGAAACTACGATTATATGACGCATCTAAATGATTTTAATTATAGACGAAACGATGGAGAAGAAATCTATACTGAGCGGATGTTGTGTGACAAGAAAACTTAAGTTACTTATAGTTTTTACTATTCTATATCTTACTTAGGTGCATTTACCGCATTGGTTAGTTGTAATGGTAGATGTATGTTGTCAAATAAATAAATAAAACTTCATACCTACCTTAGAACTTCGAGACACATTTCTTGATAAAAAATAATTAAAGTAATTTATATTACAACGCTTTCATTATCAAAACGAATCATACTGAAATCTGTTAGACAAAATTAATTAACGACGTCCAAGAAATAGTATTTAAGCCAGAAGGAACAATTTCACAACAAGAACATGAAATATAATCGCTTTGCAACATCAAAGTGCTATTAAATTTCTAGGCTGATTCCTCCTTTGTAATTGAAAAGTAATTTCAGGACGAATCTAAGTCAGGATTAGTAGAAAAAAAAAATCTGAACGAATTCTTTCTATTTTAGATAAAAGGTGTTTATAATTAATTTAAATTTATACATTAGTATTACTTGTCTGCTAAACAAGCTCAGTGCGCATTAGGCACAATTTTGTGTACAAATTGGTTGTACAGACGCCAGCAGGTAAGCCAATTTAATATGAACCTTATTGCTTTGTATTAAAGTTGAAAATCAATCAAAGAAATTTGACAGATTGTGGTAACTTGTTGTGCTGGCCTTTGTACAAACATCATCTTGTAGTAGGCATAATCGGAACTACCCAGGTTTGATATAGCTTAACTTCTCTCCTTCTTTGAGGAGACCAATGCCCAGCATTTATGTGGGATAATACATGTAGTTTTGAGCCCATAGATATAATTATGATGTATCTATGAGCTCAAGACTAAGAATATAAATAATAATTGTTTCACAAAAACAAGTGAAGCAAGAAACCACATTGTGTGTATGTGTGTGTATTTTGGGTAGCGGTAGTCGCCTCACTAGGTACTACCGATGCGCCGGGTCTCGTGAATTCGATTCCTACCCGGCACAAATCTTTTTGTGATCAATAGTTATTTTTTCGGGTGTACTTTGTGGCCATTAATTATAATATATTTGTAAAGCCCTGTTTAGCGGGGGCTAAACAGGGCTTGTTTACTAGTGCGGGAGCAGTTTTTTTTTAAAGAAAAGAATAAATAAAAATGACCTAGGACGCAACAAAGGTCGTAGAGGAAATCTTATAGAATCAATTCTTAATTAATAATTTTTATTTCTACGTTCCAGCAAAAACGGCCATTCAGCCATGTTGCGCTTGAGACAGATTCCATTCTCCTCCAAGTCTCTAATCCACAAAAGAAATAAATAAATCCTACTTCTCAATCAGCAATATCATAATTGAACTCGCAAAAATACAGAAGCTTTTACAGAGTAGCTTAAAAAGTAATTAGCTTTCATAGGGATTCGGTGAAACAATGTGTTTATCTTCTACTGCTAATTGTGTTTTGTACCAATTAATTATTTGTGTATATATTACTCATAGTTCGTTGCTCTAAGCTTTTAATGTAAACAACCTTTTTACATTACCTTTTTTAATTGCTATAGGAGGATGTTCGTCTGTATATTTTTATACCTCATTAGTCAGTGGTTCAAGCACGACTGTTGAGCTTTAGGGTCTCGGTGCGTGATGTTCAGGCCAAACAAAGTGATATTGGGTTTTTCTGTTAGGATACAGTCAAACAGGGTGAATAGGGATGCAGGGGTGAATCGAGACAAAACTTTGAAAAGATTTTCTGCTTTAATTATTATAGTCGTAGTTTTGTATTACTTTACTAGTGCATCTCCTGTTTTATCATCTATGCATCACCTCAAGGATATCTGGCAGAAAATGCCGTATGGCATTAAGACCGCCTTTGTACCAACTGTGCATAAAGTATTAATAAATAAAATAAAAATAGTTTGATTCTAACAACGTCTTCTAATGGTTTATTTTAATTTAGGAATAATATTAGAGTCTCTTTTCCAACAAACTATAATAAGCTGAAAATACATTTCAAAGTATTGTCTCAATTCACCCCTGAATCCCTATTCACCCCATTCTTAGTGGTGAGTAAAGTCGGACTCATACAAATTACATTGCCCTTCGAACTGGAAAACAATAATGTTAGTCAGTGAAATTACTGGGCATATGAGACAACAACTGAGGTCTCAAGATGATAACGCGCGAGTGATACCACTGACATAGCTGGCGTCTATTATAGGCTACAGTCATCGCTTACCATCAGGCAACCCGTGTGCTTCTTTGCTGTCGTATCATCAACCCACATATAGTCCCACAGCTGGACACGGATCTCCTCATCGAAAGCAATTAAAAATAAAATAAGGTTTTCCCCATAAACAAAAAAAAAGGTACGGTCGGGGTTATAAGTCCAGTAGCAGTTTCACAAATGTATCGCATCAAAACAAGTCGCACTTACGACCTTTTTCTATAACAAACATTTTGCACACATACACAATCTTGTATATCGCACTCTTTCTTCATTATCTAGACAGAAAGAGTGCGGTATAATAATCATTTGCCTTAGTAACAAATCACATACTATCAACTTCTCGTAGTTATACTGTTTAACGGGTAAATGTTTGCATTGAAATCACTCACACATATGTGTATACGCGCAGTACCGTACAAGCGAATGTGATCGTTGACGTGCTACTGGACTTATGCCCCAGACTGTACAATAGTGACTATATAAAATTAAAAACATTTCTGTAAGAAGCTTTATCTGTTAAATATATTTATTCGCTTGTTAAGTAATTACATAACAAAAACAAACATTAATACAACGAAAAATATAATTTATATTTCAAATTAATTTAAATGAAGAGGCTAAAATTGATATGTCAAATATAAGTTATATTAATGTGTAAATTTACAGTATTTTATTTTTGCTGTCAATGAACTTTATTTAGGGTCCGCAACGGTTGAAGGGTTGGGTAAGTCTCGGATCATTTTAAAGACGTGAAGCTTCCCAACAATCTAAATTCAAGATCACTTTAATTAAGGGTAATGAAGATAATATATGTACATATACTATATACCGTACTTCTATGGAATGTGCTGCCTTTGGAAATCAGGATCGCAATAAACCGTTACCTATATATTCGAAAGAAATTGGCAGAATCATCTCATCATTGATATTTTGTAGTATTATCTAATATAGTTGTAATTCATTAATTTGTTAGGTACGTATTTATTATTGTTTATGTATGTATATAGTAGATAATATATAAATATTACACATGGATCAAAGTTTGTCAACATGACTGATTACAATTGAATACATTTGCCCCCCTTTTCCCTGTATCACCCTATTTTCGACTGGTAGAGAATGCTTTCAGCATTAAGTCCGCCTCTGTACTATTGTGCATATAGCAATAAATAAAAAAAAAATAGGTACCTAACTAACCACTTTTTGCACTCTTTGCGATTGATGTGGTAATAATAAAAAAAACACAATGTAACATAACATTACGCCTGTATTCTTCCAAGGGTTATAGAGTTGTTAGTACACCCACAGTTCGCTGGTATATTAAGGTTCCATAGGGGGTGAACTTCGTGTAAAATACTGATATTCTGTATAACTGTATTTGGTTAAACTAGACCCCAACATAGTTGGGAAATGGCTTGGAGGATGATCAAGATGATGATGTAATAGGGGGTGCACCTATTGCTGTTAATCGGTCACAAATAAAAATTTTCAGCAGATTTCCTCACGGTGTTTTCCTTCGCCGTTTTAAGCGCACTCGCTTAAAACGGTACACCGTTTTCACAATCATGTGGATTTTATTATCACTAAAATTAAACCTTAGTACGCACATGATTTCTAAAAGTCAGAGGTGTGCGCCTTGGATTCGAAATAGAGACCTTCGACTGGGTAGTTTCATGGTCATACCACTAGGCCATTACTACTGAAGCCCCAACAAGCTTGACAATTTACAAAAAAGAAAAAAGCAAGGAAACTTGCTCTTAGAATATCTGTTATCAATTTAATCATAATAATATTTTTGGAACATTTTACACAGCTGTGGGTACTAGACAATGGATATAATACTTACATACTTTTTTTTTGTAAATACATACTTATAATACATAAGAAACACCCAGACAAACACAAATACTCATGTTTTATCCACACAAATATTTGTGTCCTGTGGGAATCGAACCCACGACCCCATATTCTCCTAATTTTTTCACAAATATTTTGGGGTTGGCTTCCAGTCTAACCAGATGCGGCTGAATTTCAGTATTTTACATGAAGCAACTACCATAAACTACTAATTAATAATTAATTATCACTCGCTTAAACGGCGAAGGAAAACATCGTGAGGAAACCTTATAGACTATACTTATTATACCTTACCTTACTAAACTTATACCTTAGAGACTTTTCTCGACGGTTTGTGAACTCTGCCAACCCGCAGTAGGCTAGCGTGGTGGACTATAGCCTAATCGCTCTCAATATGAGAGCAGACCCGTGCCCAGCATATGGGTTGATGATGAACTACCATCAGACCTCCGCAACCCAACTCAGGATAACTAGGTATTACGCTGAATGTTGGTAACAGAGGTCTTGGCAGTGCATATGGATATTAAACTCTGTCATAAGCCGACTCCAACATAGTTGTTGGGAAAAGCTAGGATTATGGTGATTATTATTTTAAGAGTGGTATTTAATACTTTAACTGTAAATTCCCTTTTTTCAATAAAAATATTCGAAATTAGCACCAAAAATACTGAATTGCACACTAAATTTCCTCATCAAATAAATCAATTATACTATACTGTTAGATATTTAATACACTTTCTTGGTCTTCAGATTCGGTATTATTCAGATTTGGTTCTGGCACTCGCCGGCCGCTTCCGGGGCACCGCTCGCTTCGCTCGCTGGGCTCGTGCGTTGTGTGGTCACAGTTTTAACCTAACCTAACCGATATCTGTATTTTGCTGCTCAATCAGTAATTTTGTCGCTCAATCAGTATTTTTGATGCGCGGTTTATTATATTCCTTATTTTAATCGATAATGTCCCAAAAATTGGTTGAAAATTGAAAAGCTGATAGAACTCCTGCTTGTCTCAAAGGAAAAAGATTGTGTTGTACGAACGAAGGCGTTATCGAGACTAAGTATCGTATTGAAGAAACTCCATTAAACTTCACTCGATAGTTTTTAAGCGAGTTGAATACAAAAAAGGATATTGGAAATTTTATTTTGAGACAAAAGAAAAAAGTTTACTTCTTTTTTAGGATTAATATTATTTTCATTTTTATATATTGATTTTTGACATTTACTCGAATAATATACATTGAAATAAAACTAGTTTTTACGGTTATTTTGATATTATTAATCCCGACGTTTCGGACCCTTTCGATGCTATAAAGGGTCCAAAATAGTTTTATTTCAATCCTTTTTGTATTTTTCATGCTAAGATTAATTTTAGTGAATTTCCTTCACTAAAATAATCTTAGCATGTAAAATACAAAAAATACAATTCGACTGCGGGCAGGAACCGAACCTGCGTCTTCTGGTTCAATATACCAGACGCTATGATCACTAAGCCCAAGTACCACCCATCAGGTCGAATTTCATCTACATTAATGCTAAAAAAGTAAGTATTTGGAGTTGTTTATATTTGGAATATCAGAACCACTCAGAGTAATGAAATATCATGACATAGGTAGGTACACGATACTATTATTAACCTTAAAATCTGAGACTTTTGTAATAGTAGGTACGATTCTCAAGTTAGTCCGCTTTAAAACAATAATTGTATGGGAATTCACTAATGATTTTAAATACAAAACATGAAAGCAGAAAAATGTACTTAGGTCATGAATTAAATGAAACTTTAGGTATTAATGCATATAAAGCTATTCCATACGAGAATATTCCACTGTACCTACTCGTATGATGAATTTACTAATGGAAATAGTTGTAGAATTGACGGTACCTAGGTATGTTGTCCACTCCCATTTGCGTGTTTACATGGGTTTTGGTACAAGTGAAAAGAGAAAAGTGGTAAATATTATACTGATACCATTGAAGTTAAAGGAATTCTGGTTATCCGACGTGTCGTTTCTTCATAATCCGACCTGGCACAGACTGTGGGTTCGATCCCTGCACGGAAAAAATATTTGCATTTCTTAAGGTGGTATATGCTACTGGTCAGCTGTCTTTGTCCATAATATCTTGGTTCAAGATTTGATTATTATTTTTTGACTATTGCCTCTATATCAGCCATTTTGCTTCATATTTAGAATTTGATCGAATGTACCTACTACTGATATCTAAGAGATACATGGTAATTATAATATTCAAGTGTCAAACATTTTTGATCTAAATAACTCACTTAAATGTAAACTATTCCTAACTTGTTATCCTAATTTGTAACAGACTATACCACTCTTTTTATAAAATATTAATAAATAAATAAAAATTATGTCGTCAAATTCATTTGAACAAAGAAATTTGATGAGTGGCATACTACCGTTGCTACAGGTAGTTGCTCCAGATCAATCGTTAGTATGATATATGAAATTCCTAGTGTCGGGCGACGTTAAAAAATAAAATATTATTTTGATGGCATTTCATATTATTTGACTTGTAATGTACTATGTAAATACAGCGTTTGACAAGTTCTTAGGGGTTGTTGAGTTGTCAGCACACTTTTAATGAATAATAATGTCATTGGTTTTACAAGACACGCTTACCGCGTATAAATTAAGCCTAACAATTCGACAGATTTTTTGCACTTTGCGGCTAATAAAAATAGCTATTACCATTCCCAATTACCTAACACTAGTAGCGAGTTAAAGGGTTGTAACATATAGTCGGACTTAAAGACCAAAACTCTATGAGTTCCTAATTGAATTCGTAAACCAAGAAAAAAAAAAGCATTTAATTACTGTTTAATAATCTCTCATAATTTATGTATTTACCTATTGGGAGCTAGGGAATACGCGATATTAAATTAACCCCACCCAGTGTAGTTAATAGGTTAACTAGTTAAGTTAACCAGTATATATCGACATTACAGTTTTAACTGTCAGTGCTAACGGTGTCGTTTTGGTGAGTCTTTTTTAATATATTTTTATAATATAGATTAGTTTTATAATGCTTGGATTATGTGCTCCATAAGTTCTGTCACATACTTGTATTACAGGGGTTAAACTTGTTGTACTTGTACCTCGACGTGTTGGACACAGGAGAATAATTCTGATCGATGTACAGAGGGTAGCTACCCTAATCTCTTTGATACAACAAACATATATATTTCTTTGATAGATTTTCAACTTTAATGTAAAATAATAAGGTTCATTTTCAATTGGGGAAATTTGTCAGTTTTGAATAGCTTGACCTATTATTGTCTGTATATCGCGATCGCAAAACGTTCAAAATTCCGTTATAGCAAGCTTTCGGAGTTCCGTACATCGATATGATGAACGTTCTCAATTAAGTAATTCCTGGTAACAAGCTTTGGAAATTCCATACATCGAGGAGATGAACACTCTCAATTCATTAATTCATCATACCCAATCTTGTAGCTCACATTAATCGTTCTTTTAAAGTTTATGAAAACAGTAGGTACTAAAACCACCGTCGGTCGCCCAGTGCACTTGGCCCTCGAGGAGGGTCCGACACTGGACTCCGTGGTGGGATCGCGGATCATGCGATTCCCGTGATCCCACTACTATGCGGAAGGTGGAAGTGGCGGTGGTTTTAGTCGGTATGCTGGCCACCTGGCCGGAGAGCCCGACATAACCGTCCCGCGTCCCCGAGCGGCGATAAGGCGCATTTCCCCACCCGTAAAATAAAGTACTAAAAACCGCACTATAAGGCAAGTTAAAGAAAGTTCTGTTATTAGTTGGTACGAGTTCAACATACCCTGCCACCTCTCCGGGTGGTAGATGGTCCACATTATTTCCGTACTATAAAAACAAGAAAAAAAAAAGGTACATTTTAGTATTTAAAGCTTCTAAGTTCAATATGACAGTCAGTTCTTCGCGCTAAAGGCCAACAAAAAACGTACCTATTCACCTCTTTTTGTAATTTATTTGATGTTATTTTAGCAAATTTATAATCTTAGCATAGTAGATAGTTATTTGATGTTGTACGACTGTATTTTTGTTCTCGAGCTTAAACTATTCTAAACATACCTAGTTCAGGACATTATTTTTTACCCCAACGAGGTAGGCAGTAACTACAATGCGTCATTTGCTACGATTCATGCATACTTCTGTTATTGTTTCGTCCACATTCATACATCTTGTCATATACACAGGGACGCAGCGAAAAGATACGAGGTATATTACTTCCACAAAAAGCGAAATAATATTTAACATGCATAAACCAGTGTGAATAAATCAAGTGCCGTGTTTAAACGTGGGTTGGCCGGCTAATGTGCCTTCCCTTATCTGGATGAACCTTTTTACCTAGTTTCAGCATATTTATTACGAGATTAGTGAGGAAAACTGGCTGTAACTGATATTGTACAAAATAAATTAACATACCATCACGCCTTTAATCCCCGAAGGGTTAGGCAGAGGTGTAGTAAGGTACATTAACAGTCCACCGATATATTTAGGTCCTATGTATGGGTGAGACGATTTCTCATAACCGGACACCAACTCCGAACTACTACTGAAAATAAAACTTTACTATACTTGGGAATTGAACTCAGGACCTCTAGCGTAGCAGGCGCCAAAACCTCTAGAGTAGCAATTAAAATAAATTAAAATTATCTGTAATCATATTTATTTTCAGTAAATAGGTCTTTTAAAGACACTTTAACAAGTCAATGTTTTGATTTTTTAATGCTATATGGCGCCGGCATTTTCTAACTGACGACCTCTGAGAAGAAACTTCGAAATAAACTCAGAGAATCATGGTCGCGTCAACGTCAACTCGACAACGTCTGTCTCAGCTAGTAATAATAATTATAAATTGTAACTGTTAGAATTAATTGCGTTTATAGTCAGTCAAGTATTTACTACAGCGCCATTTAGTTCTAAAAGTGTAACTAGATGGCGTTGAGATCGAATTGAATCGCGATATGGTTTCGTTACCGCAGCTAGTATATATACCGTAGCGAAACCTGTATCGCCAGGCATTTGTTGAGAATCTGTCTAAGTCGTTGGTCGTATCTCGGTTGTCTGTCTTGTTGTCTTGGTCGTGGATGTCGTGTTGATAAAAAAAAAAAAAAAAAAAACTGTATAAGTCGCTCAGTCTCGCACAAAGTTTTGGTCCTTCGAACCGAATCCGCTATAGTTACGGCGGATTTTGAGTCAGCTCTGGGTGCGAGTCTTGTACATTGGGTATACTCAACTATTGAGTGAGTCAATTGAGACATTGGGTATACTCAACTGTTCTGTCCAGTTGTGTCGTTTCTGGTTTGGAACAATGGATGGCTTATACTCGTTGCAAGAAAATACGTTAGATGCGATTACTAGGGTTGCCATCAATTTCAAAAAAAGTCCCAAAGCACGATTGTCGAAATCTTATATCCAAATTAAGATAGATACGTTAGATCAGTATTGGGAATCGTTTCGTAATACTCATATGGAAATTCTTAAGACGGTTAAGAAAGAGCAAATAAAAAAGGATGCATATTTCGTAGAGGACTTATTCTCTAAAGGTGAAGAGGAATACACCATGGCGAAGTGTACCATGATGGAGGTTATGGAATCGTTAGAGCCTTCTGTTGCCGCTTCAAAGCATCGAGAAAGTTATAAAATGCAAGAGGTCAAGTTGCCTAAAATAAACATTCCACAATTTAGTGGAAATTATGATGATTGGGGAACTTTTCAAGATTTGTACACATCTCTCATTCATCGTAACATGTCGTTGAGTAATGTCCAAAAACTTCATTATTTAAAGACTAGTGTCACTGGAGAGGCAGCTCAGCTCTTAAAGAATATCACTGTAATGGAGAAAAATTATGATTTAGCCTGGAACACCCTAAAACAGAGATATAATAATAAACGTATCATCATCAATAATATATTTAATCGATTTTTTAGTCAAAAGAAACTGTCAAGTGAATCGGCTAAAGGAATTAAAGACTTATTAGACACAACAAAAGAGTGCATCAATAGTTTGAAAAATTTAGAAATTACAGTAGAAAATTGGGATCCGTTGGTAATTTATATTATTGTTAACAAATTAGATACTGATTCGCATAAATACTGGGAAGAGGAAATAAATGAATTACCTGTAGAAGAGTTGCCTACATTAGGAAGGTTTCTAAACTTCTTAGAAAAAAGATTCCGAGTCCTGGAGGTGATGTACAGTGGTTCTGGTAGCTCTCGTAATGTAGCCGCAAAGACTTTTTATACTTCATCTGAAACTAATTCCACAGTTTGTGCGTTTTGTAAGAAAGACCATTTGATATTTCATTGTAAAGAATTTGCTAATCTGAGTGTAGAAAAAAGATCGGAGGTCGTCCAGGATCAGCATTTATGTTTTAATTGTTTATGGCCAGGACATAGTGTTAAGGATTGTCGTCATCAAACTAGGTGTCGTAGATGTAACAAGAAACATCATTCGCTTTTGCACAGACAGTTATCCAGTGAAGTAAAACAGGATGATGTGTTGTCAACCCCTTCAACATCAAGCACGGAATCTAGTAAGGAATTGGAGCACACTATCTTGTCACATGTATCTACACAGAATCAGGTATCGTTACTGGCAACCGCAATAGTTAATATCCATACTGGAAAGGGTCTTCAGTCAGTGAGAGCCTTAGTGGATCCTTGTTCTCAGGAGTCTTTTATCACCGAAATGGCAGTCAAAAAATTGCAATTGAAATGCAATTTTATTCAAGGAGAAGTAAAAGGTGTGGGGAAAATGTCAACGCCGATTAGGCACGCGGCGGAGATAGAGTTATCATCAAGAACGAACAATAGTTTTAGGACGAAGTTTACGACCTATGTCATTAAGCAAATCACAGACACCATGCCAGTATGTAAGATAAATTCGCATACTCATTGGGAACACTTGAGTAATTTAAAGTTGGCAGACCCAACATATAATACACCTGGTCAGATCGATCTTCTTTTAGGAGTAAACATATACACGGAGATCATGATGACGGGACTCATAAGGGGAGAACCAGGATCACCCGTAGCACAACAGACTCAATTAGGTTGGATTCTCTCTGGAGGTGTTTTTGGAACGCAGAGCCATATTACAACTTTTGTTAGCATGCATACAAGTCTTAGTGTGAATCTAGATCAAATGCTACAAAGATTTTGGGAAGTAGAGAATTTAAATGAGAAACAGTACACTCTTACTCCCTTAGAATCTAAGGCCGAAGAGATTTATACATCCACTGTAACTAGAGACAGTACGGGGAAATATATTGTGGCATTGCCGTTTGCAAAAGATACCCCAGTATTGCCAGAAAACTCAAAACAAATTGCTTTAAGGAGATTAAAATGTTTAGAAAAAAAATTAAGTACTAACAAAGGGTTACGAAATGAGTATAACCAGGTGCTGCAGGAGTATATTTGTTTAAAACATATGGAACCTATTGATGATGAGAACACAGACGTAAAAGCAGTCTACTTACCGCATCATGCCGTTGTGCGAGAAGATAAGGAGACCACGAAAGTTAGAGTAGTGTATGATGCATCCTGCAAGGGGACGAATAATGTAAGTTTGAACGATGAGTTGCTGGTGGGCCCTCCCATCCAAAAGGAGTTACGAGATGTATTGATGAAGTGGAGACTAAAAAAAATATGTTTTATAGCAGATATCGAAAAAATGTATCGACAGATTCTGGTGAGAAAGGAAGATACAGACTATCAGAGAATTTTGTTTAGGTTCCATCCCCAAGATGAAATTAGGAGTTATAGATTGCTAACTGTCACTTTTGGAACGGCTTGCGCTCCATATTTGGCGATTAAAACATTGAGACAGGTGGCGTTAGATGAAGCTAGAGATGGCAAATATAATTTAGCACGAAATATAGTTTTAAATGACTTTTACATGGATGATGTTTTAACAGGACATGATGAAGAAGAAACAGCAATAGAAATGGCAAACCAGCTGTCAAGCCTGTTAGAATTAGGAGGTTTCCATTTACAGAAATGGTATTCAAATAGTGAAAGGTTTATGAAAGAAATAGACCCTAAACGTATAATTACAGAGAAAGAGATAAACATGTATGGTAAAGGTAGTGTCGGAACGTTAGGTATTCAATGGATGATAAAAGACGATAAATTGCAAGTTTCCCAAAAGAAATTTAACTTATTCAGTGAAGACCACCTGTTAACAAAAAGGAACGTGCTAAGTCAAATAGCATCGCTATTTGATCCGATGGGTTGGTTGGCTCCGGCCATAATTGTAGCAAAAATTTTCATGCAAAGATTATGGTTAAAGAAGCTCGATTGGGACGACCAAATTCCTGAAGAGTTGAAGAGTGAATGGTTAAGGTTTAGCCGTGACATACCGACGTTATCAGAACTAACTATAGATCGATGGATAGGTTATACAAAAACGAATATTGTGGAACTGCACGGCTTTTCTGATGCTTCACAAATGGCGTACGCAGCGGTAATATACGCTAGGATTGTAGATGATGTAACAGGCACCATAAAAACGTCCTTAGTTATCGCTAAAACGAGAGTGGCACCAGTCAAACAGTTATCGTTACCTAGGTTGGAATTGTGTGCCGCCATTTTACTCATAAAACTACTAAAACATACCTGTGTGACAATGGAGATACCTGTTTCTCAAGTTTTTGCTTGGAGTGATTCGCAAGTTGTGTTAGCCTGGATTAATGGAGACCCCGGTAGATGGGTACCTTTTGTAAAAAATAGAGTTATTGAAATAAGAAGTACAAATATACCTTGGTTTTATGTGAAGTCAAAGGAAAACCCTGCAGATGTGGCTTCAAGAGGTATTATGCCCAGCCAGATGAAAGATTGTCAGTTATGGTGGACCGGACCCGATTATCTAAAAAGTTCTGATTTTAAGTTAACTATTGACGATATTCCTGATACTCACACAGAAGAAAGAAAATTGGTTAAATGTGTCCATTTAAATACCATAGTAAATAATAATCAGAACGATGTGCTTACCTTATTGAAGAAATACTCGTCGCTGCAGAAGTTGCTTCACGTCGTAGCTTATTGTAGAAGATGGCTGTATATCCTGAAAAAAAATACACAAATAAAATTACCGAAGTATATAACCTGTAAAGAAAAAGAGGAAGCACTTTCCTTATGTATAAAGATATCCCAGGAAGCAGAGTTTTCCGAAGAGATAGTCGCTTTGAAAGCCAAAAGGAATCTTAAGAAAAATAGTTCATTACTACCGTTGAATCCTTATCTAGATGATAATGGAATATTACACGTTGGTGGACGACTGAAGCACGCCGATATAGAGGTATTTCGAAAGCATCCAATTATTCTTACGAAAAATAACGTTCTAATACCTCTTTTATTGAACGAAGCACACACAGAGACTCTGCATGGTGGTCCCCAGTTGATGACAGCATACCTACGAAATAAATATTGGATAATCAGAGCAGGTCAAACGATAAAACGGTTTTATAGGCAATGTACCAGATGTGCAAGATACAATGCAAACCCAGGAAATCAGATTATGGGTAACTTACCTGAGGTTAGAGTCAATCCATCCCGACCTTTCTTGGTTAGTGGAGTCGATTTTGCTGGACCCATCTTGTGCAGAAAAAGTAAAGGCAGAGGAGTATCTAGTTTTAAGGCGTATATATGCGTTTTTATTTGCATGTGTACTAAGGCAATACACCTAGAACTGGTTAGCGATATGACTTCACAAGCGTTTATAGCAGCATTTAGGAGATTTATCGCGAGGAGAGGTCATTGCAAGGAAATCTGGAGTGATCATGGAACCACGTTTATAGCTGCTGAAAAGGAATTGCTAGATATGTGGAAACAAGGAAAAAGTGAAATGCCAGAAGATCTAACACAATTATTGGAGCAGAGAGGGATTCGTTGGAGATATATACCACCTGGAGCACCGAACTTTGGCGGATTATGGGAGGCCGGGGTAAAATCAACGAAGTATCACCTCAAAAGAATTATAGGTGAGTCAACGCTTACCTTTGAAGAGTTGTATACAATCTTGACACAAATCGAAGCTTGCCTTAATTCTAGGCCTCTGGTACCACTAGGTGAAGATTTAGAATATTTGACGCCCGGTCATTTTTTAGTTGGAGAACCACTGATTGCATTGCCAGAGAGTAACATTGAAGATAAAGAACTAACACCACTCAATAGATGGAAACTGATGCAACACATGGTTCAGTGTTTCTGGAAGAAATGGCAATCAGAGTACTTGGCGCGTTTACAGGAACGCAACAAATGGCGCACAGTGCAAAGGGAGTTGGAAGTGGGAGAGTTAGTGCTGTTGAGAGACTCTAGATTGCCGCCTGCAACATGGAAGCTAGGTCGAGTTGTGAAGAAGTATCCCGGAACTGATGGGTACACTCGAATGTATGATCTTCGTACAAGTTCAGGTATATTACAACGATCCATATCAAAGCTTTGTAGACTACCAAACAGTTACTAGGACTTAATGTCCTAGGCGGCGGAGTGTTGTTAGAATTAATTGCGTTTATAGTCAGTCAAGTATTTACTACAGCGCCATTTAGTTCTAAAAGTGTAACTAGATGGCGTTGAGATCGAATTGAATCGCGATATGGTTTCGTTACCGCAGCTAGTATATATACCGTAGCGAAACCTGTATCGCCAGGCATTTGTTGAGAGTCTGTCTAAGTCGTTGGTCGTATCTCGGTTGTCTGTCTTGCTGTCTTGGTCGTGGATGTCGTGTTGATAAAAAAAAAAAAAAAAAAAACTGTATAAGTCGCTCAGTCTCGCACAGTAACGGAACTTTGCTAAGAAGAAGAAGAATGCCACTGATGCCTCAATTAACGTGGCCACCCACTAGGCTCAAGTAATTTATTTATTTTAATACTTTATGCACAAATATAGTACAAAGGCGGACTTAATGCCTGAGGCATTTTCTACCAATCAACCTTAGGGTGATGCAGAGACAGAAATTGGTAGGTGCACTAGCAGTGTTGTTATATAAACAAACAAAAAAAAATTATATGTAAAAATTAGTTTATGCAATTTATAAATATATTACATACATCATATAAATCAAAACACATATATAATACAATATAAAGTAATATAAATAATGTAAGTATTTACTTACCATCGACACGGAAAGAAGAAGAACGGATCTTTTTGCTTTTTTTTTTCATTTTAGGATCTACCATTATTGCCACTAAAAATATATCAACTACGTCAAACGTCAAACGTCAAAGTCAAATGTCAATTGTCAAATTAGCACGATTTAGTCCCAAACTAAGCAGAGCTTTTACTATGGGTACTAGTCAATGGATACAATAATATATCAATTTTATTTACCACCAACTTAAGCATTAGGGACCTGTTTATGAGCAATCAATCATAAAGTAACGTGCATAGCGTGGGTGAGATACGATATCGAATGCACACAATATGAAGATTTATGTCTCTGGAACATTTCCTTGGAACGCCGGAAAGCATACAATGGATAGAAGTTATGTCTGATGCATGCTTCTAGAATCACGTAGGTAATAGTTAGAGGCTATATTTGAAATGTTCCTAGTTTTCTTAATTTCTCATCATTTTCCAAGCCTTTTCCCAACTATGTTTGGGTCGCCTTACAGTGTTACGTCAACAAACGACTGCAATCAGACCTTTGCAACCCAAATTCTGGGCAATACCCGCGATCCTGAGGATAGTTTTTTTAAGTTTCTGACTATCACTAACGATTGACATAGGTGTATGACAAACGGGACAAATTTAATAGTATATTATTTAATTATATTGTAATTTGTTTAGTGTGATTGTGTTACTAACATTACAATTAGAAAAAAAAATTAACTAACCACTATTGGGCCTGAGTTGCCATAAATCAACAAGATTATTATTATTATTGGATTTTTCTATGATAAGTATCTCAGTAGCACCTCGGAGTTAGGATTTGTGCCCGGTTAATGACAGTGGGCTCTTCCCTTTAAGGTTTACTAAGGTGATTGTCATTTATTATTTACATATTTTTTTTTATCGTAACCAAGTACATACATTTTAGATACGGTGACAGTATGTAATATAATTATGTAATGTACGTGCAATATTATCTTAGCTTAAGAATATTCGTATGCCTCTTGCAGAGGCGGATGTGTCGGAAAACTAATTGTATCATAACAACTTTTGTACTATATCTTTGGCGAATAAATATCTTTATCTTATCTATAAATTTCCAAGCTACCCGACCTTACTTTGCTGACAGCAGCGAGTATACCTCATAAAGTTAGAAATGGCGCTAGCATTTTAAGTCTAACTGCGTTGTTCTAGGTCCTAGGGTACCTAAAACTCATTGTAGGTACCTTAGGAACAAATAGGTGCTTCGCCGTCAGCTCGCTCCAAATATGCCACTTGAACATTGTAATCATTTACGATTATGAGGACGGGATCGATTCTCGTCGATCTTGAATTTAGCTGACGTATGATCCTTAAAAATGAATAGGTTGTCATAGTTAAGTGTTTGTAGATCGGACGAGAGGACACTACACGCCTTTTTAACCGATTTTAAAAAGGGGGTTGTTCTCAATTCGTCTACATATTAATACACGCCTATATTACCAACGATACCGTAAGAAATCTCACGGTGCTCCGGTGAACTGTTTACCAAGAGAAAAGTTACACAGGAAGAATTTATAGTCATGGGCATCCTTTTAAACTAAGACACTTTTATTGATACTAATTGCATTATGGCTACTATTCCTCTTTCGTTTTACAGGGTCGGCAATGCGCAAGTGATACCCCTGGTGTAGCGAGCGTCTATAGGCTACGATAACCGCTTACCATCAGGCCAAAACATCTACTCAATTTTAAAACTTTGTAAAAGCAAGTAAAATTTACGGCGGTAAAAGACGGTGCTTTGCCACCATAATTGGTTGTTATGAATATTCGATACAATTTGTATTCCACCCAGTTCATACACGTAATATATTTGCAGCAATACACGCTAGAAACGACATCCAACAACACAGCCCTGCGCGTCCCGGGAATACTAGATTTCATAGCCGAAAGGAGAAAAAAGATTTAATAAATTGTGTGAATAATACCGACCTAACATCAACCTTATCTTTTGCGGTACTGAGTTTGAATTTCTTTGTCTGTATTTCGAATAGATCGCCCAACATTTCAGTTCCCGCCATGACAATGATGTGTCGCATAGATTTTAACACAAATGCCTTGCAGTCATTAGTGAGTGCATGGCACGATTCTTTTAATTCGTTCCCTCTTTGTTTCGTAAAACTCCACAAATAATGGAGGATTCGTGATTACGCATACGGAATATTTAAAAGATTTCGCCCGAAAGCCATAATCTTCTGTAGCTTTGCCGAAGTTAAAGTGTTTTGTACGGAAAAAAGCGATCTTTAAAGTACTTTTTTAAGTGCGTGTGGGTGTTATTATGTTGGCAATACAGAATTTCAGTGTAATATTATTATTATTGTGAAGAATAGACCTTTCAACGCTATTATGTTTTTTGTCCCCTACTCCTAAAGAAGGGCTATGTATGTATATATGAACAAAGGGAAGCCTTAAACTGAGAAGTGGGTAGATTCGAGTCATGAATGATGATCGATGATGATTTATGATAAATTTTTGTAAGCACACGGGGTGTTAGGACATATAAAATGACATTGTGATAATGACACATGTCAGAATTCAATTGGTAAATTAATTAATGAATAAATTAATTAATGAATTAATGACCCTGTAAAACGAAAGAGGAATAAATAGTTGGGTTAGCAGTTTAAGGATTAAAGGCTCCCACCGCCAACACAACGTTTCCTCGTGGAGCACTGGCAATCTTGCTCACCGTTAGGAATACAACACAGCTCAAAGCTGTTTGCACTCTAATTTTCTGCAAGGTAGAGGTACTTCCCCAGTCGGGCAGCACCAATTTGAGTGGAATTACTCCCACTATGCCCTACCTCTCTGACCTCTTTAAAAATATAAAAAAAAGCATCCAATTACATACGAAGCAGCGAAAAATACGTTCCACAATACATTATGTAATGTAGGTATTTATTAAACCTAATTTATACTTTGTTTTGTCTAGTTAATTTATTTATCTTAAGCCAAAAGTTATTTGAATAAATTTATTATTATTAGCATACAGTTGGGTACTGTACGCTAATAATAGTTTGCCAGTTAAGTAGTTAAACAGTTCACCAGTATGGTTAGGCTCCATGTAATAGTGGACGACCCTATTGCCATTTAATCGGCCACAAAGACTGAGCTGTTACTGAAAACTTCATAGTAAAACCCAAGACGTATCATTCGCACAATATCTCTACAAGATATGACCCGTGTGAATATTTTATACCGATTTAAAATATATTTTTTTTTAACGGAGATATAATATAACTTATTTTTCATCAATAGAGAGCAAAATAGCAAGCAGTGATAGTCTAGTGGTTTGACCATTGAAGGTCAAACCAGTGGTTTGACCTTCGACTTCCAAGTCGGAGGTCTCGAGTTCGAACCCAAGGCACGCACCTCTGACTTTTCGAATTCATGTGCGTAGTAAATTAATTCGCTTAAACGGTGAAGATATCGTGAGGAAACCTGCATACCTTAGAGGTTTTTCTCGACGGTTTGTGAAGTCTGCCAACCCGCACTAGTCCAGCGTGGTGGACTGTAGCCTAATCCCTCCCGATATGAGAGGGATTAGGCTACCCGAGCCCCGCAGTAGGACAGTATATGGGTTGATGATGAAGAGAGCAAAATAATCTTCAAATGGCGTACCTAACATTAATTTTGATACGGTATAAAAAGAGATATTTCATAACGACAAAAAACACCTCTGAGCAATAATATAATATTGTTAGCACACATAACTTTGTCATTGTTCCTCAGTAGAACACAGGGCAATTTCCTACGTTAATTGAGTCCGGCGTCAGCGTCGGCGCGGGCGTTGCAACACCACGAAGCCTTAATTATTTCTCAGTTAAGCCATCCTCTTGTTAACTGCTAATTAATTGTTATATTCGTGTTATCCTTTTGGGGTTCAGTGAAGCTTAAAACGAATAATCCGTCTTGAGTTTAGAATGACACTAAAAAAGCGTTTTGTTTGCTTTTTTGAAATACTTTTTATTTTTAAAAGATAAAGAGGGAGTATTTTACACGACATGATTGCCACCAGACCTCCGCAACCGTTACCGTACCAGAATTCTAACAATACTGATATCCTGAGGATTCTGACAACTACTAACGACATAGGTGTGCGTATGACAACCAGGACCAACGGCTTTTCGTGTTCATCGAGGCATGGAAGGGTTGGGAGATCGATGTTGTTATAAATGATCACCCATCAACAGATTGACAGCAGCTAGTGCAGCTTAACCTTGCAAATAGCGTAGTTATAACTTGGCCACGGGCCCCTCTAAGGTAGGTATAAATTAATTATAATTATTATAAAATTAGTAGTTATTTAGTAAAGGAAAAATTCGACCGCGGGCAGGATCCGAACCTGCGTCTTCTGGTTAGGTACACCAGACGCTATGACCACGAAGCCACTGCGACTCCCGACCGCCATGTCGAATTTTGCCTTTACATTCTGAATTTACGTCTTTGTTAGTTCAATGTCAAACGATGCCACCTTACATGACATTGAACTAACTATAAAGTAAGTCATGTCAATTGAGAAGCAAGAACTTACTTTTCAATAGGTGTTATTGACGCTAAATAACTTAAAATCTTAGCATGGAAAATGCCAAAAAATACAAAAAGAAAATTAATAGTGTTTACGATTTTACCCACGTATTTTTGCTGTAAATAAATTTTTAAAGTGTGCCTAGTATGTAATCCTTGGACTTTTCGAATATTCATTAAAGTTCAGAATTATTCATCAAAAGAGTTTCTAATACTCTAAGACAAAGGTCATCAGGTCTCAAATAGCTTCAACCTATATACTTTCTAGCTAACATATTCATAAAGAAAATGTAAAATTCCATTACGTAATGCCAAGAAAAGCTATGTTTTCATAAAAAAGATACTTTATCGTGTTGAGTTATAATTCAATCAAGGTTGAGTAAACTAAGATGACGGAGTAAACTAACAGTGTTTGTTTAGGACGGTGGACAAACGCTAGCGGCTGGGACGCGCGTTCCAACCACTGCCTTCCGACCAATCCAATCTCATCGATGATGTAATAAATTTTATCAAAATTTTTGATTGATTAGGACAAGAAGGCTGTTTTGTTGTCAATTTAATGAACTTGTTATACTCGTATATACTTATTACGATAAACTGTATCATTATATTATTATCATCATCATCATCATATCAGCCACAGGAAGTCCACTGCCGAACAAAGGGAGGCCTTTGTCCTGGTCCTTGTGGAAGTCTATGGGGGAGGCCCCATATACTTCCACAAGGACCGGTTACAAGACGTCTGCTTCCAACAACTTCCAGCGACCTTTACCAGGTCATCTGATCATCTCGTTGGAGACCGTCCCACGCTGCGCTTTCCGTGCAATTATATAACATTGCTTAATTACATGCAATATTAACATCAAAGTGGAACTTCAGTACCCAACACTTTTACGAATATTTTAAGGTGTCTTTTTGTATCATTATCATATCAGTTAATTATAGGACGTTTACTGCTTAACAAAGTCCTCTCCTATTATATATAGCAATTATTATCATTTTAGTCGTAGCCATTCCACTACAAGACTGCAGATATCAACAAGGACTGAATCAATTGTGTATACAAAAACTACAATATCTATCAGAAAATATATTTAGAATAATTTCATTAATACCAACACACACACAAACACGCACACAAACACACACACAGCACAGTTAGTCTATCTATTATATAACGAAATTGTAGCCACTGACTAATGACGAAATCTCAGAAACTACAAAATGTACACAATGTCGAATCTCAAGGAAGCTGCTGATCATAGTCGAAAGCTGCGATAGAGTGGAAGACACAAAGTACTACCACCACATATTAACAACTCTCGACAGCTTCTACTTTATTTATAACTTGTATATATAAGCGATTTCACCCGCATCGCAAAACGGCTTTTTGAGACAAAGGGCAGCCTAAGTTCTTCTACAGACAAGGTGATCATCATCATCATTATCATCAACCCATACTGTACTGTCCCACTGCTGGGCTGGGCAAAGGGATTAGGCTATAGTCCACCGCGCTGACCTAGTGCGGGTTAAAAAAATATTTTCAAAATTAGGTGCGATAGCTCAATTATTTGGGTAACTAACCCTCTTAACAAGGCTACGTGTTTCCGCTACACATCTAAATAATTGCGTAGTTGTTCCTTTTGTTGAAGGTTTTTTACCATGTAAATTGAGATTTTGTATTTCGAATAATAGAGATTCTGTATACCTACCTACAATACAACTTTGTGTTGTATTAAATTTAATTAATTTAACCGGAGGGCTCTCTATTTGGGGATCAAAGAATTTGCTATTAAACCAATGTTGGCAGTCTTAAAAGTATGTTACCAGAGGGCCAATTTCGATAAAAAAAAATCAATTATAGTGGTTCCGATCAGTGCAGTGAATGTCAAATGCAAAATTTTTGTCAATTTGTCGAGTTTTTTTTCTTACTTACTGCTTTTTTTGTGATTACAGGGTTGATAGTTCCACAAAAAAAGTTGTTCATAATGATGAGTGACCATTGCCCTTTTTTGTACATAAAACTACTTTTACAGTAAGTATATAAAATAAGGTTGTATAAATAATGAACAGTTTTAAATTAAATAATTTTAGCGCAATACCCATTTTGTTGAACACGAAGCGTTTATTTGCACTGCTTTATAGAGCAGTTTCGAGCAAATAAGTTGAGATAGATTTATTTTTAAATTCACATCAACCAATCAACGCTGCATTTAAAATGGGAGCATGATTGTTTATAAGTATCATTTAACACAAACTACTTTAAAATATTACTGTAAAGATATTTTCTTTAAAATGAAACCGCCGATTAATTAATAATACATCGATGTATTATTAATTAATCGAGTAATAATTAATATGAGTTCGTTTTTCTTTAGTGGTTTTTAAGTGTCAAAAAGCTTAATTTTTTCTATATTATCTATTAGTTGCATTACGTACAAAATATTATTATGAGATAACGTTCGGCTTTGACCTTCTCAATACTCAATATTTTATTGCATTCCATAATGTTTTGTACAAGTGGATTATAATTTAAATGTGTTCATTATGGACCCTGTCGGGCACAGCAAAAATGAGGAGAGAGGAAGAGGGTTGAGCAGCAATTTGAATAAATTGGTTGTCCATGAAGTATATGATTACAATGACTGTATAATTATTTATTTATAATCATATATTTTTTATATATTGTATTTATTTGTTTATTATTTATTACTTATATATTTATTGTCAAGTTGTTACAATATTATAGTTTTGTATTTATTATTATATAGTATGTTGCTTAATTATTATACCTTAATTATATTATTATTATTATATTTATTTGTATGTTATTGTATTGATATAGGTAATTTTATTTTGTTTGTTTTTTAGTTTGTAGATTCCGTCTATTTAATGTTTTATGTTTTGTCGGGCTTATCTTCAAATATTCTGAAATTGTGTAATAACATTTAGTTATTAGGAATCGCTTTAATTTATTGATAAATAAATATACTGGTTCATTTTTCGTCTGTAATGGATTTAGGTAATTTATTAAATATCTTTATTGGCATAACCAAAGGGCTAGACGAGTGTATTTTAAGTTAAGATGTTGGTAGGTTTAATCTATTTTTGTGTCTTAAAGTATATTTTGTTTGTTTTTCTTCACGTGTGTTATAATACTCTGGGTATTTTCGGACAAATTTTCAGATTTCTAAAATGTATAAGCATGGGACTGTGAGGATTTTGTGTTGTTGAAAAAGTGGTTTACAGCTGTCTGTTTTTGGTAGGGTAAATATAGCATCCATGCAATTTCCCCATAGTATGATTCCGTAGTTAAGCCATGCTTGGGCATACGCATAGTAGGTGACGAGGGCAGTTTGCAGGTTAGATGTTTTTTTGATTTCCCGTAAGGCGTATGAGAATTTGGAAAGTTTTGCTCTTATTTTTTGTATGTGGGATTTCCAGTTTATATTGTGTATGAACCCTTCATGAATCCTTATACTGTCCCACTGCTGGGTACGAGTTTCCTCTCACAGAATAAGACGGATTAGGTTATAGTTCACCACACTGGCACCAATACTACGCTGGCAGACTTCACACGCCATCGATTCACAGGTTTAAGCGGGTGATAATTAATTATGGATATTTTATTAGCGAAGGAAAAATTCGACCGCGAGCAGGATTCGAAACTGCGTTTTTTGTTTAGGTTAGGTTACTTTCTGGTCATTTGATGTACGTCAGACGCTATGACCAGAAAGCCATCGTGACTCCTATCCACCAGATCGAAGGTTCGCTAAAAAGTTTTAAAATCTTAGCATGGAAAATGACAAAATGTACAAAAAGAAAACTTTACTTACATACTTACTTATCGGTTTATATTAGAAACTTGCACAAGACAAATTGTTTGTTATAAATAATAATAGGTACGTTAGCCTGAACTTGCAACAACACATCACTAATCAAAATTATTTGCAGTAAACTTAGTGTCCATGGAAACTTCTAGATAGTCCTTAGAAACTGGTTGTTATTAACTACAGGACCTGCTTCAGAAGGAAGTTCCGCTATTGGAAACTGTAAGGATAAAGCCCTCTTATTAACCGACTAGTAGGTCACTGCCAAGTCATAGGTCTAGAGTCGAAGTCATGTATCTGCAGGAAAGGTGTATCATTATGGTTTACATACATACATACACTCACGCCTTTTTCCTATGGGGGTAGGCAGAAACTAAAGAACGCCACTTGCTACGATTCTTGCATACTTCTTTTGCTTCGAACACATTCATACATCTTGTTATACACACACGCCGGTTGAGAGCACCACGGACCTGACCATTTTGAAGAACCTCACCAATAAGATCGGCGTCAGTTTTTCTAGGGTGTCCCCTCTCGGCGGTCCCACTGATATTCGTGGTTTATTCTTTAAAAACCCCGTTTTAAGTTTTAAGTGCTGTTTCTGCCACATATCTTACTTTTTTAATAACCGTTATCATCACGACTGTATTCCCGAAGGGTTAGGCAGAAGTCTACTAATCACAAAACCTATGTTTCGGTCCCATGTAGGTAATATTAGTAATTACCGTTAACTGGGCACAGATCCAAAGTCCGAGTAAACTACTGAGAATTCCATTGTCAAATCCAATAACACTTTGCTCGTCACGGGAATCGAACCCAGGACCTCTTAATTCTTTTCTATCGTAGTATAGTCAGTCATGTTTCCAGCCACCAGGTTTATATTCCTTTAAAAGCCTTTTTAAAATGTGCTGTTTGTGCCGCATATCTTACATTTTTAATGAACATTATAACTGTATCTCCAATCAATATATTACTGGCTCTTTGTTCCTCTCATAAGGGAAAGCGTAAACGGCGCAAATATTTTACTCTTAATATGTCATTTATCAGTTTTATGGGTGCCCTACTATTATTGTGGTTGTGGGCCCGAGGTCGGGCACCCCTGCGGTTATGGGATGATGGACAGACCGTATTAGAGGAGTTTGAAGATGTTTATGTCTCAAATTGTTTCTCGGCTGCAACCCTGGAGCGTGGCCCAGCATCTGCATTGAGTGCGTTCCATCACAAGACCCTCAGGTTTTTAGTATTTATATAATTAAAGTAGATTCTGCCCGCGACTTCGTTCGTGGAAAAGTTATTTTTAATTATCGTTGTAATTTGGCTAATTAACTCAAAATATTTATAAATTACAGATTACTAGCTTTCCGCCCACGGCTTCGCCCGCTTGGTTTCTTGGCTTTTCTGTGCTATAATATATGAAGAACCGCTCGACCAATTTTCTGCAAACTTCACATAAACCATCTACTAAATAGTCCGAACAAAGCCTAAACATTTGGTTTGGATAGGTGAGCCCGTTCTTGAGTTATAAAATTACAACGAAAAGTGGCGTTGACTTTTATATAATTACTAGATGACCCAGCAAACGTTGTTTTGCCATAAAAAAAAAATTTAGGGGTATGAAAAATAGATATTGGCCTATTCTCAGACCTCCCCAATAAGCACAAAAAATTTCATCAAAATCGGTCAAGCCGTTTCGGAGGAGTATGGCAACGAAAACTGTGACACGAGAATTTTATATATTAGATATTGATATTATTCTGATGTATAAATAATAATACTGTAAAGTTTAATCAAAATCCGTTCAGTAGTTTTAGCGTAAGAGTAACAAATATCCATCTATCCATCCATCCCCACAATTTTTCACATTTATAGTATTAGTAGGCTGTAGGATAGGATAGTGATCTATTTAATTGACTAAATGACTAGAAACAAAACGAAATGAGAGAATGATTCGAGCGGATATATTATTATTATAGTAACTTAGCCGTGTGTGATACCTTAAGATATATTATGTCCAGGCATTTTAACATAAAATATTAAAGTATCTTCACCGTCTGTGACGCCCTTTATAGTTTTCTAAAAACATTTAAACCAAATAGAATATTGTCTTCACTCTTCCGGCAACGGTACAGTTAGAAAAACAAAACAGCTTCACATTACAAAAGCCGTTACCCGGCAACCGACATCACTTACAAGACACAAAACACGCGCCCGAAGGCGGCAACTGAAAGCAGATCACGACTATTAATATATCCTGTGACCCGTGTTTTTTCCTGTTCCCCTTGCTACGAATAAATATATAAAACCTTTATATTACACACGTTCGGAATGGTGTGCCAATTATTTTGATATTTTATAGTTCAAAGGGCGCAGATACCTTCTTAATGCTGCTTATTTTTATTGATTATTTATTTTATGGTATTGAAATGAGACTTGTAGCGACATTTCACGCTACATGGAACTACGAACAAATCCTGAATCGCGCAATCAACATTCGCAACGCAAGTTGCATCAGACGCACGACATCAACCGTCATGCCGTGGCCCGTCAGGAAAAAACACCCGCTTGGTCGGAGGATCCTCCCCTTGGTTAGAGAGGCAACACACCTTGCCTCTCCACAGACTTATGGAACTGCTCTAAATTCTAGTGTAATGTAGTTCAGTAGTCTAAACTCGTCCTATGTAAGTAAGGGGAAAAGCCTTTTGCCGTGAACGTGCCGGGCACAAATCCAAACTCAGAGTTGCTACTGAGAATTTAATTGAAAAATCTTATAACACTGCTCGACCTGCGAATCGAATCCAGGACCTTTAGAGTAGCAGTCGCGCTTAGGAATACTAGACTAACGACGTTTTTAATTATTTTAATTTATTAGAAGTGTGTCTGTCCAACTGAATACCTACATTTATTAGTAGGTATTCAGTTATTTTTTAAGTAGTTGTATAATCATCAACCCATATCTTATGTATTATAAGTATGTATTTACAAAAAAAGTATATAAGTATTATATCCATTGTCTAGTAACCATAGTACAAGCTCTGCTTAGTTTGGGACTAGATGGTGTTGTGTAAAATGTCCCAAAACTATTTATTATTTATATTATTATTTATTATATACTGTCCTACTGCTGGGCACGAGTCTCCTCTTACAGAATGATAGGGATTAGGGTATAGTTCACCACGCTGGCCTAGTGCCGGATCGCAGACTTCATACGCCGTCGAGAAAATCTCTTAAGGCATACAGGTTTCCTCACGATGTTTTCCTTCACCGTTTAAACCAGTGTTATCACTCGCTTAAATGGTAAAGTAGAGAGAGAGATTTTCTTAATGGCGTGTGAAGTCTGCCAATCCGCACTAGGATACAGTACTGTGGTGGACTGTAGCCTAATCCTTCTCAATGCGAAAGGAGACCCGTGCCCAGCAGTGGGACAATATATTATATGTTGATGATCATGATTGTGATATACACACAAACCATTCGTCACCCATCCACAGGCTGACAGCGGCTAGCGCAGCTTAACCTTGCAGATCAGGGTAGTTATTCCTTAGCCTCGAGCCCAAGAGCTATAGAATATCATAATGATGAATTAAAATATACACCTACTTTAGTCAGCTTCTACAACTTTGCATTGATTTCACTCAATGTCCAATTCTGTGTTTTAGGGTCATGACATCTGATTATATGAAGATGCTGATAGTAGTGGACGCAAGATAACCTTTACATGTCTATCGTGAATTAAAATACTGATTATTAAACGATTTACTGACCCACTGCTGGGAGCGGATATCTTTTCAGAATGAAAGAAGGAACGAAAAAATAAAGAAAGAAAACTTTATTTGAACTCGTTCAGAAATCAAGCAGACACCTTAGTAAATTTACTACAGCAACCCTGTACGAGTTGTAAATGGAACCTTATCTCAGTAAAATGGTGTGACATTAAAAAACAATGCCACAGCGCTGGTATTCTGATAGGACCATTTTTTTTTTTATGTGAAAGGGTGGGCAAACGAGCTGACGGATCGCCTGATGGTAAGCGATTACCGCCGCCCATGGACACCCGCAACACCAGAGGAGTTTCAGGTGCGTTGCCGCCCTTTTAAGGGGTTTGGGCCTCCGGTATCCTCACTCACTCGACGAAACACAACGAAAACGTTATTTCACGCCGGTTTTCTGTGAGGCCGTGGTATCAGTATCATAATCAGTGATGCCAGGGCAGCCACGACTGCGACCGTGATATAAAAAAAGTAATTATAGATTCTTTAAACATCTATGTTTTTTATTGTCGTCGCCGAAAGGATATACTTTTACTCATCATAATCAACAATTTCTTGTATGGGATCAACCACGAAGTGCAAACAAACAGCTACATCCTACATTAATTTGTCGAGAGACCTGAACTTTTTTCTAAGAAACAGCTCTTCTTTTGTCAAGATTTCAGACTTAGTCCCACATATTGAGTAGAAATAATATTGAAATAATGGTTTCCTTTCGGCTGTGAGACAAAAAAACGGTGTATACGTACTTTCACATTATTATTTAATATATCTAGATTATAACCGTATAAAAATATATAATATATAACCATAAGTAACTAAAAATAATTTATTTATCGCGACTCCATGTAAATAATTCGTCGTTTCTACATCATTTTGTCTATTGCCATCATAGATAAACAATTAATTCATATAGGTTATAGCTAACTACGTCGGGGTCATGGCGACCCTGTGATCTCAACCATAGAGCAAGGGAAAGCCCTGATTTTAGTCGGTACAAGTTCGTCATAACATGGAACAGCTGCCACCTGGGGACGTAGCAGGGTATGTCAGACTCGTACCGAATAAAAACAGCACTTGCTTTTCTTGCCCTATAGTGGCCATGGGTGATAGACCATAGTCCAGCGTTCGTAGTACTTCTGAGTACCCTCGTAGGTGGTAGGCTTTGCATCCTCGGAAAGTTGTAGTCTGCCGCCCGTAGGCCACAGATCATGGATGCTAGAAGTCTGTTTGTGCCCTCCGGCTCCCGATGCATGTACTGTGGATCGGGACCGCCACCTTTTTTTTTGTTTTTTTTTTTCGGGTAGGGAAATGCTCTTTATGCCGCCTCGCTCGGGGATCGGGACGGTTATATCGCTCTCCAGCCAGTTGACCAGCATACCGACTAGAATTAGCACCACTACCACCTTCCACATAGTATTTGATCTGTTTACCGATAATCCGTGACTATTACAGCACACCACCCAATACAATTAATTGTGTACGTAGAAGAAACATACGTACAGCTATCTAAACGTATCTGTACCCTTAGTTATTAAAGGAAATAACTGAGTAGAAAATCCTTGCACAAAAAAGAATCTCAGAGTATAAAAATATATTATTGTAGTAAATAACGAGAGTTGAGAGTTCCGCTTACACATGTGTGTCTTTTAATTACACACACTTAGAATTTATTATTAAAGTGCACATTTCCTTTATGTGGTTCTCTGAATTTATTTGAATGTTTTGCTTTTACAAGTAATTCTGTGTAAGTGAAGACACCGCTCCTTATTTTTATGGACTTTTTCTCTTAGTGTTAGTCCTACAATGAACATAAGTTACGTCGGCTTCCCCTGTCAGTGATAAGTTTAAGGATTTGTACTACGGGACTTTTTGGGGTTTTGGTTTTTTAAAGTACCTACGAAAAAGGAGGTTGTCAAATTGAAAAATGAGAATAAATCTGGATTTACCCGGACTTGTCTAGAATTATCCAAGCTGAAATCCCATAGAAAAAATAACTTTTAGTTTACATTATCAAAAATAGCTAAAATCTTTTCAGCTGTTCTCAAGTGATGGCTTACCAAAGACAGAATTTATTTTTTATAGATTTACCATCCCACTGCTGGGCATGAGACTCTCAGAATGATAGAGGTTAAAGTAAAGTACACCCCGCTGGCAGACTACACGTGATCAAGAAAACCTGCTTCCTCACGATGTTTTATTACACAGTAATACCTATATTTATCTTAACCTGGTAAAGAACGATTTAAAAACAACACACAATCAAAAACAATTGTTACAACCCTCTGGAGGGTCACCTTTCTTTAATGAATTAAATAATATAAACAATAACGTCGGCAAGTGTGTTTCATTTTGAACACTAGTTTTCTCTATCGTGAATGCGTTAGCAAACAGCAATTCTTAAAAAATACCTGTCTAGATTATATCACATGTATTTATATACTGAAGTTCACTACAGTCATTAGTTTAAGCTGAAACCTATAAGATTAAATATATTACCAAAAACCTCATATAACGAGACTACAAAATTAATAACATGAACAAAAAGTTCTTTTGATTTATAGTTGTCCAAAAGTGGCTATGAGCTTAATTTGCTTTACTTTTATATCTGAAAAAGCTTGTTTAAAATACACGTCTGTACCTTCAATAAACACCTCTACACGCCTAATTAGGTACGTAGGTACAGAATCATTCAAACAGAAAACACCAGAACAGCAACACAGTGGTCGTAATTTTCGTACAATTGACTTGCAAATCGTTAAATCGAACCTAAACTGGCGGTACACGTACAAACAACGCAAAATGAGGATTCGTGATACGTAAGGCATAACTGGCGTTTGGATAGACAATTGTCATTTAAATCCACCCAAATGAATCGTTTTGGGTACTATTCTCTGCGGGGGTGTCATAAAACCACAGTTTACCAAAACCTTTAAAGGATATTCTACAATACACCCAGTGTAACCGCAAAATATGTACCAAATTTTGTAGCATGTGGCACTCTGAAATCTGACGTCCTAGTCAGGTAGCGATCCCAACTTTCAGTACTCGACTGGCCTCGGGGGAGGGTAGACGTTGTGCGCGCGGTTTTGCCGCCTAATTCCAAATTCGAATTCAGATCGTTTGATGTTATCGTCTTTAGAATGTTGAAGTGGCATCGCTTCGTTTAATAAGTTCTGATATTATTATTTTTTTAAAGTGTGAAGTGGATTGTATTAGTGTTAAAATGTTAACGAAAGGAGTTCTAAAGTTTTTTTGTTTGTTGGTGACATTTTTTGGGGGTAAGTTTCAAATTTATTGTGTAATTTAAGATTAAAGTATTCTTCATTAATTTTCAATTTGTTGTCGTTAACTAGGTTGTGAAAAATGGGAAATCGAATTACATCGTCTTTGTTTTTATTATTGAAATCTATTGACTCGTGATAATGAAATAAATTGACGCTTAATTTTGTCTCTGATAACAGTGACATCACAAAATACCGAACGTGAGTGCCAACAATTATTTTTTTAATTTGAATTTCGCGTTGAAATTATAACAGTTATTTTCCATTTCATTTTCCAGATATTTTGATTTTATTTTACAAACAAAGTTTATATGCTAAAAATACAGTTCTTATAATATACGGTAAGAGCTAAGTATAACTTTTTTTAAATTCGCTTTTTCTGTGACATTATTTATATAAAAACGGATCCTCCAGAGAGGCGCAACAATTCTATCTTCAATTATATCTGCTAATTGATCCTTGACATGTCGATATAACACTGACCTTGATATTAGAGGAAATTCATTTTCTGGTTTCCTAGTTTCGAAATTTAAAAACTTACAGCATCTACATGTCAGAATCCGGATATGACGACAGTTTCATCGGAAGACGACCGGTTATTGAAATGCTCCGAGTTCTCATACGATACCGTAGTTGCAAAACTTTATGGAATGCAGAATATAATTAGCATTGCGAAGGGCATTAGATATTTGATTACGATATTCGACACCAATACTATTAAAAACACTAAGAATGTGTCCTTATTCTCCCGCATCCTCTTTTATCCCAATTTGCTTGCTTCGGCACAGTATCTCTTTTTTTTTCATACATAGCCGTCATCCACCTTCCGTACCATATCGTCTTTCACATGATCCATTATTTTTTTCTTTGGTTTCGTTCTTTTTAAATATACATTCAAGTTTCTTCCACATTTGTGTTGTCCTTTAAGATCTGCAACATTGTAATAACATCAACAGATTACTTTGCCCTTCTAAGTACGGGTCTTCTCTCAGATTGAGGGGGATTAAGGCTAACTATATATACGATAGTAGACCGAGACAAAATCAGAATAAGATTTAGATTTGTTATAAAAATAAATAATTGTTAGACATTATATAAAATAATATGCATTAATAATCCTTGCACTTATCCCATAAATTTTGCATGCCTCAATTGGTAGAACATAGTGAACTTCGCATTTACTCAACATCTTGCATTGTAACATAACTGTAACCTGTGTTCAGCAATAAAGATTTGATTTGATTTATTTTATAACTAGAAGTCTAATTCTGTTTGTTAAAAAAATTTCAAAATATAATTCCGGTCTAATATCAATGATTTAATATAAAATATGTCACAAATGTCAACTTTGGGCCCATTTCATGTCAATTTTGATTTCAAGATTACTTGTTCCCGTTTCAAATCACTTTCTACTATAACAGAATACTATTTGACAGGTACGAGTACGTCACTGAGACTATTATTATGTTTTCTATAACTACCTACATAATTTGGTCTTGAGATTATAATGTAAAGACCTGAATAATGTAGGGTAAATAATTTTATTCATTGACCATTTTGATCCTTTAGTCGTCTCTTGACAGTGTCGTACCTACATCTGGAAAATGGATTACATCATCAAGCCTTTTCACCTCGTCCGACAGATTTACTGAGTGTCGGACAAAGGATTTGAGAAGGGAACTGACTGACGAGTGTTAAATGTTCTGCGTCAGAGCTTGTCTGGGACTTTTATCTCTAAATAGTGACTTGAATGTATTTAAGCGTTACCTTTAAGGTAAGCTCTGCTCATGCTGCAGAGTTCCTCTGGAGTGGTACAGTCAGCAACGAAAGACGCTGAACATGTTGCAATATTCAATACGATCTTTAATAGGTATGAAGTTACTGACCTGTGAAAGTTGTGCGAAATCATTGCATAGATGTTAAAATATTTAGTTCACCTTAATAAAAAAAAACCTGCACCATGTTTTAAAAATTTAGCTGTGTTCAGCGACGTATTGCCATATTTTCTGTGGGCAAGCAATAACGTGCCAACATTATTTTGATTCGGTTTGAAGGGTTATGCAGCCAGTGAAATGACTTGGCATATTTTTTGAGACTTATATAAGATCCGATGACAAAGCACGAGTGATGCTACTGGAGTTGCTGACGTCTATAAGCTGTGGTTGCCGCTTACCATCAAGCCTTCGGTATACTTGCTTTTTTATACTACTAAGGTCGCAAACAAGTGTATGGTCCACCTGATGGTAAACGGTTATCGTAGCCTATAGACGCTTGTAATACCAGGGGTATTACTTGCGCGTTGCCGACCCTTTCAAACGAAAGAAGAATAGTTGGTTTGGCAGTATAAGGGTCAAAGTCCCCCCACTGCCAACACAATGTTTCTTCGTGGAGCACTGGCAACCTTGCTCACCGTAAGAAACACAACACAACTCAAAGCAGTGTTATTTTACTTCGATTTTCTGTAAGGCGGAGGTACTTCCCCAGTCGGGCAGCTCCAATTTGAGTGGAATTACTCCCACTATGCCCTACCTCTGCTTGTCATATTATTACATTAAAATACCTATATTTTTGTATGTTTTTGGCAAAAACCTATTGACTGATAGCAACTACTAATAGACAGATTCTATGATGGAACACACAATTTTAGTATTTCCATAGTATCTTTCCACATAAAGATGACTTTTTGGCGACAGTCTTACTTATCTTATTCTTTCTGGTCTTCGCTAGCCAGTCAGGAGGACTGAAGTGCCCATTTTTGATGATTCACAAACATAGGACTCTCCCATTATAACTTGACCTCTAAATGTACGAAAAGCCTATACAATGCAAGCTCATTTTATGTTGGAAATATGTGGCCCATTGTACAACCATGTTGGATGCTACCATCAAGTATTCTGGGATTTGTTGTTGGAGCCAGAATTTCTTCCCAGCGTGCGGAGAAGCAGTTTTGGGTGCAAAGCTTTTCCTTCTGAGTGGGTTCACCTACTTCATTATCTAGTTATTTTATATTAGGGATGGGTTGTATGCCGTGCCTCGCAGCCGTTCAGTTGTACGACTAACTACTGATATTCAGCCGCATTAGGTTTGACTCGAAACCAACTCCAACGTACTAGGGAAATGTTGGGCAAAAAGTATATATTTGACCTTTGTGATCAAGAGTCGAGAAAAGCTTTTTAACCTCATTCTCGTATCGATTAATTTAAGTATTAACTTTCAAGCGACTTACAAAAGTTTATCAACCATGAGCTGATTGCAATTGAATGCTTCTACATAATTAAAATGTTATGAAAGGTTTATTGTGTTAAATCATGTAGGAAAACTGTTTACTAGTTGACCAATGAATTCTCGTTTCACCCGTATCCCAAAGGGCTATTTGAAATAAAAGGTAGACTATGTCCTACTCCCAAGTCTAATCTATATCTGTACCAAATTTCATCAAAGTCGCGAAAGCGTAACAGACAGAGTTACTTTCGAATTTATAAGTTAAGCAGGGATTAGTAAACCATTATTAAGCAATTAAAAAATAAACATTAAACAACAGTTTTGAGAATCTGAAGATGGTTGTCCAAAGGAATGGCAGGCTTGTATGGCTTTCGTACCAGTAATAAAATTTCGTGTTTTGTGATATTTTTTGTTTTAATTGGTAGTTAATATGATAGACGAGCCCTTTTTAAATTCTTAGATTTTTCGAACTTGGGACGTAAAAGTTATAACCAGTTTTAATTTTTAAGGTTATGTACTAGTGTCCCAATATAGATTGTTAGTAGGTACATAAACATTGCTTTTGTGATACAAGTTAATGTTCTAAATTGCTTGTTGCTATCTTTGTAGTGTTTTACTTAACATTAAAGGGATTAATAATATCAATATACGCGATAAAATCCGTAAAAGTAGTTTTATTTCAACGTTAAGTAGAGGTTTATTAATGTACCTGTAAAGGTTGCCTGGAAGAAATCGCAGACCGCGATAAAACCGCCCATTGTATGAATATTGTCTTCAAATACAAAATGTATGTGTCTTTAAACTATTAATTACTTGCTGTACAATAAAGTATATATAATATAATAAATAATGTTAACTCGTCCCATGTAGTAGAGGAATAGCCTATTGCTGTAAAACCGGGCACAAATTCAAACTCCGAGCTGCTACTGAGGATTTCATAGAAAAACACAATAACACCGCTCAAACTGGGCCTCAAACCCTCTGTCTGGTGATGTAGGCGTACTTAGACCGGTATGAAAAGGATCTCCCTTTTGGGCTCAGAATTTAAAACTTCCTCGCTACAAGTTGGAAGAAGCGCGTGTTGCAAAGCTGGAGATTGACTGACAATTTGAAGGTTATGTAACATTACATCCTTCATCAGATGACCAGAAGCAGGGAGGGATTCCATCCCTTTGTCGTAGATATTCCACTTATACACACGAAGCATTTTGCTTCATCCTTTAGGTATCATGTGAATGGCCAGGGAGTGGAATTCTCTGCCAGCTGTTGTGTTTCCCGATACATATAATTTAGGAACGTTCAATGCGCGAGTGTACAGACATTAGTTGAGTTTGCATGCTACATCCTCAGCAGCATCGTTATTTACTATCAGGTGAGGTGTTGCCATACGCACTCAAATGCATAATAAAAAGCGAGCATTCGTATAATCAATACAGCGAATCGAGTCAGTTGCCGGTTACAATTGTCACACAACACGCTCCTTCCGAATGTTACATTACGATAAAATTTTCATGTCAGTCGCCAGCTTATAGTCAAAAAACTTAGCACGCTTGATGGGAGCATTTAATGGTCCGCTACCGGCACCAAAAAGTTCTATATTGAAATAAAACTACTTTTTACGGGTTTTATCGCGTATATTGATATTATTATTCCCGACGTTTCGGACCCTTTACAGCGTCCATGGTCACGGGTAGACTTAGGTGGTGGGCGTCTTGATGATATAATTACTGACAGCTACCCTACATTTTTTATTGTTACATGATCAATGACATTTATTACTAATTATTAATTAAAACTAGATGGAGCCGGCATTTCCTAGCTGACGACCTCTGAGAAGAAACGCCGAAACAAACTCAGAGAATCATGGTCTCTTTTAAAGTAACAATATTCAATAGTCATGTTTTAGTTGTTAATTATTGGCAGTCCGATTCACGCAGCACGAGCTCACAGTGTCCTTTGGTCTTGCAGTTGTAGGCCTGGATTTTGGTTTAATATAATCTATAACAGGATTCCAAGTAGGTGGTAAGACCCAGTCATCTTCTCTATTGAAATTTGGATGTTTTTTTAATTTCAATAGCCTCACGAATCATCCTGGGTAGGTATCGACTTTTCTTCGTAAGGATTTGTGGTTTATCAAATCTGATATAATGCTGGGCCTTGTCAAGAGTATGTTCACAAACTGCTGACTTCTTAGAACGGCGGTATTTGACATCGGCGATGTGTTCTTTTACGCGGATCCCTATGCTTCTTTTAGTTTGGCCTATATATGAGAGACCGCAATCACAATCAGGCTTGTATACGTCCGCATCTTGTAGAGGTATATGGCACTTGACAGATGGTAAGAACTGACTGATCTTCTTCAGCGGCTTGAAGTATGTTTTAATTGAAGCGCGCTTCAAGATGTAGCCAATTTTGTCGGTGACTCCTCTAACATATTGTAGTACTATAGTCTCATGACTATATTATACGACTATTGTTATATTCATATATAACAATACGATAATATCAATACCTGTTACTTTGATTGACTTTAACAATTTATATTAGTTGATATTGGAAAGCAGATAACAATGAACGTAGGTGGATTAAACAAAAATATTTTTTATTTTATTTACCAGTAAACAAAATGACTTAGACATATTTTATTTTTTACATTTGGACTTGTGAAGTCATTCGTACAAAAATATACTCCGTAAACAGTAAATAAAAACGGATCATGAAATTAACAATGGCGTGAAAATAACGAACTGCTACCGTACGGAACTGGTTGTTAAATACTCGTAATATACGTCGTGGTCTAGTACTGTCTTTAAATGGATTGCTTTTAGAATATGAAATAAAAAGGTCGAAAAAAAGAGCGTACTTACCGCTCTTTTAAGAAGTAATGTTTTTTTTATACCATAAGGGGGTAAACAAGCACATAGCCATCCTTAGCCTATAGACGCTTGCAACACCAGGAAGGCTACCATCAACTTTACAATAACTATTCAAACGCGAGGCAGTTGAGTTTAGGTGCCTAAATTGAATCGCTTTCTATCATACCATGACATTCTTAAAGTTGAACCGAGTTTGAATCGTTATTAGTGAATGAATGACCGATGTTTGTCTCTGATCGGCATTTAAAACGCCTTTTGTGTGAAAGTGACAGAGCTATAACCGTACCATATAAGTGTGTCTCTTTCTCACAAGATTGATGGATACATTCAAAAACTAATATGCCATAACTTTTTCAACTTTACCGGTTTTTAAAAACAAGGAAGAAAGTACTTATAAATTAGAAATTAAAGAAAAACCTTAGTGAAAAAAATACTACAAAATCAAAATAGACATTATTTTGTTTATTACCTATTAATTTAACAAAAATAAAACGTTACTTGTGATGTTAACTAATATTGTGTGTGAGAATATTTGAACGTACTTTCTTGTTATAAAAAAAGATGACGGTTGTCGGTTCAGTATGTCAAATTGTCAATTGTCAGTCTTGTGTTAATGTCAATTGTAATTTTTGCGGCAAATTTAATTTTAATATTTCATTAAATTAGAAGATTACTTTCACTTCTGGAGCAGACTCAAAAAGTATATTGGCAAGTGTGACATTGCCCCCCACATCCCAAGAATTTGTGGCACCTATTCCGGCTTTCCAACTGCTACCATACCGGTCCCGTGGTCTCTTCCACCTCCGACTACCCCGCCAGCACCGAGCTCCCCAACTAGTGCAGCCAGTACACACCAGCGCAGGCGGCGCGGGCGCGCGCTTCAAAGTCCCCGCTCGGTGCCGCGCAGCCGGCGCCGCCACATACACCGTCACGAGTTGCCGATTACAATGGACACTGCTCGGCGGTCTTTAATACAAATATCAGAGCAGAGGGTCACCGAAGATAGACGGAGGAATGATTTGCTGGAGTCTTTGGTACAGGAAATCAAAGAAATTAAAGAAATACTGAGTACAAGGTGCTTAAAACGTTTAATAAAATTAATTTTCAACCAACAAGGTAGAATTTATAAAATAACAATAAATTCAAAGATAATAGAGTCGCCTACTCATTCCCCCATATCCCTATAATCTATCTTGCTTTGAGCGCGTCTGGACAGGTTTGCTTATTAGCATGCTACATGCTATTATCGATCTAGCAGCAGATGTGTGTGCACATACGACTTCGCGCCAAAATTTTGCTGGGGAGACGAAAAAGAGAACGAGCTTGTTATTAAATAGCATGTGTGTTGATAGCAATGCTTTGAGCATTCTTATTGAATTTTTTAAGCAAATGTATACAGCTGAAGAGCATGCTAGTTTTACGCATCATAATAAGCATACTATTTTAGTAGCATGTCTATCTGTACCATAAGGTTATTTCAAAAATGTAACTATAGTAAAAAAAAGACTTAAATTTAATGAAGGTACAACTGTCAGGCTTCCCGCGCTGCCATCAACCGACGCATGAGAGCAGCTCTGGTGGACTGCCCCTGTTGCAATGCCTGGTTATGATGGTCCACATCTCTACCGTCACTATGATGAACCTGTATATCGAACTCTCGCGCAGGTTCTTCCTCTTCAAGTGTCTGCTTAGGCATTTACAATAGATGCAGCCACCTCAGGCTTGTAGTGCAGCACCCTATGCACCAACAGACACCGAAAACGTGCTTTGAGAAGCCCTATAGTCCTCTCAACTATATTTCGTGTCCGAACGCATATCGGTGTAGTGTCGCTCCGGTGTGCCCGGCGCCGCGTCCATTGCACTACGGGTGTCATCATCTTTCTCCTCACGGGATATCCCGAATCACCTGTGGAAGGCCACTTAACATGTCAATGATAGAAACATAGCAATCAGCACATTGATGATTTCATGGAAATAATTAAATTTGTTTCTGTTAGCAACTATTTGAGTATATTACTTTAATAATTTCGTACTTCAAATAGCTCAAATATATTAGTTTAGTTGAAAATTACTGAGCCCTTTGGGGTTGAGACTAGTCCAAAGCTGGAATCCACACTCATTATTTGCATTGCAAATCTATTAAAAAAATCTACGATAAAGTTTCACAATTCAAGAAGTTCACTGTTTTCATAGCACATGGAAATTATAATGAGGTTTTCTGCCTTTTACTTTAACTGCCTATGATATTATACATAATTCACTGAAAATGTTTCCATAGTATCAGAGTGAAGGAGTAAGAAATAACCAGACACTTTCGAATTTATTATAATTAAGTAATAGATATAAATCTGCTAATGGTGAAGGAAAACATTGTGAGGAATTTAATGCTGCAGTTACTTGAGCCAGTGCTGAAGAGACTGTCTGTTGTGCCATGGAATACGCACCAATGTCTCCAATATGCCTCTGATAGCATCCAGTAGCATAAAATGACAGAGCAGTCAAAATGTTGATAAGTATAGTCATTTCGAATATTACTTATGTGTAGTATTAAAAGTACCTAACAATCGAAATATAATGTTACTTTTAATAATGAAGCTATAGTCTCTAAACTTTAGTAACACGAAAAACAATGTTGAAACTTACCTTTTCTTCTACTGACAAATCACAGGCTTTTACAGGCTCTAAACATTGGTCTTAACTCTTCGCATAGATCGAGAATCAGTGGCTTAGAGAGCCGGTAACGACGTATAAATTCTTGATCCTCCAAAAGAAACGGGTTGGATTGGTAGCGTGTTATGCGTCTGTTGTATTTTTTAGCCGAATTGTTAGCGTAATCACTCTCTAAAAATTCGAGCAGAATCAATTCATCCGACATCTGTAAAATAAGGTGATTTATGTATCTGTTTATATTTTAACTGAAAATTACAGTACCGAATAACTATTTAAGTTTAGTACTTACGTTACCTTTTCAAATCTCAATGAAATTCACAACTTATTCTTTTTATTTCACTCAACTATTCAATATAGGCTGCAAAAAGAGTAACTTTTATTGAATCGTGAACTTTGACAGTCCAGCGTCTCAGTTTAGGTTTAATTATGAGGTCATGGTATCGATTAAACGAATGAAATGAGCATTAGCGACGCAACTTGACAGTGAAACGCTGTCAAAGTTTTGGGCGTAAAATCAATCGCAATTATGACGTGGTGGTACGAATAAGCAAAACAATTCAATTTAGGTCCTAAATTGAATCGCGATAAGAGGTCGTGGTAAGCCTCCAGGGGTATCATTTGAGCGTTGTCGACTCTGTAAAATAAAAGAGAAACAGTTGTGTTGGTCTCTTATACTGATAAGAGACCAAGTCCCTCTGCCGACACAACGTTTCCTCGCGGAGCACTGGCTACCTAGATAGCTTTGATATGGCCATGATGACACTCCAATTCGAGTTAGAAAAACAGTGAAGGAAATATTTTAATAGAAGGAAATATTGTAGGGAGGCTCGCGGGGAGTATGTAATTGAGTAACTAAAACAACGTCTTCCCGATACAACATATTTTTTAATACTAATCAAATATTATGAGGAACTTCGATGGAAGAGAAGTCGGAATACCCTAGATTAGGTAAACTAGGCCACCGTGGTGCAGTGTAGCCTAACCTCTATCTCGTGATCGTTTTCATAAGATTCTCTCATGCATCCAGGATAAGATTTAGCTCTCTTTTTTATTTTATTTTTAATTATTCTAAGAGAAAAACCAACAGTGGGACAGTTTTAGTTGTTCTTATGTTATGAACATAAGTGTTTGTGTTTGTCTGGGTGTTTCTTGTATGTACTTATTATTTACAAATTAAAATACTGTGACAATGGATATACCTACTATATACGTTTAAACATTTACGAGCTTGTACTATGGGTAGGTACTAACCTACTTGTATAAGCTCTGCTTAGTTTGGGACTAGATGGTGCCGTGTAAAATAATTGTCCCAAATATTTATTATTAAGTCGCGTGTCCGAGCAGGTCAAAATTTTCCTTCATCTTCTAAATTTACGTTGACGTCGTTTTTCCTTCGCTAAAATAACTTTATAATATTAGCATGGAAAATGCTAAATAATATAAAAATACAAAAAGGTTGGGGATACCTGGTGGTCCATATTGCTATATCTTTCCCTCTGAAGTTTACTATTCTGTTTGTATTCAATCTGAGCCGGAATTCTATCCGCATTATGGTTATTTTAAGCGCTTTAAAAAGGTTTGAATACAGGTAACGGTTTCAAATGAATATTTATGAGTATTATGTAGAGCGGTCGTCATTTTTACACGCTTGTCTAGCTTTTATTCAGTTAAGTATTAAGTGTCTTTTTTGCGTAATTATTAGACCTTTTTGTGAAGTAAAATCACCATTAAGCCTACATTTTTGTTATTTCAAATGTACAAAATAATATGATCTAAAATGGATTTTAAATAAATTATATTTGAATTTGAATATTCCATGACGGGTTTTTCAGAGGTGAATTGATGTACGCCCAATAGAAAAACCAAAAGAAGAACAGAAAGAAACCATACCGTCCTCCGGTATGGTTTCTTTCTGTTCTTCTTTTGGTTTTCTTTACGGTCCTCCGATTCAGGTCCATGTATTACGGGGGCAGCCTATTTGCCATTACCTACCTAACTACAAGCTGTCGATCGATATACGATACCACTAAGGTGGCAAACAAGCATACGGCCCTCCTGATGGTAAGCGCTTACCGTAGCCTATAGATGCTTGTAACACCAGGGGTATCACTTGCGCGTTGCCAACCCTGTAAAACGAAAGAGGAATATATTATGATCCACCTGACTAGCTACCAGTCACCTTTAAGAGATAAATACCAGTATTCTCTGAAGGGTTAGGCAGAGGTGTACTAAATGTACACCCACAGTTCACCAGTATGTTTAGGTCCCATGCAGAAGAGGGCACAACTATCGCCATTAAAATTATTGCCACGAATACAAAATCCGAGCAGTTACTGAGAATTTCTTAGAAATACCGAATAACACTTTGCTCTCACGTTCACGGCTGGGTCAGACTGGATGCGAAAGGCGGAGAACCAGGTGCTGTGGCACGATTTGGGATAGGCCTATGCCCAGCAGTAGACTGCGATAGGCTAATTTGATGATTCTCTCACGTTTATGACCACAAGAACAATGAGGCAGTCGGCTCCAAACAGTTTTGTTGTATTCAATGGAGTGTATAATGGGAGCCAAAGTTCGCGAAAGTATATTTCCAGAATTGAGTGTCCCATCTTAGATCCAGTTTGTGCTTCTCGTCAGGCAAGACAAGAGTCAAACGAATACAAGTGTACAAAAAACAAAAGTAATGATTTTAACATAGCCTCTTAGTTATTTTCTTGGAAACCTCTTAAAAAGCAAGGAGGTTCCTGATTCAAAGAATCATATAATTGAATGCTCTAAGAAACAGAAACAGGAAAACCCTTTCTGTGAACCCTTGTCATAAATGAAAATAAATTCCACGAGTATAAGGCTCTGGTAGCCTTAGAAACAGTTGACTACTTACTGGGAGCCAGGATTCTTTTTTTTAAAACATTGCCCCACACTAGGATTTTCTCCTGTATGTGGTGCGTTTACAAACACAAACTTTCACATACACAAACACCCAGACCCGGAACAACTACAACTACCTGTAGGTCATACAAATATTTTTTCCGTGCCACGATCGAACCCACAACCCGTGGCACAGAAGCCAAATGCTTAGCCGCCAAATGTGTCGTCATTTAATTTAAATTAATTAGTATCCAAGAAAGTTTAAATTAAGCAGTGACAGCTTAACGGTATGACCACTGGACTGCCAAGTGGAAGGTCTCGAGTTCGAACCCAAGGCACGCACCTCTGACTTTCGAATTCATATGTGTATTAATAATTAATTATCACTCGCTTAAACGGTGAAGGAAAACATCGTGAGGAAACCTGCATACCTTAGAGATTTTTCTCGACGGTTTGTGAAGTCTGGCAACCCGCACTAGGCCAGCGTGGTGGACTATAGCCTAATCCCTCTCAATATGAGAGGAGATCCGTGCCCAGCAGTGGGACAGTATATGGGTTGATGATGATGATGATGAATTAGTATCCAATTTAATGCATGCACATTACAAGTTATCGTCATCAACCTATCGACAAACACACCATTCGACACGAGTCTCCTCTCAAAATAACCTAAAGTGGGTTTTCTCAAGATATTTTCATTCGCCGTGTAAGCGTGTGGTAATTATAAATATTGGGAAGAACAATTCTAATTATTTATTATTATTTACTTACATACATACACTCACGCCTTTTTCCCATGGGGGTAAGCAGAAACTAAAGACTTGCTACGATTCTTGCATACTTTTTGCTTCGACCACATTTATACATCTTGTCATACAAACACGCCGGTTGCAAATACTACGCACCTGACCTTTTTGAAGAACTTTCTAGGTCGTCACCTCTCTGATTATTTAAGATAAAAAATAAATAGTCCTCTAATTAATGATAACCTATGTATATTGTTTTGAGAGATCTAAGAGGCGTTGCGTTCCTTGGATTTGAACTCGACATCTCAATAAGCGCCTGATTAGTAGCTCAGTTTTAGTCAGCAGAGTGAGCCGCTAATTTTGTGCTAATTGTGTGAACGTAGCCTTAAGGTGACGCTAAAATGTAGTTAGTAAAACTTTTCTTTTAATCAACCGTTCCAAATGTCTTCGCTTTGCTTGGATCAACGACAAAAAAAAACATTGCGACCTTTCGTGCTCCCAGTTTTCCTTACTCTTACTAATTAAAACGAAATAGAAATTTTCTTAGTCTGTTTCGATAACTCGGAAAAACAGATCCTATCTATACAAACCTTAAGATTTAAAATTAATTGAAGTGGCATGGAAAGTGTTATAGTTACTATGATGAATGACTTTCACTTTTTGAATAATTTTATTATTATTTTAGCTCACTGAAATCAGTGATAACCTAGTGACATTACCTCCAAATATCTCGGTAAAGTGACATTTGGGGGTACCATGTTTTGTTTGTTTATGTGTCCTCTACCCATACCTACATATCACTTTCATAGTGCGCCGCGATTTGGAAAAAAAAAACAAAATGGCGGCGGGTCCGATATGCCAGCTTCCATACGAAAAGGTTCAAACCCCTTTAATATTATTATATCTGTTATTTTATTGTTCATTTCTAGATGTATATTACGTGGTTCCCGATTACACCAGATAATATGTAACAATTATATTTTAATTACGTGATGACAATATTGCAGACCGCGGTTTATGAAATTTGGATGAACGCAGCAAATTGGTTGTGTTTCACTACAAATTATATAAACCAAAATTACAGTTATAAATACCTAAATCGCAATTAGCGATGAAACAAAATTATGATTAGGCTAAAATTCATCTATCTATATGTACATAGTATAAAACAAAGTCACTTCCCGCTGTTTGTCTCTCTGTACGTTGAAATATTTTAAACTACGCAACGGATTTTGATATAGTATAGATATGATTTTGATAATTCCGTCCGGAAGGTTTACTTGTATAATCATCTTCATCATCAACCCATAATACTTTCTCACTGCTGGGAACGGGTCTCCTCTCAGAATGAGAAGGATTAGGCTATAGTACACCACGCTGGTCTAGTGCGGGTTGGCCGACTTCACACACCGTCGAGAGAAGTCTCTAAGGCATAAAGGTTTCCTGACGATGTTGTTCCTTCAGCGTTTAAGCGAGTGATAATTAATTATTAATACGCACATGATTTCGAAACGTCAGAGTTGCGTGCCTTGGATTCGAACTCGAGACTTTTGACTTGGCAGTCCAATGGTCGTACCATTTTTATTATTTCTATTATTATTGGCTAGTTACTATTTCTATTTGTATAATACATGCTTGTTATTTCTACATTGTATCCATGCGAAGCCCGGGCACGTTAGTTTATTTATATTCCTATTGCTAAGTTTTGTGCCATTATTTAAAAAAAAATACAAGTTTTAAAAAAAAAAACTCAAATTTTCCCCCTACTTGGGTTTATAACCTAACACTTAACAACTTCACTGTTAGATTAAGGAAGTACTGAATCAGTTTTTAAAATTTTTGTATTATTTTTTTATCTATTTATCTATGTGGTTTTCCGGGTCAAAAGTAGGAGCAAAAATTAGACCATACAAATATTTATTCCGTGCCGGAAATCGAGTCCCCTTATTTAGAGGCAGTTCGGTCAGCCTCAAGAACCACGCACGAACAATAGCCAGCCATATTCTGAAATTCAATCCAGAATCAACAATTGAAAATTTTTCAAAGACTGCAATACGTCCGCATTGCGAAAGTATTTTGAGATCGGGAGAATTCACCCCTAAATTGTGAATAAAAGATTTTTTTCCCATAATCCACAAAGGCTCCGTACAATCCTGGACAGATTACCATTCCCTTGAAGCGGGTTAAGTGATATACGAAAGGGGGCCATCTAATTAGCGAGGCTTGTCCCCCAACCCTTAAGAGATTTATTTTAACAATGTTGAGTTGTGACGTATTCTTTACTCGTCCGCTGCTGGGGATTTAAAAAAGGTCCCAGGAAAAGTTCCCTAGAAATAAGACGAGGGTACCTATACCTTTATTTGTTAAATACTGTCAGTTAAGGGTAATACATACCGTATTATTAAATCCCATATTAAAACCTATTTGTTGAAATTTATAGACATACTAGCTTTTACCCGCGACTTCGTACGCCTACACTCAGTAACGCAATTGTTGTCGGATTGTATTCATGGGATAAGAAGTACTCAATATTAGGTAAATTCCCGCTTTGTTCCGAGAAAAGAAGTATTCAATATACCAGCGCCAATCAGAAACTATTAGTGTACCAATATATCATTTAAATCCCGTAAGTCGTTCTCTATATTCATTTTTCTAGGATTTCCGGGATATTCCCACATTTTTCTGAGGTAAAATATATCCTATTTGTTATTCCCGGTCACATACTATATGTGTATGAAATTTCATTCAAATCCCGTAAGATATTCGGTTTTCGGGATTTCCAGGATATTCCCACATTTTTCTGGGGTAAAATGTATCCTATTTGTTATTTCCGGTCACATACTATGTGTGTATGAAATTTCATTCGAATCCCGTAAGGTATTTGTTTTTAGGGATTTCCGGGATATTCCCACCTTTTTCTGGGGTAAAATATATCCTGTTTGTTATTCCCGGTCACATACTATGTGTGTATGAAATCCCGTAAGCTGTTCGTTTTTCGGGATTTCCGGGACATTCCCACATTTTTCTGGTGTAAAATATATCCTATGTGTTATTTCCGGTCTCATACTATGTGTGTATGAAATTTCATTCGAATCCCGTAAGATATTCGTTTTTCGGGATTTCCGGGATATTCCCACATTTTTTTGGGGTATAATATATTATATCCTATTTGTTATTCCCATTCACATACTATGTGTGTATGAAATTTCATGCAAATCCCGTAAGTAATTCTCCTATATCCGTTTTTCGGGATTTCCGGGATATTCCGAAAATTTTCCGGGATAAAAAGTAGCCTATTCTTTATTCCCGGTCACATACTATTAGGGTACCAAATTTCATGCAAATCGGTTCAGCCGTTTTTGCGTGATTGAGTAACAAATAAACAAACAAACAAACATTCAAACTTTCACATTTATAATATTAGTATGATGTTTTTATCAATTTATTTTCAATCAAATAGGGTTTAAAGGGACAAGTGACACCACTGGCATGCGAGTGATACCACTGGTGTTGCTATCGTCTATTGGCTGCGCTTGCCGCTGACTACAAGGCGGCCCGTGTGTTAAAGTCATTTTATTACAAAAAAAAACCTGAGCATTTCACAACAAAAAAAAACACTTTTCTCAAGTTGACCTTACTACTAGACTAATGAGGCAGTATTGGTAGCGTTTTACAAATATATTACAAGTATTTCGCAATATCTGGGGCAATTATTTTCATGATTTTGCAATGTCGACCAATTTTCGCTTCATCTAATTCAAACAATACGCGAGTGTTGTTATCAAGGACATTGTCACTTGTGCTAAAATAGTAATTGATGAAATAAAATAATGACAGAATTTTGTATTCAATATCACTAATAATTATAACATATTAATTAATTAAGGCACAAGTTAATTAAGATAAAATATACATGCGTCTTTACCGCAGGTAATAAATGATATTTATTTTAGTAAATAGATCTTTTAAAGATACTTCATGTCAAGTCAATGTTTTACATAAAAAAAAATATAAGAAACACCTCTTTTTTTTTAAGATTTCAGACTTAGTCCTTCATATCTAGTAGAAATAATATTGAAATAATGGTTTCCTTTTGGTTGTAAGACGAAAAAAAAAACACAGTGTATAAAATAATGACAGTACCGTTTTCTAAGTCACACTGAAAAAGATAAAAACGAAACTTACCCGTTTTAGTCAGCTTAACTAATTCCTGTGGACGCCTGCAGCTAACCTAATTAGGCCTGGGGAGCACGATTCCAGGTCGCGGCTTTATACTTATCTACACGCTCATTTTCCTTTATAGCATGAGCAGAAACGTTGGTGGTAAAATCAGGGTTATTTTGAAGTCAAAGTGGAAATTGCAAGATTAAAAAGTTTTACTTGTCCTTCATACTGCGAACTATCACGCCTATACGAGTATATAGGCGAAGAGGTATAGGCGATAGATTGTGGCGAATTGTTGGTGTACAGTTTTAAGTACACTTCTGCCTAAGCCTTTTCGGAAAACATACCCGAGTGCTGTAGGTGTACAAAAGTACACCATTGTCTTATTTTTTAAACGTACATAATTAAGTAAAAATTTCTTCTTTCTCTATTATTAACTTTTTAAAGGAAGTGGCAATAAAATTATTGTCAAACTCAATTATTTTCTTCGTCCAGGCCTGTGCCCAGTAGTAGGACTAAGGAATAATAGCTAAATAATAAACATTGAGTTTAAACGAAGTCTTCTAGAAACTCCTACCGTAGGTAATTTTCATAATTTTATAAGCTGGTTTACAAGTACCTACCTACGACTTTTACGTTTTTTTTTATTCTACTAGGGTGGCAAACAAGCTTACGGCCCATGATGGTAAGCGGTTACCGTAGCCTATGTAGCTTGCAATACAAGGACTATCACTTGCGTGCTGCCGACCCTGTATTGAAAGAGGAATAGTTGGGTTGGCAGTATAAGGGTCAAAGTCCCCCCACTGCCAACACAACGTTTCCTCGTGGAGCACTGGCAAGTACACTTCAATGTAAAAACTTCTCGTGATCAATCGAAAAATGCGGTTTTTATTTGGCCAGGACTCCAAGCAGACTAACAAGAAAATATTTAATAATGAATGAGTGCAAAGCTTTAAGACAGGTCTTTACACGCGCGTATCGTAAAATTAAATAAACTGGTAAAGGTAATAACGGACGAGGAGTAATAAAGAAGATAATATAAACCAATAAGTATGAAATATTACTCCGTATACATTATGCTCACCACTTTATATCAATCTTAATAGGTAAACGTTGTGGCTTGTTTCCATTGAACTTTCATTTTATACGACAATTATTCAATGGATAAGACTTAAGTGTTGCCGAGCAAGCAGGATAGCAGTAGTGGTATGACTATTAGACTGGCATGTCTAAGGTCTCGAGTTTTAAGCCAAGGCACGCACCTCTGACTTTTCGAAATCATGTGCGTATTAATAATTACTTATGGCTCGCTTAACGGTGAAGGAAAATATGGCGAGATGCGGAAAATTGCGGATGCGGAGAGATTTTTCGTATCTTAACCAGATGGCTGACAGGCCAGAAGCCGACCCCAACATAGTTGGGAAAAGGCTTCGAGGCTCGGAGAATGAATGGCTATAGAATCTGTCAGCCACAATGAGCTGTGCTGAGCTGTGCTGAGCTGCTGCCTGGGGGCAGCTGACTTGAGGAGTCCGCCGCCCGAATAAAAAAAGAAAAGTTCAATCGGTAAATAAAGGGAGATATGGCGTTACTTACTCACAAAAAACATACAGTCGACTTGAGAATCTCATTTTCGACGACCTCATTTTTAAAATTGGTTGATAATTTATACGATAGAAGAAACATTACTGATTTGAGAGGGATTGCTCAATGTGGTCTTTTTAGACCTCCTCTTGACGCTCCTCTGGTTAAGCCCGCTGGTTTCGTTTCTCTTGTTGCATCTGACTCATGATATCCAGCTTTCGGTCTTAAAATCTGACCTCCAACACTGGGTGGGAGAAAGTAATGATGATGGTGATGTGGTTGAAAGAAGAAAGAAAGAAAGAAAATTAGTAGAAGACTATACTATGTTTACAAACCCGTTTTAAATTCATGGAATCACCATCCTATTATCTCAGAAATGAATTATTCATAAAACTGAATTGAATTGAAATGTTTCTCGTCAAGTACGGATCTTATCACACTGACATAATGCGAAGTTCATGAAATAATACGTTTATACAACAATTTAGAAACATTATTACCTACTTTGTAGGTATCGTGTTGTTCTTTTAAGGAATATGATGGTGTCAATAACAGGAATCCATAAAAAGCAACAGGATTGGGTGGAAGCCCAGTGTCAAGTTAAGGCTGGACACAACCAGTTCTGCTGCAAGTAAGGAGATTAGCAAATCTGCTTCAATATTTCCTTTTTGGGGACATTCCATTCTTGGAAGGGTGCAGCAATCTATTGACCCTAATGAGTTTTGGAGTGCAGAATAATTTGGAATCGGAGCTTAAGTGAATACCTGAGCTGCCGTTAGCATTAGAGGTAGCTACCGTGTGGTTTTATCTGTAAGAGTTTGACACTACCCTGGCCAATCCAAATGGAGGCGAGATATATGAGAGGAGAGATACATAGCTATACTATACAGAATATAATTCACATAATAATAGCACATAGCTAACATATGATATATAGCTATTGCCATTGATATAACCCGCATCCTAATTTGCTTTTTAAGACAAAAGGTAATGTGTCCTTCTCCAAGGGCTATCTGTCTCTGTACCAAATTTCATCAAAATTGGTTCAGCGGCTTAGACTAGAAAGCGAATCAGACTGAGATACAGACAGAGTTACTTTCACATTTATAATATTATTACTCTAGTAATTGTGATATTTAAAACAGTACATATAAATATTACAAAATCGTAATATATTACTTTTTTCAGTTGGAAATAAATCGCCTTGTCTAATTTGTTATGTCTCTCTCATATGCGAGCTCGAAAATGTTAAGTTTTTTATCGAATACATTTCGGAGAGCGTGCATCTGATCTCCACGATCTTATTCCCCCTTGCCCTATCTACTATAGGACGACCCGAAGCATGAAAAAGCGACATCGATTCATGGTGGACATCTCAAAAACCCGAACGAAACGCTTTAAGTCAACTTTTATCATACGTACCACTGAAAAGATACTTTTCAAGAAAACACTTCCTGGAAACGCCAAAGCAACGACAACACGAAGCTCAATAACAATAAAATACTTCGCAAGATAAATCTATCATGCAATCTGCGTCAGCATTATTTGTAACAAAATGGAAACGTTCACTCCCTAAGTACGTGTTCCAATTCAATTTGCTTAGGTTACAGAGGGTTTTAAGTATTAACGGGACTTTTGATGTTGCTATTCATTAATTTTACGAACACACGTATCCCTTAGGGCAGCGGTTCTCAATGTGTGACTTGCGAAACGAGCCAGTTTACCCTTGGGCCTGACGAGCTTTATGAAAGCTGTAGGGGTGTATTGATTTTCAAGTTTTATAGAGTTATGTTATAGGTTACAGTGTACATTATCTTATCTAAAATGACGCGCTCAAAGACTTTACACATTCTATAGATTATTTTTTATATTGGAATGAGAGCTGCTTCTATCGCATTAAAGCCACAAAAATATGTTCTTATATATTTTATAAGCAATCTGAAAAAAAAAGATAACTGTAAATTTAAAGTCGGCGGGCTTCTTAACCCGATATTGTATGACGTTACTATCCAATAACAAGTCTCAACTTTCCATTTGGATGTATTATTTTAAGCGTTGATTCTTCATCATTCTTCATCTTCTTACGCTAGCGTCGTTTGATGACGTCATACGGTCCGTAAAAGACAGTTGAGAATCGCTGACTCTACAAAACCATATTTTTATACGAATTATATGACTCTGATGTGGGTTCATAAAATTCGGAATGATATTTTAATAAATGTGAGGAAGTAGATAGAGTCGGTCTGTTTTATGTTGCTGAATTTTCATTTTGTACCAAACAAGATTATTTTCCTTTATTTTGTTGATCATGAATCATTTATTTTGTTTGCCAAGTAAATAAGGGCCTTGTTAGATTTACTGGCGTGTATTATATTATAAAAATTGCGGTAAGTTGAAACAGAGGAAATTACTTATTGTTAAGGAAAAATAATGGAAATAAGCGCAAATACTTTTGTTTGTTAATCAAACAAAATTAATTGCTGTTTTGGAGAAAATTGTTTTTATTTTTAATTTAAAATATGTACCTTTAAAGTGTTGCCTTTAACTTTGACAACGATTATTAAGGGACACTTTATCATATTTTATCGGCCTTTGACAAATTGTTACATTGTCATTGATATTGATACATATTTTGATATTTATCACATATTTTGATACTTATTACATATTTTCAATCATTCAATTTATTTATTTGCGAATACGGGTACCAAAAATAAGAGATGTTACAATAAAGTTGTGATCTCCACATTCTACTGGTAGGCATGCAAATATTAGAATAAAATCTATTGTCCTGATATTTTCAGTGAGATTTTAGTAAAATTTACGTTATACATTACAACAATACACTTCTACATATTACAATAGCAATTATAATTAGTAAGTTGTGTCGGTTGAAAAGCAAAAACTTGCATTTCAAAGTTACTGACGTCACCATAGAGACGTAAATTCAGTATGTGAAGGAAAAAATCGACATGACGGGTAGGTATCGCGGTGGCATAGTGGTCATAGCGTCTGGTGTACCTAACCAGAAGACGCAGGTTTGAATCCCGCCCGCGGTCGAATTTTTCCTTTTCTAAATAACTTTAAAATCTTAGCATGGAAAATGCCAAAAATATACAAAAAGATAATAGCAATTATGTTTCAATATTCATATTTTTATCTTCTAAGTATTCCTTTACACTATAATATGCTTTATCAATTAAAAACTTATGAACGATTTTTTTTAATATATGAACATTACGCACTTGTCTTACGTGAAATGGTAATTTATTGTATATCCTTGGCGCCATGCAAAATATACTTTTGTATAAGAGGGACGTCTTATGGCGCAAAATTCTAATTTTGTTTTATGTCTGTTACTGTGTAATAATTCAAATAAATTTAGATTCCTTTTTACAAAAATAATGACCTCTAAGATATATATATATATATATATAAAAGGCAAGCATTTTAATATTTATCACATATTTTGATAAATATTACATAATTATGTTGATATTTATCACATAGGTATTTTAATATTAATGTCACATATTTTTATATTTATTACATATTTTTACATTTAAAACATTACTAGCGATAGACGGGACATCACGAAAAATGGTTAACTATTACTTTTTTCCAGTTCGAAATAAATCGCTCTGCCTCTGTCATATGTTAGCCTGACAAAGACAGCAAAACAAATCAAATCGGGATAAAAACAATGTAATGAAATGTTGCCAATGTCTTCTCTATAAGCTTTTTAAATCTGTTTGATCTAAAATCATAATAAGGTAAAAAACATGCACTTCATAGTGGGTTAGAGTTAATGAACCAACAGGGGCTCTTAACATCGCATCTTACAGGCACTAACATCGCTACAGTGCAACAATATGCTACCATTAGTGCTGTATATCGGCAGTGACTATCAACTAGGAACATTTTTTTTAATCAGTAAAATAAGGATATACTATATTTTTCGGTTAGAAGAAAATTGGTTTTATGTAAAAATGTCATTACGTTTTGTATATTATGTTCACTTACAATTTTTTAATGAACAGATTTTTTTCTTGCAATCTTTGTCAGTCTTTAAAATACCTAAATAATATTAATTTATTTTTACCTGACCTCAGTAAATATAATATTTAAGTATTGAGGTCAGGTAAAAATAAATTATATATTAAAAATTAAATACGATGGGAACACTTATAATGTTCCCATCGTATTTTGGTACATAGCTAAAAAAACATAGCAATGACCATTAATATCAATAGTATTTAAACAAGAAAATCCGTTTTCTGTGTACATTTTTCATCCAAACAATGTTAAAGAAATAGTTTTTCCAAAAGATTTTTATATCAGTTTTTTTTTTATTTTAGATAAATCCAATCCAAAGGGATTTTTGAGACAAAAGGACCTAATCTATCTCTGTACCGCATTTCATCAAAATCGGTTCAGCGGTTTAGGCATGAAAGCGTAACTGATAGACAGAGCTACTTTCGCATTTATAATATTAAAGATAGGGATAGAGAAGTAGAGATGATATGACTTATGTTAACCTATTCGTAAATATTATAATAATTGCGCATCTGATGAGGATATTGTTGATACTGCATTTATTTAATACGTAATTGTGCACAGTTGAGCAATAAATACATTGACTATATCTTAAACATGGTAAAGTATGACATTATCTTGTATAGAACAAGGTACATAAGCTTATAACAAACTTGTCTTCAACAAATATTTGGGTACCGACTTTAAACTCGAGGTGCTCAAGCGCTCAACCGTCCACGGACAATGACGGACGAGTGGGGTGACCACGATTTTATACGGAAACAAATGGACGATGTACAAGCACCGGTAAGCCTGTTTCGGCTACCAAACTAAGCTTTTAGGCCAACGGACATAATTCTCGACAGTACATCATGTGGAAAATCTCATTTCTGTTTATGGACACTATATTTTGCTCGAAACCTTTTGTTTGGAGAAGTTCGAAGTGATGTTCTGTTGCGCTAAAGATGTTTTATATTGATGTGACAATTCAAAAGTCCACAAATCTTTGATTTATGAAAGCTCAAGTATTTTTTATAATATTTTAGTTTTTTTTTCATAAACATAAAATCATGCCTCCATTCCCAGAAGGTCGAGGTGTACTAATGTACATCCACAGTTTTGTTTTGTTTTTACACTAATCAATCGATCGGTTAAGCTGCATTTTCTGTGGTCAGTCTATGGATAGGTGACTATACTGTATGTTCAGGGTCAATTTACACTATGATAATAATATGGTTGGTCAGTTAACTAATTCCAAATTCATTTGGAAATTTATCATCGTCAAGTAGATTTTCAAAGAAAAAAGTGAGGAGAGTTGTCAGATAGATTTTATATCTTGAAGTGGAATAGTAATTGAAGTGAACTGCCGCGTTGGTCTGATGGTCGTAAGTACGACTGTTGAGCAAGAGCTCTTGGGTTTGATTTCCTAATCAAGCAGTGTTAGTAGCAGTGCGTAGTAGGGTAAGTCAGGGTAGGCTCTGTCCCTATTACATAGGACTTAAACATAAGGGCAAACTGTGAGAATGCAGTAGTGTAACTCTGCCTAATCCTATAGTGAATAGACGAATATTATTGTTATTTAAAACTTAACTGATTTAAGCTGCATTTTCTGTGGTCAGTCTATGGATAGGTGACTATACTGTATGTTAAGGATCAGTCCAGGTTATCATACGAATACCTATGATTATTATTGTTAGTGGTAAGAAACCCAAAAAACCCGCCAACCAGGTTATCTTAGAATGTCGGTGTTTCCTATAAATTAGGCTTCACCCGTGCTGATGGGCGTCGTTAATCTCATCAAGTAATATATAATTAGTGCCTAAATATATTCCTAAAACCAAATTTGCATATGAGATACAAAACCATTTCATATAGTATCTCAAAGATTCTTGTTAACCCACTTTCCATCGCCTATAAGAGCCTTTCTGCGTAGTCATTAGTCGTTTGAGCTTTGAGTATCTAACATTGGCAAATTACAGTAATTTACCCTACATTTGGAGTAAATATCTTCAAGGATACCTTCCGTCATTACGTCTGGAGAGCGAGGGTTGTGTCTGACTCTATCGATAAAATTACACAGCTATCTGTTTCTCCAATTATACGTACTGGCAACTGTCCTGTTTTTCGTCTTGGTACGTTATGAGTTCGATTTAAAGAGAAAGAAAGAAAAAAACAATTTACATTGTGATAATAATATGGTTGGTCAGTTAACTAATTCCAAATTCATTTGGAAATTTATCATCGTCAAGTAGATTTTCAAAGAAAAAGTGAGGAGAGTTGTCAAATAGATTTTATATCTTGAAGTGGAATAGTAGGTATAATTGAAGTGAACTGCCGCGTTGGTCTGATGGTCGTAAGTACGACTGCTGAGCAAGAGCTCTTGGGTTTGATTCCCTAATCAAGCAGTGGTAGTAGCAGGGCGTAGTAGGGTAAGTCAGGGTAGGCTCTGTCCCTATTACATAGGACTTAAACATAAGGGCAAACTGTGAGTATGCAGCACTGTAACTCTGCCTAATCCTATAGTGAATAGACGAATATTAATGTAATTTAAAACCAGGTTTTTAACTCCAAAACCCTGGTCCTCCAAAGAACCAATTTATCCTGCTATCCTATATCCAGTACTTACGAAAGTTACTCAAACTTTTCTACTCGATAAGTAGACAATATTCTTAAGAATTTCTTCCCCAGATCAGTTTCTTGCTAAACTTTATTTAGTTCAGTGAAGAACAAATACAAAGTTAGTTTCTCCTAACCTGATCTGAGAGCAAAAGAAAAACAGTCACTCTATGTTGGCTCAGGTGTTTATTATCTGGCTCGAGTTATTAAACTTTGTTAGAAGCAATAGAAACATCGCGTTTTTTTATTCATGTTATGTGTTTTATTCTAGGTCATTTAAATATTACGAGCAATAATCATAAATAATATTTATTTCTGTAAATAGATATTTTAAAAACACTTTTACATGTCAATATTTATTTAATACTTGATGGCTCCGTAATTTCCAAGCCAACAATCACTGAGTTTTCGCATCTCTGGCTTTTCGAATTCATGTGCGTATTAATTATCAGTCGCTTAAACGGTGAAGAAAAACATCGTAAAGAACCTACATACTTTAGAGATGCCGTAGCATATCGTATTCCACTCAATCCATCCATCTTTTCTTTGGTCTCTTCTTATATTCATCCACATTATGTTTAAAACTTTATTGTAACGTGTCCTTCTTCTACATATTACTTATCCATAATATGACAAACGGTTACAACACAATTATTTAGACACCTGTGCTGCTTTCAAGCTGTATCTTATATAATACAATTTTCTATCCATATATCTAACCCTTTTAAATCTCATATTGATTTCTGACATTTACGCGAATATTATACATTGAAATAAAACTACTTTTTACGGATTTTATCGCGTATATTGATATTATTAATCCCGACGTTTCGGACCCTTTACAGCGTCCATGGTCACGGGTAGACTGAGGTGGTGGGCGTCTTGATGATATAATTACTGACAGCTACCCTAAATTTTTTATTGTTGGGTACATGATAAATGACATTTAATACTAATTATTAATTAAAACTAGATGGAGCCGGCATTTCCTAGCTGACAACCTCTGAGAAGAAACGCCGAAACAAAGTCAGAGAATCATGGTCTCTTTTAAAGTAACAATATTCAATGATCATGTTTTAGTTGTTAATTATTGGCAATCCGATTCACGCAGAACGAGCTCACAGTATCCTTTGGTCTTGCAGTTGTAGGCCTGGGTTTTGGTTTAATAGAATCTATAACAGGGTTCCAAGCAGGTGGTAAGACCCAGCCATCTTCTCTATTGCATTGGCTAGTACTAAGAAATCAAATACAGGACTTCATGTTTACCAACACTCTTGGCAACCTAAAGACTGCAAGATTTGCAAAACAACAAAAACATAATTTTTTTTTTTTTGAATACCTGCATCCTCTGTTTTGGTATATACACTGAAACGTTTCGGTAGCATAATTGGTAGCTTAATTAATGAGTCAGGACACAGGTGGGGATACTTTCCGAGGTCAATGTTTCTCTCCCAACATTTTAACTTTAAACAATGTGTAATACATGACACAATTAAAAACTTACAAATATATTCACAGTCGTAAACTGAAGAGAATTTCATGTTGCTCCACACAGGTCGTATACATTATATAGCTCCGTACATTTTGTTCAGAAGCAATTCAACGGAACACAAATTGTATGAAACCCTTCAACACGCACTTGACCGACATTCCGCCAAACAAAATAAGGCGTTACTCTGGCAATTAAGGGCGAGTTACACTCGCTTCTGCGGTACAATTTTACGAGTTTTTGGTAAAATTATGTTTGTTGTTAGATTAGTTTTCGTATATCTGTATCTACTCAGTATGCCGTACCTAAACGAAGAACATTTATAGGTGAACGAAGGCCTCTATTTGCATTGAAGACATTACCATGCCTTACGCTATAATTTTTTACTTGACTGAGTAAAGCAATAGTGGCGCACGCAGCCAAGTCAAAAATTAAAGCCAAAGAATAAAATAATAGAATAAATTTAGGGCGAGGTTCACAACTCCATAATTTTAGTAACCCCATCGACATTTCGGAATAAAATTTCATGTTAGATTAGTTACAAAATAATTTCGTCGTACGTATTTCAAATTCCCGGCTGATTATGTTCGATGAATGTTGTATTGTGTGGGTCGCTTGATTGTTGAAAACTAAATGAAAAGAGAACTTGAGACTCCTAAAGGTCTAATTCTAAGTTTGATAATGTTACGAGAAAGGACCATAAACACATCCTAGATACCCCATAGAAACACTCCAATACTAATTCCAACTACAAGTTACAATAAACGCAAGATGACGTATATTCACGTACAAATGTGTGCGTGGACAATGTGTCCTTACATGTACAGTCAACAAGAGAATTAGGTATACAGGCAGCGAACGAGACCTGCCTCTTGGCATATTTTGAGAGATACATTATTACACAATCTTTATCAAAAAACGAATGACGTTAGCCAGTTATGTATAATTATGCTATCGGATAATCACAATCAGACACGAGTGAAGACAGGTTTTTGCTGAGTAATACCCCATCTTCGGCCGCACTATTGCTAATTAAAGTAAGAGTTAAACGCGAAACCATTGAGAATAAAAAAAAACGCATTCGTTACTCTTTTGTCTATGATTGTATGATTTTGCTCTACGTTCATGCGCCCTCTGAACCTTGAGACAACAAACAAAAAACGAACCCGCAGCAGAATGTGTATAATACAGCTAGAGGCAGGGGAACATTTTTTTTACTTCACTGCGTAGGATTTACTTAAAAATGTTAGTAAGGCAGGTAATTTTTCCGTTTATACCTTTGAGTCTGATTCATTATTCCTTTAGTTCCAAATAGATTACAATTTTTTTTTTTAATTAGATGTCTTAGGAACAAATTTTGAAACGCTTCTTAATTTTAAGACGGCCGTTATATCTCGTGCTGTCTTAGTCACTTTCACTTAAAGTGATAGACATGGGACTTATGGATAGAGATGGGACTTAATTTTGAATATTTGGACATTGTGGGTATTTCTTTTAGTTAGGCACCTCTCACTTTATTGATATCGCAATGACAGAGACGAAGATATATTAAAACTTTTTAAGTTTGATTTTATTTACTTGTAAACAGACGGCATTATAATAATAATATATAAATAAGTTAAGCTGCCTGAGTCTGTATTTACTGACGTGTAAAATTTGGGAGTCTTTAAGTCACGAGTGAATAGGTCAGCGTGCTACATCTTAGACCACATCGTCACTTACCATCAAGTGAAATTGTGGTCAAACGCTAACCTATCTCTTATATATATATATATTTGTCATAACGTAAACTTTGAAAGAGCTTTTTTCCATTAATGCTGTTTAAGAAAACATAGTGGGCTAAATTGACATGGACAAGATCCACAGATTTGGAAGGATTATAGAGCGGACTTTGTGACAAAGATTTTGATATCGATTGATATTATATATATATATAATTTAGATTCCCTAATGTACCTCCTTTAAGTAGATGGTTCAGAAACACATATTGGAGTTGTATTTCCTTCCTGTTGTAGCTTAAAGCAATGCCATCTATTTGCTGTCGTTTGACGCTAAAGGAGGCTTTCTTCACTGACGTGAAAGCTGGTGTTTGCTTCGTAAAGTTAATCTGATAGGTATGTCATATATTGATCAAGTTTGATAGGTATATGAAATATCGATCGAGTTTCAAAGGAATACCATTGTCCCTGAATTTTCCGAGGAGCTAGGCAGAAGTATACTGGTGAAGTAACTACACTTCTCAGTTATGTTTTAGGTACCGTGTGATGAGAATTTTATAGAAACCCAATAACTGCTCTCTGCAACTCTGCTCGACCTGGCAATTGAATCCAAGATCAGAAGCGTAGCAGGCTCACTTTTGACCATTAGGCTAATGAGGCAGTTAAGAATGCCAAAGACATTTAAATGTTATTAGTGATAGACAGAACCTTATAAACAAAATAGTAATCTATTTTATTTTTTTGCAATTGGAAAGAAATCGCTTCGTCTAAGTCTCTTTCTGTCATATTATGTTATCCTGACAAAGAGAAAAAACAAATCCAATCGATATCAAAATCTTTGTATGAAAATGTTCACAAAGTCCGCTCTATAATCCTTCCAAATCTGTGGATCTTGTCCATGTCAATTTAGAGCCCACTATGTTTTCTAAAACAGCATTTATGGAAAAAAGCTCTTTCAAAGTTTACGTTATGACAAATATTATATTTATATTTGAATGTGTGCATTTCTCCCTCCTCGGTATTTTGAAAGACGTGTAGCTTTTGTATCAAAGAAATTGTATACAGAATGGACATTTTATTACACTGACACTGATGGTGGACACCAATAGATTGCGTTCTTTGTCATAAATATAGTTTTAAAAATGGAAAGCTCGTTGACAGATTTACATTTTAAAAGTGCTACATGAACAAAGGATAATGTTTTGCGTACAAAATGGTATCTCGGTAGAAAATGTTGGTGTAGGAAACAACATAAAATATTATAAAATCTACTTACATTCCCCAAAGAGTAGGCAAAAGTGTACTAATGTAGGTACAGTCATGAGCATAATTAATATGTATACACTTACTAAAATTCAAAACCTATTTTTGCACGACAATTGCAGCTTTGAGATAAGACTAATATCATTATAGTATAGTCTTTAAAATACTATGTTTATTGAAATAAAACTACTGCGTCTATAAAACTACAGCGTCCGAAACATCGGGATTAATAATATAAATATAACGCGATAAAATCCGTAAAAAGTAGTTTTATTTCAATGTATAATATTCGCATAAATGTCAGAAATATTATGTTCAATATACTGTGTTATGTAATGTAACATTATAGAATTTCAGTCATTACCATAAGAGAAAATCGCTTAAGAATTTCGCTTTCGTGACTGTACACCCACCATTCACTGATATGATTGGGTTCAACCTAATAAGGGTGAGTCTATCGCCATTAACCCAGTCCAAATCCTTTGCTTTACGTGGGAATCGAACCTAGCGTAGCAGTCGTGCATACGACCACAAGATTAATAAGACAGTCAGTTATTATACCAACAAAGAACATGAAACAATCTAAAAACGCTTGTATGCACACTATTGTCTACTTTGAAGACAGGCAAATGTAATGATGACTGATGTAGACTGATGTGACAGGTCTTATGTACCTAATAGGAGGCAAGACCATAGCAATTAACCGGGCATAAATAAAATAATGATGTTTGTAAATAAATAAACAATCCAAACTCCGAGCTGCTAACAAAAAACCCAACAAAGCTTTCTTCAAACTGGGTATCGAATCCTGAACCTAACGCTGAGCAGATGCGCTGATAAGACCAACAAGGCATTTAATTGTTAAGTTAATTGTTCAATTGTTAAGTTTTATATTAAAGTCAGATTAGTAAAGAACTGTTAATCCAAAGAGCCTTTTTACTTTTTTGTTGAAGTCATTAAGCCCGGCGCGATTTGTTCTAGGTTCCAAAAAAGTTCAGCACAATAATCTGCGTCCAAAGAGGGTTATAGTCAAATAAATACATTGAAAAAAAAAAAACTTTCCCAACACTGATCCCCGTCACAAATACTGGCACATACAACATAAAAACTTTTTCAATATAATTTCAGAGAAATCGGTCAAAAGAATAGAATATAAACTTTTTTGCATGTTCGAGGGTAAGTTTCTCCCTTTGTGTTGCAAGTTCGGGTGTTCCATTGTTGGCTACTGATAAATAATTCATGTTTGAAGTACAAGGGGCCCTAATAGTTTTTCTGTCAATCATTTCGATGACGATTTGAATTTTGTTACTGTCAGTTTTGGAGCATTATTAGATTAATTTTGGAATATATTTCGCAGCTGTCAAACTTACCTCTGCCAATAAAAGCAATCGTGACTCCAGAGTGTGAGGATCCAAGGTGCAATTTCAAGGTCGACAAAAGTGTTATTATACGAAATTTTTAATAGCAATTCGGTGTTTGGATTTTTGATCGGTTTGTCTTATTAAGTACATGGGCCCGACACATACAAGCAAACTGTGGGAGTTCATCATACACTTCTACCTAAACCTTCGGGAAAACGAGACCAACTTGAGCCTCACAACGGCACGAGACTAGTAAGATAAATTTAGCGCCAATTGTATTAAGTGGGCCGTTGTGCAAACTGCCCTAAACAAACAAGTGTCAACTCTCATAATATTAATAAAACAGTATTTCAAAAAACACATTATATTCTTGTTCCCAACGTCAAAATCAACGTTTTGAGGTTACTCCCCATTGTGTACACTTACATTCACAAGTGCTGGAGAGCTACGCTAAAACATTTCAACTGCTGTCACCGCCAGTACATAATGTTGACAGTGTTATTAATTGTCAGTGCAATGACTGCGCATTATCGTCTGTCTGTTGTTTTCTGTGAGAATTTGCATGCGTTCTATTTTTGAAAAGGCAATGTATTTTTTTTTCTTTGTGGCAATGAATCAGGAAAAAGTTTATTAATGTACATACTGTAAACTCAAAAAGTAATTAATAAGCAAAGTGTAGACAAGATTGAAAGTGATAGTGATAGTGAAGAAAGATAGACAGAATCATAGACGAACTCTGTACTAGTACAAATAATCAAAGTGGTTGATTCTCCATGAGCGTGCGTATGAATAATAATTTTGGTTTTGTCTTATGTTAGAGGATGATGGACTGTTCTTGTGTTCCACAATTTCTCAACGTTTTACAGGTCGTCTCGAAATTCTTCATTCATTAGAATTGATACTAGACTAGGACATATTTGAAAACATATTTTATAAAATAAAAATGAGATGTCATATTCGGTACATAAAAGGTAAAGTTATGAACAAAAATAATATAGAGAATTTCCTCTTTTATGGATTTGGTAAACCAGCCAACTATTCGAGGAAAATCCTAGTACACAGCAAAATATGTTTTTGGAACAACGTTTCAAAACACCCCATCAATTATTATAAAGTCATAAACACAATGCATGAGTTTTCCGTATTGTTATAACAGAGTATCAATTGTATCCAAGCCCTTACTGTTGAGAGTTTCAAACAACAAACTCGACTCGAAGGCAAGTTTTCAAATGTGTCAAGAATTCATGAAGGCCAGTATAAGCGTACATATTTGGTCATTGTGTACTTCTGAGCAGCTAATCCGAACAGGGGACTATAATGTTAGACCCAACAATTCTGCCTTCAAAGTGGATATTATGAGCACAAAGGTTGGTGGCCTCTGAAGGCTTGAAACTAACTATAAGGGATCAAAGCAACACCTGCACAATAGTGAGGCTTATGAACTAAGTTAAACCTACATGGGCAAATTGAATCAAGAATCTAGTGATGCGACTTTAGAAGTAATATTAAGTTCAGTGACCTCAATCTAGTTCAAATAAAAAATACTTTTTGCACAATTCCTTGAAGAAAAGCTTTTGCAAGCACTTCGCTTTCTCTCTATATATAAGACGTAACAGAAACTGGTCTCTTAAACCGAAATATCGGAATTTCGTTTGTAGAAATTCGATCATATTCTATTTTCAAATTAGGAAAATGTCAAGTATTTTGTAAACCACAAATCGGCGAAATAATAATTTAGCCCACGGTACAGGTTTTAGTATCGATCTTGATAATAATCTCAGCTCAAAAGACCGAGAGGATTTTTGTTACGTCTTGTGTAATTATGTATTTCTATACCATCACGCCTATTTTCCATGGGTTAGGCAGAGGTGTACTAATGTACAAATCAGCACATCAAGCTACCACAATCTGTCAAATTTATTTTATTGATTTTCAACTTTAACACAAAACTATAAGGTTCATATTTTGGGAAAATTTGACAGTTTTGGATAACTTGACCTGCTGACGTCTGTACACCCACATTTTGCCGGTGTTTGGGTCCCATATATAAGGGGGTGAGCCTATTAGCCACTAGGCATAAAACCAAAATCTGAGCTGCTACCTTGAATTTTATAGAAAAACCTTATAACACTGCTCAACCTGGGATTTCAACCAAGGACCTGAATTGTAGCAGTCGTATATATATATTTTTAAATGTAAATAAAGAGCTGTCAAAGAATAGCTTAAAGTATTAGAATAGATTAGTCATTAGAGATTACCACTCACAATATTAATTTACATGTATTGCCCAAAAATAAAGAAAGAAGAACTATTCAGTCCTTGCAAAAAAAAAGGAGACTATTACAAACAAAGGTTTAGGACTACAGGTCCCTTCCTCTTAGTGGGCTAGCCGCCTTTATGAACCACGTCTTTGAAGAGTAGCGAATGTACCATGCTGGGGACAACAGAACAGATCACATATGGTCGAAGTGTTGGCCATGCCAGCCCCCACAACTAAGTTTAAGATTACAAACAAGAACATAAATTACATAATTCGACATAAATAGTGCAGAACTAGCAACATCTGCCAAAGTCGAGGGTCGAGTTAAGTATAGAAAACTTTTTGCACGTTAGGAAGAACACTTGTTATAAAAGCAAACAATACACTACACTAGATCCACCACCCAGCACCATTGGAAGTAGGATCTACTGATGACTGTAAGACAGCGACCAAAGAGTTTTAATTTGTTTCATCCTAAACGGAATCGCTTGCTTCGTCTCAGACGTGCTTGTTTGTACTTTTCATCAGGAAAAACTAGAATCAAATAGTCATCAAAAAGAAAAACTAACAAAACGCAAATATATTTAAAAAAATGAAATATTTTAACAAGAAATTTCTTGGAAAATATGGTAGACCAACTTTCTAGTTTTATTTCACAGTTCGTTGCTCAATATCACAACTGAACTCAACAGAATGATCGTTGAAAACTCTATGGAAAAATAAAAGTCAAAAAGTCCGCGTTACTTTTGCAATTCAGTCATAGACTACCGGAGCTTAGTGACCGATAGTCGTTAGCGTATTTTTCAAATACTCGTATTTTGTATGGAGAACCTGTATAGCACCTCTAGAGTTTAACTGAGAGAAAATAATTGACCAACACGCTAGCGTCTATCTAGCGTCTATTGGGTCTATTGACTAGCGTCTATCGGCTATTGGCTAGCATCTATCGGCTATCGTCTATTGTTTAGTGACTATCGGCTAGCGTCTATCCGCTCCTGAAGCCGTTAGACGAAGCTGTACTGTAATGTCTTATTGCAATCGTATTTTACTGTAAATACAACAATCAAAGATAGTGCAGCAATTAAAGACACTACTTTCATTAATATTTTTCACATTTTTTTTTAAATACTGACCATTTGATTTAGATTAAGATCTTACCATTGGCATTTGCAAACAGTTCATTGTTTGTTGCAATACAGTCCAAGAGAGAGAGAGAGCAGCGAGAGTGCGAGGTATGGGGTGTTAGCATGTGCGATAGTGCAACATGGAAGCACAACGAATAACATTTGCGATTTTCGATTGAGAGGGATGACGGTGACGCTCTACACAGCAAATAGCGCCGTCCTTTTCTCACAACCTAGAAATTATAGTGTTAGCATGTTGTAGTACAATCTCAAAAATAAACACTTTACTTTAATGTGCAATTGAGACTTTCATTTAACTTTCAACGTGAATGCTTTTAAACTCAGGTTTGCTTAACACAAAAAAAGGGTCTAAGATGGAGTAGGTACGCAATTGAAATAAACGTTTTAGCATTTGGCTCACATACGAGTATCTATAAGCGACTTATCACATAAGTCGCTTATAGATACGATTAATATGGTAGTCAGCATGCGTAATACTAGATACTACCAGCAAAGGTCCTGGTTTCTGAAGATTTACAACACGCATTTCATCTCAGAACCGATGTAACAAAAAATAATAATTTTATTTCAATATTAATGTAATACCTAATTGACTATTGAATTTTAATTTATATAAAGTAATGAGAATATAATCCATTGCACAAGTATTTTATTTTATTAATAATATTTCTATTTATTACGAAGTAATGTAATGCAGTTCTCAATTCAAGTGAAACATTTTAGACGGTAATGTTATTAAAATTTTAATTTATGATAATAATACTATGTGCCCATTTAAATGATGTATTTACACTGTATTAAGAAAAAAATAATAAGCAATATGTAAATGTCGTTACTGTACCTTTTCTTTTTTTTTTGTTTACGGGGGGAAACCTTCAAAAGGTTACCGTTCTACGGTGGTTAGACCGGGGAGTGTGGGTCCCACTAAAACCACCCCGGTGGCCACCATCAGCACATGTAGCGAGGTACTGTGTCCTCTTAATAGACCACCCCAGAACCCCCCTGTGCACCGCCTATTAAGGCACATCCCTGGGGAGACTGTAAACGGGTCTCCCCTGAATCTGTCCCTGTGCACGGCAGAAATACATTTCTATCTAGCATGCCGAGAGAAAGTTTTTTATTCGTAGCTAAGTATACCTTTGAAGCAAATTTCATCAGAAAATTTTACAAAGCTTGTTAAATTTTAGATCTTTAATGTTCTTCCTTGTAGCAAAGAGTACTATTAAATTTACCATTATTCTAAAAGGTCTTAATTTTTTTCCTGTTACTTTATTATTTAAAAGCACGCAGAAATAAATGGCTACTGTTAATTACAGTACGTACTTGATCTATTAGGATTTTCTGTACTATATAAAAAGATACAATATTCTTGTCTATTGTATTTTAGAAGAGGTAGGACATAGTGGAAGTAATTCCACTTAAATTGGAGATGCTCGACTGGGGAAATACTTCCGCCTTGCAGAAAATCGAAGTAAAATTACACTGCTTTGAGCTGTTGTGTTCCTTACGGTGAGCAAGGTTGCCAGTGCTCCGCGAGGAAACGTTGTATTGGCAGTGGGGGTGACTTTGACCCTTATACTGCCAACCCCGATATTCCTCTTTCATTTTACAGGGTCGGCAACACGCAAGTAATACCCCTGGTGTTACAAGCGTCTATAAGCTACGGTAACCGCTAACCATCAGATGGGCCGTATGCTTACTTGCCACCTTAGTGGTATTAAAAAAAATGATTATTTTTGTTACTTTCATGGCTGGCTTTGACTCATTCTTACTGTGTCCAATACATTAACGTTGTTCTTGCTGAATGCATCATAGATAAAATAACTTAAAACATTATTAAATAATTTTAGAAAAAGAAAATATCAGACTGTAGTAATTTATCAAACCTTAAAATTGGGGGTCGTTCCTCAAATCATATTTTCTTTATTTCCTGACGCAGGCATAATAACCCCATAAATGGCAGTCAATATTTAACATTAGCACCCAAGCAGCCATTAACAGTTCAAAAGTAATTATGTAAATTTATGTTATCGATAAACGACTAAAATGCTTGCGACCTTAACATTACTGAAAAATATATAGAATTTGACCTTGAATCGGTTAAGTTGAAATATGTAGAGCAGCTACAAGACCGCAATTATCACGCATATATTGCTCGAAGGGTTGAGCAGAGGTGTATTAATTTACACTCACTCTTTGGGGGTACATTTAGGTCCCATGTGATAGGGGCGAGCCTATCGCCGTTTGAGGACGTCTGTGGTCTAGTGGTTCGAGTATCAGACTGCTAATCACGAGGTCGTGGGTTCAATTCCCACAAGATACAAATATTTATGTGATAAATATAAGTGTTTGTGTTTGTCTGGGTGTTTCTTGTTATGTATTATAAGTATGAATTTGCAAAAAAAGTATGTAAGTTTTATAATATCCATTGTCTAGTATCCATAGTAAACGCGCTGCTTAGTTTGGGACAAGATCGTGCTGTGTGAAATGTCCCAAATATTTATTTTATTTTATTATTTATTATATTACCACTTGGCTCGACCTGGGAATCAAACCTAAGACATCTAGTGTAGCAGTCTCGGTTACGACCACTACTTAGGATGGTACCAACAGGAAGCTTTAGTATGGCCGATCTTGGTCAAAATTATCGTATTAAGTATAGTAGCTTGTAGGTCACTGCCTAACGACTGATTTTATCATCGACATGGATATTACTCCGAATGGCCTGTTACGGGTTAAGTGGCTAATTATGTCCGCTATTTTCTCGGTGTTTATGGAAGGTGAACAGCGATATAGGGTTAATATGCGGTTGTGTTGTAACACATCTTCATGGTCAAATATCCGCTATTGTTACAATACAGTCCTAATTGAACTGTGAATAAATTTATCAACAAATTTCTAGATATTCTGCTGTCACACTATGTGATTAGTGAAATTATTGAACAAACGAAGAATTCAGTGACTTCTCGGGGTGATTGTCAGAGTTAAGACAAATAAATTTTAAAAGAGTAACCATGGAGTTTCTTGCTGGCTTTTCTCCATAGGAAATGACTAATTAGGAACCGTCACCTAGACTCGACATTTTATAAGTGCCTGTATATGGTTTATGAAAATAAAACTATTTTGATTTTGATTGATTTTGAAATGAGTGTTCTTCGAGGCACATGGGTTGAAGGTTGAAACCTCCACGTGCCCCCATCTATGGTCAGATTAACCTTATTTCTTCCTACGCTTCGGAGATATAGGCTTGATGTAATAAAGTCATGATCTCAATAATCTCCACACTTACAAGTATATAAAAAACCTATTAAACACAACGGAACATTAAGTTAAAATGTCACGAAGCCTCCCATCCATTTACCGGCCTCGCCCTATATCCAATTATGTTCCAATATACATAATCTCAGCGCATTTGGCCCAAGGATTACCGGAGAGCCGGCGGCCATTTTACATAAGTCTTCCTGAAAAGAAAATTGGGTGTTTCAAATTTTGTTACCTACTTTGGCCCAGTCTACCCGTTTTGTTTTTTTTAAGCAAAAGTTAAATGAATTTTATGAGCAACGTAACAGAATCTGTTTTTTTTTTTCTTATTATTTTTTTACTCGCTGCATCAATTTTATTAGGTTTTAGTTCGATTATGACGTTTGACGTCAAAATCAGCTGTGGTCAGTGACCATATTATTCGGTTTTTAAAATAATACAAAGCTTATAGACGCGTAAAAGTATATTTAAAAAGTGAATAAAGCTACAGTGATAAATATACAGTGAAGTGAACATATATAACTTAAAACTAGAAACAAAAACAGTGAAATAATATTTACAAGTGTAGGACCGACCCCGACTACCCGCTTGTGATTATAATATATCAGCTGACTAGCTGAAACGGACACACAATTAACTGTAAGCAAAAAAAACTTACACAAGACTTGAACTTAATATCTAATGAAATAATAACTAAATAAAATAAATAAATATTAACTGTACAATTAGTGGATTGGGATTAAAACAATACTAATTTATCAACCAGCTGATTAGTGACTGTAAGTAACGCCACCTAGCGGCTCAAATTTAGTACATAGCCATATATTGCAGCGTAAACAACACTGCGGTTCTACAGCAATGGCAAAGTGCAACGCGTGCGGTAAATTCATATCAACAACAGATGCCGCTAAGTGTCACAAATGTAGCCTATTATACCACCGAGCATGCGTGGGATTTCCGAACACTGGCGCGATTGTTTCCTCCTGGCGCTGTCCGGAGTGCAATAGGAACGTGGTCAGGGACAACAAAGCTGATACACCTGTCAGAGGTCGAGCCCAGAATATAACATCTCCAACTCAGGCAGAGGGTGTAGACCAATGTAAGCTCGTTAACATCCCAGAGTCCAACGTCGCTCAAGAGGTCCCTATCGACTTGATTATGAACCTAAAATTGTTTAATGAAGAGCTACGTTCGGTGCGCACTGAGCTCCAACTGTTCCGTGCAGAAATGGCAGATCTAAGGACGTCCATGAAAGTATGCACTGAGCGCATGGATGGCTTAGATGCAAGAGTTGAGGCTCTGGAACAGGGTAAAATCAGCCGACAAGTGGAGGTATCAGGTGTCGAAGAGGTCATCGCTGGACTCAGACGCGAGCTGAATGAGCGTGACCAAGAGCTTCTTGCTAATGACGTTGAAATAAATAATCTGCCTGAGACCAGTGGAGAGAATCCAATCCACGTAATAGGGGTGATAGCAACCAAACTAGGTGTAACGTTGGAAGAACGCGACATAGTAAGCGCGGAGCGGGTGGGCGGACGTCATATAAATGCGACAAGTGCCGACGCGGGCGCAGCGGAGCGCCGCCCGCGCCCCCTCATTGTGCGGCTCACGCGCCGTCACCTGCGCGACGAGCTATTGAGGAGCGCGCGAGTGCGCCGTGGCGCGACCACCGCGGATCTGGGCATGACTGCCGAGCCGCCTCGGCGTTTCTATGTGAACGAACGCCTCACTAAACTTAACAGGCAGTTGTTTCACAAAGCCCGGGAGGCCGGTAACCGCCAGGGATGGAAGTTTGTTTGGACTAAGCGGGGCACTATATTTGCGCGCAATCAACCTGCTGACCCCTCCTGCGTTATCCGGTGTGAAGCAGACATACTTCGCATATTTGGGACTGAAGGACATTTTCAAAACTGAACGTTGTAGTTATTTACGAGCATGTTTGTTTAACCAACTATTTCTAAGTATTTACATAAAAATACTTACAATTTTATTTTTCATAATAATAAATACTGTACGTCGTCGTTACTCTGAAAACCGGTTATATCGTCAGATTAGAAGACGGATTATTAAGTTGCGGAATATGTGTAACAGGAATAGGTCCCACAGTGAAATAACAAGTAGAATTTGTAAGACAGTTCATTCAATTACTTATTTTGCGTATCAGTTTTGGTTATTATTTATTGAACATTATTTAGGGCATACAATTTTATACTTGTATATTATATATTTAAGGCACCAATATTTGATTTTGAACTCATATACATTTATTTTTAATAACACATTATGCATACTCCTGTACTCATACAAATATTTCAACAAATATATAATTTATATATATTTCTCGCGTATTGAAGTTTATATGGTAAATTATTCCTTAATCTATAATTTTGAATTGGCTAATATTATAAAATTGACGGTTCTGTTAATCTATTTATTATATTATATATTATTTCTATTTAAATGACTCGTGGAAAGCACATTAAATTTGGATTGTTTAATGCGGGATCCTTAGCAACCAATCAGGATGAATTCTTAATCGCTATGAAAGATCACTCTGTTGACATTATGGCTGTCAATGAAACATGGTTACGACCGGGAGAGGGGGGAAGGGCACCCGTTGTGCCGGGTTACCGGCTAAAGCACGTGCCGCGGCTGATAACTGTTCGTGGCGGACGAGGAGGAGGTGTTGGTTTTTATATAAAAACCGGAGTAACCGTGCGAGTAAGGCCTCATCCCGATCAAGCAGAGGTTGAGCAGCTTTGGATGACGTTAAGCGTCAACGGAAAGAAACTGCTGATTGGCACAGCCTACCGACCACCGTGGCTTAATGTAGACAATTTTTTGGATGCGATAACCGATAGTATTAGTGCTTTATCACCTTATGAGAACATAATTTTATTGGGAGATTTTAACATAAACATGTTGGATACTCAATGTTCAAAAACTAAAAAATTCGCAGAGTTCTTGAGCTACTGTAGGCTTTCGCAGGTGGTGTGTACACCGACTCATTTTGTGGGTAATAGCTACTCGCTTATAGATGTTATTTGTACTGACGCTCGAATCCAAGATGTGTCGGTGGAATACACGGCCGAGCTAGGGCACCATTCATTCATTACCTGTGACACGTACTTCAAAAAAGTAAAACAAAAGCCTAGGTTGGTTACATATCGCCCGCTTAAGTCAATAGTATTAGACCATTTCTTAAGAGATCTTGATGCTATCCCCTGGGATTGGATCTGTGATATGCCTGATGTCAATCAGATGGTGAAAACTTTTAATGAGGAAGTATTGCGCTTATTTAATTTTCACGCTCCTGTTACGAGTAAAGTGTTTCGGACACGCCCAACTCCGTGGATCACTGACAATATTCGCCTCATGATCAGACTGCGTAATGAAGCTCAAACCAAGTACCACAAAACAAAGTCGGACAGTCACAAAATATACTATTTAGATTTAAAAAAAGTTGCTGCCGCAGGTCTGTTTAACGAAAAAAAAGCATTCTTTGAAAAAAATATTAACGAACATTTAAATGATTCTAAGGCACTGTGGAATAATATGAAAACACATATTCTCCCGGTGAGTAAAGATAATGAACTACCTGCTCATTTTAACAGTCCCGACGTCATTAATCAGGCATTCTTGAATGTTCCTGGGAACTGTGACGTCAGTATTTCGCATCTTACTTTCTTCGAATTCCATCGACATGTCCCTGCCACTTTGGTCTTAAAACCGGTCGGGAAAGATACGGTAGCTAAAATTTTAAAGGAAATAAAAACTAACGCACAGGGGATTGATGGGATTACGATAGATATGATAATGCTCACACTACCTGAGTCCTTGCAAGCAGTAACTGCCATCGTGAATAGATCCATTGAAACCCAAACGTTTCCTGATCAATGGAAGACTGCGACTGTCCGACCTATCCCAAAAAACAGCAACCCTAGAGATATTAAGGATTTGCGCCCGATAAGCATATTGCCCTGCTTGTCGAAGGTGTTAGAACGGGTGGTATGCGTACAGGTCGTGGAATACTTGGAGTCCAATAAAATTCTACCATCACGCCAATCGGGATTCAGGAAAGGCAGAGGGACTGCTACGGCTCTGGCAGACGTGGTAGGTAATATCCTGGAGGCTCGAGACAGTGGCATGGGCTCGATACTCACACTTCTAGATTTTTCAAGAGCTTTTGATGCTATAAATTCCACTTTGCTATTATCAAAGCTGGCATATTATGGTTTTGATGCAAAAACTATAAGATGGTTTCATAGCTACTTGTCCGGAAGAACTCAGTATGTTGAGATACGTAAAGAGGGCGATCTTTTAAAGACATCCTCTACTAGCCGCGTGACAAGAGGTGTACCCCAGGGCTCAATTCTAGGACCGCTCCTTTTCATCCTCTACAGCGCAGACATAACGAAATGTTTCCACAACTGTCAATTTCACATGTATGCTGATGACATTCAATTATCTTTTTCATTTAAAAGCGAATATACCAGCTTGGCAGTATTAAAAATTAATGAAGATCTCCAGAGGGTGGTTTCATGGTCAGAGAGTAATTGTCTGATGCTAAACCCGCTAAAATCGAAGTTTATGGTAATGGGTAGCAGGAAACAGGTCAGTGCAATACTCTCAAAAAATCCAGAGATTCAATTAAAAGGGCAGCAAATTGAGAGAATAGAACGTGTATGTAACTTGGGCCTGACCATGGACCCCGAACTACGTTTTGAACCACATATTAACAATATCCTGAGGAAGTGTTTCTATAGACTGAAAACGCTGTATAAGGTCCGAGACTACTTAAGCGTCCCTATACGCAAAAGATTAGTAGATAGTTTAGTGCTATCTAACCTTAATTACTGCGACATTGTCTATGGCCCATGTCTGTTATCAAGGACCGAACGCCTGGTCCAACGTATCCAAAACGCGTGTGCTCGCTTTTGTTTTGGAATACCTCGTAGATCACATGTTACGCCGTATCTTAACAGACACCATATATTAAAAATGGCGGCCAGGAGGAAACTGCACCTAGCAAGTTTACTGTTCGGTGTGATTAAATCTACACAGCCCGAGTATCTTTACGAGAAACTAAATTGGAGACATCACCATTACAAATACTCGACTCGGCCTTCGGTGAACCCGCTGAGTGTGCCCAAGTACCGAACGACGGCATTCCGAGGATGCTTCAGGTATGCCGCCACACGCTGCTGGAATGATCTCCCACCACCCATCCGAGACCTAAAAACAGTGAATACATTTAAAAATAAATTAAAAGAACACTTATTTCATTTACAAAGAAACGCACAACATTAATAAATTACATAAATAATACCATACCTGATGTTTATGGCCTAATGTACACATCCAGCGGCGATTGGCGTCCCGCGTCCCACTTTCGAGAACACTGCTTTGTTTGGGCTTCTGTTGAGTTTGGTCGGTTATAATAATATGATTGTAGCATAAACCGACAGGATACCAGGTTCATTCTTATATGGATAAACATTGCTCGTGCGGCAGTCTAATCCAACTTCTAAAATTTATAGTTGCCATTTTAATGGTGATGAGTAAAAAAAATATTTCGCGTTGTGTCATGCGCTCGCAACGTACCGCGGTGCGACCGGTTCTGAGAATTTTAGATCGAGTCTACGTGATTATTGATTGATATGCCTATTTATCCACGTATCTACAGCTATGCGAGTCATTCATCATAACACCTGATTACACACACTACACTACTGACTTTATATTACATTATTTTCAGGTACACTAAGAATTATTTACTTATTAATTATAATAATACTTATTACTTTTATTAAATACTCCACAGCCAAAAGGAATAACTTAAATAATAAGCCTAAATAATTCAGTTCATTTCATATTTAATTACCATTTTGAATTAAACTGTTTTAAGCAAATACTGTATAATTAAATAGTTGATAAGCAATAAAAAAAAAAATTGTTAATGCCACCGCTGAGTGACGTTACACGTCATCTAGGCCCCACTGAAAATCAGCGCTTCAGCGATTTAATGCGCTGCCGCATCATGCTGAGTGGGGACCTTATTGTGATGAACAACGGCGACGTACAGTACCTTCATTTATTTTGTTATTTCTTCTCTTCTTTGTATGTAGTACTAGTCGCTGTTTTTATGGCAATAAAATCTTTCTTTCTTTTCTTTCTTCTTCTTTCTAGTGCGCTGGTTTTAGCTTGAGCTGTTTTTAATTATTTATGAAATGGTTGATGCAATTTTTAAAACGACGCCCCACACGTACATTTGCAAATACAGATTCTTTTATACATAAACTACTACTTTATGCTTAGTTTAAAGCTGTTTGAACCTAGTTATAAGGTGAGAAACAACTATACGGGCCGCCTGATTGTAAGCGGTAGCCACAGCCTATACAGACCAGCAACATCCGTAATATCATAGTGCGTATCGTATCTTGAGACCTCAGTCGTTAAGTCTCGTATACCCAGTAATTTCAGTGTACCGGTATAACGGGCAACAGGGAGAGATGGCGGGACATCGTGAGGCGAATAACATCTGCCCCCAACACCACTAATACATGACGGCCATGATCACTCTGCCAAGAGCGATTCGGCTGAGAAGAAGAATAATAATGTGAGCACATTATTGCTTAGCGACCACGACCATGCATAAGAAAGCGCAGCGTAAGCGTAGCGTAGGACGGCCCCCAACTAGGTGGATGGACGACCTCGTAAGAGTCGCAGGGAGTTGGTGGATGCGGTCTGTGACCGATTTTTTTTGGCGATCATTAGGGGAGGCCTATGTTAAGCAGTGGACATCCGTGGCTGACAGATAGATAGATTGCTTAGCAATGCGAGAATAGGTATAACCCCAGAGGTAGTACAACTCCTATAAAACCCTAAGAGCCTACTACTTATAAAATCTAAACTAGGCCATACAAATATTTATTCCCTATAGGAATCGATTATATGACCTGTAGGAGTTCATCGATCGGTTACTAGTGTAGCGACATCTACCGCGCTACATAGAACTACGAAGTCCTGAATCGCGCAAGCAACATTCGCAACGAAAAGTTGCATATATACAACCGCCCGACATCAACCGTCGGGCCGTGGCCCGCCAGGCCTCACCACCTCGCCTCTCCACACTAGGTATATCATTCGCACCGTGCATAAACTTTATGTGAATCTCTGAATTATTGAGCTTTCCTCCGTAGATTGATAGTAACAGCTTTAACCTGTATTGTGTTTCAAATGTGAGCAAGGTTGCAATTGCTCCGCGCGGAAACGTTGTGTTGGCAGTGGGGTACTTTGACTCTTATGTACTGCCAACCTAACTATTCCTCTTTCGTTTTACAGGTTCTGCAATGCGCGGTGCTGATCCTGTAAATTAAAAAGGGTGTGATAAGTACCTCTATTTTTTTCGGATGCCGCCCCGCTCGGGGACGCGGGATTATGTCGGGCTCTCCGGCCAGGTGGCCAGCAGTAAGGTGGCAAGCAAGCATACGGCCCACCTGATAGTAAGCGGTTACCGTAGCCTATAGACAACAATACCAAGGCATGGTCGTGGCGAATCTGTCATGGTCGTGGCGAATATCGCGGATCCCATGGCCATGACAATAGGGCAGGTGAAGGCAAGTGCGGTTTTTAGTCGGTATGAGTCCGACATACCCTGCCACCTCCCCGGGTGACGGAGGATCCATGAGAATTTTCCGTATTATAAAAAAAAAACCTATATATATAGCTCGCAAAACCAGGGGTATCGCAACTTTGTCAGTCGTCCATTGCACTTGACCCTCGAGGAGAGTCCGACACGACTGCGTGGTGGGATCGCGGATCATACGAGAGCGATTCCCGTGATCCCATCAAGTGAAAATATCCTTGGAATATGAACTTAGATAAGTTTTTTGTTAAGTCGTACACCGAAGTTCGGTACGCCTATGTTAGAGCACTATAACACAGGTGCCTACGTACCTAGTGCATGCAGGTGTTGCATACTCGTACAATACAATACATCCCAAGCCTTTACAAAACTTACTTATCACCGAGAATTCCGTAATACAAGGTATATAAGTTTGCAAAATCGATTTTTTGACATTGAACAAGACATTGAAATAAACCTGGTTGTTTTATTTCAATATCTTGTATCCTACATTTATGTTAATATGTAATTAATATAAATGTATGATAGCTGTCAGTAATTATAACATCAAGACGCTCACCACCTCAGTCTACCCGTGATATGGACGCTATAAAGAGTCCTAAACCTCAAGACTAATATAATGCGATAAAAACAGGAAAAAGTAATTGTATTTCAATCGATTTTTCAATTAAAACATTTTTGTTTCAACTTGGTTTCGATTTCCAGGTCGAACAAAATGTTATTGGGTTTTTATATGAAATTCTAGTATCGACTAGTGTTAACTATAGTAGCAACTCAAACTTAGGATTTGTTGTCAAATTTATTTGATAGATTTTCAACTTTAAGACAAATTAACAAGGTTCATATTCAATTGGAGAACTTTGACAGTTTTGGATAGCTTGACCTGCTGACGTCCGTACTTGGTTAATGGCAATAGGTTCGCCCCCTATTACATGGGACCTAAATATATCGCGAATTGTGGGTGTGTACATCCGTGTACATCTCTGACTAACACATCGGTGAATACAGGCGTGATGGTATACCATATAGATACGGCAAACGAATAACATATTACAGAATTTAATACAAACAGGAACCTACATTTGTTAGAGAGATATAACCCTAACATATGGTTATTGTTTGAAACCCACAATTATTATTACTCATGCGATTATATCAAAGCGGTTTTCATTAATGAAATGAAGTTGCGAGAATGTTCGTGTATTAAAATAAGCCAGATTTTTCTGACTCATCGGTTGCGCGGTTGCTGAACGAAAGTGTCTTAATTCAATTCTCAGGTCGAACAATATAAAAGTTCCCGATGTAGGTATGAAGGAGAACTGAAACAGTCATATCCGTTTTATATTTATAAACGTCATCCTCTGAGCTTTTTCCCTACCATATTGAGGTCGGCTTCCAGTAATACCAGATGTGGCTGAATACCAGTATTTTTCACGAAGCAACCCAATTTTCTGGGTAATACCGACATCCTAAGATTATAGACTGGTTGTCAGGCTTTTTACGTTTCTGCCTACCACTAACGACTGTCTTAGAAGTTTGTATGACATAGAACATAGAAGTCAGAACATTAATATTTACATAACATGGAGTTACAACCTACTGCGTTAACCTTTTTAAATATTTTCAGTTTTTTAGACCAACAAATCTAATATTAGATAGCATAGATATATATTGGTAACAATAGCCCCGTCAGTTATAATGGATCCATCTCGGTTGAATTCAATGTCAAATAACTAATGGGAGTGAATGGATGAGTTCTTTTTTTAACATTCATTATTGAGTATCAAGAAATGTTAAACAGTTGAATAGGAAGTTGATTACCTTGATATTTTTAAGTGTTTATTTTAATATAGTATGAATGTTCGTAAAATGCAAAATGTATGTGCACCACCTTCAGACACAATTACAATATTGTTATAGAAATAAATAAATGAAATGTTATTATATTTGGAATTAAAGCAAGCTAAAAATGTTCCAAGATAAATTTTAGCCAAATAAAAAACCAATCTCATGATAGATTTGAACCTACGCCGCTCCAGTCAAGTAGACTGGATGCTTCGGATGGTTTTAGTATTGGAATTTTTGGAAAAAATATTCTTTGGTATCACAAACGCTCTTTCATTATCATGGGTACCAACATAATGTACCCCATTTCGAATTTACCCTTTACAAATTACCCTGTATAATATCTAAAACCCTGCACTTAAAGCAACAAATGTTCAACTCAGTTAAACTTCAAAGTATTTTTGAACACATTTCCAGCAATTCGCGTACGTTCGCGTTCTGAAATTCCCCGCACTTAAGACCCTGATAGACAGTCTGTCGGCCCGACTCATTAGTGTTCCTGGCGTTCTTCCTTTAAAAATAGACTAAAATTCTGCCAAATTCTTTAGAGCTGTCTGCATTGGCAATAGTAAGGGGTTCGGCGTTCTGTTGAAAGTACCGAGTGCTCTAAAAGGAATCTTATTAAAAAAACCTGGTTCATGAATAAAAAATGTAACAGTATTTTTCTGCTACTTTCTCAGTTGAATTGATCCATTGATCTCTTTATTACGTTAGGTAGATCAGAATTCTGATGGATTCGTAGAATACAGTAAGTGTAATAATAATATAATACAGTCTGTAGTAATTCTCCTTTTTTACTGTGCAAAAATATGGGGCAATCTATTTTGAATATAAAATAATCTGTTTTATCATTTGAAAAAGTTAACTTGATAGATATGATTCCTTAAATAGAAAGAAAGAAAGAAACATATACATGTAGTACTAGAATTTACATCGACGGATTACATCATCTGTTGGATATAGGCCTCTCCTAGTGAACGCCACAAAGTCTGATCTTCGGCTTTTTTCATCCAGTCACTGCCAGCTGCCTTCCGCATATTGTCACTCTAGATATAGACACTACGCTTATTTAGATGTGGTCTCCACACGAGAACTTGCTTACTGGATTGTTTTACTCACATAATATAATAACATACTGTCATGATTCACGACGGTATTCCCCGAAGGGTTAGGTTCAATAGACATTACAATCTCAATATAAACCCCTTAGAACTAAACATTTTGATCTAGATTGTAACAAAACTATGTGCATATTACAAAATCACAATTACAAAATAATAAAAAGCTCATATACCTAATTCAGAACGAATGAAAAAAAAAATGAAAAATGTTTATTTATCACAAAAATAATTTTACAAAATGTTGATATGATTTCTATGCGTTGTTTTTTACAATACATACTGGAACTGATTCCCAAACTAGGCTAGTGCCTGTATTTTGGGAGACAGAGCACGGTCAAAAATATACAGCAGTAGATGCAGTAAACAGACGTGTTTATTCAATAAGATAAGCTTATAAACATTTCCTATTATAATTATTATCTAAAAATTATTATTGTATTATTATTAATGTATTATTATTAATTGTAATAATATAATCATTATTATTGATATTTATCTAAAAAATACATTTTATATTATGCAAGAGTGTGTGGGATGTAGTGCGTGTGTGTGTGCGTTGTGTAAGTAGTGCGTGTGTATGTGTGTGTGTTTGTGTGTGTGTGTGTGCCGTGATGTGTTAGCATGTGCGTAATATATGAGTGAGTGACAATGATTATTCTAAGAACCTTAGCAGTGTTTCAGTTGCCTCGTAGTCTAGGTTCAGAAGCCAAGTGATGGCTTTCTTTTTTACCATTTGGTTATTTAGTCCCACAATGTTTTCTCTGATGTTTAAAGTATTATCAAGTTTATATCCCATGTTCTTGAATTGGCGTCTAGCAAAGGCGGTACGGCAACGAGCTTTGGGGCAGACTGGTTTCTTACTGCGTTTTTTAGGATTTGGGACAGGTATAATTTTATGGATTTTAATAATTGACCTAAGGACGAAGAGCTGTCTAACTGTTAAAACTTTGCAGTTATTATAAAGTTCCGTGGTGGGGTATCTGATCGGTTTGTTATTCATAACTTTTAGAACAGCTCTTTGCGCTCTCTCCAATCCAATTAATAGTGTTTTTGCACACCCACCCCAGACCGGTATGCAGTATTGGACAATGGACTGACAGAGTGCAAGGTATACCATCTTAAGTTTATTTTGGGAAGTCACATTCCGCAATGTTTTGAAAAGGTGAATTAACCTCCTGACTCTTGTTTTAACCATGTCTGTTTGAGCGGTCCACTTGAGCCCATCATCAATCTGAACGCCCAAATATCTAGTGCTTGTGACTCGAGATAGTACTTGACAGGTGCAGCTATCAGATGAGAGGCATCTGTGAGCTGGTGAGCTGGAATAAAAAGAATACATACCTAATATGACGTATGTCAACACTGGTAATTTTGTAAAAAGGGTATGAGTTTAGACCCTTTATTTATATCTATTTTTCATTACCTAAACTCATGTTTAGGTCCCACCCAATAGGGGTGAGCCTATTGCCATTACCTCCGAGCTGAGCTAAACTGATTCAGTAAAAGTTCACTGAAAATTTCATAGAAAAACCCAATAACACATTGCTCAAGAATTAAACCCATGACCAAACATGCGACTCCTAGACCAATGAAGATGATTATTAGTATTTTTATTAACTCCTGTCATAAAGTTTAATTTGCTTGTACTAATATATGAGTCGAATTTGCTTCAATAGGTCCAATAATGGAAGTCGAACATGATCTTTTGACCTTTCAACTTCTTATGTGTAGTAAGTACTTAGTGGAATGAGAGTACAATAGTAATTGGTTTTATTTTCGTCCATTTCGACGGTGAAAGAAGATAAATTATTGCTCAATAAAAGCTTGGGACAATAGAAGACAAATGTACTAATGGTTGAAGCGTGGCTATTACAAAAGAACATTGCGCAGTCTACCGTACTACCCATCATACTGGTATCATCGGTACTGTGGAATCTATCTAGTGTTGAAAAGAAACTCTTGGTTTGGAAGTACTTGAGAACTGTATTCTTCAAAGGTCAAGGGCAATCTTACACAACCATCAATCAGTTTTTTGCTAGACATTCTATTATTTTAAATTCAAATAATTACTTATTCTTAAAAACAGCCAGTCATATGCTGACTCCTTGTAGCGAACTCTACAGTACCAACCTACTTATTCCATTAATTACTATTATTCCCATTTATTTGTAGCTAGCTATTGCCCATAGTTTCAGCCGAATCCCAAAGGCAAAAAATTGGAGACAAAAGTAACCTATGTCCTTCTCCGAGGTCCGATCTGTGTACATCATTTCATAAAAATTGGTTTTCGGTTTAGGTGTTTAGGCGTAATCGACAGGTACCTACAGTTACTTTCGCATTTATAATAACAATAGGGATTACATTTTTCAATATTAACGTTTACAAAACACAACTGTAAAATATATGTGAAAAATCATACATCTGAAAAATAGTTCTGTTAAAGAAAGAAAGATAATACAAAACAGTAACACGAAAATTTAAAAGATAATTTATATTATTTTAATAAAGCTGAAGGCCATTTGGCTATTTGAACGCGCTAATCTCTAAAACTACTAAGTTAAAAAATCTTTTTGCATTTGATAGCTCAATTCTTGAGAAATTTTATAGGGTATTTAACGTCACGCTACACCCTTAGGAGCCGAGCAAAGAGAAAAAATCATCATGGCGGGTGAAATTTATGATAATTTGGACGGGACAACGTCTGACGGATCAGATATAATACATCATCTTGTAACTATGACGTCAGAATCGACACAATCTAGACGCTACAATGTTTTATAGTCCTATATAGATACAATGTTTTATATTTCCTTACCTTATTATATTTTATCTTGGGACGCTTTAACACAACACTATCTAGTCCCAATCTAAGCAGAGCTTGTACTATGGGTACTAGACAATGGATAAAATACTTATATACTTTTTTTTTGTAAATAAATACTTATAATATATGTATAAGAAACACCCAGACATACAGAAAGACTTATGCTTATCACATAAATATAAATATTTCGGACATTTTTACACAGCACCATCCAGTCCCAAACTAAGCAGAGCTTGTATTATGGATACTAGACAATGGATATAATACTTATATACTTTTTTTTTGTAAATACATACTTATAATACATAAGAAACACCCAGACAAACACAAATACTCATGTTTTACCCACATAAATACTTGTGTTATGTGGGAATCAAACCCACGACCCCATGATCAGCAGTCCGGTACTCGAACCACTAGACATCGTCGAAATATTATATTATGCGATAAGACCGCCCATTGTACCTACCCTTTGTCACATTTTATTTTTGTAATTAATTGTGTTTTGGTGTGCAATAAAGCGTATACAAATAAATGTCATTTCCAAAAATACAATTTTCCACTACTATTCTAAGTGACATTAACAAAAGAAGTTAAAACAAAACTCCAAACATTATACGTATTTTAGTTACTGTTATCAAATAACATTGCTCACAATAGGAGCGACCTCTTCTAACGTATTGTGTGGACATCAACAACAGAGCTGCGATGCGCTTAGATCAGTTCACAACAAAAGGAGTAACCCGACACTTAGGTTCAACACCCCTGCATCGTACTTAGTGCAGGGGTTACACACTTATCCTTTTGTACTCGTAGCTGTTTCAATGTGCGTGTTTGGACATAATAATAAAATCTATTTATAATAATCCTTACTAATCAATGTGTGTGTTTGGACATACTAATAAAATGTATTTATAAATAATAATCCTTACTAATATTATCTATTAATGCGAACGCATTGTCTGTCTGTTACGAATACACGCATGAAGCTGAATCACAGAGTGACATTAGACCTTGGAGAAAGACTTTTATATTTCATTTATATAAATTGTATAATTATGTAATTATTTTTTTATACTTCTAAGATGGTAAACAAGCATACCCACCTGATGGTAAGCGGTTACCGTAGCCTATAGACTCTTGTAACACCAGGAGTGTCACTTGCGTGTTGTCGACCCTGTAAAACGAAAGAGGAATAGTTGGGTTGGCAGTATAAAGGTCAAATTCTCCCTACTGCCATACACAACGTTTCATCGTGGAGTACTGGCAACCTTGCCTTTCGTAAGAAACACAACACAGCTCAAAGCAGTGTTATTTTCCTTCGATTTTCTGCAAGGCGGAGGTACTTCCCCAGTCGGACAGCTCCAATTGAGTGTAATTATGCCCTACCTCTCTTATATTCATAAATTATGAAAAATCTGATTCATTTTCCTACGCTTTTTCTCAACTATATTTAGTGGCGTGTTGGGTCGCCTTCCAATCAATACAGTTGCGGCTGAAAATCAGTATTTTTCTCGAAGCGACTGCCATCAGACCTCGGCAACCCAATTTCTTTGCAATAACGATATTCTGATGATAGACTTGTTTTTACTGTTTGGGCTTCTGACAATTGTCAAAAGTGTTCGAATAACAACCGGGACCGACGGCTTCACGTGTTCTTTTCTATGAATACATACGAGTGGATTGTTTTTACTAAAATGCGCAAACGGTGTGCATCCCTGGTGCGCAGGGTGCGGGCTAGTTCTAACAGCATACTGTCCATGATCACAGACCGATTGGACTGTGTGTTCATGAATCACTGCTGTGCTATCTCTCATGGAGTGGTTCAGCGGTGATTTTCGTAACGACATGTTCATGTACAGTCAACAAAAGAGATTTTTATACAGGTAGCGAACGAAATCTGCATTACACAGATTGTGATTTAAATAGTTACCCGTCAAAGGGTTTGATGTGTAGCAGCTTAAAATACCTGCGTTTTGACAAATATTGCGTGATACATTATTACACAATCTTTAACAAAACACAGATTTTTAATTAACTGCCTGTATACTTAACTCTTTTGTCGACCGTACATACTATACATGGATATGTCGTTATCTTGAATAATCTTTTGTAGATATATTATAATATATAATATTTTTATGTATTACTAACTAACAAGAGATTTTTCTCGACGGTTTGTGAAGTCTGCCAGCCCGCACTAGGCAAGCGTGGTGGACTATAGCCTAATCCCTCTCAATATGAGAGGAGACCCGTGCCCAGCAGTGGGATAGTATATGGGTTGATGTTGACTACTAACAAATAAATATATTTTACTTGATTAAATAAATTCTATTATTATTATTTTATACAGTCAAGTCAGTCTTTAAATAAAAAAATGTCTAGGTAGTATGACTAAAAATATTTACCAAAACTTTTTCCACTACACTATTTTCCTTCAGGTACTTTTCAAGCCTGTCGATCTCAGTATTTATTTACGACTGATCTTCAACCCAGCACTTACCCCAAGTACATACGTAAACGCTGATAGTTTTCTTTACCCAAGGGGAAGCTCGGGTAAATATATACACAACTATTATTTTCTCCTGTACTTTAACGCCGGCGAACCAACACCAATGAGCCTCTCGGGATCCATATTTTCTTCAAGAAAAATAGATACGGAACTCCCTTGTTAGGCAAAATTTTATTGAGAATTAAACGTAAAATGTAACAGTTCAGTGAATTGTTCCTAGCAATATTCTCAAGAACTCTGCAGAACATACGTACAAGACGATACTTGAAGCTCGGCAACAGGAATTAATACGTTTGAATAAACTTTATTCTTGTTAAAAGAAAGTATGCTTCGCCGCTTAGCCTAGAATAGCCTATTTATAATGTGCGAACATTATTATGCTATAATTTGACTGATTAATAATAAATTATATAATACTATCTGCCGTATACGGTGCCACCTGCCTCTTTATTTTGCTTGGCTTTTTGACACCCTCCACAATAAATAGACTATCCAACACAAATGTTTTTTCAATTCGAACCAGTACCTAATGCCTGAGATAAGCGCCAACCAAACAAACAAACTAACAAACCGTTAAGCTATATAATATAAGTATAGATGAGAAATAAAGTTTAAAATAGGGGCTTTCTAATATACCTAGTTTATTTTTAATAAAACTGCAGATTTCCACGTTATTGCTGTTTTTATAGCAAGCAAAGATAGGTACACTTAGCTACAACTTTGCCAGGTCTGTATTCAAAATTTTAAGCTTCAAGACATCAGATATCAGAAAGAAAAGACGGTTATAACTTCACTGTGAGTGCATAAAATTGTACTTACTGACTTTTATCACACGTCAGTTGCATACAATTTATGCTTCACAAACATTATCTAATTTTAGAGACACTAGAAACCTTCAAACAATTAAATGCACTCTTTTGTTTTATTCATAGCGGTCATTCTAACATTGTGTTTGTAACGCTAAACGGGCAATTGTTAGCCGTTATACACACCTGTTCACACACTGGTTCAGGATTACATTCCCTTTATGTTGTATTAAGTGGAGTTTGAGTTGCGGTAATACAACGAGTGTAATTTACACTTGAAGTAGCAGTGTTTTTAATAGGTACTTGTTTTTAGGAGATAACCTCAGTAATTCACTTTCATCCAATAGTTATTTATTATGATAGCATATATGATATGATAGTGTGTTAGCCTAGCTATTGGACTGCCAAGTCGAAGGTCTCGAGTTCGAATCCAAGGCACGCGACTCTGAATTTAGAAATCATGTGCGTATTAATAATTAATTATCACTCGCTTAAAACAGTGATGGAAAACATCGTGAGGAAACCTGCATGCCTGAGAGATATTTAAGACAACATGAGAAGTCTGCCAATTCGCATTAGGCTAACGTGGTGGACTAATAGCCTAATCCCTCTTATTATTAGAGTAGACCCGTGCACAGCACTCGTATATGCACCGTAAATAGGTTGATGACGAAATAGTATTTACTTATTTAGTGAAGAAGAACCGTTTTTTTTTAAATGGCATCCGTCGCTCCAGGGAGACCACAAACATTATAGTTTTAACGGACACAACGTACACCCAGACTAGACAAAAATATTTGTATCTAACAAATATTTGTCTCTCCTCCTGTCTACACCCTCGGGGAAAACAGGCATGACGGTTTTATGTTCATTTATTTGTAGCAGGTAACCTTTGCTTACCTTCATCAAATAAAATTATACGTTATGAAAATTAATGGCCAGATGTATTATTTTATATAAGTATGTACTAAGTTACTGGTTGGAGGAAGGTATAATCGTAAGATTATACTATGATGTATATATATATATATATATATATCTATATGTATCTATATAACCTAGATCGGGTAGGTCGCTACATATCTCTTTCAAATATTTCTTTTTGCACCTTCTATGTTATATATACCTAATAGGTTAAATACTATTAAAAAAAAACAGTGATATGGTATTTGGACTTTCAAGTCATCATCATCATCAACCCATATACTGTCCCACTGCTGGGCACGGGTCTCCTCTCCGTTTAAGCGAGTGATAATTAATTATTAATACGCACATGAATTTTAAAAGTCAGAGATGCGTGCCTTGGGTTCGAACTCGAGACCTTCGACTTGGCAGTCCAATGGTCATACCACTAGGCTATCACTGCTTGACTTTCAAGTCAAACGTCTAAAATTCGAATCGAAGGCACGCACCTCTGACTTCGAATTCATTTAAAATCGCTTAAGCGAGTGATAATAATTAATCATTAATTAATATTTTTTATACTGCCAACCCAACTATTCCGGTTTCGTTTTACTGGGTCGGCAATGCGTAAGTGACACCCCTGGTGTTGCAAGCGTCTAAGTATAGGCTACGTTTACTGCTTACCATCAGGTGGGCCGTATATTTGTTTGCCACATTAATGGTATAAAAAACAAAAAAGGGAATGGATTGTTAGTATTCAAAACAATCAAATTTCTGTTTAGTGACAATAATTACATAACAATAATCACAAAATTCTTTATTTTGACAACAACATTATGAATTTATTACAGTGGCATTTAGTACAGTACAAATCGATAATAATTAATGAATTTGAAATCGCTCCTAGTATAAACTAGGCAAAGTTCGAATCAGATTATTTTGCTTTTGACGTTTGACTAACAAGTTAGGTAGGTACTTCTAAGTTAACCTAAAAAATATAAAAAATATCAGTAATGGCAGAAAATGGAATTTATTTTGGGGTTTATCAAAAGGCGTTCGTTTGTTAACGCCTTTTGACAAACCCCAATTCTTGGGTTTTCTCAAGATTAACATATATTATTATATTGTATTTATTGTGTTGCAGGTATGATTTTTTTTCTATTTTTTTTTCCATCCAATCCATGACCCCGTGACAATAGATTTCAAAGACAAAGAGGATTCAAAATGTCGGTATTTAGTACTATCAGTATTACGCTACAAAATCCGTACACCTACTTAGTTTTATTTCAACGTCTTCAATATCAAACCAAAAACAGTACTTAATATAATTGTATAAGTATAATTATATTAAGTACTGATACTTATAAAACTTTTTGATACTTTCTTTTTATTTCATATTTGTAAGTTGATTTTTAAAGTCATTTTATTTGAAGCGTGAATATTATTGATATAGCAACACCTACCGCGATTTTCGCTCAACAAATTCCACTTTATTCTACATTTTATAACATAGAGAAAAGCTGAGCTAAGCTCTCTCCGTGGCCTGTAAACTTGAAGCTTTATTTTCGACCAACCCACCAAAATTCTATACAAAGTAGAATTTCATACTTTGTAAGCTAAACGAAGTGAAGTCGTAAAGTTTTGTAATAATATTATTTATTAACTTCGTAGTTTATATATTTTGCGTTAGGTACATACTTAAATTTACAAAACTGTAATTTATCGGATTTCCTGAGCAACTTAGTATTACTAGTGATATTTATATGTTTGGGCTTGACACTACTTAATAAACTAAGCGGACTAACCGATTTTCAAGGTAAAGCTGCGCTATTTGCGGCCAGTATTTTGATGGGTGACTAGTCTTTACATATCGAGAACTTGCCGGGCATTGGAGAGCACTTAAACCCGTCGGTCCAAATTGTTTTACGAATACCTATGACAATCTTTACTGGTAGTCAGAAGCCCAAAAAGCCTGACGTCCATCTACCCTCAGGATGTCGGTATTACCCAGAAATGTAGTTCCAGAAGTCTGACGGTCGTCGTTTCGAGTAAAATACTGATTTTCAGCCACATTTGATGAGGCAGACCGACCCTAACATGGAAAAATATATTATTTTAAATCTTTATTTTTTTTTATGAAAAAGATATTATCTTTTTGTATATTTTTGGCATTTTCCATGCTAAGATTTTAAAGTTATTTAGAAAAGGAAAAATTCGACCGCGGGCAGGATTCGAACCTGCGTCTTCTGATTAGGTACACCAGACGCTATGACCACTAAGCCACCGCGATGCCTACCCGTCATGTCGAATTTTTTTTTAAAAGATATTTATAAAGTAAATAAATACTTTTCCATACAACAACATGAACATGGCGACAATGTGTTTTATTTAATTGCGGCTATAGTAATCACTGCGGCCGTAGTCGGTCTAATGTGACAACAATAATAATTATGTAAAAGTAATCAATAATATTTCTTTTATGACATTCAAGTCGGCTTTTTTGAAGAAGAACTATTTTAAATACATAGTCAACTGGCAGGCATACATAGGCAGCTACACGGTGGTTCCATCCCTTTGTCAAAATAATCCCGTGTTGTTTTTCGGGATAAAATATTGCTTATTAGAAAATGCCGGGAAAAGAATGTTCAATAACAAACTGTATCCATTTTTGCTATAAAGTCACAGTAACCGATACTTATGAATTGGTCTTGTGGTCGTAAATGCGGCTGCTGAGTGAGATTCTGGAGGTTATGGGTTCTAGTCCCTGGTCAGGCAAAACTTATTTTAAATAAAATTCTTATAACTTAAATACAATTCTTGGGCGTAGCAGACATTAACTGCTGATTTTATTTAAGTTGGTACCACTGCTTTGCGAAATATTCTCCCTCTTCTTCTTCCTATCGTGTCAATGATTAAACAATATGCGAGTAAATAAGGCTACCTCAATAGCATTGGCCAGCTTTTCAATGACTAGGAGTCTCCATTGACTAATATTTGGGAGTGAACGGATTCGCTCTCGCACGGCACTCACTTTTACTCATGATCAAACTAAAATGAAAGTTGGAACACGCAACGACATACTTCGCCATATTTGTTTGATATCCACATATTTGATTGTTATGCTTATTATGTTATATATTAATTCTTATTTGTACGCAATAGTTGGCAAAACATGTACGCTCTATTTATTGGAACGAAGTTCCTTATCGCGCGTTGTGAAAGGGGGCTAGACGGAAAAAAATCTTATGAAAAGTTGTCACGACACTTTTTGCTTGTCAACAATATTTGAATTTCGAATTATTGAGTGAATGACAATATTTGAATTTCGCGCGTTGTGAATTGTTGAGTGTATACAGGTTTTTTTATTTTTAATTATTAAATTTTAATGAAAGGAACTTCGTTCCATCCGGGTGTCCCTTGACACCTCTCATTTTAATCTAAACACATGCAGGGTGTTTAAGTTAAAATAAATAGAGCGTACATAATAATAATAGACTACCAGTATGTAAACGCATGTTTTTGACCAATAAATCATCTTTATCTTTGGGTGAAAGGAAAAAAGATAAAATTCTGGGTGTCACACAAGACGTTCTTCATTCTGAGTGTGAGTTCTGGTCACAGTCAGAATAAAGAACATTTGAAAGGCAATGTAGTCTCTTGCCGGAGTGGAGTTTCTTGCCGGTTCTTGTCCATAGGAAACGACTAATTTGGAACCGTGTACGTAGACTCGACATTTCATAAGTGCCTGTATACGGTTTTTCTGAAAATAAAACTATTTTGATTTTGATTTTCTGAGTCAGTGAATTCAGACATTGTCTCAAGATGACAACGCGTGAGTTATATCACTCTAACCCTAAAAACATACCATCACGCCTGTATTCCCAGAAGGGTTAGGCAGAGGTGTACTAATGTACACCCACATTCGCTGGTATGTTTAGGTCCCATGTAATAGGGGGCGAGCCTATTGCCATTAACCGGGCACAAATCCAGACTCCGAGCTGCTACTGAGAATTTCGTAGAAAAACCCAATAACACTTTTCTCGACCTGGGGATCGAACCCAGGACCTCTAGCATAGCAGTCGCGATTAGGACTACTGGACTAATGAGGCAGTCAACCCTAAAAACTATCATGAAAATTAGCTTTAGGTACTCACTGAGACAGTAGTTATCCTGAACTACATATTATGCTTCGGAAGCGTTGGAAGAACGGTTTAATTAGCAGCAATTATTCAGTCCGATAATTTACGTAATTGCTCCGGAGCCTTGTCTGGTGCGGCTGCAGCTAGCTTTAGTACTCAGGATATATGGCTTCGTGGTTATAACATATATTTTATACGTTTTCTGGTGTAATTTAAATAAACTCCCAAATTAATATAAAGAAAGAAAATTAATTTATTTTGGACTCACAGCACAGGAAATGAATAAAAATACAAACAGAAACAACATACCTATTTACATTCATCATCAACCCATATACTGTCCCACTGCTGGGCACGGGTCTCCTCTCATGTTGAGAGGGATTAGGCTATAGTCCACCGCGCTGGCCTAATGCGTGTTGGCAGACTTCACAACCCGTCGAGAAAAATCTCTAAGGTATGCAGGTTTCCTCACGATGTTTTCCTTCACTTCCTTCCTTTCCTTGTTCGAACTCGAGACCTTCCACTTGGCAGTCCAATAATAAAGATTCTGTACCCTCGACAGTAGGTACTGTGGTAGCCGGGTTACTATTATTTGGGATGCATATTTTAATTAAAAGCGCAATAATGGAAATATATGACATGTATTGTGATTCCACAAGAAATTCTTATTTGATAACCATAATAGGCCGGAACTTTACAAGATCACAGCCTCGACCCTGGCAGAATATTTGCTCGACCTGAAAAATGAAGCCTTACCTTACGCTTAATAATCAAACTTGCAACTTTCCTTCGAACATTTTTTAAATTATTTTATATCTTAGTAATTAGGTACATTATTTCATTGACCTCTTTGTATAATGAGATGGCTCCTATCGCTCCTATCCCTTGTAAGGGTTGTCAGATGGCTCATTTAATTATCTCTGATACTCTATTGTACTCGCTCGTTATACCATGTTCGAGCAACCTTTGATCTCTGAGTCTTAGAAGCCTTTGCCGTGAGGAATGGAGCCGAGTATAATAATTTTCCTATATAAAATTTCTAACACACCTTTCAATATTGTATACATAGAGTAGAAAATTCTTACAAAGCGTATATATTGATAAATTAGTCGGCCTGGTTAGTTTAGTGACTGTGGTCGTAAGTGCGATTGCTACGATAGAAGGTTCGATTCACAGGTTGAGCAAAGTGTTATTGGTTCTTTGAAATTCTCAGTAGCAGATTGAAGTTTGGATTTGAGCCCCGTTATTTGCAATAGGCTCGCCCCTTATTACATGGGATTTAAACATGCCGCGTACTTAGTACACGTACAGTATCTTATTACCCTTCTATGTCATATTTTAAATATTAATTATTATTATTAAGAGGTAGGGTATAGTGGGAGTAATTCCACTCAAACTGGAGCTGCCCGACTGGAGAAGTACCTCCACCTTACAGAAAATAGAAGTGAAATAACACTGCTTTGAGCTGTGTTGTGTTCCTTACGGTGAGCAAGGTTGCCAGTGCTCCGCGAGGAAACGTTGTGTTGGCAGTGTAGGGTCTTTGAACCTTATACTGCCAACCCAACTATTCCTGTTTCGTTTTACAGGGTCAGCAATGCCCAAGTGATACCCCGTGTTGCAAACGTCTATAGGCTATGGTAACCGCTTACTATCAGGTGGGCCGTATGCTTATTTGCCACCTTAGTGGTATAAAAAAAGGTTTTATAATTTTGTCCTAAGTATGGCAGAATTGAATTTGAAACTGAAACAGAAAAGGGCTCATGGCTAAGTAATAATCACGCTGATCAACCAATCTGAAACGTTAAGCTGCGCTAGCCACGGTCAATGCGTGGATGGGTGAACATTAACACATCGAGTTTACGTGCTCTCTATATCTCGGAGAGCACGTAAACGTGCCGTTGATCCTGGTTTTGATATGAACATCTATGACATTCGTTAGTGGTGGTCGGAAGCCCAAAAAGTCTGACAACCAGCCTATTCTAAGAATATCGATATTACCGAGAAGGTAGTTTTTACATGGTAGTCGCTTAATGTAAAAAAGGTACTGACATTCAGCTGCATCTGGTTAGACTGGAAGCAGCAACATAGATAGATAGATTTATATATTTACATAGAATGTAGGTAATATAATTAGGTGTTACATAATAGTCGCAAAAGGGTCGGAGAATGATAATATGATGATGATAATGATAATATTATAAGTATCTGTTGAACACAATATGCTTATCCCTTGCCTTTTCCCGTATTCACTTCAAGGCTCAATCGTTTGATTCATTCTCATTCTTATCGGCGTAGTATTTTCATTACGGAAAAAGCTTTCCCGCAAAACATACACTACAGGCATCTAACTCATATTGTTTATTTTTTCTGTATCTTCTTTGCTTTTTCTCAAATAAGCTTCTACGAAATTCGGCTGAACATCAACATTTAGGCTAAACAGAAAATCAGCGCTACTGTAACAACGGTTGTGTATTTTGGCCACATCCTTTACACACACAGTCATAATGACAGCTGGGACCGCTTAAATCAAGGTGTGCCCAGCAGTGACAGGTTGAAATAGACTGCATAGATTTACCACAGAGTCCTGAACGGCAAATGGCACACGTATTTTAATGTAATTATGTATATTATCATCAGAATCTGCAGAATGTCTACTGTAAGCGTCACATCCACGTAAAATGTGTTATACTTACGGGATAAAACGTATCATTACATTAAACTACCGACATCGTCAAAACTCCTCCTCTTGTTGTGTACAGAATGGTACATCTGTTTTTATTTTAAATTTATGTAAGTTTATCACTTTTTATCGGTGGCAATCAGTTTCTTCTTTCTTTGCCTTTCTTTTCTTTTCTTTCTTTCTAGTGCCTTCTAACCATCACCGAAGTAGACCAATTACAGGTACTTTTGATTTCTTAAAATTTGGTGCAAGGTTCCAAGCATTCTCCTTATGGAAAATAACTGGCAAGGAACTCCATAGATACTCTTTTAAATAATAGTGATACCTTTTTTTTCTTCATGTTTACATTTTTTTTTATAATTAGGTATGTGAAAATGAGCAGCTTAAGCAGAAGTGTAAGATATAGTGCAGGACGTGGTGTTCCGTCGCTTCCGCGGACAAGTGCCACTAGAACGCACCGTGACTAGTGCAAAGTGAAGTGTCTGACTAACATAGGCTTAAGTTTTATATTTACTAACATTAATTGTATTATTTTATTATATATGCTACTATAAATTTTATTATTATTTATTTTTTTAACATTTTTTGTTTCTCCCAAAAGGGGTATATACTACACTTTCGTGCGGGCCTTAGCCAAGCACGAGAGCTGATTATGTTGAATCTGAATTCAGAAATTTTCTAATAATTCTGCATGTGTTAAGTATAACGGCTTTCTGTAAGATAATGTATGTGAGTGAATGTATCTCTAAGAGTTTGAGGCTTGTGTGTAGTGTGCGTGGTATGACTCCAGTAGATGATAGAATAATAGGTACGATTTTTACTGTTTTTAATTTCCATTGAGCTTTCAATTCAATGGCTAAGTCGGTATATTTGGTAAGTTTTTCAGAATGTGTGGATGAAAGATTATGCGTGTTGGGGATGGCTATGTCTATTAAATATACTGTTTGCTTCTGTTTATCATGTAAAGTAATATCAGGTCGGTTGTAGTGTACGGTTTTGTCTGTCAATATGGTTCTGTCCCAGTAGAGTTTGTAGTCTGTGGTGTCTAGTACGGTCTGTGGGGTGTATTTGTAATGTGCTGTTTTTTCTGGTATGAGTTTTTATTTGAATGCAAGGTTTTGGTGAATGATTGCTGCAACCTGGTCATGGCGATGCTTATAGTCAGTTTGGACAATTGCTCTGCATGCTCCGGTTATATGTTGTATCGTTTCTGGGGAGCCCTTACATTTTCTGCAAGAATCGTCGGATGAATTTGGTACTTTCATTATGTGTTTTTTGTAGTTCTTAGTTTCAATGACCTGATCCTGTACTGCGAGCATAAATCCTTCCGTTTCAGGGAACAATTCTCCACGCCTGAGCCATTCGTTCGACGCTGTCTTGTTATTATTATATGACAGCACTCGTTCACCAGCATGACGTGCATTAGACAGTGGTGTACCAGACATCCACAGTTTTGTTGATATGTTGCCATTATCTGAACTGCTACTGAGATTTTTATTTATAAAATGCTGTGTGATTTACAGATATTTGTTTCGAAACTGGGTGTATTTTGTCCGTTAATTCTAAAGACTACTGCGACGAAATATTAGAATGATCCAAAAGACATCGTTGATATATCAGCGATGCTTTTTCAAGGAAGGAAATACGGAATTCCTCCACATGTCATCTTCGGTATGACTGACTGGCGAACCAAGGTTCATTGTTCGTCCTTTTTAGGGTCTCGTAAATAAAGGTTGGGAATGACGTCATTATTCCACTCCTCATTTGTTTTTCCGGGTTTTATTTTTTCTGAAGTTACTTGCTCTGTTTGTGTAATATATTGGGGAATTTATACGGTCTATGATGGTCATTGGTTGTCATTTATCTCACGGGAATCTCGTAGTACCTTAGTATATTGGTATTGGAATTAGTTTTTATTTTGGTAGCGAAAAAATTAACATAGATATGGTTTTTTTAGACATAAATAGATTTTATTTTTGTTATCAAAGTCAATTGTTTTACGTCTATGAGACTATTAAAATATCTCGTTGCACGGGTCCAAAAAGTGGTTTTTATAGAGAAGAACTGAATAACCTCAAAATTAATGTTGGAAATTATGCAAATACAACCATATTTCTTTTTATTATTTCCTAAATGGTGTGGGATTCATATTTAGCGAAAAATCAAAGTGCAATCAGAAATAATTACTTATTTTACTACTATGATAATATTATCAAAGGATTCCTAATCGTCAGGAAGAGATACAAATCATTAGAATTAATCAATATTTATTATTTTTTTTTTTTTGCGTTTATTCATAGTATATCGGTATTGCCCCAAAATTAGGTTATGGAGGTCTAATGGCAGTCGCTTTGTGTAAAGTACTGATATTCAGTCGCATCTTGTCAAATTGGAAGCCAAACATAAAATAGTGAATATTTTTTTAAATTATTTTAAAATTAAAAAAAATATAATAATTATATATCCAGTTATATTATTATATCCAGTGTCTAGTACCCATATAACATGATTAGTTGGGTACTAGAATGTGCTGTGTGAAATATCCCAAATATGTATTTTAATTAATGTGAAATGGATCAAAAAATTCAATTCAGCCAATAATTGGGAATTCCATTCACACAATCAGTTTATTAGTACACGCTTCGAATAATGTGCTTCGAATAAAATTAAATGCTTCGAATACTTGCTTTTAGCTTTGCTTTAGCAAATGTAATGACGTGCATGTTATTGGACATCCAATATCTGTTTTCGTACTATAGAAGCCATGTTACAAAGAAATTTATTGGAAACACTATTTCATAACCATTGAACATTATTACTCCTGCGATTCTAAATAATATGCCTCATTTGTGTAGTGGTCCTAAGTGTGACTGCTACGCTAGAAGTCCTGGTTTTGCTTCCCAGGTCGAGCAAAATGTTATTGGGTTTTTCTATGAAATTCTCAATAGCAGCTTGAAGTTTAGAGGCAATATGCTCGCTCCCCATCACGTGCGATTTTAACATACCAACGAACTGTGGACTACTGAGAATTTTCTAGAAAAACCCAATAATACTTTACTCGACCTGGAGATCGAACCCAGGACCTTTAGCGTAGCAGTCGCGCTTAGGACCACTAGACTAATGACGCAGTCTATTTACAAAATATCATTTATCGGCAAAAGATCTATTTACAAAATAAATATCATTTATCACCTCTGCCTAACCCTATGGAAAATACAAACGTGATTATATGTATGTAGCCCGAAGAGCCTGACCAGTTCATCTGTAGGATATTACAGCCCAGAATTTGGGCTACGTAGGTTTCCTTCACCGTATAAGCTTATAACCTATAGTATGACCATTGGATTGCTAAGTCGAAGTTCTCGAGTTCAAATCCAAGGCACGCACCTCTGACTCTTCGAAATCATGTGCGTACTCATCATCAACCCATATACTGTCCCACTGCTGGTAAATGTGCGTTCCAATGTGCGTACTAACAATTCATTATTACTCGCTTAAACGGTCAAGAAAAATATAGTGAGGAAACCTGGCTGCTTTAGAGATAGGCCAGCGTGGGGGACTATATCCTTATCCCTCTCAATCTGTGAGAGAAAACCCGCGCCCAGCCGTGGGACAGCATATAGGTTGATGATGATAAAGTATTAATAATTATTCATTAGTAAGTTAGACTTGCGTTCCTTGGATAAGACCTCGAGACTTACAACTCCAATGGGCATATCACTCAGCTATCTTTTAAATAAATACTTTAATGTAGCTGAAATGGCAACACAGCATACTCTCATTCAGATTATTTCACGTTTCATTAGCTCGTCCGCTTCGACGATCCTTCCGCTCGATGATGACAGTGGACATTGCCGTACTAACAATTTATTTATATTATTTTCTTTGTCCTTCGTGGATAACATTGCAAATTGAATAGTTATTAACGAAAATACGACGTATTTTTGTGAAGGTAATAATTTAATGGATGAACGCATCTTTCCGGTGTTTTTTTTTCACATGACATAACATACACGCATCACGTATGTTTCTTTTGTAATATTATTCGGCCTCTGTTTCCTGTTTTGCCGAAGTAGATACTGGAATATCATGTATTATTGGCAGTTCACTGATATAATTATAATGAGCTTATTTACGCAATCGGAACTCCAAGCTACTACTGAAAATTTCTTATCAGTTACAATAAGAATTACTTATTTATGAAAAATATAACATACCATCGTATAACATACAGAAAGCAGTGATAGCCTAGTGGTATCACCATTGGACTGCCAAGTCGAAGGTCTCGAGTTCGAAACCAAGTCACGCACCTCTGGCTTTTCGAATTCATGTGCGTATTAATAATTAATTATCACTCGCTTAACGGTGAAGGAAAACATCGTGAGGAAACCTGCATACCTTAGAGATTTTTCTCGACGGTTTGTGAAGTCTGCCAACCCGCACCAGGCTAGCGTGGTGGACTATAGTCTAATCCCTCTCAATATGAGAGCAGTGGGACAGTATATGGGTTGATGATGATGATGATGTATACCATACGTCTGTATTCCTCGAAGGGTTAGGCAGAGGTATATGTACACAAATTGTTTACAAGTATGTTAAATAATACACAACACATCTACACAATAGATAATACACAACACATCTATATATTTTAAATATTCCTTTGCGGAGTAGAAATAAAGTTCACATAACAAACTGAAAAGCTGTTTTTTATTTCTAACGTCCTGAGGCAGGTGATTATAATTATATACCAACGGACATGGCATGGCTCTCAAAGAGGTAAAGATTCTATTCAATTTATAACTTACTCGTAAGCTTGTTGTAATGCTACGTACCTATAAGAATAAATGATGCAAAAGACATTCCACCATCTTGCATTCAAGAGAAACACGTTTTGTTATAGATGCCGTTCACCCTTTGACTAGTATGCGAACGGAATGTAATTTTACGCTTATTAGAAAGAATGCTACTATTGCATTCCAAACAAGTATTTTCTTTTTAATGAGAATGGAAAGTAAAGTATGACTTGTTCGACCAGGAAACTAGCGACCTGTCCTGGCTTCGCACAGGTGTTATGTACTAATAACTTGTATAATATTTTATACAGATAAACTTTCAGGAAGGAATTATCAAAATGTGAAACCGTATCAAAATCCGTTGTGTACTTAGTTTAAAAGATCTCAGCGTTCAAATAGACAGACAGCGGGAAGCGACTTTCTTATTTACTATGTATAGATTCATACTTATTAGTCAAAAAAAGTTCATACTTATTAGTTTAAAAGAGACTATGATTCTCTGAGTTTGTTTCGGCGTTTCTTCTCAGAGGTCGTCAGCTAGGAAATGCCGGAGCCATCTAGCTTTAAAAAAAAATGTTTATTATTGACTTGTAAAAGTGTCTTTAAAATATTTATTTACAGAAATAAATATCATTTATCATTTAAAATAATATTAATATCATAAAATATTGAGTTTCCCTTACTCAACCAATTATAATGAGTCGCAAAAAAAAAAGTACAAAGATAGTAATAATAATATTTTTTGATTATTTTTAAACAAACATACTATAATTCCTGTATTCCTGAAGGGTCCCATGTAATAAGGGGTAAGCCTATATCTATCAACCGGGCACAAATCCAAACTCCGAGTTCTTACTGAAACTTTCAATAGGTTCGAATTTGATTTGTAAAACCCAATAACACTTCGCCTATGACCACTAGATAACGATGCAGTTCTTTTTGCATTATTTAATAATAATATTATTAATAGGAAAAAACTATTTAAAAAAAAAATAGATTATATTTATAATAATACATATTTTGGTAAAATATATATTTATTTTATCTACAAGTTTTGGGAACAGAGAATAATAATTATAATAAGTATACTAATGCTACCTCGTATCCTAGGAAATGTAAAATGAATTTGTTATTAAATTCAAACAAAAAAGGTATATTAAATAATGAATTGTCGGTTTCAGTGAATTAATTTACAATTCAGTGTAGATAATATTTTTTTCGGTTCTCCGAAATTCATTTAATATAAATGTGATTACATATAATTACTTATTTATAATATAAAACAAATTTTCAAGAATCTTTTAAACAGGAAAATTGTTTTCTTCTCTTCCATTTATGTTACCGTCAGCTTCCGTCTACAGATACCTAATTATTATATGTATTCATGCATCTTCACCTGTTTTCCATTGGGCTAGGAAGAAACTATAGATTTCCACTCACTACGATTCTGGAACTTTTATACAGGGTGTTAAAACTACCCGTAAAGCCGAGAGGAGGTTAAATGGGGCCTTATAACGAGTCCATTCACAATATTTAAGAACCGTAGTAATGCTGTAAAACATACCCCAAAAAAAGGAAAACAACAACATTTATGCATGAAAAATAGAAAAACTATTAAAGTAGACAATTATTAGGTAAAATATGTACGTAGGCCTTTCTGTTAAACAATCTGGTTCCCTGACATGACAGCTGGCAAAATTTTTGGCTTTGATAATTAATTTATTATATTATTATGGGGTATTTTGTAACACGTTGTATATATATAATTTTTCATTTGAGTGCGTTTGAGCACGTCAACTGATGAAGTGACGATGCTGCCGAGGATGTAGCACGCAAACTCAAATAACATCTATTCATTCTCACCTTATATATGAATCGGGAAACACAGCAGCCGGCAGAGAATACCACTCCCTGGCCGTGCGCATGATAAAGAATGAAGCAAAACGCTTCGTACGTTTATGTGGAATATCAATGACAAAGGGGTGGAATCCCTCCCTGTGTCTAGTCGTCCGATGAAGGAATGGAGAGGGAGGAACGAGGTTGTAAAGTTCCTGGGCATCGAAATCACCGAAATGAACCCTGTAGAACACAGATAAACAGGCGACTTTGCAGCGATTCTCAAGGCTTTGAAGCTTGTTTGAAACAAGTTCCTCGTCGCCAATGAGTCTCCCGGCACACCGATAGACTCTAAAGCTCCCAACTAGATCTACATTTCATTAATTAACCTCCTAATGCATGATCATCGGTTTCGGTTTAAGTCGTAAAATGTACGCGGTTTCAATTTTGCGTTACAACGTTTTTGAGTGACTTGCATAAATATTATGCATAGACAATTTTCATCAAATTCATTTCAAAAGTATTCCAATTTTAACCTTTTTTTAAATCAGTTAATTATTAAACTCGTTCCGACTATATCGCAAAACGTCAACGCTCTTAACCGAATTTTAATTTTGGAACACTTTCATTTAATGCTCAACCTACCCTGGCGGTGTAGTGCGACTGGTATGTTTGCTGAGAGCAGAATTGATGACTTCGTTGCACTGCTGAAAAAGCTAAAGGCATCTTTTTATACACGATTGAGTGCAAGTGGAAACGACATTGTCGCGACTGTGTTCCGTATGGTTTATCTGGTAAGAGAGGCTAAATGAAAATCCTACGGGTTCATTGTGATTAATATTTTTATTTTTTGAATTCTATTTTGTATTGTATTTTATATTTTTATGTTTGTGTGTTTTGTGTTATTTTTAAGTATTATGTAATTTAGATACTATGGGCTAATTGCCTGAAATAAACATATATTATTATTATTATTATTATTATTATTAATGCAATATTGGCGCCAGAAAAATATACGCCATAAAACGTACAACACTAGCGGTTGCAGTTTGTTGTTCCCATGCCAAAAACAATTTAAGATATCGCAGACATTTAAGCTTATTGTTGGTACTAAAGCTTTGTGGTGCAGACGAGACAGTTTTGTTTTTTCAACTAATAAAATTTAGTTCTGGTCTGTTAAATACAGTCTGTAATTTGGACTGAGATCAAGAACTTGCTGAGGTTAATTATTTTTAGCTAGAGAATGTGTAAAGAGTGTTCTGGTGTTTTATTATATTAAACATTTGGGATATTTACACAGCTCCTTCTTCTTCTAAGTCGTTTCGCTCTTGGCAGAGCGGTCGTGGTCGTCATGTAGTAGCATCGGGGGCAGATGTTATACGCCTCACGATATGTCGCCATCGTTTTCTGTTGGTGGACATTCTGGTACACTCATGTAAGAGCCCGCCCACACTAGATTTAATTTGGTCGGTCCTTCCGCGCGGTCTGGTTCCTTCCACTTTCCCCTGCACAACGAGTCGCTCTATGGAGGAGAGGCATTCACGTCTTGACACGTGTCACAAAAAACTTCAGGATACGACACTGTACTACAAAAGATAGACGCTGCTTGATGCCGAGTTCTTGGAGTATGGATACATTGGTACGGAATTCAGTCCACGATACACCAAGCATTCTTCTCCAGCACCACATTTTGAGAGAGTCTATCATCTACACAGCTCCACTTAGTCCTAAACTAAGCAGAGCTTAGTTCTCACTTTCTTTCTTTCTTTCTTTCTCCACACTACTGAATATCATCAACCGGCAGGAATTCCAACACCGGAGGTCCGCTGAGATGTGGAATGCTCTTTAGAAAAATTCAAACTGGAGCGTTGGCTGTGGATGGGTGTTTATTCTTAACCCATCGAGACCCTTCCGTGCCTCGGAGAGCACGTAAAGCCGTCGGTCCCGGTTGTCATACGAACACCTATAAGAATCGTTAATGGTAATCAGAAGCACAAAAAACCTGAGAACCAGTCTAAATTCTATCAAAAAGTATCACCCAAAAATTGGGTTGCGCTGGTCTGAATCTGATGGCAGTCGCTTCGTGTAAAATACTGATATTCAGCCGCATCTGGTTAGACTAGAAATCGACCCCAACACAGAAGGGAAAAAGGCTCAGACAAAGAGGTAGGTACTACAATAATAGTTATAGATAATTAAAGCCTGAAAAAAAGTGTTTAAGTCTACTCTAATCTGAAAGATTGTAATATAAAATACAGTAGGTATATATTATAGTACAGTTTAACTAAAGATGGCGGTATAGCAACATATTACTAGGAACAAGTACGGGTACGAACTAAGTTCATTCACCTGAGAAAGAAGGTTTGTGTAAGATGTAAGGCAACACCTTTTGAATATAGCGTGTATTTTTAAAATAGCAACACTATTCCAGTGAAGGCTTCTATCAGAAGCTTCTATCAGATTGTGATATTTTCTATACACCATTATATTCTCGCGTTTCTTGTTAACTTTATGTCTACAAAATAGGCTTGTTAGTACCTACTCGCTGTCGTCGTTATAATGCTTTAGATTTAGTTTTTAAATTATTACATGAGGATTTTTTTTTGATGTTTGAAACAAGATAATATAAATACAATAATGTACATAAATAAAAAAATAGCAAACTGTTTATAAAATGAAAACTTATTAGATTATTTGGGAAGGAAAGAAGTTTTTAATGTTGTCTTTGTTCTGGAAAATCCTTTTCGTTACAGAGCAAGTGATCGATTCTCGATTGAAACATAATTAAGCATAGCATATGTACCATCATGCCTGTATTCCCGAAGGGTTAAGCACTGTACCAATGTCCACCCAAAGTTCGCCGGGATGTTTAGGTCCCATATTACATGGGACGCTATAAGCTTCGTTTAAATTACTAATATTCAGCCGTACCTGGTTAGACTGCAATACAACCACAACATAATTGGGAAAAAAGCTCGGAGAAAGAAGAACAGATCGATAGCGGTGTCTGTCAATCCACTGTTGCGATATTATATACTTTTACAAAGTACAAGGTATTCACGTTTCCAATAATGTACTGATATCTTTGAAAGGCCTACATTATGCCGATATCGTTCACATATCTGTTGTATGCGTTACCCTTGGATCTTTTATACTTTTGAATATTTCCCTTTATTCTTTTTTTGTATACTCTCGTATCGGCCATTTTTTAAAGGTCTGTAGCGGTATCTTCATATGAGAATCGTTTGGTGTTTTTATTATTATGACGCTAAACGCATTTGTTTTTATGTTTCGAATTTGTACAATGGTTAAAGGAAACAATGGAATACAGATGGTTGAAAATATCAGGAGATATTAGATCTAGATTATAGAGGGGCTTATGGCAAAGTAATAGCTACGTCAGCCCTGGTTGTCATACGAACACCTGTGACAATTGTTAGTGGTAGTCAGGAGCCCAAAAATCCTGACAATCTGTTTTTGTGTTATTTTTCATCGTATCAAACTATGCATTACATACGAACGGAACATACCTACACCGAGAAAGGTGAATATAGTGACCCCCAAAACCTATAGGTTAAAGAAAAATATGTTCTAAGGAATGGATCTTTACCGTTGAATTTAGAGTAAATAAAAACTGCATTCATAGATTTAAAAAAAACTCAAAATTCGGTAATAAAAAAAACTCTGTCAGTAACAAAAAAAAGTTTCTTTCAACCGATCCAACGATCCAAAAGTCCGACAACCAGTCTACATTATATTATACAGGGTTACTGGTAATATGTCGGCAATCCGTTAAGGGGGTCTAGGAGAGATCATTTGCAACCAAACGACCCCCTATGACCCCTGTGTAAATGTCAACCACTTTCGAGTAATTTGAAATTTTATATGTTTTTGAAGGTATCTGCGGTATACAACTTTGAAAATGTATGAAAACAAAAACCAATGCATGAATAATTTTGACCAGATTATTTGACTAAACTGGTTGTTTTCTGCAAAAAAACACTGAGGATTGCCGACATTTTATTATTACCAGTAACCCTGTATATGCACAATCACAATAAGAGTATTGCGATATTGATTGTGTAAGTTGTATTAAGCAATCTATTGCTATAAATCGTGGTGTTATAAATTAAAAGAGAGATGAATTAATCCCTTGCGGTATTTAGGTACATTATTCTCTATTTCGGTAAAGACAGATGGATTATCTTTTCTTCTGTTGACTGTTGTTCTTATTGGTATTCTTAAGAGGATTGTCAGGGGCCGACTAACTACCTCGTGTGAAGTAATAATAATATTTTTGGGACATTTTACACAACACCATCTAGTCCCAAACTAAGCAGAGCTTGTACTATGGGTACTAGACAATGGATATAATACATTATACTTTTTTTTTTGTAAATACATACTTATGATACATAAGAAACACCCAGACAAACACAAATACTCATGTTTTATCCACACAAATATTTGTGTCCTGTGGGAATCGAACCCATGATCAGCAGTCCGTCACTCGAACCGCTAGACCACAGACCTCTGTGGTCTAGCGGTAGACTGAATGTCTTCTTTTATTTTACTGTTATTGATTATCATTTGCTTTGATGGTGATTGCTTTAAATTAACAATCATGCTAATGTGCGCCTTAGAGAAAAGATAATAATTATTATAAGCACTTCATCGAAGTATATACTCGTTAATAAAAATTAAATGCTGTTCGTTCATTTATTGGTAAGCGCGTGCCTTAAAAACGGCTGGACTGATTTGGATGTTTTTAATGTTCTTACTAGTCCCAATAAGGTGAAATAGTTTCCGAAAACATCAGGAGTACTGAATATGTGTGGATTATTGGTCGTGGTGAATTTCACGGATCCAATGGCCATGACTATTTTTTTTAATTTTTTTTTTATTTATTCATTTATTTCAGGCATCCATGGCCCATAGAAAAATACCTTACAAACTAACTTAAATACATTAATACAAATAGTGTTAGTATATAAAACTTAAACCTATGTTATAAGGCAAGTTAAGGCAAGTGCGGTTTTTAGTCGGTACGAGTCTGACATACCCTGTCCATGAGGACATTCCGTACTATAAAAAAAAGGTCAACTGGTACGAGATATAGAAGTACAAAGGCCAGCACATTAAGCTACCACAATCTGTCAAATTTCTTTGATTGATTTTCAACTTTAACTCAAAATACTAAAGTTCATATTTAATTGGGAAAATTTGACAGATTTGGATAGGTAGACCCGCTGGCGTCTGTACATATATGTAATGCGAGCTGTTTTATCGCTCTTGGCATCTAACTATTAATCCGAAGATGTATGTAGGTACATACGACTTAACATTTGGAGTTGATTTCCTTTGCTACTAAATTTATTGCTTCTAATATCTTGACGTGAAAACATCTTTTTTCAATAAATAAAAAAGGTCCATAGTGAAAAAAAATCGGAAGCTAACCACAGCTTGCATAATATTCATGCGATGCACCAACCAGCCATTTTACGTTGGCAACTCTATTGTTTTTGGTTTTTAATTAAGAGCCTTCAGATGAAGCATCGCTGCCACAGACTTTATAGAATTGAAAAGAAAAAAAATTAAGAGCTCATTTGTCTTTGTTCGGGGATCTCGCTGTTCTTTACGGTGAAGTTATGTATGCTTTGCTTAGTTTATTTAGGGATTATGCACTTGAAGTCTTTAGTGAATTTAGTGTTGTACCTACTTTGACATGCATATATTAAGTGTTGGAAATTAGGGAATTCGTGTCGCGAACTTTGTCTAGAAGTTTACTAAAATATATATATATTTTGTAATGCTTTAATTGTAACATACCATCACGCTTGTATTCCTAGAAGAGTTAGGCGGAGGTGTACTAATATACCCCCTTTCGCCGGTATGTTAAGGCCCCTTGTAATAGACGGCTAGCCTATTGCCATTAACCGGGCACAAATCCTAACCTAACCTGGGAATTGAACTTTAGCGAAGCAGTCACGCTTAGGATCACTAGGCTAATGAGGATTGTTGTATTTTTTTTTAATTCATTTTTTTTCTTCGCTAAAATAGCTTTAAAATGCCAATAAATACAAAAAGATAACTATTGAAGTCTTTTCTCTTGCCATTTGGTCAACATGAACTTATCATACAACAGACAACTGTAACTGTAAATACTACATGGAAATAAACATTCTACCCCTTATACATTTAACTTGCAAACTACAACTTGATACATGTGTATAAGAAAATATATACTCGTAGTTTACCAATTAGAACTTGTGATGTCACTAGACTGGATTCACTCAACGAACGTAGAGGGCAAGAGTTTTAGGGTTGCCCCGTTAATTGGGCACTTTATTTAACAAAAGAACACATTACTGTAGCACCCGTGAGTTATGGTTCTGAACTCTGCATGGATTTAACGAACGACGATCATTTTTATTGTCATTTTATCGTATTTCTATATGCCAAATAATTGTAAATGGTCAGCGTCGTGGATTAGAGAATAATCCCTCTCGCTTTAACAGGAGGACGCGTCCAAAAGGACAATACATAATTATGTCGATGATGATCAGCGATGTGTGCCATCCCTAAGCGAAACTGCTTATCCAGCGAGATGTAACTTGTACAAGCAACGTTGTGTGAACCTATTGTTAATAAACTTTTTAGTTTAATAAAAGATTTTCTATTGTTAATAAACTTTTTAGTTTATTAACAATAGGTTTACAATGATCATAAGATGCACTATTTTTAGTGCATCTTATAACGTTTTAAATTTAACGTTCGGAACTTTTTTGCTGAGCCTTGGTACGGCTTGGAAGGCCATAAAAAAATGGTGCCTTATTTAATTATTTTTTTACTCTCTGCATTATGTACGAATCTTAGAAGGTTTACTTGTCATTAGATTAGATGTCAAACTAGTATTGGAAAACCGGATATGTAGTAGGTACAGACGCCAGCAGGTCAAGCTATCCAAAACTGTCAAATTTTCCCAATTGAATATGAACCTTATTATAATAGCGTTAAAGTTGAAAATCCATCAAAGAAATTTGACAGATTGTGGTAGCTTGATGTGCAGGCCTCTGTACCTCTGCTCATCCGTTTGGATCTCCAATTAGAGAGCTTGTAGGTACAGACTTCACCCGACAAACGTAGATGGCGCTAGTTCTAGGGTTGTCACATAATACAATCACACATTTTATACAATCTAGTGCCGTCTCTCTTCATTTACATTAAAATGATTGAGACATAATATTTTAAAGTATTATAGGATTTCTTTAGCGTTTTAGTGGAAGAATAAAAAAACTTACCTATTAAATAATATTTCTAATTATACCTAGAGGAAAGTAATTGTATTACCTACATAAAGGAAATTTTATCGGTTAGCAGCTTATCGGTCCATGGGAGTAATAAAAGTAAAGGAAATGGGTTTTTATTGCGCCGGTAATTGCGGGCCCGGTAATAAAGTACCTTTGTGATTATTGTGTTTGTATTAAAACGGTTCTTATTTATACTCTTTTGGTATCGCTGCAAGGTTACAGTTACAAAAAACGGTAAGGAGTTACTATTAAAGTGAATTTAAATATATTTTTTAATAATTTTAGATTTTAAACCGGTTTTTTAAACAAACTTTGCGTTTACATACACTAACACCCAGACCCGGTACAACTACCACTTTGCTAGACAAATAATTGATCTGTGCGGGAATCAAATCTGCAACTCATAGCGCATCAGACGATGATGATACCACTGTGCGTTAAGACGATTATCTGCGTATTACGTGTTACAAAATACTCCGTAAAAAATATAATTAATTATCAAAGCCAAAAATTTTGTCAGCTGTCATGTCAGGGAACCAGATTATTCAACAGAAAGGCCTACGTACCTATTTTACCTAATAATTGTCTACTTTAATAGTTTTTCTATTTTTCATGCATAAATGTTGTTGTTTTCCTTTTTTTGGTGTATGTTATAATACAGCGTTACTACGGTTCTTAAATATTGTGAATGGACTCGTTATAAGGCATGGGGCCTTCACCTCCTTTCGGCTTCACGGTTAGTTTTGTAACAGCCTGTATAAACTATAAATTCAAATTGAAACAATTTTCAAAACCTATGCGACAACCCTGCTGTATAGTCCCGGAGTCAGTTTTGAACTTGTTTCTGCTTATTCAGATTCGCGTTGAGTTGTAAAGCGACAGATTTCGTTAGGCATGCGACGCCTACAGTAAAGTTTATTCATTCGACTCACCAACACGCTTTTGAAAGTGGATGTTATTCAATATTTTTGTACTCGGATTTTTTGTGTTGATTCGGATTAACAGTTGAATTCGTATCGAGTTTTTGAACACAGGAAACTACTCTGTTACCCAAACTACGTAATAAAAACAAGGAGAGTACCTAAAAGTACCTACATATTATCATAAAATACACAATTATTGATGTCCAAATATTGGTTGTGTTTTTTAAATAGTGGAATTAAATAGACAGTCAAAGTATTATTTTTATTTATGATCATTAATTTGACCATCTCATTCATTCGTACAAACGTAGACAATAAATAATTTATGTTCATATTGATCCTGATCTTGAATATTTTTTATTAATTTACTTATTTATTTTATGAAAAATTATTTCGGCTGATATAGACATCTTTATAATATCAAGATGTGAGTATTAATAATTAATTATCACTCGCTTAAACGGTGAAGGAAAACATCGTGAGGAAACCTGCATACCTTAGAGATTTTTCTCAACGGTTTGTGAAGTCTGCCAATTCGCACTAGGCCAGCGTTGTAGACTATAGCCTAATCCCTCTCAATATGAGAGGAGACCCGTACCCAGCTGTGGGACAGTATATGGGTTGATGATGAAAAAAGATGTGAGTACATCTCAACTCATAATAGTTTCCTTATTTCAACTTTCTCGTGAAAAATTAGTTAACCAGACTTTTATTTGACTTCATATTCTTCGTCTCACTCTATTAGGTACCTTGATAGTGTATACTCTATCAGGTAATTATTTAATGTTGAAATTGATCGATAAATGATAATTCATTCATCTCCGTTCCACATATATTTGGATGAGCTTTGGAAGATGCCCCACAAAATACTAGATAGACTAGAATTTTTATTTCACCAGGGTGGCAAACGAGCACATGGCTCACCTGATGGTAAGCGGTGACCGTAGCCTACAAATACTTGTAACACCAGGGGTATCACTTGCGTGTTGCCGAACCTGTAAAACGAAAGAGGAATATTTGGGTTGGCAGTATAAGGGTCAAAGTCCACTGCCGACACAACATTTCCTCGCGGAGCACTGGCAACTTGGATTTCTTTTTTTGAAAAGACAATCTAGATCTAAGAATTAAATCTAAGACATGAACGGATATTCGTGGTCACGTTCACAAGATAAGATAAGAATAATCTTAACTCTGGCCTGCAGCTCCACTCGCGCGGATGCGCTATCGTCATATGAAATTGATATCAGCACCACCTATTGAGACTTTTCAGAATTTGACATTTATTTACTTCTCCATTTTCCGGGTTGAAAAGTAAATACGTTAGAAATTATGTTTGTAAAAGATTTGTATTCGGAAAACGGATACTGGATGTTTAGGAAGGATACTGTTGCAGAGATAAAAATCGGTCTCGCGTTCAAATAAATATTCAAGCATATTCCGCGTTCGCGTCTATATTTAATTTTTATACTATTATATTATTTTATAATATTATAATTCTTAAGCTGTGAGCTACGAGCGTTATTATATATTTATGACATTTCCTTGGGGATTCCCTTAATTCTGTATTAACGAAGTCTACTTTTTTGTTTTGTAGTAAGGAATATCCACAAGGTCCATCCCTTTGTCCTATTCGTATTGACTAAAAGCCGCACTTTCCAAGGGCCAAGCCAAGAGCAAGGAAAGCCTAGCCCTTGGTTCTTAAAAGGCTGTGGACTTGTCTTGCTTCGATTTCTCCATGCAGGCAGGAAGGAGCTTACATCCAATAATTCACTAAAAATTCATGGTTAGCCATTAAGTGGTAATATCTGAAAGAAAGAAAAAAAATATTTCAGGCACATTGGCACATAACCATATCTCGCTTATATACTCGCACAAAAAGATTTAAAAGAACCCACTCGAATAATTAAAAATAAAGAAAATGTATGTACAGACGCCAGCGGGTCAAGCTATCCAAAACTGACAAATTTTCCCAATTGAATATGACCTTATTGCTTTGTGCTAAAGTTGAAAATCAATCAAAGAAATTTGACAGATTGTAGTAGCTTGATGTGCTGGCCTCTGTACAGAAACGTTAAGAATAAAATTTACTTAATACTAAGAATATAAGTAATTATAAAACTAGGGGCCAATATCACACTGGTATTTTCACATTCAACGTAATAAATAAAATTCATTCGTACAAATAAATATCCAGTCATACATAGCGTGCAAAGAATGGAATAGTAAAATAGAAAAAGGAGTTTCTTTGAATAAATTTCAATTAAAAATATTGCAGAACAGCAGACGAATCCGGAATTAGATTTTTCTGCATATTGTTTCTTTTTGTTTTGAAAATGGAACGGTGGTTTCCGCTTCTGAATTGTGATTAATTTCCAGCCAGCTTTATTTGTTAGTTCTGTTGCAAATTAATAAGCCCTCGTTTATAAAATGTTAAAGATTTTTGAAGATTAGATCGCTAATGATCATGAGCCTCTTGTCTCCTATTGCTGGGCCAGTAAACCACTGTTGATGAATCATAACAGTAGATAATAATAATAAAGATTTGGGAAAATTTACACAGTAACAGTAAGCAGAGCTTGTACTACGGGTATAATACTTACAACAATGGATATATTATTACTCTTTTTTTGTAAACACATACTTGTATTTTATACGAAAAATCAATTTTTCATCCAAACCAACCAACAAGAACCACAAACCTACCAGTTTATCATAAAATATTTGTGTCCTGTGGGAATCGAACACTCGATCCACTCGACCACAAACGTCTTTTGTGAAGTTAGATGTTGCTAAAGATCTATTATGGGCTCTAAATATAAATTGATACCAGAGGAATTGCTAATGCGGCCTGCTTACCATGCGGTTACCATGCGTTCAGTGACACAGAAATTTTTCATCGTATTACCTTGGCTCGAGATAACATCCTCTATATGGATACTGTCCCTGCTGGGCACGGTTCTCCTTTAAGTATGAGAGAGAGTAGGTTATAGTCCACCATGCTGGTCTAGTGAGGGTTCTTTAAGATGAATACTATCATTCCTAAGTGAAATATAAAATTATACCTATACGGAATTTGGTGCAAATTAACTCATCTCCATTAAAGATAATGAACAAAATATAGGAGAAAATTGGAGGGCACGCATCGTAACAGTGAACAGACTTGAGCCAACCGAAATTGCTGAAATTAGAGTTAAAAGCATCATCAACCGGCTAATAGGTGGGCTAGGTTTGGCGCTGTAGCGGTAGCGGGTAAACTCCATTATGTGGTTGTCTGACGTACACAATTAGACCTATTTGGTACCGGGACACCGCACCGAAAAAAGGCCTGTGGAGAGGCAAGGTGTGTTGCCCTCCAATCATGATCGACGGTTGATGTCGGGCTGTATTGCAACTTGCGTTGCGAATTTTGATAGTGCTATTCAGGATTTGTTCGTTCGTAGTTCCATGTAGCGAAATAGATGTCGCTACAGCCTGAACCTTCTCATTCCTATTCGTGCCCAGAAGGAACAAAAATCATATACTGTCCGTATATAATATATGGGTTGACTTATTTATTTTTTAAACCCAAGGATAAAATAAAGTTTTACAGGATAAAACAAAATAATAAAAAAAACGCAGTTTCTTTTGCTACATACCAACCCTAATAGGAAACCTCTAGGGCCGCACAAGTAGCGTTTAACTAGCACCAACTTCTGTATAGTTTTGAAAACTTAAATTGCTAAGTTACGTGGATTTAAGTTATTTTCAGCTTAGTTATACCTGCCACCAGCTTAGCAGAAAACTGTTAATTAAACGAGAATATTTGATTCGTACAGCTCCTTCGGGTATTTCTTAAGTATAAGAATTTCCAAAAAAAAAGTAGGTATATAGTACAAGTTCTGTTTAGTTTGAGACTAGATGGTGTTGTGTTAAAATGTTCCAAGATATATATATTATATCGGGATAGTCCTTAGCACGAACTGTCTTGGTAATTAGCACGGGTCACGAGTACGGGAGCTATAACAGAACGCCAACGCTACTTAGCCGAAGTTAGCTACAACTCGCTGTTACGTCACCCATCGCGTGATGTCGGGTGGGGGTGCTTGACAGAGTCGTGGCGTTATCGGTCGGTAGAGTGCGGCGCACATTCGTTGCCTGACTCTGGTCCGATACAGATGCACGGAACTGTCTCACGTTTCGTTGTGTTAAAGTGAAGAGCAAGTTGGCCTATCTACGTCTTTCAATTCTGTCATAAGAAATATCTACGCCCATATAATGTCCGACGGTGATGATTCTATCTACGATTTTGCTTTCTGTTCCGACATATTATATATTTATTATTATTAAAATATTAAAGCTAGTAAAAGCTTTTGCCAGCGACTCCGTCCGCGCGGAATTTGTAATTTGAGTAGCTTATATTCTATCCCATCTGTTTTTGTTTCTAACGAAACGTTAAATGATAACAGTCTTAGTCCTTTTTTATTGATTCCCTATACCAACTTTAACAGCTCGGTGTTCAGATTTGTGCCCGGTTAATGAAAGAAAGAAAGAAAAATCTTTTATTTTTTATCTTTTATGGCAACAGACTCGCCCATATTATGGGAACTAAAGATATCAGTGAACTGTGGGTGTACATCACTGACCTTTATAATACATGTAATAGAAGTCAGTGGTGTACATAGGTATACATCTGTCATCTGCCTCTGTGGTCACGTGGTCAGGCTGTGGTCACGTAGTCAGGTGTCATTGTCATTGTTATTTTTTATATTATTCTTAAGTTTGTTTTATTTTATTTTTGACACATCGGCTTTTGGTCCAAGTGTAGTACGTCGTTATTTGTGCGAAAATAAATACTTTTTCTGTATTTTCTAACACTTCGGGGAATATAATGCGTAATAGTTTACGTGACGAATATTCGATCCGGTTCTTACGTGATTATCAGACAATGAGTCATAAAATAACCACCAGGTAAATTATGGCCACAATCTGTGCGTATTACGAATGGAAAATATTTTCAGGAAATTATATATTCATGCTGATTTCCGATTCATTTTTTATTTAATACATAAGTACCCATGTTTTTGTTCACTACGATGTAAAGAAGTTTATGATTGAAATCTGACTATGTACAGGCATATCTACGTACTGTGGTTTATGTAATAACTACGCTTTTTAATTGATTTGCCTAGTTAAGCTACACATGTTGCGGTAGTCTATGAATGGGTGAATATTTCTAGCAGATCGAGATTCCTTCGTGTCTTGGAGAGACCTTCGTTCTCAGTTCCTCGGTCAGAACCTCGGTTCTCATACATAAATTTATGACAATAGTTTCTGGTACGTAATCAGAAGGCCAAAAAAGCCTGATAACCAGTTTAGGCTTATTTATTGGTTGGAAAGATAGAATACTTTGTAGGCTCAGAAGTCATAGAACTCGACTTGAAGTCTGAAAAAGTCGTTGTGTGTATAAATGACCTCTTAATATTTTTAACACAATTGAGTAAACGTTTCTCGATAAGCCTACATATTTTCACGGCAGCTTAAGAACTCAATTACTAGAGACTCGTTAACCTTTTAAGCTCTAATGCACAGAAAGTTATTACGTATTTTACAGGTAATTAAAGTTATATTAATCTTCTAACCCTCTTTTAGTACTTAAAGATTACTAAAAATCTTACTGTTTCCTACGCTTGAGGTAGATCCGATCCTAGGCTCCATTCTTAGGTTGAGCAGTGCTATTGGGTTTTTTAAGAAATTTCAGTAGCAGCTCGGATTTTGGACTTGTGCCTAGTTAAAAGGGCTCGCCCCCCATTACATGGAACCCAAACATATTGTGTGTGTACATTAGTACCTGCTCTTCCGAACCCTTCGGGGAATGCAAGTGTAATGGTGTGTTGTTATTATTATTTTATATAGCACTAAGGTGGCAAACAAGCATACGGCCTGATGGTAAGCGGTCACCGCAGCCTATAGAAACTTGCAACACCAAAGGTATCACTTGCGCGTTCCCAACCCTATAAAATCTTTTCGCACCTTTCTTGGAGAACCGCATGTTATACTTCCTCCTATATCGAGACAAAATAATCCAGAAAATAAATTACATGATTACCTAACGTGGCAACATCTGTAAATCTAATTGAAACCTTTTTGAGCGTGCTGAAAAGGCTCCAAAATTACTTGGAAAGCCAGCTAAAGGCATCGGCATTATTGAATCGAGCCGAGAGTGCGTAATTCTTTACCATTTTATCGATAACACACGCAAATTCCATTTTCTGGCACATTACACAGGTCAATCTGGAGCCCCGGTTCTCAACTTCTCAAGCATTGGTCGAGAATGGTACGAGAATTTCGGTTGGAAAAAGTTTTGTTAATGGATTCTTTAGGAAGTCTTTGTTGAAATACGTGGAAGTTACCACGTTTGATTTTAAGAAAATAATGGATTGGTATGTGGATAACAACCCAAATTGAGTTACTATGGTAGGTATGGTATACACAAGGGCAAATAATTTGCCATCCTCTACGTGTGTGATCTGGTAATTAAATTGTCAGACTGCTGATGCGAGGTCGTTGTGTCTATTCCCACTAGACACAACTATATTGTGTGATGAACATAAGTGTTTGTCTGTGTCTGGGTGTTTCTTATTAACTTTATTTAAGTATTTTATAAAAAATTTAATATCCATTGTCAAGTACCCATGTAACAAGCTCTAGTTAGTTTGGGACTAGATGGTGCTGTGTAAATAGTCTTAAAGATATATTTATATCATCTCCATCATCAGCCCATATTCCTCCACTGCTGGACGTAGGCCTCTCCTAGTGAACGCCACAAAGTCCGATCTTCGACTTTCCTCATCCAGTCACTGCCAGCTGCCTTCCGCAAGTCGTCACTCCGCCTGGCCGTCATTTGTTGAAGGAACATCTTATATTGCTCAATATTGCGCGCTATAAACTTAATAAGAGACCACCATCGATCACATCCATTTTACGCCAAAAATCCAGCCTTTTTGCACATAGTATGTGCAAAAATTTTATCTTGGCTCGTACCTAAAAGTAATAACTGCGTTGATCAAATCTGTTAGATTAAGCTACGCCTGCTGCAGCCAGTCTGTAGATGGGTGACCATTGTTTATACATCGAGGCCTCTCCGTGCCTCGGAGAGCACGTAAAGCTGTCGTTCTCGGTTGTCTTATGTACACCTATGACAATCGTTGATGCCAGTCGGAAATCTAACAATTCTTACCAGTCTATCCTCAGAATACCGGCATTACGCAGAAATTTTGTATTACAGGTCTGATGGTAGTCGCTTCATGTAAAAGTCGTGTAAATTTCTAATTATTTCGATCCGTAATATGACCCTTGGACTACCAAGTCGAAGGTCTATAGTTCCAATGCAAGGCACGCACCACTGACTGTTCAAAATCATGTGCGTATAAATAATTAATTGTTACCCACGGCGAAGAAAAACATCGTGAAGAAACCTGCATGCCTTAGAGATTTTCTCGACGGCGGGTGAAGTCAGCCAACTCGTACTAGGCCAGCGTGGTGGACAATAGCCTAATTCCTCTCATTATATGAGAGGAGACTCGTGCCCAGCAGTGAGACAGTATATGGGTTGATGATGACAGTCGAATATAGAACCTCCTCCTCCTTTTTTGAAGTCGTTTAAATAGGGTTTTAAAAAAAAAATTACGTGTTCGTCTCTATATGCGAAAACCTTGTCAATTCGAAATGGATTGGTCATCTATTGTAAGCCTAACATTAGCTTTGCGTATTGTGGCTCCGTGCCAAGGTAGAAATCAATGCCAAGAATCAAGGCTACAGTTGTATGCTGTTAAAAGGATATCGAAAAAATATCCTGAAGTGAAATAGAGGTATTAATGCAAGCAATATTAGAACCTTTATAAGTATCGCATGTACCGGTGTCAAGTTAACCGGTGCAAAGATAATTTTGGCAAGGTGATAGATTAAAATCTATTATTCCCTTCCTCTCATACTATCACTTACATAATAATTGTCAAGACAATAGATTACGGATTTTACTGTTTGCTTTTCGTTTGTAATTTGCTCAATTTTGTCTGGCAGTTTTATCGTTATTTTTATTCCTACTTTTTTCGAAATGAGGGCTGATTGTCCTTAACATAGGCTACTTTGTAACCTAGCTAAGGCATCAGATCTGTATTTCTATTGTTCCTCACTTAAACGTTATATATTCCTTACTTGTTATCCTTATTTGTAACAGACTACTCTCCCTCTTCCTCTCTGTTTCTCTCTGTACTCTTTTTGTGAAATATGAATAAATAAAAATGAAAAATATTATTTACATGCTCCCAGGATATAGATTACCTTATGTCTAAAAAAATACAGATTCTTTAAAATTTATTCACGGCTAAAGCACCATTCCGACCGCAATCGATCTTTTGTGATCGCCACTCGTTGAGTTCACCGCTAAACCCTGCCTCTATAAACTGCAGGATTTGCTCAGGAGTGAACTCTTTTATTTCATCTGGGCTTACAATATGTTTTCCTAAATGAGCATTGCGCGTGTGTATTAGCGATTCGCATTCCCCCAATAGGTGTAGTGTGTGTTACATAAGTCTCCTCACAACGCCGCCGGCCGGTTCGCGTGTCTTTCAGCCTTAGGTTGAACATGTGCTTGTTTAGGTGGCAGGGTCCTGTTACGGCTCTCGTCACAATATCGTAATACTGAATACTTTCGTCACAATACTTTGGGACGCGAGTGATACCGGGGTAGTGTGCTAGTATCAGTATAAATCCATTGACCGCACGCTTTGATGAACTAGCAACCAATTATAACTTGCTTGATTGAAACGCGCCGCCTCACATGTGTGCGTTATAGAATAGAATGTTCTAGGTCAGAAAATATCAACAGGTATCGTTGTATATTAGTTGGATTAATAAATGCATTCAAACTCTCGGAATTGTTCGTAGATTTATTCGGAATATTCCTGAAATTGTGGCAGATATTTTGAGATTGTTAAAAAATACATACGTTACGAACCTTAATGAGGATTTTGGGAAAAAACCGAAAGAGTGGGAATTTTACGAGACTTCGAGATATCTTCAGACTTTTCTTCTTAGATTATTATTATTCAATTAGTAAATAGCCGGTGCTATCTGGATTTAATAAAATATGTTTAACGAAAATAAAATGATATACAATAGTAATAAAATTATACTACCTTTAATCGATTTAATTGTGACGACGTCTGTGGTCTACTGGTTCGCGTGTCGGACTGCTAACCACGAGGTCGTGGGTTCGATTCCCACAGAACAAAAATATTTATGTGATGAACATACATATTTGTGTTAGTCTGGGTGTTTCTTATGGTTTGTAAGTATGTATTTACAAAAAACAAGCTCTGCTTAGTTTGGGACTAGAAGGTGCTGTGTAAAATTGTCCAATAATATTTATTTAATATTATTATTTACCGAAATAAATGTAAGTTCTGTTAATATTTCAGTATATAAGTATCAAATAATAAATGTTAGCATCGAACAGAAATTAAATAAAGTATTAATTAAAAATAACAGCTGTGTTCAATAACCGCTACCTAATCAAATTTATATGAAGGCCGAGCTAAATCTTTCCAGTGGGCTGATAACTTTAGAATCTATGTAAATTAATATATAACTGTGAGAGTTATGGATTTGATTCAATTATTCTAGTCTACTGCTGCGAGAACCATTTTATGAGCGTTAGTAAACCTACGATTAGACGGACTTAAAAAAAAGACACATAAATAGGTACTTATACAGGTCCCAGAAAAAAAACTTAAGATTAAATCAAAATGAATTGAGAATTTCAACAGTGTCATACATTTTAAGAGTTTTTTAATAATCATTATGCATGTATCTTGTATAAAAGGACATATACCATATTAGGAGGTCTCAAATTAGGTACATAATGGATGAGTACCTTCATCTATTCCTCATTTATCCATCTTAGCCAGTGGAGTTAAAACATACGAGAATTGTGGGTGTGTACATTATAAGGTAGGGTAAGGCTTTTTTGAGACAAAAGGCATTATATTAGACCTGACCCAGGAGGCAATCTCCTTGCCAAATTTTATCGAGATCTGTGTAGTGGTTTAGGCGTGAAAGGGTAACAGATAAACAAATTACTATTTGATTTTTAAGTTTGGAAGTATGGATTTAAAAATTCGTAAAGATTAGTTTTATTTCCATATCTGATAATAATTATTCGCGTGTCAGAAGTCAGTATGATTGTTTTTTTTTTAATTCCTTTACAGAATCTTATCATGATTCTCGGAATTCGTTCCTGTAGGTAATATTGCAAATCGGCTTAACATAAGCCCAACACTCTTTTTTTCATTTCTTTGAAGTTTATTAAAAATGAATTTTATATGGGTCGCGGACTTCGGATTATGCGATGGGTAAAAGAATTTTACGTCGGGTGAAATATTAAAAATGGAACAAATATAACATCTGGTTCTTGTATTCAGCCAATGATCATTCATTCATTCATTTGACGTCTGTGGTCTAGTGGTTCGCGTGTCGGACTCCTCCTGATCACGAGGTCGTGGGTTCGATTCCCACATAACACAAATATTTGTGTGATGAAATAGTTTCAAGTGTTTGTCTGGGTGTTTCTTATGTTTTTAGGAAAAAAAAGTATATAAGTATAGTACCCATAGTACAAGCTCTGCTTAGTTTGGGACTAGATGGTTGTGTAAAATTTTTCAAGAATATTTGTTATTTATTTATTTATTGATAATTCATAAAATATGGGGAAAAATATGAACTCCAAGCTATATAGGCTGGTCGAACAAAGTGATGTTGAGTTTTTCTATTAGACTGGTGGATTTCTCGTGGTTAACCCCTGGGATCAGTTCTAATTATGTAATTAGAACTGATCCCAGATGTTTAGGGGTTTAGGTCCCATATAGGTTATGTAACCTATATGGGACCTAAAACATATTGGATGGTAGGTGTGACAAAATCAAGGTCTTTGTTGGGTAAGAGTGCACGAAAGCCTACTGATAACTTAAAAAAAATACTTATTTCTTCTCGATTGCACTAACAAACGGTATAATTCATTATCTAAGTAGGTATTTCTATTATTAAAGTCCAATAATTTTTACGAAATCATGATTCGCCATAAATTAAAGTATTCTTTAATACAAAATTGTTTCCGGAGACAGCTCGTTAATTATCGTAATTACATATGAATTGAGTTTGAAATACCCCAAATGACATGGAATGGAATTATAAATACTTAAGGCCCGAATCACATTATTGTGACAAACTCAATTCTCAGATCGTCGGTCCGATTAAATATTCATTATGATTGTATTAATTTACATTTTAGAATGGAATGTAAACATGAGTACGGATGTAATACAGGTACTAGATGTGGCTGTTGGTTGGTTGTAATCGACACCCTAAAGCTTATTGCTTGGGATTTGGGTTACTGTGTCGCTTCCAGTAAGTCCTTGATATGATTTTCTAGGAGGGTTAAATGAACATTCCAATTATGCCAAAATTAACGTTTATACCTTGGAAAATTAGTCTTGTCATCAGCCAGTGGAGGCAGCGAAAACCTTATGTGGTGGCGAGTCTTGCCCCAAAAGAAATAATAAATAGGTAAAAAATCTTGAAGTCGCACGAGTCATTTTAAAACACTAAATATATCTTTTTGTATTTTTGCGCAGTCAAAGCGTCTGGTGTACAGAGGCTAGCACATCAAGCTACCACAGTCTATCAAATTTCTTTGATAGATTTTCGACTTTAATACAATATGATAATAAGGGTCATTTTCAATTGGGAAAATTTGACAGATTACCATAGCTTGACCTGCTGGCGTCTGTACCTAAGTACACCAGACGCTATGACCACTAAGCCACCGCGATACCAGAAGACGCAGGTTCGAATCCTGCTCGCGGTGACTTTTTCCTTTGCTTAATAACAATAAATATAGGTTAACAGCAACAACAGTCTAGCAATGTTTCCTAAGTTAATTATTATTTAGTTCCCATTACGTGAAAAAAATCCCTTAGTCCCATTTTAACAAAAGCTTCGTATAAATAAAAAAGTTTCTTCCAAATTCTTGATTGCAGACCTATAGTGGTAAGCTTCATCTTGAAGCATTTCATTTCTTTTATAGCGGTGAGCTCTTGGCGCCAAAATTACCCGAGCTAAACTTTAAAAAGTTAAGATATTGAATTCAATAAATTGATATGAAAGGTTATAAACTCTATGTTTGATGATAGTTTGTGAGGTAACTTCATATAAATTTATTGAATTCAATGCCTGAACTTTTTAAAGTTTAACTTAGGTGTTTTTAGTATAACAAACAGATAGTTCGTTTTTCTGTAAAATCTCTAACTTCCTTTCTTCAATTTAAGAGCTCAGCTTCTGTTGGTGAAGCAATCGTCACTGTTCTTTATCTTCTGCTTTCCGTTTTATTTCTTGAAACGATTCAACTTCCATACTAATCCCTAATCACACTAATATTATAAAGACGAAAGTTTGTGAGTGTGTATGTTTGTTACTCTTTCACTAAACTAAAACTTCTGAACGGATTTTGATGGAACTTTACATTATTATTATTTATACATCAGAATAACATATAGGCTAGAATTTATAACGATTTTGAGTTAATTAGCTAAATTACAACGATAATTAAAAGTAACTTTTCCAGGCGGACGAAGTCGTGGGCAGAAGCTAGTAATATTATAAATGCAAAACCACTTCATGCCTAAACCGCTGATTCGATTATTATAAAATTTGGTACAGATATAGATTAGACTGATTTTTTTAAATAAAAGAGGTGAAAGGTGAGCGTGAAACCGCGCAACAGCTAGTATAAAAAATTTGTAATTGCAAACACGAAAAGAGATTAACAGTTCTCCAACCTGCGAAATAAAAACTACTTTTCATAGTTCGAAAGCGACAAGCAAACAATAACTGTTTGTTAGATAGAAACAAATTGCATAGGTACTAAAGGTACGTGAAGTTAAGCCATGTGCTATAAAGTAATTAACGTGCCGCATCCACGGTTTCTAGTGTTGTTTTTATTTCTGCGTATGCAACCTACCTATATGGTATAAAAAAATATATTTTTACATTTGTGATTTCTCATTTAGATTTTATGTTGGATAACTGCTCCCGACTGACTTTTCGTGCGTATTAATAATTAATTATCATTCACTTAAACGGTTAAGGAAAATATCATGAGGAAACCTGCATTCCTCAGATATATTCTTAACGACGTGTGATGTCTGCCAACCCACACTAGGCCAGCGTGGTGGACTATAGCATAATTGCTAATTACTCATTCTGTAAAGAAGACCCGTGCCCAGCAGTGGGATAGTATATGGGTTGATGATGAACTGTTACTGTATGATTTTTCCTTTGATCAATAACTTTATAAATTCTCAATTTAATCCGTTTGGATTTTCGGATATATATAGACGTATCAAACATGAAATCTGTACATCATCAACCAACTGTCCCACTGCTGGGCACGGGACTCTTCTCAGAAACAGAGGGAGGCTATAGTCTACTCCGCTGGCCTAATGCAGGTCGGCAGACTTCACATCGTCGAGAAAGTCTCTCAGGCATGTCGGTTTGCTTAGGTCCCATGTAATAGGGATCGAACCTATTGCCATGTAACCGGGAACAAATCTAAAATCAGTGCTGCTACTTTGATTTTTATAGAAAAACTCAACATCAGTTTGCTCGACCTGGGAATCGAACCCAGGACCTCTATCGTAGCAGTCACGCTTATGTGCACTAGCCTAATGATTTAAAAGGCGCCTAAAAAAATAATAAGATTATAATTTTTTCCTTATTACGTTTAAATTAGACTCGAAATACTACGTGTTAAGCTTAATTCTATACGGGGTTAATGAGCAAATCAAATTAATTAGGTCCGTAAAAGCAGTGAAATTAAGTAAAGAAAATATTATATTACTCATAAAGGTCTTGCGCGCTATACTTTTCTTGTTTTCTTGACGTCAATAAAAAAAAATGTCGAGAACTTACATACAGATTATACTAAAAATTTTATTGTCTATGGCTTATGGTATGATGAGTATTATTGTCTTGGAGAGGCGAGTTTACAACTGATTGACTTTTTTAAATTATTTTACGCAAACGGTTAAGAACGACACAAAAAACGATACAACATTTTTAGTTTATGTAAAGATCTACTAACACAAACACACAACTTAAAATACAGCTTAAACCAGTGATTTAACCACGGAATAGATAAATAAAAGTTAACTAACTGGGATTATTATATCATAATTAATTATATTAGCACACATATTTTAACACCGGTATTTGGATTGGATTGTTTCCCATTTAAGGATCCGTTAAGGCTTAATGAATTATCTGCCTCTGACTAGTTTTTTCCCAAATTATGTTAGGGTTGGCAGCGAGTCTAACCAGATGTGGCTCCATATCAGTATTTTACACAAAATGACGGCTATGAAGCCTCCACAACGTAATTTCTAGGCAATACTGGGATCTTAAGGATAGACTGGTTGTCAAGCTTCTTGGGCTGCCGACTATGATATCTGTATACGACAAGGAAAGGAGGGATCTCGATGTGTTAAAAATTGTGACCCATCCACAGACTAGCCACGGTAGGCGCAGCTTAATCTTGCAGATTTCATCAGCGCAGTTATTACTATTAGCCACGAGCTCAATTTTTATGAACTTTAATATCAAGATTAAATTGTATGCAGTGTGCAAAAAGGCTGGATTTTTGGGCTAACAAAAATGTGATCGATGGTGTGTCAATTCTCTTATCAAGTATAGCGCGCAATATTGTGCGATATAAAATGTTCCATCAACAAATGACGGTCAAACCATTGACGAGAGTATATAAATTGATTGATCGGTAATAAAATTGTATATAAAAAGGATATATTTACGTAGTTTTAACAAATGGATTACCTGATTAAGAGTTCGTAAATGTGACTGAGGAGATCCGTAGAAGAACAAAAGTTGTCAACATAGTTGAAAGACTTAGCAAGCTTAAGTCGCAATAGGCGGGGCTAGGTAAGCGTGCTAAATTTTAGACCAAACCGTCACTTACGTCGTCTTATAAAAAAAGACAACATAGTGGTTCTTTAAAGCGACTCCTTACTCTTAACTAAAACTTTGGAAACGGTGTGGATGCACATTAAGAAACACAGACAAACACAACACTAGGTATATGTTCGTCACATAATGTTTTGTGTCCTGTGTGAATCCAACACACGACCTCATTTTCAGCAATCTATGAACCAATAGACGTCATCAGATACCTAATAGATACAGGAAATAAATGCGTACTAGTTCACCTCTGCTTAACTCTTCGAGGAATATAGGTAAAACTTACCATCATGGGTATGTTAAGTTTTACGAAGCTAGTAAACTATGTTGAGTTCGGCTTACAGTCAAACCAAATGCGGCTGAATAGGTATCAATTTGCACGTAGCTCCTGCCATCTGACCTCAATTGCATCACTACTGCGCTGCTTCTTTTAGGCTCAGCGCAGACCGAGAGCAGCGCAGCGGAGAGGATTTTTAATGACACTCGAAAACAAACTTTAAAAATATTGTTATAAAGTGCATAAATTTTAAATTTTAGTACGCCGACACTGTCCAATGTGTTTCCTTTCTTCTAGTCCATCCAAAGGTTGTCTGGAAGAGATCGCCTTGTGCGATAAGACCGCCCATTGTACCTACTCTTTCTGTAACATTTTTATTTTTGTAATTGTGTTCTGGTGTGCAATAAAGAGTTTATAAATAAATAAATAAATGTTTGAACATATAAAAGTTGCTCGCGCGGTCTCGCGGCTACGAGTATATCCGCGCGGTATATTCTCGCCTTTATGACAATAATTTTAAAGTGTATTTAGGAGTTAAATGATGCCAACGGCTACTTTCTACCACCGTATCTCTCGCCATTGGCGTGGAGTTCATTCACATACCCTGGAACCAGTTTGGTCTCATACCGTGTGATTGCAGAGGCATTTTCCTCCCACACACGCTTAGGTCGTAGAATCAGCTCCCGGCCCAGGTTTTCCCGGGAGACAAGCATGGGGTCCTTCAAGAAGGGTGTGAAATTATTTTTACAGAGTCGGCAACGCGCAACGCCAAAGGTATCACACCTTTGGTGTTTCGCTTACCATCAGGTAGGCCGCATGCTTCTTTGCCACTTTAGTGGTATAAAAAAAAACCTCTCCGCTGCGCTGCTCTTGGTCTGCGCTGAGTCTTACGCGTTTCAAATGCGACGAGCGGCCACATGTAGCGATGTAATCGTGCGCTCATCGAATGTACTGCGCTGTAAAAGCTCGCTGTGGACTATAAATTGCTTTAGCGTTCGTAGTTTTGTGGTGTCCAAAGGTAAGGCAGCGGGGCTCATATTTAAGCAATAACTAATGATAAATGATAACGATTGAAGAACAGAACCCCCTATTTCTATTCCGCAGTGTTCCTCACATTATAGGTATAACTCGTTTATCGTGCGGGCAAGTAGAAATCTCAATAAGTTAAGCAAAGAGTTCACCCTTGATCCATTTGTTATAAAAAGCTTTGCGGCAAGAAAGATGCTCAACCTTAAGTTTTTTGATAAATAACTATTAGGTAAAACATAACTTGTAGTTGTCTTGCATAAGTGTCCCTTAAGTATTTTTTAATTTAAAGGATGTCACTAACCGTGAAAACCTGTAATTGGCTTTATGACACTTAATGTTTTTTTTTTCTTAATCCATTTTATAGCTGTTGGTTTTCCAAAATAAAATAAATAAATAAAATAAACAGTAATATGTCTTCAGTAATTTAATAATGTCTTCGATAGATGTCGTCTGACGTCACCTACTATAAGACATAAGAGAAATTCGTTATCACAGACAGTGGTCTCGGTAGTTTGGTTGGCTAAAACGTCAGGTGTATTTAACCAGAGGGACGCAGGTTCAAAGACTTCATGGAAGAGTGGCTGGAGAAGCCTATCCTCAGAATATCGGTACTGCACAGGAATTACACTCTTTGCGCTGTAGCATGGTGCGGGTGACAGTTTCAGTAACATTTCGTTTCACTCTTGAAAGTTGCCGCGATTTACAAATTATGACTTAGTATTTCAGCTGTACCACATCCGTAATATATTAAATCATTAATCACTGTAGTAAATTAAACATAATACATACAATATGTCATACAAGCAACTATCACCCCCACAATGCTACAGCGCAAAGAGTGTAGGTTGCGGAGGTTGCGGACTGTGTAAAATATTGATATTTAGCCGCGTATGGTTAGGCCTTTAAGCCAACCCTAACATCCTACAACTAACGCATTATTGTAGTTTCGGTGATTTAAAAATGTTCAGGGTCACCCATCCATAAATTAACCTCAGCAAGTGCAGCTTAGTAGTATAAAGTTCATCCAATTTTCCGTATTAGTAATCTAGCTACAATATCCCAAAATCAAGTAAATCTTAGCAATTGATGTTGATGCCACTCGTAATGACCTAAATTTGACTACTTTGGTACTCAAAGTGAGTTAGAAGCTTAATTATTCCTTATGATGTATTCAGGTTTCAAAGACTCAAATGCTCACAAGTTAGTATACACTCAGTCCCTGCCTCAAGGCAAATGTGTTCAATCTAGTGAGACGAATCGTATAGCAGTGAAAGCCTAGTGATATGACCATTAAACTGCCAAGTTGAAAGTCTCGAGTTCGAATCTAAGGCCTCACTTAAAAACTTTGCACTTTTCGAAATCATATCCGTATTAATATTTAACTATCACGCCCGTCCTTTATATAAATAAATAAAATAAAATAACCTTTATTTTTCTATTACCGAATTAAATAATGAAACTACACTAAAACATGACCTACGAATGCTTTAAAATAGTTGTTATGTAATGTTATATGTATTAATGTATATGTGTATGAGTGTTTCACGCCCTAATAGGTGAAGGAAAATATTGTGACGAATCCTGCATGCCTGAGAGCTTTTTTTGATTTTGCTTTTTCTTAATCGCCAAAGTCTGCCAACCATCAGCGTAGTGAACTATAGCCAAATCCCTCTCGTTTTGAAAGGAGACCCGTGCCCACCATTGGGACAATGTATGGGTTGATGAGTATAGAAATTATAACAAAGTTTATCGTATTACAGATTTGCACAATCTATTTTTTATGCCAGTTTTATGCTTACACGAAAATTCATCATCATCATACAAGGAAAAATAACAAGCTAATAATAATTATTCATACTCCTTCCAATTTAAAACATAATAAAATTACTAGTGTACCTACAATTAATTCACGTTCGAGCTAATAGATGGCGCTCGCTGTCGCATCTCTGTTCATATGCACTGCGAATTAAAATAATTAATTATTGTGCGGTTTTCCAACAGTGGGCATTAGAAGAGGATTGGATGGATACGCGAATATCATATAAACTTTTCGTTACCGTTGTTTGTTACCTACAACTACTGCAATGTGAAGTTTGTGTATTTATGTGCAAATGTGTGCGTAATTAAGTAGGGTTACCTCGGTGTTCATACTTGTGCTAGTTCTGTGTACATTCGATTTTGTCTTGCTTAATACTAGGGGCATTACTCGCGCGTTACCTTGAGACGTCAGTTTTGTTAGTCAATTCTGTTTGCCCAGTCAGTTCACGGGCTACATTATCCTTCTAATAGGAACACAATTACGTAGTTATACTAAGTAATATGTTACCTAGCGCTGAGGAGTCTCCGCGGCAGAATTTGTTTTTTTTTTTTCTTGGACAATTTTACACAACACCCCGTCTAGTCCCAAACTAAGCAGAGCTTGTACTATGGGTATTAGACAATGGATATAATACTTATACACTTTTTTGTAAATACATAAGAAACACTGAGACAAACAAAAACACTTGAACGTTCTTCACATAAATATTTTGAAATTGCAGTGGTCGAATTTCATAGAAAAACTCAACTCAACCCAACCCAGGACCTCGAGCGTAGCACTACTAGGCTGATAAGATATAGTAGTATCCATTTAAAATGTATTTATTAACAACACAATTACTTAAGTAAACCACATCTTCCGCACAAAACACAATAATATTAATTTCCATATCACCCTCCCATATCTCAACACTCCCCAGGGTGAAAGATACCCGGCACAAAACAAGGTGCAATAAACTACTAACATTCTCTGAATTTATTTAACCCACTTCGATATTTCTATCGGCCAGTATCTCAATTCAATTTGGATGTCTTATTTCATGTTGGTTGCTTCTACAGCCATTTCTGTCCCAAAGGTGTAAGTAGATAAATAGTTTATCTTTAGTTACTAAGGAGGCTTTTTATAAGATATTTGTATAGAAAGTATCAAACCCGCGGATTTACTTGCATCTAAAAGGTCCTAAATGTACCTATAAGAAGCAGTGATAGCCTATTTATGAGACCATTGGACTTGTCTGTCTGTCTGTTTATTCCAACTAATCTCTGAAACGGCTGGACCGATTTTAGCAGGACTTTCACTGGCATAAAGCTGATGTTATAAGGAGTAATTTAGGCTAATTTTATTTACAAAACATGTAGCAGCGAAAACCTATAAAATAGTGGACCACTGCGCGTCGCCAACAGGATGAAGGTAAAGTTCTTTTGGGCCGCGAGTGAAATATATTAATTCGTAGGATCTTGGTCGGTTATAACGCGCGGGACACCGTAAAACAGCAGCTAAAAGATAATAGGTATACCATATTACCGGCGCTTGGGGAACACGGATGTCGGGTCCACATTTCTTCCCAAAACACTTTCAGATGCCAAAATAGATAAGGATGCCAATTTCAGATAGAGATCACGCACTTTCCAAAGAGAAAATTTTAATAATGGTCTGATATCACTTGAAGAGCGGTAAAGTAACATTAAAATTATGCAGATTGAGATATATTTTCTTGTTTAACGACTTATTAATGCGTCGGTTCAAGACTCGAAAATACTGTACTAAATAGGATTAACGAAGATTTTATAGAAGACTGTGTTTCCTATTTACGTTTTACGTGAGGAATATTATCTGTATTTAATGTAGCTTTTGAAAACATCATCAGAATTTAATCAGAATTTAATCCATCCTCATTAAATCAAAATTTTATTCAAAATATTGCAATAACTTTTTTATTTATATTATTCTACTGAGATATCCATATAGGCGTAGTTCAGGTAAGATTTCCGGAAGAATAACTATATAATATATTATGTAAAACGCCACGCCTAGACTACTGAACCTGTTTCGATAAAAAGTAGTACAGAGATAGATTAGACCTTGCCTTCTCCAACGCCTAATCTATCTCTGTTCCACCGACCACATAGAGCCTAAATGCTCAAATATCACACAGTCAAATACTTGTGTGACGTCACACGTCATCTAGGCCCCACTGAAAATCTGCGCTGCCGCATCATGCTGAGTGCGGATCTTATTACGATGACCACCGGCGACGTATACGGCGACTTTCTTTTTTTTTCTTTCTTTCACATCATACATGATACAGGCGTACAGCCTGTGTCGTTACATAAGCTATATTTATTACCAGTAAAACCACGGGAATAGTAGCTAGTCTAATATTTTATTGAAATACTCACTCTGAAACTAACTTTATCATACAAAGATGTATCAAAGAACAAATTGAGTGGGGTCTACTATGTTAGTCGGAGCACGCAGTTAGGGGTTCGTCTGTAAACATCGCGTCAGTTTTATTTGCTATCATTTCGATGACGCAGGTGAGCCGTAGTTAATGTTGAGTGACAGGCCCTCGTTTTATACTGTTCTTTATGATCTTCAAAAATATATAATGTTACGTTCAGTAGTATGTTTTATTTTGTTCAGGTTTTTGTTTGTAGCTTTGATGGTAGATCATACCTTTTCTTCAAATCCATATTACGAAGTGCACTGAATCTGAGGCTGCATTTTCATCTTATCTGTGCAAGATAACTGAACGGTGGACGATGAAAGAATCCAATATAAATATGTCAATTTTCCTAGTCTCGCTCAGCATAGCTCAGCATAAAATAGCGCGAGGAATGTGGCAGGTAAGGCTGTTTAGTAGTTCGCTTAAAGAGTCCGTTATGCACAATTGCATCTCCTCGTACAGCTTTAGCGGAAAGAGTCACACCGTTTCACAGCTCCGCTACACCTCGCACCGCTCAGCTTCCTCGCATGTCTCTGTAAACGCAACCTGACTTTTTACTTTGCCACAATCAGTCAACCAATTATTTCTTGAATATCTACGATCATGTTACGCAGTTTCTCCTATTATACGACTTCTTAAAACTGCGGAAGGATCTGCTTGTGAAATACAATCTTTATATTTTAATATTTCACTCAATGCTAAACTCAGCGACGGTTATAGCTGTTGCCCTCGGTTTCACATCCCAAAAGACTTTAGAACATAAAGCCTATTTCTCTAAGGTCAAATCTACCAAATTTCATCAAAATCCGTTCAGCGGTTTAGACGTAAAAGCGCATTATTACATACATATTACAAAGATACATTAGATCTTAGAGAAGGAGATAGGTACGTTAAGAACTCGGGTGAAGCCCTGGGCAACAGAAAGTCTACAATAAAAAAAACTTTCGTTTAAAATGTTTCCGTAGAATAACATTAAGATATTCCGTAGATACAATGACATTCAAATTCATCTGGTCAGAATGGAAACTAACCAAAACAGAACTAGGAAAAGGCAGAGCGGACGATATTTATGTGTTGCCTCGTAACTTGCTCTGGCTTTACGATGTCCTATCTAAAAACCCGCGCTGTGAAGGCAGAAAATTACTGCTTAGCATAATTAGCTCAGATAGGTGACTTTTTGCGATGATAGCCTTGTGGTATGACCATTTCACTGCTAAGTCGAAGGTCTCGAGTTCGAATCTAAGGCACGCACCTCTGACTTTTCAAAATCATGTGAATATATAATATATTATAATAGCTGTAAGTCCTACATAGATATTAAATAAATAAATAAATATTAATAATTATAATTATTACTCGCTTAAACGGTGAAAGAAAACATCGTGAGGAAACCTGCATGCCTTAGAGATTTTCTCGACTTCGTGTGAAGTCTGCCAACCCGCACTAGGCCAGCGTGGTGGAGATAAGCCTAATCCCTTTCATTATTCGAGAGGAGACCCGTACCCAGCAGTGGGACAGTATATGGGTTGATGATGATGATGATGTGACTTTTATAGCGCTGTAAATACAGTTAAGCGTACTCATATTGACTCATTTATTGGTTAATGAACATACGAAGCGAAAATGGAGTGCCAGGATTGTAGTGAGAGGAAATGTATAGTCTCTGCCTATCCCAATAGCTATGAAACAAGCGTTAAAACTTGTATGAATATAGTCATACATACTTCATAATCATGAATGTATGTGGTGGAGTTATCGAAGACTTACACCAGTTATAAATGGAATCTGTGCACTATGAGTCGATCAGAAATAATTACGCCTATTTGCCATTAACCCGGTACAAATCCATTTCCTTGCTGCTCATATCATAGCTCATCCAAGCTGCTACCGAATCGAACCCAGGGCCTCAAGCGAGCTGTCACGCTTTCAGCCACTAGGAAACACTTACTGTGAATAAAGTAACGAGCATTAATATGTATGTTCCTAATAATATTTCAACCAACACTAAGAAAAAAATGTTCCAGAAATATTTTTTGGAGCAATTTGTAAACAATATATTCTATGCAAAAAATCTATCTGCGACCAAGAGGCTCATTAATTCATTATTTATAAAAAAGTAATTTACAGTTCCTGAAAGCACGCATAGAAATGAGTGCTATATGTTGAAAAATAAAATGTAGGTACTTAGCAGTGAACACATCTGCATATTTTAATACCAGCATAATTATGTTCACTAAGCTTTGAAATTTATCATGAGGAAAACCGCACAATATAAATTAATTCTCAGCGCATTTGAGCGGAGATGCGACAACCAGCGCCATCTGTTTGCTCGAACGTGAATTAATTGTATACTCTTGTAATATTATTTTCGGAGCCTGAAGGAGTATGAATATAATTAGCTTCTGTTAATTTTACGTGTTGTGAGAATAAAAGTGGCATGAAAAATATATTGTGCAAATCTGTGTTACGATAAACTTTGTTAATAAAATAAAGTCAGTGAGTCTGAGCATGGGTGGACACTGTTCCTTTTTAAAACATCCGAGATCTATTCGTGCTGTAATACGAATAGCTGTGACAGTCGTTAGTTGTAGTCAGAAACCCAAAAAAGCTGACAACCTCTCGGTCTGATGGCAGACGCTTCGTGTAAAATACTTGATATTCAGTCGCATCTAGTTGACTGGTTAGATCATAGTTGGGAAGAGGCTGTGAGTATGTATGGTTGATGTATGATGATGTATTATTTTATTTTTTGTGTAATTGATCGATGTAGTGACGAGAATTGAGAAGAATATGCTGAGATGGTTTGGGCATGTCGAGAGAATGGATGAAAGGCGACTAACAAAAAGATATATTATGATATATGACGAATGTCAGTGGAACCGCTGAGAGGGGACGCCCTAGAAAAACTTATACCGACCTTATTGGTGAGGTTCTTCAAAAAGGTCGGGTGCGTAGTACTCGCAACCGGCGTATATGTATGACAAGATGTATGAATGTGGTCGAAGCGAAAGAAGTATGCAAGAATCGTAGCAAGTGGCGTTCTTTAGTTTCTGCCTACCCCTATGGGAAAAAGTCGTGAGTGTATGTATGTATGTGTAATTGACATCACAAATCAAAGAAACTATATAGAAAATGTCTCGTCGCCGTCGTGTTGATCTTGTTTTCCCGATATCGTGGAAATTTCCATATCTATCGTCTTAACAAAAACGCCTTCATAATTTAATGACAGACAGACGAAGAAATTAGGATTTCCATAAATGGTAGGTGGCTTTGGGATTTCAATTAACATAGTGAAAATATTGTCATGATTCAATTAACAATTTATATTAAACCTAGTGTACATACATAGACGGCGTTAAGTTTAAAAAATAAAGCAGATATAATAAATTCCATGTGAGCCGCATTAACTCTGCTTCCCGAGGCGATTCATTTAAAAAATAAAAGCATATCTGGCAAGCTTTTTATTATTCATTTCTGCGAAAAAATAAATCGAATGAAACATGTAATAATACGGATGTAAAATAATTCAATTATTCATATATGTAAAAATATTTTATTTCGTTATTCAGCCATTTACTATACTTCTGCTGGGCAAGAAACTCTTTTCAGAAAAGAGTTCAGGCTATCGTTTTCCACGCATGCCTAGTGTGGGTTGACATGACATTCACATGCTTATCTATCCAAATGCAACTGAATATTAGTATTTTACACGAAGCTAAAATCATCAGACTTCCTCAACCAAGTAAATCTGTGGGTAATACCGATATTATAAAGATTAATTGGTTGTCAGTCTTTTCATACAGACGTTAACAATTGTTATAGGTATTCAATTATGACAACTGGAACCAGTTGCTTAAGGTATTTCACATTATGGTTTTTATGTAATTGAATTGCTTTAAGGTAGACAAATAGTTAAAGCAGTATTCAGGTCCATCTTGCTGTAAGTCCGCTAAAGATGATGAACGACGCACTATGAAAAACGGCATTTCCAGACTGGAAACTTCACAAAATAACTGTATTAATAATACCTATAATTACAAACTGACTCAATACTCAATACTCAATAACTTTATTGCATCCCATAATGTATACAAAAGCTGGTGGGTAAAATTAAAGAGAAACAATTATGGACCCTATTATTACTGTCCGTGCCTCAAAGAGGACGTAAAGCCGTTGGTCCCGGTTGTCACACGAACAGCTCTAGAATAAAGAGTTATCTAGCCAACTACGTATATATCGCTTAGTAGAGTGCTTACTGATGATACTTTGGTACCTAATATACCAGTAAAAAAATATTCGTTCTTCAATTTCTATTTTGTGTGCGAATTGCTGCGATGCGATTTAATCCGGCAAGGCGTGTCACTACCACGCTTCCTGTAACCATTCCTTTGACGATCTTCAAACGTACTGAACGTATTTTTAAAACTAGATAAATGTTCTATGTCTGGACTTTAAAAGAGACTATGATTCTCTGAGTTTGTTTCGGTGTTTCTTCTCCGTCAGCTAGGAAATGCCGGAGCCATCTAGCTTAAAAAAAAAATATTGACTTGTAAGAGTGTCTTTAAAAGATCTATTTACAGAAATAAATATCATTTATCATTTATAATGAGTGTACCTACTGCTGTTAGTATTAAAAATAAATATGAAAAAAGTACCTACTTGGTTTTGTCGAATCAATTTGTAAATTCTTGCGAAGTGTCGTGTGAGCTCATATATTCCTGCGATGGCAGTTTTGACTTTAAATTATCTCTGCTCGTATTTGACTGATAGAACTCTGACATTTATGACGTAACCTATCAGCGGCCGTTACGTGCCTCGGATATGAGCCTCTGTTTATATTTAGTATGCAAACAGATTCAGTATACCCTTTACGGATTTCAAATTCTGGTTGTTTATATAACTGAATCGCTTCAGGGCAGACTAATAATAAAATATCCCTTTTGAAATAAAACTAGCATTTATAGAATTTATTGATTTTATGAATTCCTGATTAAACACGATAAAATGTAGTAATAGCTTATTGTTATAACCGTAGGACTGCCAAGTCAAAGGTGTCGAGTTCATATCCAACACCTTTGACTTTTCCAAATCATTTACAGACGTAACCCACCTAATGTCAGCTGTATTTTAATTTTTTGTTAAATTAAATGTATCGTCCTATGGTATAGAACATCTACCTAAATTTGATTATAGCATGCAAAATTTAATTATAATACACTAACCAATAATGATTAAATATTGCATCATCATCATCATCATCATCACTCTACTGCTGAGCACGCGTCGTCTCTCATATTGAGAGGGATTAGGCTATAGTCCACCACGCTGGCCTACTGCGGGTTGGTAGACTTCACAAACCGTCGAGAAAAATTTCTAAGATACGCAGGTTTCCTCACGATGTTTTCCTTCACCATTTAAGCGAGTGATAATTAATTATTAATACGCACATAAATTCAAAAAGTCAGAGGTGAGAGAGAGAACGTGGATAAGTAATACCTACGCTGATCAACCGATCTACAAGGTTACTGTGGATGGGTGACTCTTCTTAAAATATCGAGGCCCCTCCGTGCCTCGGAGAGCACGGAAAGCCGTCAGTCCTGGTTATCATACTAACACCTATGACAGTCGTTAGTGGTAGTCAGAACCTTAAAGCTTCACAACCAGTCTATTCTCAGGTATTGCCCTGAAATTGGGTTGCGGAGGTCGGATGGCAGTCGCGTCGTGTCAAATACTGATACAGGTATATAATAATATGGTTGGGAATAGGATTGGAGACTGATGATAATTCCATCCATCCATGAAAATTTAACAAACATACCATCACGCCTGGATTCCCCGAAGGGTTAGGCAGAGGTGTACTAATGTACACCCACATTTCGCCGGTATGTTTAGGTCCCATGTAATAGGGGGCGAGCCTATTGCCATTAACCGGGCACAAATCCAGACTCCGAGCTGCTACTGAGAATTTCATAGAAAAATACAATAACACTTTGCTCGACCTGGGGATCGAACCCAGGACCTCTAGCGTAGCAGTCGCGCTTAGGACCACTAGACTAATGAGGCAGTCAAATTTATTAAGCGACAAATCGCACGGTGAGAATAAAAGTGACCTATTCCAAAATTTAGGTAAAATGAGTTAAATATACAAAGTGACTCAAAAAAGTACACTCTTTCACATCTTATAATAAAAAGCAGGCCATTTATGGTCAGAGCGGGATAGAGGCATTTTCGGTCTCTTTGCCTTTGAGCGCTTCCCTCTCCCCGCGCCCGAATGAAAAGGACGCAATCAGTACTGCACCACGAGTTTTTGTAACAGGACGTGTCAAATTTAGTACCGTAGTGACCGATTACGTTTTGCGTCAGTTTTGTGCTTAAAGTGGGGGTAAGTTTTGCTATAATTTATAATCATAAAGTGACCGATTATAGGTTTAAGTCACTTTCTTATTTCTTATATTGGAAATTTAGGTGACATAAATCAAATTAGGTCATTTATTTATTAAGGCATGATTTAAACCCATAGACTCATTTTGAAACCGGTCTTTTTAATTTTATAATAAATTATTATTATTTGTACTATTACAAAAAAAGTCTGATTAAAATTTTTACTATGTGCTTTTTAACTGACTAATTGATTAATAGTACACTTCATTATTTTTTTTAGAATTTTATGAATCCTATTGAGTCGCGGTTCTCGAAAGTTAAAAATGAAAAGGAGTGCTTTAATTCTTCAAATGGTGGAAGGCAAACAGCAAAATGAGGTAATTAAGTATACTTTCTTATGATTGTACTTAGATCTTGTTGTATTTATGTGCTAAACAGATTTTAAGTAATCGTTTTTCATTATACAACCTTTCGGTACATAAGCGATAAGCTTATGTACTGAAAGGTTGTAAATTAAGATCTTATTTGTAGAACACTAATGAGACTTGTTAATGATGTTTTAGAACATTGAAACAGCTCGTCAAGAAATTAATGTAGAATCAGAAGCTACCGAAAAGACCTCGGGTACTATAATTTTGCAAAACACTAATGTGGCCATTGAAATCGATAAGGAAAACATACCATTTAGTCCTTCCATCATCGAAAATACACCACCACGTCGGGGCCAAGAACATCACATACTCCTAAACGCAATCAAAAAACCCAATACTTTGAATGTAAGTGATTATCTAATCGTTTGGTGATGTTTGACACCTTGTATTTATATTTTGATTTTATTATGCTTATCAATGTTTCAGGACATAGAAAGAGCTCATCAAGAAATAAATAATGAATCAGAAGCTACTGAGACCTCGGGTACCATATCTACCGTCCGACCGCATTCAAGAAGTTCGAGAACCAGCAGTTCATCTTCATCCTCAAATAGTACCAGTACTTCATCATCTTCAAGTAGTTCTAATACGAATAAATTTGAAAATACAGCTATTCCTGGCCCTAGTACCAGCAATTTCAGGCCTCAAACAAGTAAACAACGGTCTTACGTTCAACCCAAATGAAAGTGATGTGGATCTAAGTGACTCAGATCCAACATACCATGCGGAACATTCCATCAATAGAAGAAGTCGGCGTATTTCCAGTTCTAGCTCTTCATCTTCCAATTCTTCAGTCCAGCCGGAACCCTCAAAAAGTAGAAAGCGGAAAAAGAACCCTGGTAACTGGAAACAAAACAAAACTAAAACCTTAAGAAACTCTGGAGAAAGGTATAGGTCTTTGTCCAAATTTAAAAAAGTCATACCAGCTATCTTGACCTAACAGAGGAACAACTTGATAAGCTGGAGCGCCTTCAAAATTTTTGTATGAGGTTCATATTTGGCCTACGCAAATATGACCATGTTTCAGAATTTCGTGCAAAGCTCAAGTGGTTACCAATTCGCCTTCGCCGGAATGCTCATATTCTTTCCTTACTTTACAATGTGCTCTTCCACCCTTCTACTCCCTTATACCTTAAAAAACGCTTCGAGTGTCTTGGGGACTCCCACTCTCGATTCCTAAGGTCATCAGATAACCTAAGACTTAAAATGCCTATGCAAATCACAACTTTCTTTGACAAATCTTTTTCGTTTCAAGCTGCTCGCCTGTGGAATGCTTTACCGGTACCAATAAAGCGTGCCCAATCACTGCCAGTTTTTAAAAGGCTTGTGAAGAAACACTACTTGTTGATATAATCGTGTTATTTGTCGTTGTAATTCAATCTATTTTATTTTGTTATGTATTTCTGTTGTATAGGTAATATGTATTTACATTATATTTAAATATATATATTTATAATTGTTATGTATTTATATATGTATATATTTTAGTTTGCTATGTATATGTTAAGTATAATATATATTATATGCACCGTCAACCCCATTTTTTCTTTGTTGAGTTCTGTCAGTCCATCCTAAGGTTGCCTGGAAGAAATCGCTGATCGCGATAAGGCCGCCTATTGTATGTTATTTTTTTATAAAATTATGTTCTATATTTGAGATACATTGGTGTACAATAAAGAATATATTATTATTATAAATGGAAGACTGAAAAGTTTTATTTTATAGATAGTAAGAAGAAGAATATTTAGTAGAAGTTTTATTTTTATAGTAGTTTTGATTTGGCTAAAATATTTTATTATTTTTGTTATAAAATAATTATTTTTTGTTAAGTTTCCTTTTATTTTAGAATTACTTTTTTGTAAACCAGTGTAAAGAAGAATACCTACTCACTGTGCGGTTTGATACCAATTTTTTATACGATTTTGATATTATTATTTTGTTTGGCGTGTTGATTACAGGTTCCTATTATGTCGTAGTAGTGATTTAATAAATGGCATTTAACTAATTTTTGCTGTTTTATTGACCTTGTGTGGGAAAAGAGGCAAAATTGTCAGAAAGAAACTGACATATTTTGAAAACGGAACATATTTCATTGAGTACTACAAGAAATAAAAAGACCTTTATCAAAGAAAGGCTGTAGGAATTACAATATTTCTAATACTAAAGTGACCTATTTTTCCAGTTTTTTTTGTAAAGGTTATTTTCTATAAAAAAATAATATCTCTTTTTTTTTTAATACGTATATTTATAGCGGTATAGTCAAATAATATTATACAAAAAAAAATTGTAACTTTCGTTTTCATTTAAAAAAGTTATTGTAGAATGAATTGAAAATGTTCAATACGTCGAATACATTTTCTTTTATTCCCAAAAATCGTTAATTTCGATTTGAGTCACTTTTGTTCTCAGCGTGCGAAATATCCTAAATATGCTAAAGAGCGGTAGTTGGTGATATCGTCCATAACTTTGGTTTAACTTAAGCTTTAGCTATGACTATTTAAATATTAAATTTAACTTAACCTATAACATTAATACACTGACCAAAACTCTTTGAAATCATAAAATGTTTGGTAATAGTTTGTGCTACTTCATAAAGTGCCACCAATGGCATCTCTATTTGTTAAGTCAATTTTAGATTTTTAGTGTAGAGTATCAAATTTGTTTACATACATTTTTATATATACTAGTTCTCCCATCATATCACCATATTTATAACTCATCATCATCATCATCATCATATCAGCCACAGGAAGTCCACTACTGAACAAAGGCCTCCCCCATAGACTTCCATAAGAACCGGTTACAAGCCGTCTGCATTTTTCCAGCGACCTTTACCTTTTTATTAAAACATATTATACATAAATTTTAGCTATCTGCACTTCTTCATAAACTTTAACTAACTTACTAACTGCCCAAACTGTGTAAAACAAACAAATAAAATTATTTCTTTCTTACTTTCTTTTCGTTTCAAAACTGACACTCATGCGCGCAATATGCTTAACAGGGGTACATATTTTTCTCTTCACCTAGGTATTAACATAATTATAGAGAAATAAGCAATGAGTAGTTTTGGGCAAGAGACGCTGGAAATTTAGTCTGGATATGTAGTTTTGATGTTTATACTACATTTAAAAATCGCGTTATATACTCATTAGGTGGCACCAACTTGATTAATTTGTTAACCTTTTCACCGAGTAATTACTATGATGTCACCCGTGAAAAGGTTACTGTTAGTTAATTTATCAAGGATCAATTAGCAACAAACGGATATACGTATTAACACAGAATAAAATAGAAAAACAATTTTATTGTTTCTACCCTCGGGCGGGACAGGATATCTTTGATGTATTAATCGTGCTCCACTGTCGTTGTCGATCGCATTAGTAATATAATAGTGGTCAAACAAAACCCTATTCAATAAAAAAAAGGATTTCTTCAGATGACTAGGAATTGCTTATCTAGCAAAAAAGTCAACAATAAGTTTCCTTCGAATTCAAAATTCGGGACAACACGACTGCTTTATATTTTATTGCCTGGGACCCAGTCGGACAATATTGTGGTATGTCTCATAAGAGTTATGAGACAATCGATCTGAGTTTCGGTAAAGGCCTCTATTAGATCTCCAAGAATTGTGATCATACTTTATCATTCATTTTTTGGAAAGTAAGCTGACAGAGCAATGCTATATTTCCTGACGTTAGATGTGTTTGACAATTTATGGCTCGGGTTCAATAGACTTTGTTTAGAGTTTAGACAAACATTGCAGACACTTTGTAAGTAACTCCTTCTAATAACGTACAACGACAATGTGGAATGTTCATTTAAATTTTGGTTGGGAAACGTTGAAGAAGTTTTTTTTATGCTACTAAGTGGTAAGCGGATACCGTAGCCTATAGGAGTACCAGAAGTATCACGTGCGCATTGCCGACCCTGTATTGAAAAAGGAATAGTTGGGTTGGCAGTATAAGGGTCAAAGTCCCCCCACTGCGAACACAACGTTTCCTCGAGGAGCACTGGCAACCTTGCTCACCGTAAGAAACACAACACAGCTCAAGCAGTGTTAGTTTACTTCGATTTCCTGCAAAGCGGACGTACTACCCCAGTCGGACACCTCCAATTTGAGTGGAATTACTTCCACTATACCCTACCTCTCTAATTAACTATTCAACATTATTACCGAATTGCATAGTTTTTGGACAACAGGACATAATGTATACAACTTCGGGTAATACAGACACGATGTTATGCCATGTGATTTCAACAAATATTTTTTTTATAAATTTCAGGTGTCACCAGCCTTCGTGACGTCATGCTGATAGTTGAGCCTTCCACAGTCATCAAGGGTGGCACAGCCACCTTTATTTGCTCCCGGGACATGCAAGGTGCACCGCTGTACTCCGTCAAATGGTACAGAGGTAGCCATGAATTCTACAGATATACGCCAAGGGAAGACCCAGATACGAGGGTGTTTGGGTTGTCTGGAATCTATGTGGATGTAAGTAAATACTGCTAAGCACGGCTAGGTCTTGTTTAGGGGAATTTTATTTTGGGTTAATAATTATATTCATGTAAGTATATTTAGTGTTAGTAAAGATACTTATGTTGGTTGACAGCTATGACATCGAAAAATCTCTCATGCAAGTTTCCTCGCGATATTTTTCTTCACCGAATGAGTATTTGCAATTACATAATCTCGAAATATTAAAATTGGACTCTCAAGACTGACTTCTTGGTACAATTTTGGCATACCTAATCTATTTTTCTCGTGGTGGATTCTTGTTCACTTTATTTATGTCTTTCGTCGAAAATCATAATTATAATAATTGGAACCCCTATGCTTTTGTTATACATCGGCTTAAGGTTTCTGCGATCAAACATACAGTTAGGTATATCTCATTTTTTTTTGCCTCAGTCAACCGAATTTCGAACCCCACCCCAAGGTATCTATCAAGTTACCCAATCAAGCATCTACATTTATGCTTTTCCTTCTCCGCCATTGGCTTATTTGTGTTCAGCGGCTCACAGACAGATTAAAGATGCTATTACACGGATGGATAGCATTCGATCGCACCAATCGAATTCCCTGGAGTCACCTTCAATATAAAAAAACGATCCTGGTTCAGTTGATTTGGTTGGATCAGAAGTAAGACGGTGCACTGTAATAATGCAATTAATTCTGTTGATAGACATATTCAATTGGTTCGTCAGGTTAATTTTATAAATCCTTACTCAAGTTTTTTCCCTGAATCTTCGTTACATACAAATTTAGAAGTTTTCTATACCTAGACAGTGATGGATGACAGTGGATTAGGGTCAGATAAGTTGGCGTAAGCAAAGTTAACATTGGTTTTCTTAGAAAGTGAATGGAAACTGAAATTAAGATAGATATTTTCTCGTAGGCATATCAAAATGAGCCAAACAATACTTTCGATAACATCTGGCTTATAAGTTCGCAGATTTAAAATCTTTCATAAAAAGCATACGTAGATACTAACTACACGAACGAAATTGAAAATCAGGATTCCAAACTTTCGGGTCCTGGCGATTGTCCTTAATTTGAGAGCAAACGTTCTAAAATTAAAACAAAATCTGGCAGTTTCACGTTTGAATACGGTCAATGAAAAAGAAAAATATAAAAGGCTACAAGGCGACAAAAATCCAGCACACATATTGTGTACCTGTTTGAAAACACTCCAAATTTCGTTCCCAACGTCACTGGTATGGTCTCACTTTGCTAGATTGAATCGATAAGGACTGGATCGGGATTGAAAACGATTTTCGAGGTGCGATACAGCGAGAGTGGAGCTGTCTTCTTTTCATTACAGTGGAATGAGGTTTTGTAGATCTCTTTTAGTATTATAGTAGCGGTGTTTAAATAGAGAATCTGCTGGTGATATTTTAAAATTCATTTTTAACATTTACCTACTGCAAAATTCGCATTGTGTTTATGAAAGTAGTCGTATCTGCTTTGTATTGAAGTGAACCAGATCACGGAAAAGAAGATGGTTGAGGATAGTTTTTTAATAGTCCACAATATTCCATAAGTGAAAAAAGCTTTTCTTTATACGCCTAGAATATTTGATTGACTGTACTATAGTTGTATTACTTGACTTGTTATAAGTCATCAAAATCGTCCTGGTCTTTTTCCCAACTATATTGGGGAGCTGAAAAAGTCTTAGTAATATAATAATAATATTTTTTGGGACATTTTACACAACACCATCTAGTCTCAAACTAAGCAGAGCTTGTACTATGGGTACTAGACAATGGATATAATACTTATATACTTTTTTTTTGTAAATATATACTTGTAATACATAAGAAACACCCAGACAAACACAAATACTCATGTTTTATCCACACAAATATTTGTGTCTTGTGGGAATCGAACCCACGACCCCATGATCAGCAGTCCGGCACTCGAACCGCTAGACCACAGAGGTCGTCTAATATAATAGTAGAAGTCGTATTATATACGACTTCTACTATTATATTAGACGACCTCTCGTAAGAACTACTCATTTATTAACGGAAAATATAAAATCCTCATTCAATACATATCCAAACTAAGTTGGGGTTGACTAGTCTAATCATGTTGTTAAATATCAATTTTACACGAAGCGAGTACGGTCAACAAGAGTTAGGTATAAAGGTAGCTAATTAATAATCTGTGTTTTGATAAACATAGTGTAATAATGTATCACGCAATATGTGTCAAATGGTAGGTATTATAAACAGCTACAAACCTAACCCTTTGGCGCGTAATTATTTATGTCGAAATCTGTATAAAAATGCATACTTTTTGCTATCTGTATATTTAACTCTTTTGTTGACTGTACCATCAGACCTTAGAAACCAAAATTCTGGGTAATACCTACAGGAGAGACCAGTTTATTCTCAGGACAACACTAACGATTGTTATAAATGTGTGAGTATGTAAACAGTCAACGAATTAATGTGCTCTCTGAGGTGTTAAGAATGCAGAAAGGCCCGTAATTTCGCTAAAATTTTCATACAATGTGCATAAACTTTTTTTTTTTCTCTCTGAGGGTAGTTGTTAAGTAGTCAGAAAATTTTGGTAGCTCTCAAATAAAAATCATTTTATTTAGTATTATTTATTATTTTACATTATTTATGACACTAATAGTGAGCTAACTACTCCTACCTGCCAGTTAAGTGTTATTTCCTTAAAATAACAACTTTGATATTTTCACTGTTTTGGACACACAACACACAATGGAGGCAATCAACCGAAGTATCTCCGAAATGAGCACCTTGTTTAATAAGAAGATGGCTGATTTTGAGTTGGAGTTACAAAAAACTCCTAACACTGCATCTTCTACAACTTCTGGTCTGGCGGCTGAGTTTGCATCGTTCCGGACATTTATTGTACAGGCACTTGGATCCCTTCAGCAGCAGGTGGAGGCTCTTGCACAAGGTCTAGATAGGCTGGAGATGCGTGGACGGCGGAAAATCTTGCTGATTCACGGTGTGCCAGAAGTCAAAGAAGAGGTGACCTCACAAGTGGTGGCTAACTTTATTATTGATCGCCTTAAAGTAAGTTTTACTACAGCTGATATTAAGCGTTGTCACAGGATGGGACGTAGCTCAACTCACAAACCCAGGCCAATCCTCATCAAATTCCATGATGTGACTCTGCGGGACCAGGTCTGGTTTGGTAAAACCAAGTTGAAAGGTTGTGGTATCACCATTTCTGAGTTCCTGACTCGAACCAGGCATAACATCTTTATGGTAGCACGGGAGAGGTTTGGCGTGTCCCAATGCTGGACTCGTGAGGGCACTGTGTATGTCCTGGGTCCTAATGGCAAGCGGCAGCGTATTGATTCCCGCACTGAACTGGACAAGATTGGACAGCAATTAGAACAGGAGCAGCCGGATCACTCCAACACACAGGCAGTACCAGTGGCGAGGGTCATTACGAAGTCTAAACGTGTTGCGGCCAAAAAGTGATAATAATATTAATTTTTGCACAGTCCAGGTAACTTTACTTCGCCAAGTACCCGCTATAATCATATTTCTGCATAGCGTATTTATTTTTCAATGACCCACTCTTTTTTCGTTTTGCATAATTTATTTCTATCACTTTCGTAGTCATTTTTTAACTCTATAACCTCCAATGTAAAAATAATTCCAACCAAATGAATGACACATCAATATGTCAATTTCAACAAAATTGTCAATGTCAAAGTCAGCATTTGCTATCAGCTGTCACCTGTTGATTGCGAGTTAGTTTATTATCTTCATGGTTTTAAGTTTTGTTTTTTAAGTTTTAAGTTTTCGTTTTATAATTTTAATAAATATTTTTATGATGGTAATAACATTCGAAGTGGACATTATATATATGTATAATATTTTTATTAGTTGCCTGGACTCTATTTGTTGTATTTTATTCTGTATTGATCTCACACAGCTGGCAGGTGGATTGGATGAAAGTTTTAGTTTTGTAAACCTTTTTTTTAAGTTTTATTAGTATTTTATACCTATATATTATATATTTATCATTTTTATTTATAAGCATATATTTTTATGTCAGTACTCAGTAGCAGTGATACTGATACATTCTTCTCGTTAAGTAGTGATGATGAAAGCTTTGCAAGTATTCCATCTCTATCTCATACTCTTGATACCACTTTTTCAGATGTGCCAAAGAATTTTAATATTGTCCACATAAACGCTCAGAGTATTCCGGCTCATTTCCCCGATATGCTGGACAGTTTTGACTGTAAGAATATCCATGCCATCCTTGTCTCGGAGTCGTGGCTAAAACCTTGTCTTCCTTCGTCCTCTTATTCTCTACCAGGCTTTCAGCTCATTAGGAATGATCGTGCGGTTGGTGGTGGTGGTGGTGTGGCCATTTATCTACGTACTTATATTCCTTATACTATTGTAAATATGTCAACACAGCCTCCTCCGCTGAACGCCGGCGAACATCTTTTTCTGGATGTTGAACTCCACCACAAAAAGGTCCTCCTTGGTGTTTATTACTGTCCTTCTTTACGTATTAATTTCTTCTCCTCCTTTGAAAAGATCTTGGAATCTCTACTGCCTTCTTACAGTCACACCATCATCATGGGTGATTTTAACACCTGTCTCCTTAAAGATGATTACCGTTCTTCTTCTTTCCGTCATGTGACTGAATCCTGTAATCTTTCCATCCTTGACCTCGGTGCTTCACATCATTTCCCTAACTCTATTCCTTCACTTCTTGACCTTATCTTGGTTTCATCTTCGCTTCATGTCGCTAAGCATGGTCAATGTGCAGCAGACAACTTTTCCTATCACGACCTGATTTATCTCTCTTACAAAATTCGCCCACCTAAGGCAAAATCTAAAACTCTTCTTCTTCGCAATTTCGGTGGTATGAATCTTGATCGTCTTCGAGACGATGCTAATAACATAGACTGGGCTCCTGTGCTTGCATCCACATCGGTTGGTGAGCAGGTCGACCTGCTTACGGACAATTTGATCAAGCTCTATGATCAGCATGCTCCTATTCGAGCTGTTAAAATTAAACACCTCCCATCACCTTGGCTTACTGATGAAATTAAAACTTTAATGTGTAAGAAAGCTATGGCAAAATCGAGATACAAAACTAGGCCTTCGGATCACAGTTGGGAAAAATTTGTATCCATTAGAAATCACTGCAATAAGGTGTGTAGGAATGCACAACGCCAACATATCCATAAGTCCGTTCAAAACGGTGATCCAGCTAAAGTATGGAAATTTCTCAAATCAGTAGGGGTCGGGAAATCACAGCATGACACTATTCCTAAAGACTTAGATATTAATTCACTTAACAAGCATTTTTCTTCTGCGGCCGACTTTGATCAGACTACTAAAGCTCATACACTTAATTATCTTTCTAATCTCCCGACTCCCGATATTTCGTCTTTTGTCTTTAATCAATTCACCGCTTGTGATGTTAAAAGGAGCATCATATCGATTACATCCAATGCTGTTGGATGTGACTGTATCAGCCGTAATATGATCATTCCTATCCTTGATGAAATCCTTCCTGTTATCGTCCATATCCTGAATTACTCTGTAACCAGTAGTACCTTTCCAAATGCTTGGAAGGTTGCTCACATCATTCCTCTACCCAAAAAGTCGAATCCCTCATCCTTATCCGATTTTCGTCCCATTTCTATATTACCATTCCTGTCCAAAGTCCTTGAAGGCTTAATTCATCAGCAACTTAGCTATTTCCTCTCCAAAAATGGCCTCCTGAATCCCCTCCAATCTGGTTTCCGTCCGGGACACAGTACCACCTCAGCCCTTGTTAATATTACGGATGATATAAGATCAGGCATGGAGAACGGCAAATTAACAGTTCTTGTACTATTAGATTTTACCAATGCCTTCAATACTGTTGATTTTGATATTTTGATTGGTATACTTCGCTCTTTTAACATATCTCCATCGGTGAATGATTGGTTTCATAGTTACCTGTCTGGTCGCCGACAGCGAATTTGTATCGAAGACTCCTATTCTTCTTGGTGCAACACGTCTGCCGGTGTGCCTCAGGGTGGCGTTCTCTCCCCACTTCTTTTCGCAATTTTTATAAATTCAATCTCTCATACACTAGCTTCCTCTTACCACCTTTATGCTGATGATCTTCAAATTTACAATCAAGCGCCACTTGATAAGTTGTCAGAAGCCATCGACGTCATTAATTTAGATCTTGCTCGCCTAGGTGACTGGAGTACAAAGTTTGGTCTGAAGATCAATCCCTTAAAAACCCAAGTAACCGTTGTTGGAAGTTCCCGGACGGTGTCCAGGATTGATTGGTCGATACTTCCACAGGTCTCTTTTAATAACGTTCCAATTCCTATTACCGATAAAGTCAAGAACTTGGGAATATATATTGATAGGACACTTTCTTGGAATGCGCAACTGCAGGAAGTTAGCCGTAAGATGTTTGCAGCGGTTGGCTCCTTGAGACGCCTTAGAAATTTTCTTCCTATTACCACCAAAATTGCACTTGCTCAATCTCTTCTCCTTCCTATCCTAGACTACGCTGATGCCAGCTATCTTGATCTTACCGAAGAGCAGTTTGATAAACTTGAGCGACTCCAAAACTTATGCATCAGATTTATATTTGGTTTGCGCAAATATGATCACGTTTCTGAATTTCGTGCTAAGCTCAAATGGCTGCCTATCCGCCTTCGCCGGAATGCTCGTATTCTTTCTCTTTTATATAATATTCTTTTTAACCCTTCCACCCCGCTCTATCTAAAAGATCGCTTTGAGTACCTCTGCGACACTCACAATAGATGTTTGAGATCTTCGGACAACTTGAAACTAAAAATTCAAATGCACTCCACCAGCTTTTTTAAGAAATCGTTCACGATTCAAGCGGCTCTGCTGTGGAACGCTTTGCCGATTAACATTAGACGAGCTCAATCGTTACCTATCTTTAAAAGGCTGGTGAAAGATCATTATCTTTCCCTTAAATCCAAGAATGCTTAACTTGCTACTCGCTTGCACTGTCATCATTAATTTTCCTTAACTTAATATATTATTATATTTATATATTTAATATTATAATTATATTTATATATATATATATATATATTTAATATGTAAGTACCTATATATTTATGAGTATATATTTATTTATTCTTATTTCTTACATACTATATAAAATAATAATTAATTTTCAATTTTAGTACGCCTAAACTACCCAATGTGTTTCCTTTCCTTCAGTCCATCCAAAGGTTGTCTGGAAGAGATCGCCTTGTGCGATAAGACCGCCCATTGTACCAAATCTTTATGTGGCTTTTTTATTTTTGTAATTTTGTTCTGGTGTGCAATAAAGTGTATATAAATAAATAATAAACAATATCGGGCAGTAATTTTGGCAAATTGATTAATTTCTGGTAATTATTGAACTGTTAATGGTGTTGCAACAATGAAAACAATTTAAGTAATAATATTAAATACTATTACCTAAATTGATACTATTTCGATAAATTTTATCGAAATAGTATTTGTTTACAAATGCAGATATGAGTTATTGAGTTAGTAGTCAGTTATAAATATATAGAAAAAGGAAATATTTCAAACATCCTTTGGATTATATTTTAATAATAATAGGTACTTATAATTATATTTATTAATAATAACAATAATACGTCTATCTTACTCTTACTTAAGGAGGATTTAAAGCATTCTGAATACCTTACCGTATTAAATCCTCCTTAGTACCGCTGCATGTTAATAAAAAAAAGCAAAAACCAGTGATAGCCTAGTGGGATGACCATCGGACTGCCAAGTCGAAGGTCTCGAGTTCGAATCCAAGACACGCCTCTCTCAAGACCTCTTTTCTACTTTTCAAAATCATGTGCGTATTAACAATTGATTATCACTCGCTTAAACGTTGAAGGAAAGTCGTGAGGAAACCTGCATGCCTTAGAGATTTCCTCGACAGCGTGTGAAGTCTGCCAACACGCACTAGACCAGCGTGGTGGACTGTAGCCTAATTCCTGTCATTCTGTAAGAGGAGACCTATGCCCAGCAGTGGGACAGTGTATGGTTTGATGATGAAACTGTTAATAAATAAATCTAATGTTGCTAAAAATCATACAAAGGAAAATTCTAAGAACTAGTCCAATAATTATCGTATGATGCCAAAGCAATGTACACGTTGACTTTCAGATGAATAGATCGAACGGAACTCAAGTGCTGCTTCGAAGAATGGGCCTCACTTTAGCTGGTAACTTCAGCTGCGAAGTCACTGCAGACTCCCCATCCTTTGCTACCCAGATCACCACCAAATATATCAATGTTATAGGTAAGATATTTTTAATTATATCACTCATTTAATTTATGTATGCTTACTATTATATTTTTATTACTTATACAATAATCTATATATTTTTTTGTAGATAAAGATAAAATTTTATCGCATTTTTTGTACATAATATGTACAGAGGCCAGCACGTCATGCCACCACAATCTGTCAAATTTCTTTGATTAATTTTCAACTATAATACAAAGTTATATGGTTCATATTCAATTGGGAAAATTTGACAGTTTTGGATTGCTTGACCTGCTGGCGTATTCTTTTTTCAGTTTTTTTTTGTAATGGTCAGCTTACATAATTATAATAAAGGTGAGTATGTATTTTAAATAAAGATAAGAGAGTTCATCTGAGAAACTCTTGATTTTTTTATAAAAAGAGAAACGCTTGTGGTTGAAACTTAGATATCCAATTAAAGACTGTCACTGCCATATACAACGTGTTACAAAATACCCCGTAAAAATAAAATTAACTATCAAAGCCAAACATTTTGTCAGCTGTCATGTCAGGGAACCAGATTATTTAACAGAAAGGCCTACGTACCTATTTCACCTTATAATTGTCTACTTTAATAATTTTTCTATTTTTCATTCATAAATGTTGTCGTTTTCCTTTTTTTGGGGTATTTTATACAGCGTTACTACGGTTCTTAAATATTGTGATTGGACTCGTTATAAGGCCCCATTTAACCTCCTCTCGGCTTTACGGGTAGTTTTGTAACACGCTGTATATGTGAGTTCCATAAAAAAAATACTATCAATGTCCTATGAAAATGAAGCAATAATGGCCACAATAAAATATATTCACTATGTGAATGAGTGAGTGGATACTCAATATATCAATTGTGAAGCTAGTTTATGCTCGTGGTAACAGGTGGAGCAATTTTTCGCTATTTCAGAACGACACGCTTTATAGTTTATTATTTATTGAGTACACTTGTACCACTTTTTTTCTATACTGCCCTGGGGACTTGGTTATTGAAAGTATGAATGTATTCGTATTATCTATCGACGTTACTTTGCTAGGGGTAGGAACCATTTATAAGGAAATTGTTTATGGAGCCTTGGCCTGTTAGCGTTGGAACATATTTAAATATTTTTATTATTTTTCTTTTCTATGAGAAAATAATGGGATGGGACCTAAATATACCGGCGATGTAGGTATACAAACATCTGCCTAATACTACGAGGAACATAGGCGTGATGGTATTTTATGTTATACCAACGCGACGCAATCGACTCTTTAAAATAGGAATGAGCGGATAATATGCTTAATAATTTGCAATATCTTTAAGACATTTTCCTGATTGGAAGTCAAACAGCATTTTAATGGGAAAATAAAATATTAAGTAAGTAATTTCTAGTAAAGTTATTGGTGCTCAAATTTTACGTTATTCAGTAAAGTTTTACGATTGTCATAACATTTTTATTAACTCATTCATAATTAAGTCATTGAGAACTTAAAATTTATAGGAATTTGGCACTGTGAATTTCTGAGATTGCTTTTTCTCTGTTAATTCAGCTTTTTAAAGTTTATGAGGCTCTTTTGTCTTGATTGATGCATAGAGTGACAGGTTACTTACACTTACTTACCATGGAGTTTCTTGCCGGTTCTTCTCCATAGGAAACGACTAATTTGGAACCGTGCAACTAGACTCGACATTTCATAAGTACTTCTATATGGTTTATATGAACTAAGTATTTTGATTTTGAGGTTTCAGGAGTATTACTTAGGACTCCTACATGATTAAAATAAATTTTCCTGGGTTGTCTTGTGATTGAGCACAACACGTGGCTTGTAGCTGAAAACCAGCAGCGTCAGTGTGTCGGTTGGTAATCCTTATCACTGATTTCATCATCAGACATTATGCTGAGCTGTGGTCCAAATTTTGGCACAATAATTATGTATTTATAAAGTTTATTGTGCTAATAATTATACATATTCTTTCTTTACTCTTGAATTATGCTGAATTTAAATATCGAACAATATACTTTCTTTTGTACAAAGTAAAATAAATTGTATTGTGTACACGAAGCACATTTTTGTTTGGCTAAATAACACGGAGCTACGCCCGACAAATAAAATCGTCAGTGCACTATCAAAATGTTATTACAGTACCATTGACCTCGAGTGCCAGAAGGTTCTATTACCAGGGGCTCTACTACGAAAATCTACGAAGTTTTAGCTGACGAATCGCTTCGAAGATCTATTTGATCTTTTTTTAACTGTTTCAAATACTATCTTTTTGGATTGCGTTGAGTCAAAACTAGTTCTAAATGTTACTTGACGTTGAAATAAAACTACTTTTTTCGGATTTTATCGCGTATATTGATATTCTTAATCACGGACCCTTTACAGCGTCCATAGTCACCAGTCTACCCGTGACCATGGACGCTGAACCGTAAAAAGTAGTTTTATTTCAATGTATAATATTCGCGTAAATGTCAGAAATCAATATGTTACTTGACGTTACTTGATATTGATAGTTCAATAGTAAGATCTTTGAGTTGTTTTAATTGTATGATATGTATATTCCGACAAACACGCATACAGGTCGCCTAATGGTTAGCTTCGATCGCGGCGTCTAGAAACCAGAATCTTGAAGTTTTCAGGTATTATGCATAATTTGCCCAAGATTTTAACTGACTGCCTGACGTTGCAGTTTCGTTTCGATACGAAGCTTGGAAGTCCGATAGTAGGCCCCCAAATTGTAAGGGCCCCTAAGCCATAACAGTTTCACTATTGTTATTTTATGTTACACGAAGTTTTGGATATCAGTATCGTTATCAGCAACCGATCTGCTATTTATTAAGGTTTCGATAGGCTAACTTCGTTCATATCGTTTGTAATAGCAAAGTTGTTGATAGTTGAAAAACAAATAAAACTTTACTATTTGTTTTGATTCTTCTGCTATTTAACCCACATAAAAAAATTGAGGCCAATTTGTTTGTGTCTGATGACTGTGTCTGTAAACGCACACACGATACAGGAGAAAATCTTGAGAGTGCTCATCGTTAATATTAATTAATCAATCAATGTGCCACGAGTTGTGAGTTCGATTGCACACTGAACAAATTTTGTGGGACGTTTGTATGTGTTTGTGTATGCGAAACTTTATGTTCGTAAACGCACCCACGATCCAAATCTTAATTTTAAATACACACATGATTTAGAAAAATCAGACGTGCGTGCTTTGGTTTCAAAATTGTTTCACTATCAGTCCAATGGTCACATCACTAGGATACTGTCCCACTGCTGGGCAACCACGCTGGCCTAGTGCGGGTTGGCAGATTTTACTCGTCGACCGACATCTTTAAAGCATGCAGGTTTACTCACAATGTTTTCCTTCACCATTTAGGCGAGTGATTATTAATTATTAATACGCACATGATTTCGAAAAGTCAGAGGCCCTGGATTCTAACTCGAGACCTTCGACATGGCAGTCCAAGGGTCATACCACTATCACTGCTCTGCTCACTTACATATAAAGGTACCTATTATTATAGTGGTCGAATCGGCAAGACAAAGTTACACATAAAACAACGTTGCAATATGTTAGATACAAATTATTTTGGCGCAGAATTCTTAGATATTTTACGACCACATATCGCGTTCTTATTTTCATATTGTATTATGGGGAAAATATCTTCGATCTTGTTTTATTGGTTGAGATAAAATCCTGGTAAAGAAAAAACAACGGAGACATTTTTGTGCTTATTCGGCGTCTTTACACGAGCTAAGGGATCTATTGTGAGACTCGAAGTAATATTTACTTTAGTTTTTAAGGAAATATTGTGACGCTGATATCATCTGTTCATCCTCATCAATCACCGAAACTACAATAATGCATTTTTTATATGACGGACATAGTTTTTAGCTCGAGGGAGCTTTAAAAACTTAAACAGACTAGGTGGCGAGGCACAGAATGCCTCCAGCCAGGGGCAACTTATAAACTAAGCTACACAGCTAAGGGCGTCCCCTGCGGGACTCGGACCTCGGCTTAGGGCGTTGCTGGTGGGGGCAGGCTAGGACGACTAATAGGGACGGCTGGATCTGGGTGGACAATAATGTATTATTTGTAGGTGTAATATGAGACGATGATGATTCATCCTCGGTGCCTTTTCCCAATTATGTTGGGGAAGGCTTCCACTCTAACCAGATGCGGCTGAATATCAGTAATATAGACGCGACTGCCATCAGACCTCCGCAAACCAATTTCTGTGCAAATCTACTGATATCTAAAGGGTAGATTGTATGTGAAGCTTTTTGGACAAATAAATAAACACCCTTGCTTCGCTTAAATAGTACATATTAGTATTGATGTGGGTGGACAGTCGGACACAAATTTGGACTCCGAGCTGCTACTGACAACCCATCAACACTGCTCGACCTATTAATCGAACCCAACACCAAGAGTAACAGTCACGCTTACAAAGCTTAACTAGGCTAACGAAACAGTTAAAAGTAGTTAATGGACTTTTTGGACCTAAGCAAATCCGCGAGTTTGATGCTTCCTATACAAATCCTATACCTCTTGTATCCTATTCTACTAATATTATAAATGTGAAAGTTTGTGTGGATGGATGGACGCTAATAATACTGAATGGATTTTGATGAAACTTTACAGTATTATTAATTATACATTAGAATAACATATAAACTATAATTTATAACGGTTTTGAGTTAATCAGCCAAATTACAACGATAATTAAAAGTAACTTTTACACGCGGACGAAATCGTGGGCAGAAACTAGCATCTGTACTATTGCGTCCATGTGTCGCAAAAATTGTAAAACCACTGTGACCAAATGGCTGTTGACACTGGATTATAAAGAGGCTGAGGATTTGATACGATGTGGATCTTAAGACGTTGAACTGATTAATGAATTATTTACACACACACACACACAATACACACACACACACACACACGAACGAGCGCAAAGAGGCTAAAGCTGAAATGATTAGGCTGAAACAGAATATGTTTGTATATTATTTTTGTAGTATGTTTCTTAATTAGCAAATTAAATTAATATTGTGTTCGTCCAATGAGTACTACTGACGTAATATGTTCATTTAGTGTACGCGAGACCACTGGTACCCTAAACACAAGTTGAATCTTATTCTGGGTACCAGAGTTTATCGTAAATACTAAATATCCCGTTTTTGTGACAATGTTAATGTATTTTTGTGCCAAATTAAGAAAATAAACCTTATTATTATTATCTCATAAAAAAACGTTCCTTAGTAACTACGGATAAACTATTTATCTACTTACACCTTTGGGACAGAAATGGCTGTAGAAGCAACCAACATGAAATAAGACATCCAAATTGAATTGAGATACAGGCCGATAGAAATATCGAAGTGGGTTAAATAAATTCAGAGAATGTTAGTAGTTTATTGCACCTTGTTTTGTGCTGGGTATCACCCTCGGGAGTGTTGAGATATAGAATTGGAAGGGTTTTATGGCAATTAATATTGATATTCTGTTTTGTACCGAAGACACGTTTTGTTTACAATAATTTTATAAAGAAAAATAAAGAAGAAAGAATATTAATTTATTTACATACGAAATGCACACAACATTTGTATTTAAACAGAGAAGTAAGCAATTGCGAAAGTATGCGGTCGGTAAATATCGGTTGAACACTCAACGCAATAATAGTGGCAAGGTGATACCTTAATCGATGCAGCGTACGACCTATCATCATTCATTTGTAAAACCAGTGATATATTTATACACAATGGTATGTTGCCCTTCATCAACTCCTTCATGGACCTAGCAGCTCCCCCAAGCATTATCGACGCGGCGCTGAATTTCTTTGTCTTGCCGGTTTCCGAAGGAGACTAACTGGCCCAAGTAGGTATATTCATCGACATATTGTATATCCTGTCCATCCAACCCAACTTTGTGCTTAGTGCTGTTGGTCATGACTTGAGTTTTTGAAGACCGTTGGGCCGAGGAAAGCCCAGAAAACGCTGACGGGACGATTTGGATGCTTACCTAACAGACTGGTCTCAGATAACACTGAACAGAGATCAGTGGAAGGAGATGCTCAGCAGTGGGATTATATAGGTTAGAAAAAAAAATTCACAGTATAAAACAAAGTCTGTCTGTCCCGGTTTTTACTATCGTTAGGTAAAATAATTCCATCCAAAAGGTTTGTATGTATAGGTACAGTCAGCGTCAAATAGTTAATGACACTCAGGGTATTCAAATAAATAGACGCAACCAAAAAGTCAATAATATCGGTACAAACAAAGTTTCCATGTTGTTGTCAACATTATAGTCGCTCAAAAGGTCGAAACGTTTAAAATGTCACATAGATAGGTTCAGTCAACCCGTCATAAATATGGTAACAGTCATCCCGCCAATGGTATCCAAGCATTCTAAGTGTTCAAAAATATGGAACACATTAGAAAAATAAACTTTACTGCTATACATTTTAAATATTATTTCTCACATCAATTAATGTGAAAACATTTAAACACAAAAATGAAAGGAATAGAAACTACTGTTGTCCTTTTCATTTTAAGCATGACGTCATAGACATGTCTTTTGTTTTGTAAAGAATTTCGTGCATAGCCGTTTACGATACTTAGCAATATACAGCTGACTGAAAATAGATTTACCTAAACCTCATTGATAATGAGTATGACTATATAATATCTCATAGAGCAAGTGCATAATTAAAATATATTATGATTCAATATCATGATCATTTCATTTTATTTTAACAATGAACGTCGACAAAACTAGACTCGATAGTGCTTGCAAAAAAGAGGTGCAAAGTTTTCAACCTTATTGACTATTATTCAAAAACTGCTATTTTAAACATAAACAAGGTAATAGAGTGGATGAATAATTAAAAATAAGCAACAAAATAATGTCAATAAGGTCGATAATCGCTTGCATCTTTTCAATTTTCTCTAGTTTTCGACTGCTTACCATCAGGCGGGCTGTGTGCTTGTTTATACATATATGTGCGGATATTCAGAAATGAGAATCTAGAGAGATGAGAATAATTCGATAGGTAACTACAAGTAACATCTAAAACGATAGGTACATAAGGATATTCCCAGTTCATTTGAAATATCTGTTACGGAGACACCTTCCTCTCTAAAATATATAATTCGATGTTTTGTGGTGTCACTAATGCGTAGCCATATTTCTAGCTTGCTTTAGTTTTGCACTTGACATTGATATTACTGACAGATAAATAGACATGCAATTACAACCCTAGATTGCCTAAAGAGGTTTTCGTCTTTGGGAAACCGTTTATTTCTATAACATGCTGGTTTATTTTTCTAATGTGTTCCATATTTTTGAACTAAGTGTTCAAAAGTTTAAATGCTTGGATACCATTGGAGGGATGACTGTGACCATATTTATGACGGTTTGACTGAACCTATCTATATGACGTTTTAAATGTCTCGACCTTTTGAGCGACTATAATGTTGACAACAATATGGAAACTTTGTTTGTACCGATATTATTGACTTTTTGGTTGCGTCTATTTATTTGAATACCCTGAGTGTCACTATATATTTGACGCTGACTGTACCTGTGCGAAATCAGGGCAGACTGCTAGTAGTTTATAAAATAATTACAGTCATTAATAGGTTACGTAGGTATCAAACCGTACAGGTTTCTAAAGGTCTCTGTGGTGTTATATTAGTTAAACAACGATACCACATTCCCAAGCCAATATACTGTTTAATCAATGCGCCCAAGGCTCTAGTTAATGAACCTTGAATATTAGGCTTTGTGAATCACATGCATGAATATCATTGTTGATCCGTTTGTATTGTCTCTCTATTAAATTGAGAGTGTATCAGCCGACAGTATTTGAATATTTAACACTAGCTGTTGCCTGCGACTTCACCTGCGTGCCTAAAGAGCTTTTAAGACAAAAGATAGCCTATGTCCTTCTCCAAGATATAATCTGTCTCTGTATCAAATTTTATCAAAATCGGTTCAGCAGTTTAGGCTTGAAAGCGTAACAGACAGAGCTATATTTGTATTTAGGTATAATTTCAGTAGATAATTATATCGTTTATTATTCCTCGGTTAGGTAGAAATGCACTTTGTACATCATCAACCAGTTTGTCAGTATGTTTAGGTCCAATATAGATGAGGGAGGAATAATTAGCATTATCTTCTTATTTTCTTAAGACTAGAAAGTCTTATGAAGATAATGGTAAACTTTTATAGTACTTGCAAAATACCCTGCGGCACAGGGCTCTCTAGTGTGGGCGCTGTCCTTAACACGAAATACCTAATAATACTAGATATAGTGAAGGTCTATAAACGTTACACGATAAAAGTAAAATAGTTATACTGAGTATACTTCAACTTCAACTTTTCTATTTAATAAAACATTGCCCCACACTAGGATTTTTTCCTGTATCGTGGGTGCTTTTACAAACAAAAATTATAACATACACAAACACCCAGATTAGTAACCACTACATGTAGGTCATACAAATATTTGTTCCGTGCGGGAATCAAACCCGCGACACCTGGCACAGGGGTCGGTAGCGCAGCCATTCCGCCAAACGTCATAGCGCCCCAGTTCCAGGGAGTATCTCTCCGTGTTGCCGAGAGTATTGGGATCCTCATCATCGAAATATCGAGCAAAGCGCAATTTGGTAAGCATTTGGAGGACAAGACAAAGCTGGCAAGCAAAAAGTTGGGTTTCCTGAACAGAGCCAAGCAGTACTTCACGCCGAGTCAGCGGCTTATGCTCTATAAAGCACAAGTCCGGCCGCTCGTGGAGTACTGCTCTCATCTCTGGTCAGGAGCCTCCAAATACTAGCTCGACCCACTTGACTCTCTACAAAGGCGAGCTGTTCGTATTGTCGGAGATCCCACACTTACAGATAGACTGGAATCACTGGAGCGGCGGAGAAACTTTGGTTCTCTCTTTGTGCTCTATCGTCTATTTCACGGGGAGTGCTTCGAAGAACTGTTTGACCTGGTGCCTTCTTCACCATTCTACCACCGCACCGCTCGACACCGCAGTAGAGTTCACCCGAATTACCTGGAAGCGATCACATCCAGCACAGTTCGCTTCCAAAGATCATTCCTACCACGCACCATCAGGCTCTGGAATGAACTACCTGCTGCGGTGTTTCCCTTGCGTTATGACATGTCCTTCTTTAAACGAGGCCTAAAAAGAGCTCTCTACCATACATAGTAGGCGGCGGCACAGCTCTGTCCCCGACGTTGCTGATGTCCATGGGCGGCGGTAACCACTTACCATCAAGTGGGCCGCCTGCTCGTCTGCCACTGTAGGCAATAAAAAAATAAAAAAAACGTGTCGTTTGTGTATTTCAACTGATATAAGTATAGAATACTAGCTTTTTGAGACAAAAGCTTTTGATCCTTCTCCAAAGTCTAACGTGTCGTTAGAAACGTTAGACTTTGGAGTTAACCTATCTCTGTACCAAATTTCATCAAAATCAGCAGTTTATCCATGACAGCGTAACAGACAGAGTTAATTTCGCATAAATATAATATTGCTAGGGGTAATTTAGTTTTAATTCTAAAGTATTATTCCACGAGGACAAAACTGCCCACGATAGTTAAAAAGACGTATCTAACAAAAAGTAAAAACGGAGAAATAAATGTTTTAATGAATGAAACGGGAAATCCTTAACTGTCCTCAAGTAAATTAAAATATTTACTTACATACTAAAAGTTGAAAATAATGTCCACTATAATAGGCTTTAACCCGGTTTAATAATAATATAAAGCATTAGGCAGGCAGAAAAGTTATCCATTACTACCCATGACCATGGACGCTGTAAAGGTCCAAAACGTCGGGATTAATAATATCAATATAACGCGATAGAATCCGTAAAAAGTAGTTTTATTTCAATGTATAATATTCGCGTAAATGTCAGAAATCAATATCCATTACTTACTTTAAAAAGTTGTATGATTTGATATAGAAATGGAATTTTAGACATGCGTGATGGATTGGTTTTGAAAGACACTCTCGGGACACAAAAGTATTTTGAACATACTGTATACAATATCCTTCAAAACTAGCTTTCATATTATCTAGTCAAGGCACGGACACGGAGGATGATGAAATCAAATGGGTCCCGTAGAGAATATTCGTAGATGTAGATGATAATTATTATTATAGATAACTTTTGTATTTTTTTATAGGATTAGAATTGTTTTTTCTTCGTCTAAATGGTTTTTTTCAAGGTTTAAACGGAAACTAAAAATTGTATGTTACGATAGTAGCAATTAGTACTTAGGTAATTTTAATGTTGCCAGCCATCTTTCTTTTAATTTAAAGGTTGTAGCAGCATTATACTGAAATAGGAGCCTTGTTGGCTTTGTGCACGGGTTCTGTAATTTCTTTTTATTTTGTAAAGTTTGTGTTCTGAGCGAGTTCAAAATAAAAAAAAATCTTTCTCTCGTTCTTTCTTTCCTTTATTAAGTTTCTACATCATAGTATTGAAAATTTTTGAAATACGAAAATAGTAATAAATATGGAATACAAAATGTTATCCTAATTTTCTTCTCTCAACTGTTTCAGCGTTACCACAATCCGCTCCAGTCCTGAAGGCAGACAAGGATCGCTATCAGCCAGGGGAGGTGTTGCAGGCCAACTGCACATCCTCCCCAGCAAGACCTGCTGCCAACCTCACCATCTACATCAATGATGAGGCTGTAAGTAACTTCTTTATAGTGAGGGAATCCTCATGCTACGGTTGTCGCAGGGTTAGGAGTAGTGGACACAGGTCCAAAATACCCTATACTACTCCTCCTATTAATAACTACTTGAAACCGCATTTACCTTCCATGGCGACGTCTGTGGTCTAGTGGTCCGCGTGTCGGACTGCTGATCACGAGGTCGTGGGTTCGATTCCCACAGAACACAAACATTTATGTGATGAAAATTAAGTGTTTGTGTTTGTCTGGGTGTTTGTTATATAATTTAAGTATGTATTTACAAAAAAAAGTATATAAGTATTATATCCATTGTCACTAGACAATGGATATAATACTTTTTTTTTTCAGAGCTTGTACTATGGACTTGTACTAACCCATAGTACAAGCTCTGCTTGAAATTATACAGGCATATTTATTTATAGGCCCCATAGTCATATTCATGATTACATTCGTCATACCCCTTCCAAAGGGACAGGGCCCGGCGGACTATTTATGAGGATTTTAACATACTAGTTTCTACTTAACAGTAGGTACTGACGTCACCAAATTTCGACCTGGCGGGTGGGATTCGCGGTGGCTTAGTGGTCATAGGAATAGTCATGGTCTCTCAATCCGATATATTTTTTGAAAATCAAAGCAGGTTCAGAAACTCTCTGAGTAAAATAAGCTCTATCTGATATGTTTGTTTAACTTCAATAATACTGTGTCAAATCTTGTAGTTACTCATTACTCCTTTTGTGTTTATGTCTGTTTATAATTAGGTAACACGTCTCAACGAAGTCACACAATTTAAACAATGTTGTGTATAGTTGCCTCATAATATTTTTTAATCTGTTATCTGTTACTGTACACACAACAGGTCAAGCTATCCAAAACTGTCAAATTTTCCCAATTGAATATGAACCTTAGTATATTGTATTAAAGTTGTAAATCAATCAAATAAATTTGACAGATTGTGGTAGGTTGATGTGCTGGCCTCTGTACCTATTAATTATATAAATAAATAAATAACGTCTGTTGTACCTAACCAGAAGACGCAGGTTCGAATACTGCCCGCAGTCGATATTTTCCTTCACTAGGTACTAAGTACTTACTTGATACTTCGTTAAAAAAATATTCATATTTATAATAATAATATATTTATTTCAGACTAAGCATTGTCCATAATTTGTTAGTTATAAAGGTCTTAAAACTGTGTTAGTATATATATTTCTAAAATTCATTAATAAAAATCAATCACAATTATTATCTTAAAACATGCAGTCTGACGAATCTCCCCAGCACTGCAGAGTCCATTCTCTCAGCAATAGCCCTTAGGATTCCGTTGGTGCCTCCCCGAATCCGACGCATCAGTGACGCTGAATTTTTACGCATTAGGGCATAAAAATCATCGACCCTTGCATCAGCAAACATTCCTGAAGCTATATAAATTAACTAATTTTGTAATTGTGATAAATGACCTAATTTTGTCGATGTAAAAGTTTCCTAATTGGTTTTCTTTTCAGGCCACCTGTAACTTAGATACCAACTTGTACTAATTTCAACAAGGCCAGAGCAGATGGCTGGGTGTTAAACATAATAATGTTACAAAATTCTCATTAATCATTGCCATTCTTAAAGTCAGTCCGTATTTTCTTTTGGAATAAAATTTGAGACGGATGTTTTGCTGTCTATGCTTATATTGAGCATGATTAGCTTTTTATACAATGAAGTGCGGGTTTTAGCGCGTGGACAAAACATGTGTACCGCCTACTGGCGAATGTAATAATACCTACCTTCTATAAAATTAAAAGAAAGAAAGAAAATAAATAATTGATTTTGGATTCGTACAGGAAATTAATGAAAATACAAACAGAATTCACTCTCTCTCTCTCTCTCTTTCTCCGAGCCTTTTTCCAACAATATCCTCAATATTCGGCTTCCAGTCTAACCAGGTGCTACTGAATATTAGTATTTTATACGAAGTGACCATCAGACCTTCGCAACCCAATTATTGGGTAATACCGATAACCTGAGTATAGACTGGTTGTCAGGCTTTTTGGGCTTCTGACCACCACTAACGATTGTCATAGGTGTTCGTATGATAACCAAAATACAAACAGTATTTACATTATAAAAATAATAAAAAACCTAAATAAAAAATGGCCATATCTCAGCATGTTGCTACAACATTTAAAAACGAAAATGTCGCAGCGCTGGTTTCAGATAGGTCCAGTCCTCCACTAAAGCCTAATTTTTTGTCATTTCAGCTCCGTTCAACGGAGATGAGTTTCCATCCATCAGAGAGTGGTCTGCTCTGGACCAGCATCAAAGCCGACGTAAAGGTGACGCCAGAGCTGTTCCAGAGTGGACGGCTGAGGGTCGCCTGCAAGTCCACAGTCTACGACGTGTACAGGAGCTCGGCGAACCTGGACTTCTTCACGCCTGATACGGATCCACGACCAGAGAGGAGTGAGTTTTGGTTTTATGTTAATAATAAGTCAAATTATTATCTATACTAGCTTTTTTTATTAATTTATTGGATCTGGTATCACAGTGACCGTAGTCGGTCCATTGTGATCGCCACATTTATATTACCTAAACTTTTATAATAAATTTGAGCAACATTTGGTTCTTCTTTGGTTAGTGAAGACCCCTGCCCAGTAGTGGGTCATATATGGGTGTCATACCCACTACTGGGTAGGGGTCTCATCTCATAATGAGAGAGCTTAGGCTATAGTCATCATCGCTGTAAATTTTTAGCATGCAATATGTTATTTTCATATTTATATAATGACACTAGTTTATTTGTAACATAACAACATAAACTGATTTAATTAAAAATTCGAATAATTTCCTCTTTAGTTTATTTCAACTTGATGCTTACAATTCATTATTTTTCTGATTCCAGTCACGCTCAACAGTGCATCAAAGTGCTTCCAAAGTTGGATTCTCCTGCTCCTGCTATTTCTACTGCCCGTAGTGATGGGCCAAGACTACTTGGTGCCGATACTAGACTATGAAGACTACGATGAAAAGTTTAATAACGCCCCTGCAATGGCGTCACTAGTTGGCGGTTAAATTCCTAAGAAATTTAGTGTTTAATGTACGAATTTAGACTAAATCATTAATTTTAGTACACAATAATTAATAAGCACTAGTGATTTTTATAAGATTTCGCTTCGTGAATTTGTTTTCTTGTGAGATTTTGGTTGTTTTATGTAATATTCGGGTTCATTTCTGTTAACAAATATTGAAATTAACAAATAACCGTAATCGAGTTTGGAAGTCTATACTGGTACACTCGACAGCATATCAGGATATACAGATTGCCCCTTGGACCGCTTGTAATCCGTAGCGTTGGTTTTTATCGTGCAACTGTTAACGTTGTCGTGTATACAATACTAGTTCTGCAATTTATTATAAAAAAATGCAAGGCTATTTACAACGAAATACTTTTCTTTATTTCTTAGTGCTTTTGGAGGAAGGTCTGATTCTTCTCCATAGAAAGAAGAACTAGCGTAACCCACCCCAGTGACATTCATAATAATGAACAACTTCACGAAACTACCAAAAATATTGCGTATTTGTGTCATTATACCACCTAAAAAGATGTCCAGTACTGAAGAAAGGCCTCCCTATAGAATTCCACAAGGACGGTTATATGATGCCTGCAACCAACCACTCTTGGCGACCTTTACCAGGTCACCTGACTCTCTCGTTGGAGGCCATCCTATGCTGCGCTTACCGGTGCGTGGTCTTTTTTTATCCCAGCGGCCGTCAGTTCTACGAACTATTTTCCCCACCAACTGCCACTTGAGCCTTTCAGTTATGCCGGTAATTACTGTTCTACGAATCTTCTCATTTTTCATTTGTTCGCAGAGAAATAACAAGTATAGCTTTCTCGACACTCAGCAAGAGTGACGTTGTTTTTTTTTAAGGACCGTTCAGAGACCGTTTAGAGCCTTCACTATGGATTTCCTAAACTACGTCTCTATGCCTATGTCATTAATAATAACAGCGAGTATGCGAAAAAATAAATAAATTAAATAAATAAATAAATAAATAAATAAATAAATAAATATTTTTTGTCATCGATATGCTAAGAAAGATGTCATCCTTAAATTTTTGCTTTTTTTAAAATTCGATAGTGTTGATAAAGAACACAATTTGTACATTCCATTTTCTATGTAATATTCTACACATAATTATAAGTCTTCGTGTAAATAATGTCTTTTTATTGTAAACGGTTATAAGATATTGTGATAACTCTTAAGGGCTTGCTATAAGTTACATTCTGTTAGCGTTAGCGCTTCACGAAAACTATTGGTGATTCTATTCACGGGAAAAAAATCACAAACAAGATAGGTACAGTCGACAAAAAAGTAAGGTACATAGGCACAGAATGACATCTGTGTTTTGTATTAGTGTGTAAAGTTTTGTCAGTGAATTAATATATAGGCAACCCGTTTTGAAGATGTTTGGGATTGATTGCAAACACTATTTGTTCATTTGGTAGGTCTCATTAGTTTATGCAAGCTAATTCCATTGAAATTAAATGAAATATTTATTTCTGTACGTAGATTTTTATAGACACTTTTACCGGCATTTCCTAAGTGACGACTTTGGTTAAAAAACGCCGATAAATACTCAGAGAATCATGGTCTCTTTTTTTCTTATACCACTTAGGTTGCAAAAAAACATACTGCTCGCTTGAAGGTAAGCAGTTACCGTAGATTATTTCACTAGCTTGCAACACGAGGAGTACGTTGCCGACCCTCTTCCATTCCCTTTTGAAGAACCCCATGCACTCTCCGTGGAACACCTCAGCAGGGTTTTAAAGTCCAGACATAGTAGGGTCCCACGTACAGTCGCCAGTACATCAAGCTACCACGGTCTGTCAAATTTCTTTGATTGATTTTCATCTTTAATGCAACATTTTAAGGTTAATATTCAAAAGGGAAAATTTGACAATTTTGGATAGCTTGACCTGATGGCGTCTGTACATATGACATTTTTGGTGTAAAATATTTAACCCACATAAGAACATTATTCATTTATCTTTTTGTATTTTTTGGCATTTTCCATGCTAAGATTTTAAAGTTATTAAGCAAAGGAAAAGTTCGACTGCGGGCAGGATTCAAACCTGCGTCTTCTGGTTAGGTACACCAGATGCCATGACCACTAAGCCACCGCGATACCTACCCGCCATGTCGATTTTTGCCTTCGCTTTCTGAATTTACGTCTTTATGGTGACGTCAGTGACATCTATTGAAAAGCAAGTATTTTGCTCCTCAACCGACGCGACTTACTTTACAGTTAGTTCAATGTCGAACGATGCCACCTTACCTACCAACTATCTTTTTGTATTTTTTGGCATTTTCCATGCTAAGATTTTTAATTATTATTCATTTATTTTAAAAATACGGGGATACCAATGACCACTGACTGGATATCTTTTCAGAATTCTGTGATGGCAGTAGAGCCTCAGTCTTCAAACAAAAAGTCTGTAATGTTGTCGATCCCATACATTTTCATAGATTGTGTGGAGCAATAATGCATAGAGAATGTTACTTATATACAGGCCCAGGGCTGCAGAAGCCTCATAACTTAAGTAAAGTTGGGAAAATAAGATTTTCATAGTACCTACCTATTATAAATGTACAGTTTATCGTTACATTATAATTGTTTTACTTTGGTTGTTATATTTGCCAACGGTTGATGTAAATTTAAATTTATATGATTGTTAAATATGAAATTTAAAGTTACTAGCTGTTTTATAAAACATCTCCGTTGTATGTTATTTAAAATAGGACCTGAAGAGATCAATCGATTTTTATGATATCACAATTTATGTATGTATATTCACGGACACACAGCTAGACGAGTCATTTTTCAAATATAAGAGGACATTTATTAGAGGGTTTTATTACATTTAGAGATCAACTTATACTGGAAATATATGGCCCGTTGTGTATTAATCATGCCCACCGACACTAGTGCTCGAGCCAGCTTGCGCCGAGCCACTAGTTTTAAATTCGACGTGTGTATCGGCTTCTTTGGACTCAACCATGTTGTAGGGAATATAATTGTATCTTTGTACGATCATACTATTGTATCAGTTTATTAACTGGCAGACTGGCTGAAGATCTAAAGAATGCCACTGATGCCGCAATTAACGTGGCCACCTACTGGGCTCAAGTAATATAAATAATGTATTTACCATCGACGCGAAAAGAAGAAGAAGAACTGGCAGACTTGGGCCCCAGATCCCTGACTATTACTGCACATGCACTTGGCTGATGGTTCACAAGAACTGATCTGAATCAGTTTCCGTCTCATCCACATTTTGTGATATACCTTTAGGTAATCTAAGAAATTACTAATAGAACTTTATAGATATTATCTATAAGTTAAACATAACATCGAAATAAATAACGATTTAAATTTGTAAATATTCTTGGTAATACATGCTCAGCCACCGGCTTTACTCTTAAATTTGTGTTTTGTGAAGAGATACTGACCACAGCAACAGTTTAAGCACTTCCCTCAATCGCGAGCCAAGTGTTAATGGCTGCCGAGAGTACTTAACGGAATCTTACTTACTAGAAACCTCACTTGCCTTTTTTGCTCTTTGGACTAACAACGAGCAGGGAAGGCAAGTGTGGCTACTCCAGATAAAATTGGCTACGACCCCGACGGGCTATGGTTCAGTGCAATCGCTGGGCATCTTCAAAGGATATTGTGGAGGACCTACGACTTCGGACTCCGAAGTGGTGTCTTCACTGCCCCCACTTCTGGCCAAATGATTGATCCATCGTCTACCGCATTAGAGTTATAATACAGATTTAGAGTTTCGAAGAACCTACGCTTATTATCATGGCTTTTTTATACTACTAAGGTGGCAAACAAACATAAGGCCCACCTGATTGTAAGCGGTTACTGTAACCTATAGTCGCTTGTAATACCAGGGGTATCACTTGCACGTTGCCGACCCTGTAAAACTGTGAAAGAGGAATAGTTGGTTTGGCAGTATAAGGGTCAAAGTCCCCCCACTGCCAACACAAAGTTTCCTCGTGGAGCACTGGCAACCTTGTTCACCGTAAGAAATACAACACAGCTCAAAGCTGTTGTATTTGGGCAGCTCCAATTTGAATGGAATTACTCCCACTATACCCTACCTCTTTTAAACTTGCTTGCACCACAGCTCACTGTTGACTAGAAGCATGTTTTAGTTTTATAATTATTTTTAGTCAATTATTTACGTCGGTAAATTACCGTAATAAAAATATTATAAATAATTGGTAGAGGAATATTGGTAAAGAGACTTATATAAATTAGGTATTTGAAGAAACGAATGCTGTTGCTCTGCCCTCAAAGCAGTGCTGTAAGGACAACTAGAGGTTTGACTAAATATTATAAAAATAATATAAAAAATTCGAATTCCGAAGAAATTTTCGAAGAAATTTTTCGATTTCCAGTTCCTGAAGTGATAGTGATAGAGTGTGATAGCTTTAAAGCTATTTTCACTTCAGGAACTGGAATAATTTAAATGATAAACTGAATAAAAAGGATTGATGATGTTTTCTGTGTCCCTCTGTTTTTAGTTTTTCATCAATAATTATTAAAGTTGTACAGACCTCTATTTGACAACTGAATAAATAGGTAATATGAATACCTTTTTTGAAGGCTTTTAGAGATAATTAATTTATTATCAAAAAGAAAAACATAGGGACACGAGTAGTTGATATTTATTTTACCGTAAAAAACATTGCTTTATAAAAACATTGCTTTACCAGAAAGAAAACAGGTGAGAATGTATGTATTATATGAAGAAAAGAGCAACTGCAGTTCCTTTTAATATTTATATGAACAACAATCCTATTAAAATATGATGTATGTATGAGATTATCTGCCGTCTCTTACTTCCTAATTAGTTAGAACTGAAAGTATGATAACACAATAATTACTTTTCATTGTAATAATAACCAAGATGTCGAATTTGTTGAAAGAAAGTACTCCAACATGGCGGCGTTTATCTGATTAATTAATAATATTTAGTACTTTATCATTACGTAATAATATCAATGAATTATAATTTTTACGGTGGTATACTTATCAACGCAAATATTTGCCTAAAATATTTAAAAAAAACATGCATATTCCATAGTCATTAATGTGTTAAAATCAGAAGACATTTATAATATTGTATATCTTGAAATAAAACAAATTTTTACGGATTTTATCGTGTATATTGATATTATTAATCCCGACGTTTCGGACCCTTTACAGCGTCCATGGTCACGGGTAGACTGAATTAATAATATCAATATACGCGATAAAATCCGTAAAAATTAGTTTTATTTCAATGTATAATATTCGCGTAAATGTCAGAAATCAATATTGTATAAGTATTTTGTTTTGATATCGTTAAGTTTTTCACTACTTGATGCATTTTTTTAATATTTTAAGTTATTTTTATTATAATATTTCTAATATTGATAGTATAAAATGTTGCACAAAGTACCATTAACATTTTATAATTTGTGATTGTTACAATAATAATTTACCCAAACATTTATTACTTCGATAAAACTTGTAAATACATTATTTTTTTGAAAATAACTTGTTGTTTTATTTACGAGCTGATGCAATCTATCTATCCACATAATATAAAAATAAAATCCATGTTTCCCTTGGTCACGCCATAAATTGAGAACGACTTCACCAATTTTATTCATGTTTTTTAAAGTTTTCTAATACCTATTTTGTAGAAGGTTCTTAAGGAAAGAAAAAATATGTGAGCGAATTTAGCAGGTCATTGTCCAGCAGATCAAAAATAAATGTGAGTTCTTTTCGCATGCACCAAAGTTCTACAGTTTCTGATACTTTACAAGAATAGTTCTGAGGGTTTTCTATGAAAAAAATAATTCACAAAATGATCTGCCAACTTCCCGTAGCAGATCACTGTCCAGTAGATCATAACAAAATGTGATTTTCTAGTGAATGCAGCTTAGTTCTACAGTTCCTGATACTTTTCAAGAATAGTTCTGGCGTTTTTTTTTAAACTCAGCACGGCAGCACGATTTTCCAAGTTGTGTGGAAAAGTCGAAAAATATCTATTTCAATAGATTTCAACCCACTCTAGAGGCTAGAACTTTGTTGTTTCTCATAGATCCGTATCAGAACTACAGCATGGAACCTGATTTGATTCCAGAACTCACAGAGTCCCAGCAGATCATGGTTATATGGGTAAATTTTGAAAAAAAAAATTAATCTTTTCTTTTTTATGTACAATTTATGTACTCCTTATGTACTCTTTATGTACTCCATCTGTACTCCTTATGTACTCCATCTGTACTCCTTACGTATTCCATCTGTACTTCATCTGTACTCCTTATGTACTCCTTATGTACTCCATCTGTACTCCTTATGTACTCCTTACGTACTCCTTATGTACTCCTTATGTACTCCTTATGTACTCCTTATGTACTCCTTATGTACTCCTTATGTACTCCTTATGTACTCCTTATGTACTCCTTATGTACTCCATCTGTACTCCTTATGTACTCCTTATGTACTCCTTATGTACTCCTTATGTACTCCTTATGTACTCCTTATGTACTCCTTATGTACTCCTTATGTACTCCTTATGTACACCTTATGTACTCCTTATGTACTCCTTATGTACTCCTTATGTACTCCTTATGTACTGCTTATGTACTCCATCTGTACTCCATCTGTACTCCTTATGTACTCCTTATGTACTCCTTATGTACTCCTTATGTACTCCTTATGTACTCCTTATGTACTCCTTATGTATTCCTTATGTACTCCTTATGTACTCCTTATGTACTCCTTATGTACTCCTTATGTTCTCCTTATGTACTCCTTATGTACTCCTTATGTACTCCTTATGTACTCCTTATGTACTCCTTATGTACTCCTTATGTACTCCTTATGTACTCCTTATGTACTCCTTATGTACACCTTACGTACTCCTTATGTACTCCTTATGTACTCCTTATGTACTCCTTATGTACTGCTTATGTACTCCATCTGTACTCCATCTGTACTCCTTATGTACTCCTTATGTACTCCTTATGTACTCCTTATGTACTCCTTATGTACTCCTTATGTATTCCTTATGTACTCCTTATGTACTCCTTATGTACCTACTCCTTATGTACTCCTTATGTACTCCTTATGTACTCCTTATGTACTGCTTCTGTACTCCTTATGTACTCCTTATGTACTGCTTATGTACTCCTTATGTACTCCTTATGTACTCCTCATGTACTCCATCTGTACTCCATCTGTACTCCTTATGTATTCCATCTGTACTTCATCTGTACTCCTTATGTACTCCTTATGTACTCCTTATGTACTCCTTATGTACTCCTTATGTACTCCTTATGTACTCCTTATGTACTCCTTACGTACTCCTTATGTACTCCTTATGTACTCATTATGTACTCCTTATGTACTCCATCTGTACTCCATCTGTAATCCTTATGTACTCCTTATGTACTCCTTATGTACTCCTTATGTACTCCTTATGTACTCCTTATGTACTCCTTATGTACTCCTTATGTACTCCTTATGTACTCCTTATGTACTCCTTATGTACTCCTTATGTACTCCTTATATACTCCTTATGTACTCCTTATGTACTCCTCATGTACTCCTCTTGTACTCCTCATGTACTCCTCATGTACTCCATCTGTACTCCATCTGTACTCCTTATGTATTCCATCTGTACTTCATCTGTACTCCTTATGTACTCCTTATGTACTCCTTATGTACTCCTTATGTACTCCTTATGTACTCCTTATGTACTCCTTATGTACTCCGTATGTACTCCTTATGTACTCCTTATGTACTGCTTATGTACTCCATCTGTACTCCATCTGTACTCCTTATGTACTCCTTATGTACTCCTTATGTACTCCTTATGTACTCCTTATGTACTCCTTATGTATTCCTTATGTACTCCTTATGTACTCCTTATGTACTCCTTATGTACTCCATCTGTACTCCATCTGTACTCCTTATGTACTCCATCTGTACTCCATCTGTACTCCTTATGTATTCCATCTGTACTTCATCTGTACTCCTTATGTACTCCTTATGTACTCCATCTGTACTCCTTATGTACTCCTTATGTACTCCTTACGTACTCCTTATGTACTCCTTACGTACTCCTTATGTACTCCTTATGTACTCCTTATGTACTCCTTATGTACTCCTTATGTACTCCTTACGTACTCCTTATGTACTCCTTATGTACTCCTTACGTACTCCTTATGTACTCCTTACGTACTCCTTATGTACTCCTTATGTACTCCTTACGTACTCCTTATGTACTCCTTATGTACTCCTTATGTACTCCTTATGTACTCCTTATGTACTCCTTATGTACTCCTTATGTACTCCTTATGTACTCCTTATGTTCTCCTTATGTACTCCTTATGTACTCCTTATGTACTCCTTATGTACTCCTTATGTACTCCTTATGTACTCCTTAGGTACTCCTTACGTACTCCTTATGTACTCCTTATGTACTCCATCTGTACTCCATCTGTACTCCTTATGTACTCCATCTGTACTCCATCTGTACTCCTTATGTATTCCATCTGTACTTCATCTGTACTCCTTATGTGCTCCATCTGTACTCCTTATGAACTCCTTATGTACTCCTTATGTATTTCATCTGCTCCATCTGTACTCCTTATGTATTCCATCTGTACTTCATCTGTACTCCTTATGTACTCCTTACGTACTCCTTACGTACTCCTTATGTACTCCTTATGTACTCCTTATGTACTCCTTATGTACTCCTTATGTACTCCTTATGTACTCCTTATGTACTCCTTATGTACTCTTTATGTACTCCTTATGTACTCCTTATGTACTCCTTATGTACTCCTTATGTACTCCTTATGTACTCCTTATGTACTCCTTATGTACTCCTTATGTACTCCTTATGTACTCCTTATGTACTCCTTATGTACTCCTTATGTACTCCTTATGTACTCCTTATGTACTCCTTATGTACTCCTTATGTTCTCCTTATGTACTCCTTATGTACTCCTTATGAACTCCTTATGTACTCCTTATGTACTCCATCTGTACTCCTTATGTACTCCTTATGTACTCCATCTGTACTCCATCTGTACTCCTTATGTATTCCATCTGTACTTCATCTGTACTCCTTATGTACTCCTTATGTACTCCATCTGTACTCCATCTGTACTCCTTATGTACTCCTTATGTACTCCTTATGTACTCCTTATGTACTGCTTATGTACTCCATCTGTACTCCATCTGTACTCCTTATGTACTCCTTATGTACTCCTTATGTACTCCTTATGTACTCCTTATGTATTCCTTATGTACTCCTTATGTACTCCTTATGTACTTCTTATGTACTCCTTATGTACTCCATCTGTACTCCATCTGTACTCCTTATGTACTCCATCTGTACTCCATCTGTACTCCTTATGTATTCCATCTGTACTTCATCTGTACTCCTTATGTACTCCATCTGTACTCCTTATGAACTCCTTATGTACTCCTTATGTATTTCATCTGCTCCATCTGTACTCCTTATGTATTCCATCTGTACTTCATCTGTACTCCTTATGTACTCCATCTGTACTCCTTATGTACTCCTTATGTACTCCATCTGTACTCCATCTGTACTCCTTATGTATTCCATCTGTACTTCATCTGTACTCCTTATGTACTCCTTATGTACTCCATCTGTACTCCATCTGTACTCCTTATGTACTCCTTATGTACTCCTTATGTACTCCTTATGTACTCCTTATGTACTGCTTATGTACTCCATCTGTACTCCATCTGTACTCCATCTGTACTCCTTATGTACTCCTTATGTACTCCTTATGTACTCCTTATGTACTCCTTATGTACTCCTTATGTATTCCTTATGTACTCCTTGTGTACTCCTTATGTACTCCTTATGTACTCCTTATGTACTCCTTATGTACTCCATCTGTACTCCATCTGTACTCCTTATGTACTCCATCTGTACTCCATCTGTACTCCTTATGTATTCCATCTGTACTTCATCTGTACTCCTTATGTACTCCATCTGTACTCCTTATGAACTCCTTATGTACTCCTTATGTATTTCATCTGCTCCATCTGTACTCCTTATGTATTCCATCTGTACTTCATCTGTACTCCTTATGTACTCCTTACGTACTCCTTACGTACTCCTTATGTACTCCTTATGTACTCCTTATGTACTCCTTATGTACTCCTTATGTACTCCTTATGTACTCCTTATGTACTCCTTATGTACTCTTTATGTACTCCTTATGTACTCCTTATGTACTCCTTATGTACTCCTTATGTACTCCTTATGTACTCCTTATGTACTCCTTATGTACTCCTTATGTACTCCTTATGTACTCCTTATGTACTCCTTATGTACTCCTTATGTACTCCTTATGTACTGCTTATGTACTCCATCTGTACTCCATCTGTACTCCTTATGTACTCCTTATGTACTCCTTATGTACTCCTTATGTACTCCTTATGTACTCCTTATGTACTCCTTATGTACTCCTTATGTATTCCTTATGTACTCCTTATGTACTCCTTATGTACTCCTTATGTACTCCATCTGTACTCCATCTGTACTCCTTATGTACTCCATCTGTACTCCATCTGTACTCCTTATGTATTCCATCTGTACTTCATCTGTACTCCTTATGTACTCCTTATGTACTCCATCTGTACTCCTTATGTACTCCTTACGTACTCCTTATGTACTCCTTATGTACTCCTTATGTACTCCTTATGTATTCCTTATGTACTCCATATGTACTTCATCTGTACTCCTTATGTACTCCTTATGTACTCCATCTGTACTCCTTATGAACTCCTTATGTACTCCTTATGTATTTCATCTGCTCCATCTGTACTCTTTATGTATTCCATCTGTACTTCATCTGTACTCCTTATGTACTCCTTACGTACTCCTTATGTACTCCTTATGTACTCCTTATGTACTCCTTATGTACTCCTTATGTACTCCTTATGTACTCCTTATGTACTCCTTATGTACTCCATCTGTACTCCTTATGTATTCCATCTGTACTTCATCTGTACTCCTTAAATCAAATCAAATCAAATCATTTATTTTGCGAATATGGGTACATGAGTTGTTACATTCAATAAATTAAGTATCACCATAGTCTGCTATATAGCATGCAAAAAGTAATAATGTTTTGTAAGTATACATTAGATAGATAAATTAATTCTAAAATATTAAAATGTCAGTTGTTGATCTAATGTCAATTCAAAGAATAACTAATAAAACAATAAATCACAATAATGTCAATTTAATACTAAACTTACATACTTATTGAGTTCTACTAAAGTAATTTATCGGATAAATATTCTTTGATAGAGTAGTACATCTTCGTTAACAATATTTTTTTTACTTTATTCTTAAACACTTGAATATTAGATGTTTCCAGTACTGAATTTGGTAGATTATTATATAATCGTGGGATCATACAAAATACGCTGTTGTTAAATAGCGTGCTTTTATTAGTTGGAAACCGTATTTTCAGATTGTGCCTCTTGCTACTTAATTTTTCAAACATACTCATATTCTTCCTGACAAATACCACAACTTCTAGAATGTAGATGCATGGAAGAGTAAGTAAGTTGAGTTTTGCGAAAAGGGGTCTACAACTATCAGTCTGTTTAAGCCTAAAGATTGCTCTTATGCACTTCTTCTGTGCTATAAATGCGGCTTCTTTATTTATGGAGTTTCCCCAGAACATTATTCCATACCTCAAAAGGGGCGTAACATGCCCGTGATAAGCCATTAAAACTGTTGACGTACTCGCCTTTTTGGATAGAACGTAAAGAGCATATGAGAACTGCGAGAGTTTTGAACACAGTGATTCGATATGTGTAGTCCATTTCATACTAGAATCCAGATGTATACCCAAAAATTTTGTTACATCAACTTGTTCAATCTTTATGTCCGAATAGGTAATGTCCATGTCAGTCAATCTGTTTAATCTATTTCGAAATGTCATATAATTTGTCTTAGTGAGGTTAATTTTCAAATTATTGGATGTCAACCACTGAATAATAGAGGATAAAGTTAAATTTATATCTAGCTGCATACGGGTACTGTCATTGCCGGTGAAAATAATAGTACTGTCATCCGCAAATAATATTGACTTGTGGTTCGTCACCTTAGGCAAATCATTTATATAAATGATAAATAAGAGTGGGCCCAATACACTGCCTTGTGGCACACCAAACTTGACTCTACTGTAGTCTGATGAGTAATTGGTTACTAATTTTACTGAGGGGCATATTTTAGTTATTTGAGTTGATTGCATTCTATCACTTAAGTACGATTTTATTAAATTAAGTATATTTCCGCGGATCCCATATGCATATAGCTTGTCTAATAGTATATTGTGATCAACGTGGTCGAAGGCCTTTGTTAAGTCCATAAAAAGTGCGCAAGATTGTTTACCTGAATCTATGTTAGTAGCTACCGTATGGAGAAAATCAAAAATTGCCGAGTCTATACCTTTATGTTTTCTGAAACCCACTTGTTCACAACAGAATAAATTATTAGTGTCGAAAAATTTATAGATATTTTCATGAATTACCTTTTCGTAAATTTTAGAGATAACAGGGATAAGAGCTATCGGCCTATAACACGACATGTCATGCTTATCATTTTTCTTGAAAAGTGGTCTAACTACAGTGTATTTAATTTTTTCCGGAAAGACTCCGTAGATTATGCACAGATTTATCAGATGGCTAAGTACATATGATATATTGCCGGAGACACACTTTAAAATTTTGGCTGATATTCCATCATAGCCGGTACTGTTAGTATTTCTCAAGTTTAAGATTATTCTATTAATATCGCTTGGTATGGTGGGTGGCATAAACATTGATTTTGTATTATTTGGAATGGTGACTTTAGAGGTATTAGTGCAAAATGATTCGACTTGGCTAATGTAAAATTTATTAAAGGAGTTGGCAATGTCCCTTGGATCACTTATCATGTTTCCTTCAACATATATTAGCGGAATATCATCTTTTGGCTTGTTCAGTTTACCATCGTTTATTATGTCCCATGTAGCTTTACATTTATTTGAGGCCGTATTGATGTACTGAGCATTTAAAGACCTTTGTGTTAATTTAATTACCTTGTTAAGCCTATATGATAAAGTAAAGAGGCGATTTTTAGTAAGACTGTTAGGTTTTTTCCGGTACTTCCATAGTAACTTCCTTTTACGTTTGGAGCATTGTTTTATGCCTTTAGTCACCCATTTCGGCCGCACTTTAGAAGTTAACCGTATTTTTATTTTGGGAAAACAGAGATTATAGAATAAACAAAATGAGTCATAAAAAAGATTGAATGCTATATTAGGGTCATCATTTTCTAAAGCATCATTAAAACTGAGCGAACTTATACACTCCTTAAATTTTTCTATATTTTCCACACTATAGTCGCGTTTTTCTGCATACCAGTATTTTAAAGAAGAACTAGCTTTGACCGGGCATGTCAGAATTTGGGCTGTATGGTCAGAAAGCGCAAACTCAAATATCTTAGCTTTGCAATTCTTTACGTTAAGTGCAAAATTGTCGATACAACTCCCACTTGACAAACGCGTGGGCTTTTTTATAGCTAGCTTGAGATTATAGCTCTCCAGAATGTTAATGAATTCAGCTGATACTTTACACTTATTGAGAATATTAATATTAAAATCACCACACAGAATAATTTTCCTCTTAGTGAAGCAAAATCGACTAAGTAATGAATGAAGTAATGAAAAGAATTTATTAATATCTTCATTATTTGATTTTGGGGGTCTGTATATACATATGATCTGTATTTTATGATCACTTAATTCAATACCTGAGCATTCCATAATATTATTAAGCGAGTATTTGTTAATTTCAGAAATCGGCTTAAATTCAAGAGATCTGTGTACTAAAATGCATGACCCACCACGTCGGTTTTTTCTAAAGAAACCAGAACCAAAAGTATAATTTGCAAGGTTTAAAGTGTATTTATCACTAACGATCATATTATGTTCCGTGATACATACTACACCTAAACATTTTATTTCATCACTAAGAGATTCAAGTATTACTGTCAACTGGTCTGTTTTAGAAATAAGGCCATTTATATTTTGATGGAGGACATGAATGCATATTTTATACACGAAAAAAATCATTAGTATTGGCCTGCGGACAAGTTTTACCGATAGCATCATCATGCAAGATATCAGTCTGAGTACTCCTGTTTACAAATGTGGGGAGAATATTTTCCTGCTTTCCAGATAAATGTTCAACGTAACAATCGTATTTTAATTTGTATTCAATACGTAATATTTCTTTTAATAATATTTGGCATTTTAACAGAACAGAAGAAGGACGATAAGGCATAAAGACACTATAGTTCATATCAGCAAATATGGCACGTTTAAATTTTGAGCAAATAAATTTGAATTCATAATTTAGTTTTTGTTCACTTAAAAATCGATTGTAAGGGACCTCAGAAATTATAACATTACATTTACTTATACTATTTAGCAATTTCCGAACAGAAAATAGTGACTCATCTGGGCGTCTATCATTTATACCACCAAGAACAATCAAAAAGTCTCTCTCTGTTAATTCACGTAGTTCAAGTTCCGATGACGATAACAGCTGACTTAAAGAGGCACCAGATTTCCACGTACAGGTTACCAAGTATTTTTCACCGACCAGTTTTTGTAATGTCGATCGTGCTCTGAATCCTTGTTGATCTGCTAGAATAACTATTTTCTTCTTTTTATCCTTAGGTGTTTCAGTCGATGTTTCCTTTTCTAAGTTATTACAACTCGGATACTGCTGTGTTTGTTTGATATTAACTGGAGCATACGAAATAACCTTGTCACACTGTACTGTACTATTGCATTCCATCGCCAGCAAATGTTCAGACTGTAAGCTTGTGACTTTATCAGTATGTACTGTTGGTGAGACAGATATTAATTTCTGTACTTTTTTAATTTTACGTAGAGATGTAGGTGTTCTGTTGATATTATCCTGTGGTGTGTTAAGATTTTTGTATGTCGTAATTAATTGCATTGACTTTTGTAAGTCTTCTTTCAGTTGAAAGTTTTCGCTATTTAGGTTGTCAATCTCATTATGCGCGCTTAGTAAATCGTTGCTTAGTTGATTAACTTTTTCATTAAGTTCGTTGATAATTCGGTTATATTGTGAGTCATCCGGTAAGCTGGCCATAGTCGCATCAAATAGCGAAGAACCGTCTAAAATATTATTTATGGCGTCCAAAGAACTTGTCCTTTGTGGTCTGCGCACCGTAACATTATTTATATCCATGGTGAAAATTTTAATATTTGGCGTGTTTCAACGTTAATCGTTCGTATTAATTTAAATTACTTTATTTAGTTTTCTCGTAGACTGTAATATATTTTTATATGTATATATTATTTATCAACTCCAATATTAAGTTAATTTCTACCAATTTGGTTGGATTGTTGTTGTATGGTATCCCGAAATTATTCCTTAATATTTTTTATAGTAACACCATGGAAAGTGTCAGGTTTTGTTCGACTTCTCACTGCTAGATGGCGCTGATTACAAATTTAAATTGAATAAATTGATTTTTGTGTGATGGTAACTTCTAAATATTGTCAATATTTCGTTTAGCTACTGACCACTGGAGGAGCTAGTTGTCATACAAAACCAATTTTTATAGACAAAATATTTTTCGTAACGGTCATTGAGAAGTATTTTTCACTTTATTCACTCCAGATTCTTATATAAACTTTACCGTTATATTAAATTATTGGCTAGTATGTGTCTTTGATCACTATTTATATGTCAAATAAAGTACTCAATGTTTATTATTGCCACTATTTAGATGCAGCCACTGTGTCACTTAAACAAGTTTTATATTTATTTGCACTTATTGAAAATTGCCACTAACAATGTTTCTTCGATAGTTCGGTATTCCCACTAGATCTAATCACATTATGCATGGAAAAACACTGTAATTATTTATTTAATAGTTTATAAATACGCGGGATGTGTTTACAAAGCAAGTGTTGCCAGTGACCTTATGTACTCCTTATGTACTCCATCTGTACTCCTTATGTACTCCTTATGTACTCCTTATGTACTCCTTATGTACTCCTTATGTACTCCTTATGTACTCCTTATGTACTCCATCTGTACTCCATCTGTACTCCTTATGTACTCCATCTGTACTCCATCTGTACTCCATCTGTACTCCTTATGTATTCCATCTGTACTTCATCTGTACTCCTTATGTACTCCATCTGTACTCCATCTGTACTCCTTATGTACTCCATCTGTACTCCATCTGTACTCCTTATGTATTCCATCTGTACTTCATCTGTACTCCTTATGTACTCCTTATGTACTCCATCTGTACTCCTTATGTACTCCTTATGTACTCCTTACGTACTCCTTATGTACTCCTTATGTACTCCTTATGTACTCCTTATGTACTCCTTATGTACTCCTTACGTACTCCTTATGTACTCCTTATGTACTCCTTATGTACTCCTTATGTACTCCTTATGTATTCCTTATGTACTCCATCTGCACTTCATCTGTACTCCTTATGTACTCCTTATGTACTCCATCTGTACTCCTTATGAACTCCTTATGTACTCCTTATGTATTTCATCTGCTCCATCTGTACTCCTTATGTATTCCATCTGTACTTCATCTGTACTCCTTATGTACTCCTTACGTACTCCTTACGTACTCCTTATGTACTCCTTATGTACTCCTTATGTACTCCTTATGTACTCCTTATGTACTCCTTATGTACTCCTTATGTACTCCTTATGTACTCTTTATGTACTCCTTATGTACTCCTTATGTACTCCTTATGTACTCCTTATGTACTCCTTATGTACTCCTTATGTACTCCTTATGTACTGCTTATGTACTCCATCTGTACTCCATCTGTACTCCTTATGTACTCCTTATGTACTCCTTATGTACTCCTTATGTACTCCTTACGTACTCCTTATGTACTCCTTATGTACTCCTTATGTATTCCTTATGTACTCCATATGTACTTCATCTGTACTCCTTATGTATTCCTTATGTACTCCATCTGTACTCCTTATGAACTCCTTATGTACTCCTTATGTATTTCATCTGCTCCATCTGTACTCCTTATGTATTCCATCTGTACTTCATCTGTACTCCTTATGTACTCCTTACGTACTCCTTATGTACTCCTTATGTACTCCTTATGTACTCCTTATGTACTCCTTATGTACCCCTTATGTACTCCTTATGTACTCCATCTGTACTCCTTATGTATTCCATCTGTACTTCATCTGTACTCCTTATGTACTCCTTATGTACTCCATCTGTACTCCTTATGTACTCCTTATGTATTCCATCTGTACTTCATCTGTACTCCTTATGTACTCCTTATGTACTCCTTATGTACTCCTTATGTTCTCCTTATGTACTCCTTATGTACTCCTTATGAACTCCTTATGTACTCCTTATGTACTCCATCTGTACTCCTTATGTACTCCTTATGTACTCCATCTGTACTCCATCTGTACTCCATCTGTACTCCTTATGTATTCCATCTGTACTTCATCTGTACTCCTTATGTACTCCTTATGTACTCCATCTGTACTCCTTATGTACTCCTTATGTACTCCTTATGTACTCCTTATGTACTCCATCTGTACTCCTTATGTACTCCTTATGTACTCCATCTGTACTCCATCTGTACTCCTTATGTACTCCATCTGTACTCCATCTGTACTCCTCTTGTACTCCTCATGTACTCCATCTGTACTCCTTATGTATTCCATCTGTACTTCATCTGTACTCCTTATGTACTCCTTATGTACTCCTTATGTACTCCTTATGTACTCCATCTGTACTCCTTATGTACTCCTTATGTACTCCTTATGTACTTCATCTGTACTCCATCTGTACTTCATCTGTACTCCTTATGTACTCCTTATGTACTTCATATGTACTCCTTATGTACTCCTTATGTACTCCTTATGTACTCCTTATGTACTTCTTATGTACTCCTTATGTACTCCTTATGTACTCCTTATGTACTCCTTATGTACTCCTTATGTACTCCTTATGTACTCCTTATGTACTCCTTATGTACTCCTTATGTACTCCTTATGTACTCCTTATGTACTGCTTATGTACTCCATCTGTACTCCGTCTGTACTCCTTATGTACTCCTTATGTACTCCTTATGTACTCCTTATGTACTCCTTATGTACTCCTTATGTACTCCTTATGTATTCCTTATGTACTCCTTATGTACTCCTTATGTACTCCTTATGTACTCCTTATGTACTCCTTATGTACTCCTTATGTACTCCTTATGTACTCCTTATGTACTCCTTATGTACTCCTTATGTACTCCTTATGTACTCCTTATGTACTCCTTATGTACTCCTTATGTACTCCATCTGTACTCCATCTGTACTCCTTATGTACTCCATCTGTACTCCATCTGTACTCCATCTGTACTCCTTATGTATTCCATCTGTACTTCATCTGTACTCCTTATGTACTCCATCTGTACTCCATCTGTACTCCTTATGTACTCCATCTGTACTCCATCTGTACTCCATATGTATTCCATCTGTACTTCATCTGTACTCCTTATGTACTCCTTATGTACTCCATCTGTACTCCTTATGTACTCCTTATGTACTCCTTACGTACTCCTTATGTACTCCTTATGTACTCCTTATGTACTCCTTATGTACTCCTTATGTACTCCTTATGTACTCCTTACGTACTCCTTATGTACTCCTTATGTACTCCTTATGTACTCCTTATGTACTCCTTATGTATTCCTTATGTACTCCATCTGTACTTCATCTGTACTCCTTATGTACTCCTTATGTACTCCATCTGTACTCCTTATGAACTCCTTATGTACTCCTTATGTATTTCATCTGCTCCATCTGTACTCCTTATGTATTCCATCTGTACTTCATCTGTACTCCTTATGTACTCCTTACGTACTCCTTACGTACTCCTTATGTACTCCTTATGTACTCCTTATGTACTCCTTATGTACTCCTTATGTACTCCTTATGTACTCCTTATGTACTCCTTATGTACTCTTTATGTACTCCTTATGTACTCCTTATGTACTCCTTATGTACTCCTTATGTACTCCTTATGTACTCCTTATGTACTCCTTATGTACTGCTTATGTACTCCATCTGTACTCCATCTGTACTCCTTATGTACTCCTTATGTACTCCTTATGTACTCCTTATGTACTCCTTACGTACTCCTTATGTACTCCTTATGTACTCCTTATGTATTCCTTATGTACTCCATATGTACTTCATCTGTACTCCTTATGTATTCCTTATGTACTCCATCTGTACTCCTTATGAACTCCTTATGTACTCCTTATGTATTTCATCTGCTCCATCTGTACTCCTTATGTATTCCATCTGTACTTCATCTGTACTCCTTATGTACTCCTTACGTACTCCTTATGTACTCCTTATGTACTCCTTATGTACTCCTTATGTACTCCTTATGTACCCCTTATGTACTCCTTATGTACTCCATCTGTACTCCTTATGTATTCCATCTGTACTTCATCTGTACTCCTTATGTACTCCTTATGTACTCCATCTGTACTCCTTATGTACTCCTTATGTATTCCATCTGTACTTCATCTGTACTCCTTATGTACTCCTTATGTACTCCTTATGTTCTCCTTATGTACTCCTTATGTACTCCTTATGAACTCCTTATGTACTCCTTATGTACTCCATCTGTACTCCTTATGTACTCCTTATGTACTCCATCTGTACTCCATCTGTACTCCATCTGTACTCCTTATGTATTCCATCTGTACTTCATCTGTACTCCTTATGTACTCCTTATGTACTCCATCTGTACTCCTTATGTACTCCTTATGTACTCCTTATGTACTCCTTATGTACTCCATCTGTACTCCTTATGTACTCCTTATGTACTCCATCTGTACTCCATCTGTACTCCTTATGTACTCCATCTGTACTCCATCTGTACTCCTCTTGTACTCCTCATGTACTCCATCTGTACTCCTTATGTATTCCATCTGTACTTCATCTGTACTCCTTATGTACTCCTTATGTACTCCTTATGTACTCCTTATGTACTCCATCTGTACTCCTTATGTACTCCTTATGTACTCCTTATGTACTTCATCTGTACTCCATCTGTACTTCATCTGTACTCCTTATGTACTCCTTATGTACTTCATATGTACTCCTTATGTACTCCTTATGTACTCCTTATGTACTCCTTATGTACTTCTTATGTACTCCTTATGTACTCCTTATGTACTCCTTATGTACTCCTTATGTACTCCTTATGTACTCCTTATGTACTCCTTATGTACTCCTTATGTACTCCTTATGTACTCCTTATGTACTCCTTATGTACTCCTTATGTACTCCTTATGTACTCCTTATGTACTGCTTATGTACTCCATCTGTACTCCGTCTGTACTCCTTATGTACTCCTTATGTACTCCTTATGTACTCCTTATGTACTCCTTATGTACTCCTTATGTACTCCTTATGTATTCCTTATGTACTCCTTATGTACTCCTTATGTACTCCTTATGTACTCCTTATGTACTCCTTATGTACTCCTTATGTACTCCTTATGTACTCCTTATGTACTCCATCTGTACTCCTTATGTACTCCTTATGTACTCCTTATGTACTCCTTACGTACTCCTTATGTACTCCTTATGTACTACTTATGTACTCCTTATGTACTCCTTATGTACTCCTTATGTATTCCTTATGTACTCCATCTGTACTTCATCTGTACTCCTTATGTACTCCTTATGTACTTCATCTGTACTCCTTATGTACTCCTTACGTACTCCTTACGTACTCCTTATGTACTCCTTATGTACTCCTTATGTACTCCTTATGTACTCCTTATGTACTCCTTATGTACTCCTTATGTACTCCTTATGTACTCTTTATGTACTCCTTATGTACTCCTTATGTACTCCTTATGTACTCCTTATGTACTCCTTATGTACTCCTTATGTACTCCTTATGTACTCCTTATGTACTCCTTATGTACTCCTTATGTACTGCTTATGTACTCCATCTGTACTCCATCTGTACTCCTTATGTACTCCTTATGTACTCCTTATGTACTCCTTATGTACTCCTTATGTACTCCTTATGTACTCCTTATGTACTCCTTATGTATTCCTTATGTACTCCTTATGTACTCCTTATGTACTCCTTATGTACTCCTTACGTACTCCTTATGTACTGCTTATGTACTCCTTATGTACTCCTTATGTACTCCATCTGTACTCCTTATGTACTCCTTATGTACTCCTTATGTACTCCTTATGTACTCCTTATGTACTCCTTATGTACTCCTTATGTACTCCTTATGTACTCCTTATGTACTCCTTATGTACTCCTTATGTACTCCTTATGTACTCCATCTGTACTCCATCTGTACTCCTTATGTATTCCATCTGTACTTTATCTGTACTCCTTATGTACTCCTTATGTACTCCTTATGTACTCGTTTTGTACACCTTATGTACACCTTGTGTACTCCGTATGTTTTACACCATCTCATTCAGTCCCAAACAAAAGCTTTACCTAGAGCTTTTAATATGATTACTATCAATATATGTAATCTAATTACATACAATTATATATTATTATTATTTATTTATTTCATTCAACTTTGGATCATATAATTAAATTAAAATTATCACAAAATATGTAAAATATATTTACAATACATAAGAAAAACTTAGATTAACACAAACATATTTTAAGTTTATCATAATAAATATTTGTGCTCTTTGGGAATCTAGCCCACGACCTCGTATTCAGCAGTCCGACACGCGAACCATAAGACCACAGACGTCGTGATAATTATACTCATACTTACACGATTTTTATATATATAAATGGTTAGCTTGTACAGACTATCTCGGACACGCAACTGCTTGGTTAGTAGCTCCTGATCTAGTGCCTTCCAGAATGCAATCTAAAATCCAATCAGCCTTATTTCAGTCCAATATGTCGTTACTGGATTAAAGGCAGCTAATTTTTCTACTGAAACTACTTTTTCTATGTTGGAGCTGGAACCTGTGAAACATGTCCAGTATTTTTTTTACTTTTGTGCAATCATTTATGCAGTTCCATACAACAAAGCGGTAAATAATAGATCCTTGAGGAAATACAGGGGGATCTTTTGTTGAACAGGAACGTCGGGTGTGACTTTAATGATGAATGGCATAAATTAATGTACATACCTACAAATTTTCTGTTAAAAATATTTTGTAGTTCGCTAGTATGTTTTTCTTGGCTCCCATTTAAAGAGGCTAGCTTATTTTTAGGCGTTAACTTCGAGATGCTACTGAAACTTAAAAAACCCTGAAGGAATTCTGAACCATGTGAGCGAACTTAGTAGATCATTGTCCAGAAAAGCAAAGATAAATGTGAGTTCTGCATCAGAGCATTTGTATGCGTTTAGCATACAGTTTTTGATACTTTTCAAGAATAGTTTTTGTAGTTCTGACGTTTTTCTAAAAAACAATATTTCAATTAGACCCTAAAAATCGATACTCCTGAAAAGTAAAAAACTAGCACAGCTCCAAAATCGTGGCAAAAAACTGACAAGAAACTCTTTAAACTCCTCGAAAAACACGTGATTACAATAGGCACTATTCTTAATTTATAATTTTCTTCTGAATATTTTTTGGAAATGGATTTACATACAACATGAAATAGAAGTAAATGAATGGACAATGGAAATGGCCATTGAATTAAGAACAACACGAGTCCATTTCAACACAAATATTTATAAAAAAACACATTCCAACCTAATTATCATCTATGAATGAGTGGAGAATTATAAGCACACTGCAATTAGGACGCGCTAGAAAAATCAAATTAAAACCTCTAATGAACAAACATAGCGGGAGGCGGTTGCCGGTTGGTAACATAGAGTAGTTAAAGAAATATAATGTACAGAGACAGCAAATTTCACATTATTAAAGAATATAATAGTATATTCTATATAATGAAATAAAAAATAAAAATGCAAAGTACATATTTTTAAATGGTAGAATAGTACAATGGGTGGTCTTACCGCTAAAAGCGATCTCTTTGTGGATAAAATAATAAGATATAATAGGTAGACTGGCATATATAAAAATATAATAGATACTGAAAATAACAATATACATAACTTTTAATATTGTACAAACGAAATACATACTTAAAATACACAAATAATGAGTAATGATAGTAAGTACTGAGGTTTGTTAGTGAGCTACCAAAGTACCAAATATTAATATTACTCGTAGATCCATATGAGGCAAGACTAATAATTATTATGCTAACCTGATACGTTACTCGGATTTTGTAAAAGATACCAAAAATGTCAACACAACAAGAATACTCTTATGCCAACGTGAAAACGATTGAACAACGGGTTTTTGATAAATAATAACATTAAGTAGGTATCATCAGAAAATTCCTAGGGATTTGCTTCGAATTCAAAATATTATTTGATTTTAGGGAACTTGTTCAATGTGAGCTTTTAGAATATTTCTATGTAAAAAATCAAACCAAAAATAAAATAATTTAACTAAAATCATTGTGTTTAGAACTAGTTCACGTCAGTACACACTACTTTTATTTTTAATCAATTTTAAAAACCCTCTGATAAAACCTAATCTATGTCACGTTATTCAAAGTGTTCCTGTCGCATAGTTAGTCTCCGCAGCTTCCGCCAGGGGCGCCCGCAGCCGCGCTCCACAAAGCTTTAGAAGAATTTTTATACTGCCTTCACTCTGCACCAATTATTTAGCATGCCGCGATGCGCATTGATTCTTCTTTGTTTGTTATGCTAATGATGGAACCAGGTGGCGTTTCACTTATTACTTTTGACTTTGCAAGAGATTTAGCAAAGCAGGCTAAAGGTTTATTAAAGTTTTCATAGGGTCGTTTTGTCAATAATTTTACAAAAACGACCCTTTTTTTGTTGAAGGTGCTGACGATTCCATTCAAGTGTTTTTTTAATGATATTTAAGTAAAGTATTCCTAATTTGTTAACCTAATTTTGTAAGAGACTGTACCACTCTTTTCATATTTCTCTAACCATTAAAATTATTAGACGCCCCTAAACAAATGCCTTATCAATACGTATAACTTCCTGTTCCTCAATACCATGTTATATTCTTATCACGTAAAACTGACAAGCGTAGCAATCTTCAAATTCCCACATAATTTAAAACGACACCATTTAAAATGAAGAAACGATGCAAGAAATGAAATACAAATAACGTTCGCATAAAGCAACGGATCGTTCGAGACGCAGATAAATATTTCGCGCGGATTCCCCAACACTATAGCGCAAATCGTTCTCTTGTATACCCAAGAATCCCGGGTTTCCCGTGATTGAGGTGGGATTGAGTCGGATTTAGCGCGGGAATCAAGTCGCCAAGAAAATGTTTTCCTCCTGCATAGTGCAGTACTTTTCCAGGTATTCTACAAGTCCCGGATTTACAATTGACAGAACTGAAATTGTTTATTATTATGCTCTTTGCATATCTTCTTTATAAAGTGCTATTTCCCTTGAGGTATGTTGTTGATTTTTTTTTTTTAAGCAGCCTTGCAGAAAATCGAAGTAAAATAACACAGCTTTGAGTTTTATTTTGTGTTTTTTACGGTGAGCAAGGTTGCCAGTGCTCCACGAGGAAATGTTGTGTTGGCAGTGGGTGCACTTTGACCCTTATACTGCCAAACCAACTATTCTTCTTTCATTTTACAGGTCGGCAACGCGCAAGTAATACCCCTGGCAAGCGTTTATAGGCTACTGTAACCGCTTACCATCAGGTGGAACGTACACTTGTTTGCCACCTTAGTAGTATAAAAAAGCGTCATTTATTGAATTTATTTAATATTGTGCATTCATGTGTTTATCACGATAGAATAATAAAGCTACCTACCTAGATGCCTCGCGGTCATTTCACGAAATTCACGATCAATGTTGTCGTTGCTGGACATCCTCAATATAATTCAGGATTTAATGTGACTTAGAAATGAGACTTAGAGGAAACTTACGGGGACGTCTTAGTTCCCGTAAGTTTCTTAATACGAAATACTTCAAAAAGATGCAAGCTTCCACGAAAAACTTAATCCTTGGCTTACGCCGTAGACATGCGATCTCGAAAAACCAAATCTGTAGTTCAAAAGACATAAAATGCACACCATAAGGAATACAACAGGTCAAAAGCAGTGTTATTTTACTTCGACTTTCTGCAAGGTTCTTCCTCATATTGACAGCTCCAATTTGCGTGGAATTACTCCCACTATGCCCTACCTCTCTTAAAAAAAACATATTAATAATCGGCCTCTTTTAAGACTCAATTACCAAAAATTCTCATTTTGTGCAACCGTTTCGGTAATAAATAACATCTACATTTGCTCTGCCTGGTATTGCTCTATTTCTTCGCGTTTTTGATAGCGATCGAATGAAAAGAGTTCCTACGCTACTATAAACATCAATTTGCTTTTGGCAACCAGGTAGCAGCGGCTTTGGGGAGCGAGCAAATATCTCAAATCCTCGGCTTAGATAAAAGTCTCCTACTATTGCAGTGTAGGCAATATGAGATGCTTATCTTTTTGCTATTTGGAATCTTGAAGGTTAAAGCATTGTGGGAACTGGTCTTAGTTACAGATTGCCAGATAAAAAAATGATGATATTCTCAATATTAGCAGAAGCTTTGCTTGCTTGCTTGCTTCATGCGGGCACTTAGGACTCTCAAAATTAAAATAATGAACGTTGAATGACGTGTTTTTGCAATCTGCAAATTGTAGCACCACCTACCGGATCCAGTTTTGAATTTAAACCATCAAGAGACCCACTCAAACCCACAAAAAATTACATCAAAATCGTTCTAGCTGCTTCGGAGAAGTTCAGTGATAAACTGGCGTACAGAAGAATGTCTATTTATATCTTATCTTCTTTACGCCAGTTTGTCGTATTTATTTATATAAAGATGATCAATCCTGGACTGAGTTTAGCAAAACTTTTGTCTAACAGGAAAACACAAAAGAGCATACAACATTATTTTTCCTTACAACTTGATTTTTTTTTTGCACAATATCACTTTTTCATGTTGCTTTACATGCTCAACCGTTTGGGAAAGCTTACACCACTTTAGAAAAAACACAGTTATAGTCGGTAGTCATAATCTTCCTGCCTTTATCCCAATTTATTTGTGGTCGGCGCAGTATGTCCTTTTCTTCTATTCATCTCTGTCAGCCGTCACATTCTTTCACTCTCTTTTCTATCATGTCCGCTTTAACACACTCCATCCACCTTTTCTTTGGCCTTCCTCTACCCCTCCATCCCTCCACATTCATAGTCGATAGTATTCAACATAAATCATTCATGTCATATATTCCAGTAATCCAAAAACTGCATACAAATAGAAAACAAAACTCCGGATAAACGTAGGCGTGAAATTTTAAGATGCACCAACATGGCGAAAATTACATGGCCCACACCGAACTTCGCAACAGCGCGGGTACCACAATTAACAATGCAAATTTGCCAAGTGCGAAAGCTGTTCTGAATTTCATACCAGGAATACACATGGTAATTGGGTTTGAACATGAGAAAAACGTTACAGTACAGACGATGAGATAAATATGAGATGGTATTATATGTGACGTTGTAGAATTCTGTTGATGCATTAGTTTGGACTGGTATCACGGGTCCGACGGAGCGATTCGACCCGCGGTGTGAATTGTCCAAGAGCTTTTTTTGAATACATTCTTTCGTACCGCGGTTCGAATCGCCCAAGAACATTTTGTAATGGGATCGATTCAGCCCGCAGTGTATCAGTACGAATAAATAATTGGAATCCTTAAATGTGTGATATGACTCAAACTGGACTCAAGAGCATTAGTTCGTTTCGACCCGTGGTCCGAATTGACCCATTCCAAAAGATACCGTCGGCCATTCGCACCGCTTCAACTACTACGGGGCGAATGAACCCATTCAAAAATAGTACTTGGGCAATTCTCACCGCGGTTCGAATCGCTCGTGGTGCGAAACGCCTAAAGACTCGGTATCACCACTTTCCTAATTAAGTATTCTACCAATAGTGTATGTGCGCAATGACTTGCTAATAATATTGTGTGCCGGTTTGAATGTATCCGGTAGCCAGTGCCAGTGAATGCTGAGTAAATGAGACTTAAGAACTGAGGTGTCAAGATAGCATCGCGCGAGCATCTATCCATTGGTGTTAAGCTGTGGCAATTTACCTATGCTTGTTTGTCATTTTGTACAAAAAAAAATACATACTTACTATTTTTTTTACTAACTGAGAAAACGACTTCGTGACGACGTCGTGGGTTAGATTCCCACAAATAAAATAACACATATTTATGTGATCAACATATGTGTTTGCGTTTGCCTGGGTGTTTCTGATGTATTATAAGTATGTGTTTACAAAAAAATTATATAAGTATTATATCTATTGTCTAGTACCCATAGGACAAGATCTGCTTAGTTTGGGACTAGATCATGCTGTGTAAAATTGTCTAAGAATATTTCTAGAATCATCTACTACCTAGACAGAAGGATTTAACGGACTCGCACCAATTAAATAAATACCTCAAGTGCTTCGTTTTGCCACCACTACCGATTAATCGTCCTACAACTCTTGTCCCAATTTATTTTGCCATTGCATGCCAATTTCATTACGGTAAATAAATATAGCTAATTATTATTATTTTTATTTCTCTTGTAAGCGAACATTGTAAAGTTCTTTGAGAAATAAATTTCTTAAAAACAAGAAAAAATCTGATACGACGCGTACCTATATTTAACTTGAGACACCGTCTGTACCTACGTAGACTAAGGCTCGTTAAGATCTTAAAGGAAAGGATGTTTCCAGTTAGTCTCATTTGCACAAAGTTTTGACTTCATTAGTATTTTCGTCGGTTCGTGCTGAAACATCTATGTGATATAGAAAACTAGATAACTATGTCAATAGGATTAACTTAGCAATCAAAAAAGGAATAATTTTAGAAGGATTGGAGGTCCGTGGCCTTGTGCCACTATAAGGGTCCAAGCTAAATGGGTTTCGGAGATACTCATTATTATCAACGCATTTCCTGTCGCACTACTGGGCACGGCTTTCTGTCTCAGAAATAATAATAATAATAAAATGTATTCCAAAAAAACATTTTAATTGATAAAACCCAATGTAAATCTTAAGAATTATAGTGATTAATATTTTTATTTTTTAAATCTATTTTGTATTGTATTTTATATTTTTATGTTTTATATTTGTGTGTTTTGTGTTATTTTTAAGTATTATGTAATTTAAATACTATGGGTTAATTGCCTGAAATAAACATATATTATTATTATTATTATTATAGTGGTGTAACAATATATTATATAGAAAGAGAGGGGTTAAACTACCAGTCTACCATCGAGGTCTAGTGTGGATTGTCAGACTTTACGTTTTTTAAATATCTTAGATATACAAGTTTCCTCATGATGGGTCCAGAATCATGTACTGAAGTCATGGTAAGCCGTTGCGCGTCGATGTCCCTTCCACCCTGTATTATACACAATATGTTTTCGATAACTTTCCATAGCATATAATTCTAACAAATAGTAGATAAATAGTACCTAGATAGCTAAAATATCACAGTAAATCACATTTTTAGAGTAAAACATATTATTAATACTGAAAAAAAAGCAGCACATTCAAAAAAATAGGTACACAAAGTAGCACAAAGTCATAAAACATACCTACATAAAATAAATTCAAAAGGCAACTTTTTTTTCAATAAAAATGCACAATAAAACGTTTTATTCGTTCAATATTTATTACTTTAGCTGTTGAATAATACAAATAATAAGTTTATATTCACAGAAAATACATAAGTACACGGTTTAAGTATCTTTCGAATTCCAATTTCAAATGTTTTACGTTTTTTGAAAAAAATGATATCAGTTTTGTCATCGTGGATATTTTGGTTTTACATTTGTAATGTACAAAAAACTCAGTCGGTCCGAATTTTTGAGAATCTTATAGAGGCACCTAGCAGTTTGATTACAATATTTCAGCCAATCGGTAATATTTTCATTTTAATTTTAACTCCTGACAACATTAAAAAATTAAATATTTTGTCAATCTGTCCGTGTATTGCATGGCAGGCACTTAAACGAGTAGCATGTACAGATGCCAGTCTAGGTCAAGCTATCCAAAACTATAAAACTTTCCCTATTCAATATGAACATTTTTTGTATTAAAGTTGAAAATGAATCAAAGAAATTTGACAGATTGTGGTAGCTTGATGTGCTGGCCTCTTTACCGTATCTGATATTCTATCAAGCGAGTGAGTACGTTGATGCGAACCTTCTATGTAACCGTTTTAACTTGTAGTTTGATACAGTATCAGATACATAACATCTACACCGCTCACTTGCTTATTCTTTGTTTTATTTTTATGAAACTAGAATGATAACACCGTGTAAGACATAAATGTAAATGAATTTTTAAGCGGTAAACAAGAGAAATAAAATATTGATAATCATTATCACCATTTTATAGATTTCAAATTTTCTGCATCGTTAGTCTAGTGGTTCTAAGCCCAACTACTACGCTGGAGGTCCTAGATTCGATTCCCAGCTTGAGTAAACTAGTTTTGTAAGTAAAAATGTAGGTGGCAGTAGGAACAGTAGTGTTGTATGTACAGTACTGGTTAAACGACTATACGTGTTTTATTTTTATTTATTTTCTTTCTGAATAAGCATGTTTTTTTTTTGCAAATGTTATCCGTTGGTGGAATTTATTGTTGGTAATCTGTATTTTTTTTCATTAGAATGTTCGACAATTGGTTTACGTTACTTAGGCTTGTTATTAGCAACTGGTTTATTTAGTTTGTTTGTTATTAATTTTGTATTAGTCTGTAACCCTTCTTAATAATAAATAAACAGAAACTGCCAACACGAGTGTTGTCTGCCAAAACTGTCAGTCTTAATATTAGTGATGTTGATATAATCGATTCATCGATTATTGATAATGGATTTAAACAGGTAAAATTATCTTAATTATCTCAAAGGTATACAACAAATATCACACTCAAATAATCAATAATCATGAATGAATTAAGCTAAAGATTTATTTACCTTTGCTTCCTGTCATTTCAATACTGTGATTTTGATATTAATAATTGATTAATCGATTATTGATAATCGATTATCAACATCACTACCTAATATCATTGATGGGCCGTTCAAATAGGTACCTACAATCAAGATTATTGCAACAAAATCTTATATTACAGTGATATCAAAGACCTGTATGCTAATACCTCAAGCAGGTCCATGCCGTAGTAAAATAAAAATGTGGTATTTCAATCCTTCGAGCAACAACTGTTCTACATTCGATTGGGGCGGCTGTCAAGGCAACGGTAACAGATTTGATACTTTTCCCGAGTGCTGGGGATATTGTATGAGCAAGCCAGGAAGTGGCAGTAAGTTTTACTAAATAAAATATTATTTATTAATTACGACTCGAGGTTCGATTACCAGGTCAAGTGAAGTGATAAATGATATTTATTTTTATAAATTAAACACATATTTACAAGTTAATATTTAATTAATACTAGATGGAGACATTTCCTTGCTGACGACCTCTGAGAAACGTCGAAACAAACTAAGAGGATCATGGTCTCTTTTAAAGTCTAATCTTTTATGTATAACCATTGGACTGCCAAGTCGAAGGTCTTGACTTCGAATCCAAGGCACGCACCTCTGTCTTTTCGAAGTTATGTGCGTAGTAACGATTAATTATCACTTGCTAAAACGGTGATGGAAAACAAACCAGCGTAATACTACCTATGTACTACCTGTGTACTACCTATGTACTACCTGTGTACTACCTATGTACTACCTGTGTACTACCTATGTACTACCTGTGTACTACCTATGTACTACCTGTGTACTACCTATGTACTACCTGTGTACTACCTATGTACTACCTGTGTACTACCTATGTACTACCTGTGTACTACCTATGTACTACCTGTGTACTACCTATGTACTACCTGTGTACTACCTATGTACTACCTGTGTACTACCTATGTACTACCTGTGTACTACCTATGTACTACCTGTGTACTACCTATGTACTACCTGTGTACTACCTATGTACTACCTGTGTACTACCTATGTACTACCTGTGTACTACCTATGTACTACCTGTGTACTACCTATGTACTACCTGTGTACTACCTATGTACTACCTGTGTACTACCTATGTACTACCTGTGTACTACCTATGTACTACCTGTGTACTACCTATGTACTACCTGTGTACTACCTATGTACTACCTGTGTACTACCTATGTACTACCTGTGTACTACCTATGTACTACCTGTGTACTACCTATGTACTACCTGTGTACTACCTATGTACTACCTGTGTACTACCTATGTACTACCTGTGTACTACCTATGTACTACCTGTGTACTACCTATGTACTACCTGTGTACTACCTATGTACTACCTGTGTACTACCTATGTACTACCTGTGTACTACCTATGTACTACCTGTGTACTACCTATGTACTACCTATGTACTACCTATGTACTACCTATGTACTACCTATGTACTACCTATGTACTACCTATGTACTACCTATGTACTACCTATGTACTACCTATGTACTACCTATGTACTACCTATGTACTACCTATGTACTACCTATGTACTACCTATGTACTACCTATGTACTACCTATGTACTACCTATGTACTACCTATGTACTACCTATGTACTACCTATGTACTACCTATGTACTACCTATGTACTACCTATGTACTACCTATGTACTACCTATGTACTACCTATGTACTACCTATGTACTACCTATGTACTACCTATGTACTACCTATGTACTACCTATGTACTACCTATGTACTACCTATGTACTACCTATGTACTACCTATGTACTACCTATGTACTACCTATGTACTACCTATGTACTACCTATGTACTACCTATGTACTACCTATGTACTACCTATGTACTACCTATGTACTACCTATGTACTACCTATGTACTACCTATGTACTACCTATGTACTACCTATGTACTACCTATGTACTACCTATGTACTACCTATGTACTACCTATGTACTACCTATGTACTACCTATGTACTACCTATGTACTACCTATGTACTACCTATGTACTACCTATGTACTACCTATGTACTACCTATGTACTACCTATGTACTACCTATGTACTACCTATGTACTACCTATGTACTACCTATGTACTACCTATGTACTACCTATGTACTACCTATGTACTACCTATGTACTACCTATGTACTACCTATGTACTACCTATGTACTACCTATGTACTACCTATGTACTACCTATGTACTACCTATGTACTACCTATGTACTACCTATGTACTACCTATGTACTACCTATGTACTACCTATGTACTACCTATGTACTACCTATGTACTACCTATGTACTACCTATGTACTACCTATGTACTACCTATGTACTACCTATGTACTACCTATGTACTACCTATGTACTACCTATGTACTACCTATGTACTACTATGTACATAGGTACTACATAGTACCTAAGTACATAGGTAGTACATAGGTAGTACATAGGTAGTACATAGGTAGTACATAGGTAGTACATAGGTAGTACATAGGTACTACCTATGTACTACCTATGTACTACCTATGTACTACCTATGTACTACCTATGTACTACCTATGTACTACCTATGTACTACCTATGTACTACCTATGTACTACCTATGTACTACCTATGTACTACCTATGTACTACCTATGTACTACCTATGTACTACCTATGTACTACCTATGTACTACCTATGTACTACCTATGTACTACCTATGTACTACCTATGTACTACCTATGTACTACCTATGTACTACCTATGTACTACCTATGTACTACCTATGTACTACCTATGTACTACCTATGTACTACTATGTACATAGGTACTACATAGTACCTAAGTACATAGGTAGTATATAGGTACCTACCTATTAACAATAATTTACTTATGTACCAAGGTTGGTACGGTTGGTAAGGTACATATTTATATCCAAATCCCTCTCATTCTGTGAGACAGTAGCAAGCAGTGGGACAGTATATGGTTTAATGATGATGATGATAAAAATACTGTGTTATAGAATACCGTCCAAGATACTGTTCCCTGTCTTTTGACTACGGCTACTGCTTTGGGGCGGTGGAGAGGTGGTACTATGATGCCACTTGGAAAGTCTGCAAGACCACCATCTACTCTGGCTGTGGAGGGAACAAGAACAACTTCTATAGCAAGGAGCAGGTGGGTCCATTTATAATGATAATCTCTATTAATGATATCCTCAGTCTGTAGTCTTGTAGTTTGTGTTTCGTACTGCTGATCATGAGGTCGAGGGTTCGATTCTCATACGGCACAATTTTTTTATGTGGTGAACTATTAATGATGACATCTGTAGTTTTGTAGTTTGGGTTTCGTACTGTTGATCATGAGGTCGAGGGTTCGATTCCCATACGACGCAATTTTGTTATGAACTACTAATGATGATCTGTAGTTTGTGTTTAACAGTAGTTAATCATGAGGTCGAGGGTTCGATTCCCATACGTTACAAATATTTTATGTGGTGAATTTATGTGTTTCTTTTTTTATGGGTGTTTCTTATATAAGAAACACACATAAAAATAGTGTAATGAAAATAAGTCATGTATTTGAAAAGAAAAAAAAAAAAAGTATTGTATACAGTATCTAGTACCCATAGTACAAGCTCCAATTTGGGATTAGATGGTGCTGTTAAAAATGTACCAATTCATTGTTAATAATTACATATTTTGGATATTTTTAAATAGTTAAATAAATAATTTAGAATTATAACCGTCTTAAAAAAAGAGTAAGCTTTTGTTCGACTGTATATTTTATATGTTCCGGAATAAATTAAGCGACTATGCTTTGAACCGATTTCAACTTTATTGTTGATACATTTGAAGTCGGTTTTCGTTTCTTAAAAATATATTATTTTGTGACAGTGCGAAGCAATCTGTCGGTTCGGTAATGCTGCCATCACCACGGAGAGGGCCAAGGTCGGTGGCACCAGGAAGGTGCTTATTATTAACCCTTGGAACACGACCCCTAGACGAGGCATAGAACAGACCACTCGACGGCGTCCCAATGCAAGCGCAGTAGGTTAAACTTGTAAAAGAAAATTATAAAAAAGTGTTAAACTTAACCATGTAAGTCTAGAGTCGTGTTATTTTATAAAAATCATCAGGTAAAACAACTTACTATTAAAGTTTTTTTTTTTAATTTATTTTGGTGTATCACATTATTTTATTGTACAGTTAAGCAGGTCAAGCTATCCGAAACTGAAAATTTTTCACAACTGAAAATGAACCTTATTGTGCAGTATTAAAGTCAAAAATATAACAATATCAGTATATAGTAGCATCAAACAAATTTGACAGATTGTGGTAGCTTGATATGCTGGCCTCTGTACTGTGTGTGATCGGAATATGTCTTCCCGCTCTCGCACCTTACGACATATAGCCAAACAATTTAATTCACTTCTGTGCCGCTGAAGGCCGGTTACTGTAACAGCTTGAACTGTTCACGACACATACCACGTCACATACCGTCTAGACAGTCGTGTTAAAAACGGCAGCGTATTGTAACACTCGCTTCTCCGTACAGAAACATTATATGAACCCCAGTTCATATAATGTTAAGATATTTTAACCTTGCTCAATGCCTCGGCGATCCAGAGCAAATTAGGTAGGTCTGTGTCCCTGGGCACACACACACATACCCCTGATGCAGGGTATGTGTGTGTGTGTGCCCGAACACATGCATCAGGGACGACCTAGGCCAGAACTATATATTACACTTGTTTGTGTCTTTTGTGCCCGAATAGCTGCACAAGGGACGATCTCTGTGCGACCATGCATGCATGCCCAATGCTATTGAATTTGTAAATATTGTATCATTGCGCACGTAATGTTCGCTCGGATGTTTTCAGTGATGAGAATGTTCGAATCTGGAATTTTACATTACACTCGAAATAAATGCTCCTGGTATATAAAAAACCCTAATGCAATATCACAAAAATAAAACTATTGGGTTTGAATGAATCCTTGAACACTTGGATATCAATGAATGAATTAAACATAATTAAAACCAACCATTTATTTACTTATTTTTTAAAAAGTCAGCTCCCGCACTAAGGAACAAGTCGCTAAGGAATTTACAAACATAATTATTTTTATTAACATATTATCGTTACCACAAACTGTCAAATTTTCATATTCGATTTTGAACTTAACCATCAGCATTTTAAGGTTTAATATTATTTGGAGAAATTTGACAGTTTGACACCTGACGTGCTTGTCTATACATCCTGACACGAAACAAAAATATCTTCTTTCTCCGAGCCTTTTCCCAATTATATTGGGGCCGCTTACAGTCTAACGGAAGATGCGGCTGAATATCAGTATTTTACACAAAAATATCTGTGGATCACAAATCTTTGCCTCGACTAGGATTGTCACAATCGTAGTGACGAGACCACCATAACCTCTTTTCATAATACTCAAATACAAAACAATACAAATATTAACAACTATGATTCTCCGAAGAGGTCGTCAGCTAGGAAATGCCGGTGCCATCTAGCTTAAAAAATACATATTGACTTGTAAAAGTGTATTTAAATAATCTATTTACAGAAATAAATATAATTTATTTAACATTTAACAGTAAAATTATAAATAATTTTTGTAATAAGTCCCTTAACCATTAATATCACAATTTTATTCATGTTCCATTTTTAAGAGCCTCAGTAAATTTCTGAAACACTATATCCGCCCTGAAACAATAAGAAAAAAAAAAATTAAATTATAATGCAATCGATCTCTGCCGGTACACAAGTACAGTCATATAAATAATTGTATGATGGTTGGAGTTATGTAACATAAAATATAATATCAAATCAAATGTATTTTTTTGCTAAAATATGGTATGCGTAAAAAGGTGTTGGTCTTAATTTTAAAGTATATTCTGCCGCGTGCAAATACATATAATTATATGTTGATGATGTATGAGGTAAAATTCGACATGGCGGGTAGGTATCGCGGTGGCTTAGTGGTCATAGCATTTGGTGTACATAACCAGAAGACGCAGGTTCGAATCCTGCCCGCGGTCGAATTTTTCCTTCGCTTAATAACTTTAAAATCATAGCATGGAAAATGCCAAAAAATACAAAAACATATAATATGTATTTACATCCTGGGCAATTCTGATAAATAATTGAAAATGTTCAATATTTCGATCAAAATAAATTGTCAATTTCAAAATGGAATTCATTTTATGAAGAAGAAAATTCCCATGGATCAGTTATCATCAGGGGGAGGCATCCTGATATGTGGTACTCGTACCAACCAAAACTGGTGATTACTTTCGCTATGACTCGATAAAGTCATATTGTCCTACTCTTCCGAACAAAGTCAAAGGTAAAAAAATTGTATATTAATTAATAGTAATGTTATTAAAAATAAATCACTTTTAGGATAACAAAACTGACTTAAAAGCATTTTGTGGATGCTAAACAGATAGTCCGCCATCAATTAAATTTATATGAGTCCACCCCGAAAGTATATTCTATTCTATCAAACGAAAAAAAAAATAGGCCTCAACTTGCAAAATATCACAAAAAAAATCTTCTCTCTATCTCCTCCTTTAATTATAACATTTTTTTTTATAATATTATATTATATAAATTTATTTTTATATAGTATTAAACCATATTTTATGTCTTATATTGTCATTACATATTTAATATTTGTACGATTAGTTGTAAGGAGATTTGTAACAATAATCCATCCTATATGTACTGTACCCAAAAACATATGCAAATAAATGGATTCTATACTATTCTACATTTCCCTTCCTGATAGCCAATATTCCTTACTAGCTTCTGATCGCGACTTCGTCCGCATGGAAAAGTTACTTTTAATTATCGTTATGTACTGGCTAATTAACTCAAAATCGTTATATATTATGTTATTCTAATGTATAAAGTTTCATCAAAATCCGTTCAGTAGTTTTAGCATGAAAGGGTAACAAACATCCATCCACCCATCCTTCCATCCTCAAAAACTTTCACATTTATAATATTAGTTGGATATGATTGACTAAAAACAAAAGAGGTTCATACCTTCCATTGGTACAAGCCGTCATGAGATTGAACACGTAGCTAGGGCATGCTTCAGGATCAATCATCCGCGCGTTGAACAACGTGCCCTGGCAGAAACAGTACAACAGCTCCGGTATCGGTATGTTTGATGGTATGATTTTCTTCTCGTAGAGTATCGTTGAGTACAACTGGAATTTTTTAATTTTTTTTTATATCTTCTGTAATAATTATCAACAACATCATATTATACTGTCCCACTGCTGGGCACGGGTCTCTATCAAAGAATGAGGTTATAGTTAGCACGCTAGCCTAGTACGGGTTGGCAGACTTCACACAGAGAGAGAAAATTTCGAAAATAATAAAATAGGTACGTATTATTGACAAAACTTTTTAGACCACTGTATGGAATTTTGATACAATTTAATTCTTACCTTAAACGCTCCAGTCAGTGCTGCTATAGACAGACCTAAGCTTGGATTAAATAAGAATGATATTCCCGCAGCGTATCCAGCTGGTAGAGCGTACATCGCTGAGTCAAATCCTTTCTTACGGCATAAGTAGCATATCACCGCCTGCAATTGTAACAGAATAAAATTATAAACTATACATATGAGCAAACAAAAATCCTTTAAGGTGAACTTTCATCCTCGTTTAATATCTATGGTTGTCCTAAAGGATTTGTCTGTTTTGATACACTAAACTCAATTTTAAATATTACATAAACTAAAATAGTCGTACTCTGTAAATACCGATATAACTGCTGAAGAACAAAGCTAGCTTGAAGTGTTTCCCTCTTATCAATGATATGGCCTTGATGGGTGTCCGTATTTTAGGCAGAATCAGTCTTGCCAGAGATATGCCGAGGCCAACTCCAAAGTATGTGGTGAAGCCCTGTTGAAAAAGGGAAAATGAAATATTACCCAGTGGAAAATTGGAAAATAATAATAATTTATTTATTATTATTTTCCAATAAATATTAATTGATATAAACAGATAACAAAATGACAGATAAATACTTAAAGAATACTCTGACCCCTCCGCTAGTTATAGAACTGTGCTGCAGAGGTCAGTATCGTTTCGTTTCAGTATTACTACTTATTTTATAATAAAAAAATATCAAAAGTTTTGATAGTCATTTTTGCAAGACATGGCAACTGTTAGAATCCATGCCACACGGAGTACGTAAAGCCAGTTGTCATACAGATGACAATCATTAGTGATCGTCAGAAACATAAAAAAGCCTGACAACAAGAATATCCGTTGGATATCGATATTATCCAGAAGTTGGACTGCCGAGGTCTGATTACACTCACTTCGTGATCACATAACCAGATGCAGCTACATATCTCAGTACTCATCAGAGTACGTTTGCGTCGGCTTCCCGGTGTGGATCCCAAAATACTTGGAAAAGGGCTAGAAGGATAATATGCTGTCCTCCTGTCCTTTTCAAGTGTTAAAAATATTATAGGTATGAATATGCACTGTATTTGCTCTCTGATATTTTTAGTACCTACATTCATTTTCATTATATTTGAAATTTATTGTAAATTTTAATCAGTAGGCATACATTAATAGTAACATGTATTATCCGAGTGATTGATTAATGCATTAGGTCTTTTACTTTACATGAGTAATGAAACATGAGTAATAACTTTCTGTCTCTTTCTCTTTTTCTTATAGTCTCTATTGATCTTGATTTAGGTATCATGCTAAACCGATGTATTGCGCAAACACATTATTATATTGTTTTAATGTAAAATAACTCACTTTAGCTACATATTTATCACATCTACCGTCATGAGGACATACGTTATTGGAGTTATCAGTTTTTCTTCTTACTCTCTCTGGAGTAAATAACCTGGAAATAAATTGATCATTTAAGTAACTAATACTTGGAAAAAACCAGGAGTAGTTACTCGACTTATACTGAAAAAGATATAGGTAGACTGCAAAAAAGATAAATAGCGAAGGTATTAATTAAATAAATCACCCAAAATAACTGAAGAAAGGCCAAGCAGATTCGTTTGGCAGAGTAAGCGGTATTTTTTATAATGTAGAGAGCAAAAGTGACCAGTTTATCAAATGTGGTTTTTAATCGGCATGAGTCCGACATAGTCATGATGTTTGTTCATAGTCATGCACTTTATATAAGATGAGTAAAATTATCCTAATGAATTCAGTTACCCTGTATATGTCTCTTACCAAAATAAAGGAGTCCTTTCTTTCTTCTCGCCTTCCAGCCTCATTAGGTAGAAAAGTAGTGAACTTCCTAACATAAACATTACCGTCTGTTTTGCCTTCGTTATCGACAGATATCCAGCTCTCTGCAAAACTTTGAGGTAGTACTCGATGACCTGGAAATAAATGTTTAAGTACATATTACTTTAAATTTAGTCTCACTTGGCAGCCACATTTATAACCAATGTTTTCTCACATGGATACTCAAGAATATTTATTTAATTTATTTTGAATTTCTGAACAAACTTTCAATTACACTCAATTCACAGTAATCTCTCAGTCAGTGAGTCACTTAAATTATGTACAATTCTAAATGAAATATATGCTTTCACTGCAAAATACATTTGATGGACATATATTTTGTTCGGACGCTTTTACACGCATGACTTGACGTTTGGTGGAGTGTAAAAAGGAGCTAGCGTTAGAGAAAATGTTTTATATTTTTCTGACTGATATACTTGCGACTGTCAGTACTTACAGAATGTATTCTATTTTGACCCTTATTGTATAGGTACAAAGTTATCGAAAAGGTTAAATAGATATGAAAAAAGATGATGCTTCTCATGTGGAAGCGTACCTATAGTGGCACTTGAGTACATATAGAGTACTATAGTGCAACCACTGTGCCAAATATATAATGAATCGGTCTATTACTATTTACCAAGATACAGGCTGTGCCTAGTTTGGGGCCCACGGCTATCTCTACCTTTGTATTGTCAATTTTCATTGTATTTTCTATTTCTGTATGTTACTTAACCTTGTGTGTGTTAATTTTTTTTTTTTTATTATTATTGGCTTTTGAAACCAGCTAATTGGGAACACTAATATAAGAAGTATACACTATAAACTTACGTTGTAAACGACAGCGATCTTTAATTCTCAGAGTTGATTCTTAAATCCTAAAATCCAATAGCTTAGCTCGACACCAGAAACGAACCCAAGATCTCACCGTTAGCAGTCGCGGTTGCAAAAAAGTTCATTGAAACTTACCAGATTACAGAACAAATTGATAATCAATCCTCTCCGACTGGGCGGCTCCAGGTATATCAGGAATCCATTTAGTGTGAGAGGGATGAGCATATACGTGTGGTACGTGTATTTGTCTCCCAACATTTTTCTAAAAGTAAATATAGATTATTAGCAATCAGAACTTTGAAATTACAGTAAATATAATTGAACATTATATAACAATATATATAATATCCTATAACAATTTTTTTCCAGTCTAGTCTAGTCTTGTCACGCCTATATACCCCGAAGGGTTAGGCAGAGGTGTACAGGTGTACTAATGCAACCTCTACAGCTCGCCGTTATGTTATAAGTTCTATTTACAAGGGGGTGAGCCTATTTATTGCCATTAATTGAGCACAAACCCAAACGCCGCTGCTGCTATGAAAGTTCATAGTAAAATCGGATGACACATCAAATCGAACTAAGAACCCAACGACAAGCACCCGTAACCATTAGATCTTTGAGGCAGTTCATACAGCATCATTTATGAGTATGAATTCTGGTGCTCCGGATCGTATACATTGATTATACGACCCAGCTTTTTAATCAAATATCGTTAGCTTACCTAATCAAACAACTTATGTTTGGCCCAGTGGCTGAGACCAGCTGTCCCAGTAGGGTGGACCTCACGTAATACTGACCCATCTTGACCCACTCTTCTTTTTTCATCATCTTTTTACCCCTCATCAAGATTTGTGCCTGAAAAAGATGTTCAGGTACTTGGAAAATGATAAAAGATAAACGCTGCAGCTAGCGCTGTAAGCTGCGCTTCTAGATCATCTGACTTAGAAGGTTTAGATATTTTTTTTATATCAGACGGGGTAAACGAACATGCGGGTCACCTGATGGTAAGTGACTACCGCCGCCCATGGACATACCTAAGTGACATCGTGGCTGTCACCAATGCGTTGCTAGCCTTTTAAATGTGTGTATTATGGTACCCTGAAGGGGTCCTAGGAGGCCTATTCAAAGAAGCTCTCGGTTAAAAGGTACTCTGTGCCTTATTCTTCAAAGGTCAAGGGAATTCTGACATAACCATTGTTCACTTTTTTCCACTAAACATTCTACAATAATTTCAAATGATTACTTCTTCTTAAACCAGCCAGTCTCATGCTGACTCCTGGTAGCGACCTCAACAGTATGCTCTTTCCTTGAAGGCCCTCATGTCGTACTGGTTGAGGAATACTGCCCGCAAGAAGGTTATTCCATAGCTTACACGTTATTGGTAGGAAGTTTCATGTAAACTGGACTGTGGTGGATTGTCAACCATCGAGGTGGTGACGATGGAACTTATTTTTATAGCGTGTGGTGCGCAGTCGAAACTCAACGGCTGGTATTAGCACGAATTATTACTTAGCCAGGAGCCCTTCTACTTACCTTCACTAGGTATGAATAGTATAAATACAAATAGCTTTATTTTATCTCTCACATAGAAAAGTTAATTTGATTTATTATTATTATTAGGTAATATTACTACTGTAAATTACATTGAATTATAATCTATGTGAGGAACTGGTTTCTCTACTAGGGGACCGGTATGACAGATTAGCAGCCTCTCCAGACTCCGAACAGGTGGATGACAAGTAAGTACATAATTAAAGTACAAAATTATTATTATGTGGGTGCAGCTAGATGTAGTGAGTTGAGTGTACGTTGTGGATGTATGTGTGTGTATGTGTGTGTGTGTGTGTGTGGTGTGTGTGTGTGCGCGTGTGTGTGTGTGTGCGCGTGTGTGTGTGTGTGTGTGTGTGCGCGTGTGTATGTGTGTGTGTGTGAGTTCGTGTGTGTGTGTTTTTTTTATAGTGGTACTAACGACAAAACATTTGGAGCTGGTTTATGACGAGAGTTTCAGTACAGTTTCAGTCTCGAACAGTTTCAGTTTCAGTATAGTACTTACAATATAAATAATTGAGTAGAACTTGGCGCTGCCGATGAGTGCTTGTTTGTACAGGTGGGGGGCACTCCAAAAGCAGCTCGTGTTCCACGGGTGAGTGATGACACTGCAGTGAATGTCACGACAGGTCGCGTCGAACAACTCTTTGCTTACCGCCGCCATTTTGAATTACTCTGTTCTTTTTATTAGGCTTTGTGGATATCTGAAACAAGGATAAAGCTGGCTTTAGGATCAAATCACTTATTAGAATTACATAATTTAAAAAGTAAATATGTTCGGGTTTTGGACAAACAAAAAAAAAACTAAATTGTTGCTTTCACTGCAGAACAAGCAGAGCGGCTTTATAAGTACATCACAATCAATACGTCATACGTTATAAAGTGAAATTGACACAATACTTCAGTTTATTCTTAACACATCGATACCCCTCCGTGCCTCAGAGAGCACGTAAAGCCGTCGGTCCCGGATGTCATGCAAACATCCATAACAATCGTTAGTGGTAGTCGCAAGACCAAAAAGCCTGACAATCAGTCTATCCTCAGGGTGTAGGTATTGCTCAGAAGTTGGGTTGCGGTGGTCTGATGGCAGGCGCTTCGTGTAAAATATTGATATTCAACAACGCCTTGATAGACTGGAAGCTGGCCCCAACATAGAAGATGATTTAAATTAACCTAAGTATAATTATACCGTCCCACTGCTGACTGAGCAAAGGTCATCCCCCCACAACTTTTCACATATGCCTATGGCTTTCTTATAAGTAAACAAAAAAATATGCTCAGTAAAAAAGTGTTTTTTAAGACATTTTGATGAAGATAAATTATGTAAAAATAACTTAGTTAAGTAATAACAAGGCTGATCAACCGATTCTTAAAGTAACGATTGCCGCGGTTACGGTATGGATGGATAACCATTTTTAACATATGGAGAGCCCTCCTTAGAGGACGATAAGCTCTCAGATCGAGTTTCCATACGAACAACTATGACAATCGTAGTAATTAGAAGCCCAACGAGCAAGCAACAGGCAAGATATGTTCATTGTGCTCAAATATTTTATCTAGAATAAAATCTTTATACCCGTAACTTTACTTAATCTAGCTTATTATATGTATAAACTAGCAACAATAGGTACAAGTTAACGTTCTCGACCGCAAAGGTCGAAAGGTTACTCGTAACTTGCAACATTGCGAAGGTCACAGGTCTAATCCTGTCGGGGAGTTTTATGAAATTGTATCGATCCCATTACGACTCTTTAGGACATTGGCTTAATGTGGTTGTAATAATAAATGAAATATTTCTTTCTTTCTTTCTTCAAATACTACTAAAATTTAACATAACAGCCAACGCCAAAGCGTTATATTGTTAAAATAAAAATTAGTAAAGTAAAATAGCATGTTAAATAAAAACCGTAGGTTAACTTACTAATAACTCTTTAACTGACGACTGTCGTTCATTCTCTCACAAGAACTCAGACATACACGACACATTTCCAATATGTACAGTCAACAAAAGAGTAAAGTGTTCAGGCAGATACATCAACACATATCATCACTGCATTACTATCATCATTATTACTATGATATGTTACCTGTGTTTTTTATTGTATAAATTAAATTAATTGTAGGTAGGTACACAGCTGCATAATTTTCGAAAACTATCCAGCACAAATTGTAAACAGAATAGACATGTTTTAAAGGAGCCTATGGAGTTTTTTACAGATTCTTCTCCATAAGGACGCTTTGAAACTTTTGAACTTTTTGAAACCGGTAACTAGCAGTATAGTTTGACTTTAAAAAAGTAAAAATTTTAATTTATGTTAAAGAAAAACACGACCTCAGGCAGGACTTGTGCCTGCGCCCTTCCAACTAAAAATGTTTAGCGTATAATAAATAAGAAGTAGGCACCTACATAGTTTAAACATCAAATTGAAATAAATATAATAACATTTGACTTTGAGTATCTATATAAATTTGACCGGCAGGTATTTGTCCTAAAATGTTATAAAAACAAAGAAAAAACAGTTTTTGTATTTTTATAAAAATAAGATTTTTTTTACAAAATGATAAATATTATTATGTCAATTAATTACAATATCTCAACGCTAGAATAACTATTTAACTAAATGATGATTCAAAAAGATTCGAAAATGGAATGCCAGTAATAAATCTAAGGTAGATTCGTATAGATATAGGACATTACCACGCTGCGTTCTTTTTTTAGCTCTGTTTCAACTGAGTTAACATTGCTCGGGCAGGTTTAAAGGATTTCTATTTATGTTTTAAAAAAAAATAATTAGAATGTATTCTGATATATTATAGCGCTCTTCATTAGTCATTGCGTTACATTGTATGCTTAATTAATTTATTAATACTTTTGTGTTATTCAAACAATGACTGAGTGTACTGTGCCCTTTGGCGGTCATTTACTTTTTGTCAATTTACACACAACAATAACAATTATCTAAACGGGATTGTGAGTAGTAACAACCGTGGTAAAGTATCGAGTCATAAGTTTAAACTGCACTTACCAAAGTCAATCTATGGATGTATGGATAATTTTATGAATGAAAATGAAAAATGAAAAGTATTATTTAGTTTTTTTAGTATTCTACTAAGGTGGTAATCAAGCATACGGCCCAACTGATGGTAAGCGGTTACCGTAGCCTATAGACGCTTGCAACACCAGGAGTATCACTTGCACGTTGCCGATCCTGTATTGAAAGAGGAATAGTTGGGTTGGCAGTATAAGGGTCAAAGTCCCCCCACTGCCAACACAACGTATCCTCATGGAGCCCTGGAAACCTTGCTCACCGTAAGAAACACACCACAGCTCAAAGCAGTGTTATTTTACATCGATTTTCTGCAAGGCGGAGGTACTTCCCCAGTCGGGCAGCTCCAATTTGAGTGGAATTACTCCCACTATGCCCTACCTCTCTTAAAACATACATATTATAATAATTTAATACTTCTGCGAACTGCACAGCAGTTTGGTGGCAGACGAAGCCCCCATATTATTAAATTATTCTTATTATATTAATTACACTTTCTCATCCGAATACAGAATAAAATAACTTAATCAATAACGTCAATAATACAATAATGTTTATGATTATAGTGACGGGTGACATGCCAATTCCTTCCAGCTCCTCTATTAACAGCCACTATTACTAAATAGCAATTCTAGATAAACATTTGGCTCCAACCGTCTTTCCAGAATTAACAGGTTTCTTTATTTTTATTGTTGATAAAAAAGCATTCGGGCTGAAGTGGGGTACATAACAGTATCATTGTAGAATAAACCAGAGCGTTATCCAGAGCGGTCGTGTGTTAAGGTGTGGGGTGCGGGGAGATTCGAATGAAACACACGACGGCTTGGATAACGCTCTGGTTTATTCTACAATGATACTGTTATGTACCCCACTTCAGGGCTGCCTGATAGTAACACCAGTGGTACCACTCACGCGTTATCAACTCACTACTCATTTATGTTAACTCTCCTATGCTCAGTAATATCGCTGGCTACATTACCCTTCAAATCGGAACTTAATGTTAGCAAAGTATTACTTACCGGCTGAATATGGCAATGCGTTCGTACCTACCAGCCCAGACGAACTCTGCGGGAAGAGCAGAGTCTACCATCTTAAATTTTTATCTTCCAATAGCGGATAAGGGCACGGTTTCTTTAATTATGTAATGAATTGCCCATTTGCCACCTCTACACACTAATAAAGCATAGCTGTTGGCTGTATCAATATTTTTATAAAAACATTAACAAGATTAATAGTGAGTAATAACAAATTTTATGAGCGCCCAAATTGGTCTACCTTGCTAATAGCATGCATCAAAGACAGATAAGATGTGTGTTCACCCCTAATTTCAGTCCTAAATTTTAGGGGTCACTTTGAAAAATTTACATCCACAGGTTAAGACTTGGGTTCATGATGGACTCGCTTAGTGATTCGTCGATGATATTATTCATTTAAAGGTATCGCTTGTGAAGCCTCATGCGTCGCCTGGGGAGGCAGGAGCTTCGTCAGTCACCGATTGCACTTGGCCCTCGAGGAGGGTTCAACACTGGACTCCGTGGTGGGATCGCGAATCATACGAGAGCGATTCCCGTGATCCCACCACTATCCCGAAGGTGGAAGTGGTAGTGGTTTTAGTCGATATGCTGGCCACCTGACCAGAGAGCCTGACATTGCCGGGGCGGCATGCATAAGGCGCATTACACCACCCGAAAAAAAAGGTGAGACAGGAATCATTCTTGTATAACGTGTGGATCATACTTTTGGAACGTGGACATATTTTTTTATATGTGGCATTCCTCATGGACTTTCGCTGTTTGGGGGAGACGACGAAGCGTCTCGGACTCCATCCATACAGGGTGACCCACCGCCTAAAATTATATGGTTGCCCCTCGTCATTTTTAGCTGAGCTCCGTGACCCCAACAGTAAAGCACGTTCGCCTTAAAGTAACCTATTTGCTACTATTCAATGTCTGGACTTTAAAAGAGACTATGATTCTCTCTGAGTTTGTTTCGGATTTTTTTCGCAGAGATCATCAGTGAGGAAATGCCGGAGCCATTAACTTTGACTTGTAAAAGTGTCTTTAAAAGATCTATTTACATAAATAAATAAAATTTATCATTTATTATTATATTATTTTATTATTTATCATTATATTGACTTAAAAACTCGCAAATTGTACGTAATGAAAAGACTCTAGCAAGGAGTTACACTACAAAGCGGTACGGTTGAGAAACAATACTCGGATTATTTTAGTTTATTAAAAAAAAGACTAACAGACCGCAATATTGCGAAGTGTTTCATATGCAAGTGTGTACTAATTTCCTGTTGTAGTTTTTTGTGCGCAAGGTTAAATTACATTAAGTACAAGGATAATTGATTCGTAACAGTTACGCAGGTCTATTGAAAGGTCTATTGAAGCTAAATTCCCTTATTACGAGCAATATTATAGGTCTATCATGTTTTGATCGTCGTCTCTTTTTGTATTATGGCGTTAGAAAGTGATGAGTAGCTTTAAATAGTAGAGTAAGTACCTACTTAGTTTTTTTTTTTGCAATGCATCGTTAAATAATCTGATAGTAATCCTTTACCCCCCGAATTACTCAAAATCTGTCGCATTTTGAGTGTAATTTTACTAGTAATTCCACTGAAATCTAAAAAATTTGAAGAGTAATTGAATTTTCAATTTAATTATTTATTTTAAATATATATTTTTGTTTTATTACCTGAAACCGTCTTGAAACCGACCGAAAATTTCTATGTCTACTCAGATAGAAAAACTTACTATGGAACTTACAATGGTTTTTACACCGTTATCGGGTCATACCTTGTTTTAGTAAGGAAAGTAGTAAAAATCCTCATGGAACATCTACCACCTGTGGAGGTGGCAGGGCATGTCGGACTCGACTAAAAGCTACACTTGCCTTCATTCCCCCCATAGTTATGGTAATAGAATCCGCGAACTCATTCATACCTACGTATCTAAATTACAAAGAGAGTGAAGACCTAACTTTGAACAAACCTCTTCAAAATTCCATTTACATATGTGATCGCAGTCCCCATTTAATCTAAAAACAACCGCAAGTTAATATATCAATCTATTTTTATTAGGCCGTTCACACACCAGCGACTTTGAGTTGACCGCAAGCCACGTTTAGTTTTATCACCGAATTTATATGCGACCTGTATGACGTGCAGATTACGACTGTTTAGGACACTCTTTTATTTTTGACGTTTAATAATAATATGTTAATCCTTAGGGATGGGTACTGTTTTCGTAATTGCAATATTTATGTACGTTTTAATTATAATACGTTATTATTTGAAGTGCCTAATTTTGACATTAAAATCCTTTGTTGACGTTAACGCTTCAAAGATATATGGTAACTTAAATAAATATCGTGGTGAAAACTCATTATTTTATAAATAATACAAATATAAAAGTTCTGACGGTAATATGTATAAAAAAATATATAAAACTGTTGAATTTTTTTGAATGTTGAATCTTAATGTCACATTAGTTTGTCTTCACACACTCACGCCGTCTTCCATAGCCTCCCGACAGGCCAAGTCAAATATTTCAAATAAACCAATAAAATAGTACTTTTGAAAAGTCAAAACTAGTTGCACGTTTCCAAAAAGTGGGTATTATGGAGAAGAACCGGCAAGAAACTCTATAGACATAGAATTTAAAAAAAAACTAACTTATATACATGTCATAGTAATTATACATACAGGCTTACAAATGTACAGACGCTAGCAGATCAAGCTGCGCCAATGTGTCAAATTTCTTTGATAGAATTTCAACTTTAATACAAAGTGATAAGGTTCAATTTCAATGTATAGGTTAAGGTTCATTTTCAAGCTGACGACACGTTTGGCGCAGCGGCTAAGCAATCAGCTTCTCCGACACGGGTTGTGGGTTCGATCCCCACACGGAACAAATATTTATATTCCCTACAGCTAGTTGTTCCGGGACTGGGTGTTTGTGTATGTGATAATTTGTGTTTGTTAACGCACCTACGATACAGGAGAAAATCCTAGTGTGGGACAATGTTTTATTTTTAAAGAAATAAATAAGAAAAGAATTGGTAAAATTTGACAGTTTTGGATAGCTAGACCTGCTGGCGGACACCCATAGTTCACCGGTGTGTTTAAGATCCATGTAATAGGGGGCGAGCCTACTGCCATTTCATCGGGCACAAATTCAAACTCTGAACTGCTACGAAGAAAAGCCCGATAACAATTTGCTTAGTTGTCGCACTTAGACCACTAGACTAATCCCACAATCGATGTATCTGATGCCACAATAGATGTATCTAATGCCACAATTGAAGTCTCTAATGCCGCAATCGATGTGACTAATGCCACGATCGAAGTGTCTAATGCTACAATCGATATATCTAATGCCACAATCGATGTATCCAATGCCATTCTCGATGTATCTAATGCCACAATCGATGTCTTTAATGCAACAATCGATGTATCTAATGCCACAATCGATGTGACTAATGCCACAATCGATGTATTTAATGCCACTATCGATGTGACTAATCGAAGTGATTAATGCCACAATCATTGAGCGTATTTATAGTAGAAATTATTAATGGAATAGTAATAATTTCTGCTATAAATACGCTCAACTAACTGCACGTTCATCGAACGGCGTCCTTATTCATTACGATTGCGTCGTCAATTTGCAATACCGGCAATCGCGAGTATTAGTCGCAATCCATCGACATGTTTGCAGAACTCCTTACACGATAGCATTGCGCCCACGTATCAATCAGAGGCAATTACTTTGATACTCTATAACGACATTTGTGTGCTAGATCTTAATTTGTCGGTACGTTCATGTAGGTGGAATTTAGACTAGGTATTGAAGATGTTTGAAGCTTTGAAAGTAGTTTTGGAACTTGTAGATACTTCTAGATTAAATCTACAGTTTATTTTGTTAAATATTAAGAGAGTGACGCCTTTATACCCAAGTATAATATTACATAGATTTCCTCTTTTATTTTGATTGAAAGTTTTATTAAAAATAGCAGCGACCTCAACTGCATTTTTTGTTAAGTACCTTAGTTATACATAATTTGATCATCTAGTTTGTAGCCTGCCTCATTAGGTTAGAGCTATTGCTACGCTTGAGGTCGGATACGATTCTCAGGTCGAGCAAAGCGTTATTGGGTTTTTGAATGAAATTCTCAGGGATGCCCGCGATCTGTGCCCGGTTAATGGCAATGAGCGCGCCCCCTATTTAATGGGACCTAAACATACTAGCAAACAGTGAATGTAAAGTACACATCTGCCTAACCTTTCGGGGAATACAAGCGTTGTTATGTTATGTTTCCCTGTCATTTACAATGTATGTTTATAGTGTAGATAAAAATGCATGAAACAATCAAGTGTGTTGCCAATCAGCTGGTTTCAAAAGCCAACAATAGACTGATTCATGATTCATTCATTATCTATTTGACGCAGTTGTTGCACCATATATAGTCAGACACCTTGTCCTAAACTTAATCTTTTTTTTTCCGTAAGACGACAGTATTTCAATTTTCTTTTCTTTATAATACATACTTACCATCACGCCTGTATTCCCCGAAGGGTTAGGCAGAGGTGTACTAATGTACACATTTCGCCGGTATGTTTTTAGGTCCCATGTAATAGGGGGCGAGCCTATTGCCATTAACCGGGCACAAATCCAGACCGAGCTGCTACTGAGAATTTCATAGAAAAACCCAATAACACTTTACTTGACCTGGGGATCGAACCCAGGACCTCTAGCGTAGCAGTCGCGCTTAAGACGACTAGACTAATGAAGTAGTCAGTTTTCTTTATAAATAACTGTTAATATATTATGTTACTTTTTTTATAAATAACTTGAGTAAGTACTTAATACTTTGGTTTTGTCACTATTTTTAATTTTATTTTACTTACTACTATTATTAAAATTTGCAGAGCGTGTTAATTTTTTATGTATACTGTGAATAACGCTGTTGATATAATTGTTAGTTTTAAGTCTTATTTTTGTATTTTCAATTATGTAATTGTTTGTTATTTCAAATAAAATAAGATAAAAATAATATAGTACTCTTAAATACTATAGTAAATGTAAGTACTGAAACGTCACTATGGGTACGCTTCCATATATTATATGACAAGCAGCGTCATACTTTCCCTTAAGGTCAAAATCACAGCCAATCATTTTACACTTTAACTAGTCCTTGCCTATGGTTTCACTCGCCTCCCAAAGGGTTTTTGATACAAAAGGTAAGGCTGATGTCCTTATCCAAGGTCTAATCTATCTCTGTGCAAAATTTCATCAAAATCGGTTCAGCAGTTTAAGAATGAAAGCGTAACAAACAAACAGAGTTAAACCATTAAAAGAGGCACATTTAATGACGACGACGACCTCTGTGGTCTAGCGGTTCGAGTGCCGGACTGCAGATCATGGGGTCGTTGGTTCGATTCCCACAGGACACAAATATTTGTGTGGATAAAAACATGAGTATTTGTGTTTGTCTGGGTGTTTCTTACGTATTATAAGTATGTATTTACAAAAAAAAGTATATAAGTATTATATCCATTGTCTAGTACCCATAGTACAAGCTCTGCTTAATTTGGGACTAGATGGTGTTGTGTAAAATGTTCCAAATATTATTATTATTATTTGAAAAGTCAAAACTAGATTTGATCACTGACTCTGATCTGAGTCGAAACAAATATCTGTGGATCACACAAAGATTTGTCTTGGATGAGAATTGAAACCACGACATACGGCACAATGGCAAGGTGAAGTTCACCATTACGGCATAGGTGTACTCGAAGTAGTGACAAGGTTCCAAAATGTGGAAAAAGACGATGACGTCACTGATATTTTTTTTTATTTTACCCTAAATAGACCTTACTTACTTGCTACTAGAAAAAAAAGACAGTGATAGCCTAGATATATGACCATTGTACTGCCAAGTCAAAGATCTCGAGTTTGAACCCAAGGTACGCATCTCGCACTTCGCAATTTCATATGCCTAATAATTGTGAAGGAAAACATCGTGAGGAAACCTGCAAGTCTTAGATATTTTCTCGACGGAGTGTGAAGTTTTCCAACACGCACTAGGCCAGCGTGATGGATTACAGCCTAAGCCCTCTCATTCTAAGAGGAGACTCGTGCCCAGCAGTGGGACAATATATAGGTTAATGATGATGATGATGAGACCTTACTTCATTTAGGACTCTGGCTCCCACAGACTGAATAAAGTAAAACAGCCTGGAGCCAGTCTTACATATGGAGTGGTAGATAGCCAAGTGGACTATAGATCCTTATATCTCGGTGACAGGATCGAATGATCCGCTTGGAGTAGGTACTTTGTTTTGTTGATTTTAACGAGCGTTTCTTGCCAACGCGAGGAGAGGAAATTTTCTATTCTTCCTGAGGGTAAAAATGTGTGATTTAAATTGTCGACAAAGCCTTTTTAAATATAATAAAAACTTTGGTTCCAACTATTTCGTATACGATAAATTGCACATGGTTGTCATCGCTCTTATCTTAATCCCATAATTAGAGCCAGCCTTAATACGAATTCGTACTAAGCCTTTAGATTACCAGGCATTACGCTCTAGTGTTTGACAACCTTAAATATTAATTAGAACCATATACCAATTCTAATAAGGTTGAATATTGCTTTTCGTGAAATTGGGTCACGGATTTGAATGGACCTGTGACGTCATAACTCAGTATCTATGTTACCCTAACAAATGTTTCACGGGCTACTGCACAATGTGACATTTGTACTAAACAATGGTTAAGGGAAAGTTATCCTGTTTGTTTTTGGAAGTTTATTAGAGTTGACATGAAAAGTTGTTTGTTTGTGGAACCAAACATATACGCGGTAAGGTATTCAACCTCGCACGATTTGGTATAACTAAAAAAATAAAAAGTAAAAAAAACGACAAGCCCGCATTAACACGAATCACTTGCATTGCGAAATATGTCCAAAATGTTAATCATTTTCTTAATAAAGAATTGATCTCATTAATTGTTTTGGCGCCTATACATTTTTATTTCATTTATTTTAGTATACTCTTGTACTATCGTTACCATTTAGGTAACGATAGTACAAGAGCGGTAATAAACGGTATTCCTGTGAAATTATTTGGTAAACGACAATAGGCTGACCCCCTTTAACTTGTAAACATACTGGCGAACTGTAGGTGTACTTTAGTACAATCGCCAGTAGGTCAAGGTATCCAAAACTTTCAAATTTTTCCAATTGAATATGAACCTTATTATTTTGACAAAGAAGCATACAGCCCAACTGATGGTAAGCAGTTACCGTAATCTGTATACTATTTTATATCATATGTTTAAGCTATGTACATATAGAACGGATGTATGGATAGAACATAAGCTCAGACGGAATTCAGAGAAATTACTACCACATATTGGAAATCTAAACGTCTTTCTTATAATCACAGTACCTACTCTTGTTTTATAAACATGTATCGTTAGTTATAATCCTAAGGCGGTGTTCACACGAGCTATGTTTTGTTTATAATCGTTTGTGATGTGTCAACTCAATTTATCAACAATAATTGTTGTATGATGGTCGTTTGTTAATGATTCATGAAACGTGATGCATTGCTGTTTGTCTGTAAGTTATACTCGTATAAACCATCGTTTGTAATCATTCAACTTGATTGTTTTATGCATTTTTATCTTTAATATCTTCCTTACTGACTATATTTTTCAGTAATTTACTGGAACGGCTCGCGGTTAAGAAATAACTGCGCTAATCAACGGATCTTTTGACGACCTCTGTGGTCCAGCGGTTCGAGTGCCGGACTGCTGATCATGGGATCGTGGGTTCAATTCCCACAGGACACAAATATTTGTGTGGCTAAAACATGAGTATTTGTGTTTCCCAGACAAACACAAATACTCATGTTTTATCAAAGTCAAAGTCAAAGTCAAATATTTTATTTCAATTAGACCATTAAAATAGCACTTTTGAAAAGTCAAACTAGTTGCACACAAATATGTTTCTTATGTATTATAAGTATGTATTTACAAAAAAAAAGTATATAAGTATTATATCCATTGTACAACCTCTGCTTAGTTTGGGACTAGATGGTGTTGTGTAAAAATGTCTCAAAAAATATTATTATTATCTGCAAGGTAAAGTCAGAAACTCAAAAAGCCTGACAATAGTCTATCCTCACGATATCGGTATTGCCCACAAATTGGGTTGCGGAGGTCTGATGGTAGTCGTTTCGTGTAAACTGTACTGATATTCAGCCGGATCTGATTAGATTAGAAGCCGAGTGTTGCAAACGTCTATAGGCTACGTTAAACGATCAGATGCGTCGTATGCTTGTTTGCCACTTTAGTGGTATGCATTTAAAACGATTTTCAGGGTTAACAAGTTTGAGTTGAAAGTTCTATTATTTAAAAAAATATATAGAAAATGTTATTTTACTTTTAAGTTCAAAATGGCAAACACTTTTTTAATAATATGTGTGTCAATTTCAATGTCCCTCAGGGTGCTGATTACGAAAAAGTATTCATTTTTTTAATCCATAATAGCGGACATTATCCTTTTTTAATAAAATATTATTATGGGTAATTATGTTTAGTCATTGTCTAGTATAAAGACGAAGATAAGATTAAGTAAAACGGTGTTTTAAGCTCTGAGTCTACTATTTTCAATAGTTAAGTAATACAAATATAGTTACCAAGGACTCGACATTTATTCCATATCAGTCAAGCAATACACTAGAAAATGTAACAATAGTACCCGCTTATCACATCAAATTAGGAGGTAATGGCAGATATAGTGATAATTTGATAATTATCATTATCTTGTCCAACGATTACTAAACTGAGGATATTTTTATATTGTTAATGTTCATTTGAATTTTAAAATGTTGTTTTGTTATTTTAAACTTTAGCTTAAGATTTGAATTGTGGGAAAAGTATAATAAATTGTATATTAAACAAGTACCAAGGTTATACAGTATTTGACGTCGAATCTCCTTCTTTTTTTAAATATTTTATTCGACAATAAATATTATATATGCGCAGTGACAGCTGCTCATATATAATATTTTTTGTAATTGAACTGCTGATTCAAAGGTCTCAAGTTCGAATCCAAGACTCGCACCTCTGTCCTTTCGAAATCATGTGCGTATTAATAATTAATTATTATCTATCACTCGCTAAGGAAAACATCATGAGGAAACCTGTTGTATGACTTAGAGATTTTTTCGACGGTGTGTGATGTGATGATGATAATATATAAAATATTTATATATGATATATACCTAATATAATATAGGAAAAAAACTCGGAAGAAGAAAAGTTTTTTTTTTTTTTACTACTAAGGTGGCAAACATTGTACCGTGGCAGAGCCATGCTTCGGCACGAATGGGCCGGCTCGACCGGACTTGATACCACGGCCTCACAGAAAACCGGCGTGAAATAACGTTTTCGTTGTGTTTCGTCGAGTGAGTGAGGATACCGGACGCCCAAACCCCTTAAAAGGGCGGCAACGCACCTGAAACTCCTCTGGTGTTGCGGGTGTCCATGGGCGGCGGTAATCGCTTACCATCAGGTGATCCGTCTGCTCGTTTGCCCACCCTATCACATAAAAAAAAAAAAAAAAAAAAACAAGCATACGTCTCACCTGATGGGAAGCGGTTACCATAGCCTACTCGTATAGATGCTTGCAACACCAGGGATATCACTTGCGCGTTACGGACCCTGTAAAACGTAAGAGGCATAGTTGGGTTGACAGCACAAGGGTCAAAGCCGCCCCACTGCCGACATAACGTTTCCTCGCGGAACACTGGGTATTTAGTTCTAGTACATGTTGCGCATAATTTTTTGCCTAATCCCGTGGGAATTATCCACAACCCCGTCTAAATGCCCAACTTCGTTAAATAAAGAACATTTAAGGAGCATCATCAGTAACCCATATACTGTCCTACTGGGCACGGGTGTTCTCTCATATTGAGAGGGATTAGGCTATAGTCCATCACGCTGGCCTAGTGCGGGTTGGCAGACTTCATAAACCGTCAAGAAAAATCGAGGTTTACTCACGATGTTTTCCTTCATCATTTAATCGAGTGATAACTAATTATTATACGCACATAAATTCGAAAAGTCAGAGCATTTAAGGAGCATTTTGTGAAAAAATCTTGTTACTAGAGAGAATGGATGAGAGGTGACTAACATAAGGAACCTTAACATTATTGGTGAGGTTCTTCAAAAAGGTCAGGTGTGTAGTACTCGCAACCGGCGTGTAGGTATGTATGACAAGATGTATGAATGTGGTCGAAGCAAAAGAAGTATGCCAGAATCGTAGCAAGTGGTGTTCTTTAGTTTCTGCCTACCCCCATAGGAAAAAGGCGTGAGTGTATGTATGTATGTATGTAGTTACTACGTTCACTGAATATACTACGCGTTGTCTCTCAGGCAGTCAAAAATGAGTAGATATATTTGTTTTTTTATAAAAACACCATTAAATATACCTGGAAAGTTATTGGACTGAACAAATGAACGCGTCCGATATTCGATCATGGAATGCAATAATTGAATGTGAATAGGTATGAATATGATTGAATGAAAAAAAAATATGAATTCTGCAATATATTGTGTTGTAAAAGATTATTAACCTGTATTCTATAGATATTTCAACGTATTTTCTGATAAAAAGTTTTTTTTTTAATAAGGACACAGTGTCCAGGGGCCAGCATCAAGCTACCACAATCTGTCAAATTTCTTTGATTGATTTTTAACTTTAACACAAAACTATAAGGTTCATATTAAATTGGGAAAATTTTACAGTTTTGGATAGTTTGACCTGCTTGCGTATGACTATAAGGCAACTGTGATTTTCAGTGTTGTACTGTAGAACACCATCTAGTTCTAAACTAAGCAGATCTTGTACTATGGGTACTAGACAATTTATTTAATACTTACCATACCATCATACCATCACGCCTGTATTCCCCGAACGTTTAGGCAGAGGTATACTAATGTACACCCACATTTCGCCGGTATGTTTTAGATCCCTTGCAATATGGGGCGAGCCTATTGCCATTAACCGGGCACAAATTCAGACTCCGAGCTGCTACTGAGAATTTCATAGAAAAACCCAATAACTCTGCTCGACCTGGGGATCGAACCCAGGACCTCTTCGGAGTCGCGCTTTGGACCACTAAACTAATGAGTAGTTATATTATAATACTTACATACTTTTTTTTTTATATACATACTTATAATACACCCAGACACCAAAGAATCACAAACATTTACCTTCATCACATAAATACTTGTTTCCTATGAGAATCGAACCCACGACCCCATGATCAGCAGTTCGACACACGAACCACTAGACCATAGACGTCTTCGTTTAGTTTATCGTTAAGTTTTCCGGGCTGCTGGGAATTTCCTCACAGTAAAACGAAATACCAATTTACCTGTCCCGATTAGAACGTTGGGTTTTTTCGTTTAGATGAGAGCTTTATAAAAATAATATGTATATCTAAAAATATATTAATATATAATATTAATCATTCCATGTACTGTCCCTCTGCTGGGCACGGGTCTCCTCTCAGATTGAGAGGGATTAGGCTATAGTCCCCCACGCTGGCCTAGTGCAGGTTGGCAGACTTCACACGCACTCAAGAAAAATCTCTAAGGTATGCCGGTTTCCTCACGATGTTTTCCTTTACTGTTTAAGCGAGTGATAATGATTATTAATACGCACATGAATTCGAAAAGTCAGAGGTTCGTGGCTTGGATTGGAACTTGAGACCTTTGACTTGGCAGTCTAGTAAGACTGCCAAGTCAAAGGCTTTTATTGTTCAAAAATATACAAATTAACTACAGAAAAACAGGCTGTTTTGATAGGTAAGAAATAACAAAAATAATTAGAAAAGCCTTAGTTATACAACATACGATCCAAACAAAGTTCACCTTGAACCAGTAAACGGTAAAATAATTAACTGTTCTAATTAGTAAAGTTATGATCAAATCCAATGTACCTACCTATTAATTACAGTTTCAAGTTTCTATATATTCTATTCATGCGTGTCAGAAATCAGTATTAGTGAAGTGGGTTAAACTGATTTTAGCAATTAAGTTGTTTTGTAAGTAAAAAGAAGTCCGTGATAAACAAACACTGAGGTGTCCAAGTTTTCTAATTTTCGAACAATAAAAACAACAAACTAAAAACTCTTGAACAACAAAAAAAAAATTAAAAAATTGTGTACTTAATTTTAAAAAAATCCATATAAAATTTCTTACCACATCCCATCAGAAAATCCGAGATAAAAAAATAAAATAAAAAATGTGCTTTACACTCCCAATTCAATCCGATTCACACCAAGTCAAATTTTAAACATACTATTGAAAATTATACGGGTTGAATTAAAACATAGCGATCGCCCTTTGGTCGCGGAACGGCGCGCGCGCACTCTACGTGCGCTCGGTTTGTTATGTTGCCAACTACAAACTAATGTGCCATAGACCTAGGTACAGATACGACAGGACTTTACTGGGTGGATTTTCCACAAGGAAAATGCATGGAGGTTTTATTAATACATAGCAATAACATAACATGATCTGCTTGCGAGCTGGCACAGTGGGTATGCTAGTAAACTTTGGATAATAGAACATATTAACATAACATCGCAGTAACAAAACATCGATTGAACAAGGCTTCGCAGTAAAATCGGTTGCAGTTCAGTTTTTCGATGTAACAAAAAATCGCAGTAAACAAGTCTTCGATTTAACAACGTGTCGCAATATAGAGATGTCGTTGAAAAGTTTTCAAAGAAACAAAATTCAATGATTCTATACGGCTTTAACACTCAAGTAGGAATTTCGTACTATGGGTACTAGACAATGGATATAATACTTTTTTTACTGCAATATTATAATATAATACTTGCATACTTTTTTACTACATAGGTACTTATATGAAACACCCAAACTTTAACAGTTTATTTGTCATGACCCCGTCATCGTCCGACAAGAGGCAACAAATGTCGTAATAATATGTCGGAATGATTTATTGTAATTTCTTTCTTCTTTTTAAATCCAATAAATAAAAATGTGCCGCTTCTAAGCTTGCATACTCTGTGTAAGTAGTGAAATGAATTGCTTACGATAATATTGATGCATTGCCCTTTAACCTTCGACTCTTCCAGTCATAATGCGATTAAAGTACAGTTGCAAGCATATAATATATGCACTATTGGTGCAGTGACGTGACTATGTCTTTTAGATCGCAAGTTCGATTTTTGCACGGTTCAAAATTTAAAGTGTACACACAGTTACCGCTTACCATCAGGCGGCATGTAAGCTTCAATATGAAGTTATGAATTTAACGTTATAGGGCAATATCTGGCATTTTTTAAGGGAGATAGGCATATTGGGAGTAATTGGAGCTGCCCGACTGGGGAAGTACGTCCGCCTTGCAGAAAATCGAAGTGAAAAAACACTGCTTTGAGCTGTGTTGTGTTTCTAACGGTGAGCAAGGTTGCCAAGTGCTACACGAGGAAACGTTGTGTTGGCAGTGGGGGGGACTTTGACCCTTATACTGCCAACCCAACTATTCCTCTTTCGTTTTCAAGGGTCGGCGACGTGCAAGTGCGGTAACCGCTTACCATCCTTCATGAAACTTTAATAAGGAAATTACAGCACTACGGTGTTAGGAACGATTCTCTGAATCTTCTTACTTCGTACCTGTGTAATAGGATTCAGAAAGTGGACGTTAATGGAAAAAGATCCCCCGGGTCAGTTGTTACTATGGGAGTTCCGCAGGGTTCATATCTTGGCCCATTTTTATTTTTATTCTATATTAATGACTTGCCTTATCTTATAAGGGACAATCATGAGGTAGTGCTTTTTGCAGATGATACTTCTCTTTTATTTAAACTGAAACGCCAGCAACTGGCAACTGAGTCAGTTGCCAGTTGTTGGCGTTTCAGGGTGAACTGACGACGTAAACAGCGCTCTGTCCAAAGTAGTGCACTGGTTTAATGTTAATAATTTGTTATTAAATGAAAAAAGAAACTAAATGTATTAAGTTCTCAACGCCTAATGTGAGACAGGTGAAAACCAGTGTACTCATAAATAGCGAAGAGTTGGACCTTGTAGACTCCACTGTGTTTCTAGGCATTACTTTGGATTGTAAGCTTCAGTGGGGCCCACATATAGATCAGTTATCAAAAAAGCTCAGTTCTGCAGCCTAATCCGTGAAAAAAATACGTAGCTTAACTGACGTCGAGACAGCTCGCTTAGTATATTTTGGTTACTTCCATAGTGTAATGTCGTATGGTATTCTGTTGTGGGGGAATGCCGCCGATATACAGAATATTTTTGTGTTCAATTTATAATCTAAGCCCCAGAAGTTCACTAAGAGAAAAATTTAAAGAGATTGATATTATGACTGTTTCGTCCCAATATATTTATGAAAACTTAATGTATACGCATAAAAATATTAATCTCTTTTCTAAATATAGTGATGTCCATAATATTAATACTAGGAATAAAGATAGGTTTGTTGTTTCTTCGACCAGGCTCCAGAAAATCAGTAATTCATTTAAATGTCAATGTATACGCTTTTACAATAAAATCCCAAGTCAAGTGCAAAAATTGAGCTGCAATAAATTTAAGACATAAAATTAATTAAACATAGACTTTTTAAAAAGGGTTACTATAAAATTAACGACTACATAGAAGGTAAAAATGCTTGGGATTGAACTGCTCTAATGAACCGGGTTATTAATGTATTACAATTAAATTTAAGTATTTTAGTCAGTTGCACATAGATTGATAAACTAACCTTAAAACATCTTTTTTGATTTATGTGAGATGTATGTTATTTGACATATTTATTTGTGATTTTGATATTGACATCTATACATTTGACATGGAGCAATTTTTATTAACTGACATTTTTTATAAATAATTTATTTCTTAAAGTATGAGAGTCGTGCAGCCATTGATGTTGCATATACTGATATGTATTATAATGACTTAAAATTACATTGTGCCCTTCAGTTGCCTAGCAGTCTGAGCTTGTCATGCTCACTAAAATGTCCTGCTGATGGTGGCGTAGTGTGTCGGGTCGTTTTATTCCCTGCAACATGGTTGAGTCGAACGACGCCGATACACACGTCATACTCATGAACGGGTGCCGTCTGTCGGGGCTGGTCAGCTCTTACTGTCAATGGCAATCTCTTTAATTATTATTATTATTTTTCCTTTTCTGTTTAGTAGACTAGATTAATTCAATAGTACGCATCAAGCTGCATTGCTCTCATTTACGTCTGACATAACAATGATTTATATTAATTTGATATCAACAGACATTACTGAAATTATTACTGTGATTTTTTTTTCTTATTATTTAATAATGTGCAACTATAACTGACTAACTGTAAATGTGAGTACTTTGTAGGCTAAATATACATACTCAGCTTTGAACAGTCTGGTGGCTTTGAGCCTTTTTTTATGTGGCCTACGCAAATGTGCCTCTGATCTGGTATCGTCGTACGACGGGTTGTTGAACTCCCTAAATTATGGTTGAGCTACACAATGACTGATGCATGCGTGCTGTCAGTTGGGACTGGTCTACTCAAAGCCGCTATGGCTCTTTCTTCAAAGGGCCATTTCATACTTTGCCCTACATTGTAAGACACATATCTGTTACTATTCTATGTCTGGACTTTAAAAGAGACTATGATTCTCTGAGTTTGTTTAGGCGTTTTTTCTCAGAGATCGTCAGCTAGGAAATGCAGGAGCCATCTAGCTTAAAAAAAAATGAGTAAAATATTGACTTGTAAAAGTGTCTTTAAAAGATCTATTTACTGAAATAAATAACATTTCATCATTTCATTTCATCATTTCATCTGCTTGGCCGTATGCTTGTTTGCCACCTTATTAGTATAAAAAGAAATTTGAAAAAACACGATAGGTTTGAGTTTGAGGCTGTGATTAATTAACACAATCACAGTGATTATTATTATATGTCATTTATATTGATAACTAGCAACCTGCTCTGGCTTCGCACGGGTGCAAGGACTAATAAAATGCATGTACTATGTACATTTATGAATAAATTTCCGGAATAAATTATTGAAACGGTACTGAAAACCGCATTAATATCCGTTGTGTTGTTTAAAAGATCTCAGCGGACAGAGGGACAGATAGCAGGGAGCGACTTGGTTTTATAATACTCGTTTATATAGGTAGGATTCCCCTCAAAGCCTCGGAGAGCACGTAAAGCCGTCGGTCCCGGTTGTCATACGAACACCTATGACAATCGATAGTGGTAGTCAGAAGCCCAAAAAGCCTGACAAACAATCTATACTCAGGGTATCAGTATTACTCAAAAATTAGGTTGCGAAGGTCTGTTGGCAGTCACTTCGTATAAAATACTGATATTCAGTCGCATCTTGTTAGACTGGTAGCCGGACCCAATATAATTGGAAAAAGGCTCAAATAAAGAAAGACCGGAAAGTTTATACCTACTTATAAACTTAAAGAGAGGTAGGGCATAGTGGAAGTAATTCCACTCAAATCGGAGCTGCCCGACTGGGGAAGTACCTCCGCCTTGCAGAAAATCGAAGTAAAATAACATTGCTTTGAGCTGTGTTGTGTTTCTTACGGTGAGCAAGGTTGCCAGTGCTCCACTAGGAAACGTTGTGTTGGCAGTGGGGGGACTTTGACCCTTATACTGCCAACCCAACTATTCCTCTTTCAATCCAGGGTCGGCAACGCGCAAGTGATACTCAAGTGTTGCAAGCGTCTATAGGGTACGCTAACCGCTTACCATCAGGTGGGCCGTATGCTTGTTTGCCAACTTAGTAGAATAAAAAAAATAGAAATAAAAACTTTCCGGAAAAAAATATCTGAATGGTAGTGAAAATCGCATTAAAATCCGTTGTGTTGTTTAAAAGATCTCAGCGGACAGAGGGACAGACAGCGGAGAGCAACTTGGTTTTTATAATACTCGTTTCTATAGATTTTTGTGATTTATGTAGGTTTAGAAATTTGGATTCCATGACCTCCTCAATTATGAAGATAGTCCCCAATAATGACACGTAATTTGAACGGGAAAACATTATGGACACTAATTGGGTTAAACGGTTTGTCTTTTAGAGAAACCGTTATACATATTTTGTAAAATTATTTCCTGGTTGATTAAATTTATTATATGAGGTTTCCTTTAACATTGTAGGTATGTTGAAATAAAACTACTTTTTACGGATTTTATTGCGTATATTGATATTATTAATCCCGACGTTTCGGACCCTTTACAGCGTCCATGGTCACGGGTAGAATCCGTAAAAAGTAGTTTTATTTCAATGTATAATATTCGCGTAAATGTCAGAAATCAATATTGTAGGTATGTATTATATAAGTATATTTATTATTAAACTTTCATTTTTAACTTTATTATTTATGAGTTTTGTACTCATTAAAAACCTTTATTGACTTGCAAAATTATGTTGATTTAAATATATAACAGCTGATTAACGCCGGGGTGAACGCCCTTCAATGTTCTGCATTTTAATTCAAGACTGTCTTTTTGCTTTTTTACTGTCAAGGCTAGAAAGGTAATTCCTCACAATAATATGCTTTTGATGTTCATTTAACAGTTTTAATATAAAGCACCTAACCGACCGGGCGACCCCAAAGTACCAATAGTAATAATTCTTCGAAGTTAACTGCAAACATGCTAAACTCTGTGTTTATTTATTTAGTTAGAGAAGGTGGCAGGGCTGTCGCACAAACTTGACGTTTATGAGGTGGTCCTCATGAACGTCAAATTCATGCAACAGCTACGAAACAATAAAAAAAGTACCTACTTTTAATAAGATTTTATTGAAAAATGCGACTGACATAATGTATGCGACTGTTCCTTTACATTAATTTTAAAATCATTTTATCACCGGTCCTTTGGAACGTAGACGATTTTTGTTTATCGAATGGCCCGCGGTCCATTCGCTTTGGGCCGTTCAGACTAAATACCCGAATATTATTTGTAGAAAACCAAACGCAGGAGCGGCTTCTACGACAAAAATTGTTCTAAATTTGAATTTATTAAAATCATCAGTAGGTACAGAGGCCAGCACATCAAGCTACCACAATCTGTCAAATTTCTTTGATTGATTTTCAACTTTATTACAAAGCAATAAGGTTCATATTTAATTGGGAAAATTTGACGGTTTAGGATAACTTGACTTGTTGGCGCCTGTACCTTACCTAAATATAAAAAAAAAAAAAAAACAATTTTATTGTAAATATTTAAAGTAAAAAATACGCATTATTTGATCTGCGATCTTTTATCAGTGCTTGATCATTTTGTGTAAACCTTAATATGTTTATAAACACAAAATGACTGCCATCTAAATTATTTTCATGCGTTGGTTACATTATGTGCTGGATCACAACATTACATCGGTCTTACCAAAAAAGTAAAATATCGTAAAACATACCATTAAGTATTATGACAACCCTACATTCCTGTTAACCGCTAAACACTGTTAAATGTTTGAAGGGAACCCTCTTCAACAGGGACTCGCAACGTGATAAATTTTAAAACATTTTTCAAACGCATAAACAATGATTAATCTTAAGCGGAGTTGGTCAAGTGGCTGAGATTACGGAGTCTTTGGGTGCTATTGAAATGGATATATTTTTTTACCAACTTCAAAAATTCGGTTGCTCGTGTATACAAGGCGGGAAAGACTTATAATAAATACTTCATCGTATTCTCAGCGACAAATACCCTTTAATCCCAACTTAATATTATAAATGCGACAGTAACTCTATCTGTCTGTATTTATGTATTTATTTTATTTATTTTTATTCTTAATGTACAAAAGTGTACAAAGGCGATCTTAATGCCTTAGGCATTCTCTACCAGACAACCTTTAGGTGGTACAGAGACGATCATGGTAGGTGCACTGCAATGGTAGATGTGAGAGGTATAACGTGACTTTTACTGTCTGAACTATAAAAGTTCATTTAGTATACTGTATCTGTTACGCTGTCACGCCTAAACCGCTGAACCGAATTTGATGAAATTTGGTACAGATATAGATAAGACCTGGGAGAAGGACATCGAGGAAGGTTGTAGGCTATAGTCCACCACGCTGGCCTACCAACAATAAAAGATTTTTACAATTCAAACCAGTAGTTCCTAAGATTACCACCTACAACTTCACAAACTTTACCTCTTTATAATATAAGTATAGATTAGAAACACCCAAACACTGCTGGGCATATGTCTCCTGTCAGAATGAGAGACATTAGGCTATTAGTCCACCATGCTGGCATATGCGGGTTGGCAGACTTCACACGCCGTCATGAACATCTCTCAGCCATGCAGGTTTCTTCACGATGTTTTCCTTCGCCGTTTAAGCGAGTCATAATTAATTAATATTCACATGATTTCGAAAATTCATAGGTGCATGCCATCAATTCGAACTCGAGACATTTTACTTGGCAGTTCAATGATCACATCATTACGCTATCACTTATTCATCACATAAATATTTGTGTCCTGCGGGAAACGAACTGACAACCTCGTAATCAGTTGTCCGACACTTGAAACCAAATGTCAAAAGTTTTAAGTGTTAAGTCTAGTGTACAAACGCCAGCAGGACAACCTATCCAAAACTGTCAATTTTTTTCAATTGAAAATGAACCTTATTACGTTTCACATTAAAGTTGAAAATCTATCAAAGAAATTTGACAGATTGGGGTAACTTGATGTGTTGGGCTCTGTACGTGACAGTGTTTTTAAAGACACTATCTATCATTTTAAGTACTATCATTGTAAGGGTACTCGGTAGCTCAGTGTTGGAATAAAATTACTAATTAATATCTTGATAAACGACTTGTTATGATTAAAGTAGTAAGCGCTGAAGTGGTTTCTTAATCTAAGTAGGGGATTTTATTAGGTATTTTAAAATAAATTATAACATTCCATGGGTAGTACTGGATTGATTCAATACTAGTTTTATAGTGTGATATAGAGTCAGAGCAGTTTTGCACTATACGTTTATTGCTATAAAGTTAATATTTCAGTGTTCTCAAAAACTGGTCTGCTCTGTCCACGGTGAGCGTTGACCGTTGTAGCTTATCTTGACTACCCTAAACTTCATGCTCCAAAACCACAACATATTATTGCGATAATGTATGATGTGAGAGAGAAATATGCCGTTATTATACTTGTAGAGCGCCATCCCTGTCTAACAATCTCAAAATGATCACACAAACATCCATCCATCCACACAAACTTTCACGTAGGATAGAATAGGAAGTCAGATGTCGTATTTTCGTCACCACACTGTATTGTAGGAGTCTGTGGTATTACTTAAAAGTATAAAAAAATATCAAAATCAGTTCATCAACAACAAACTAAAAAGCAGGGGTCACCAACATAAAATCTATCAAATCATCAAACTCAATTTAAAACACACAACTACAAGTAAAATTATCCAATGTAGTTAAAAAATGCAGCTAAGTGCTCGAGGACTGATGTGTTGAGCTTCCCTGCTGACCTAGTTCTGTGCAGGCTTGCTAAGACGATGTATAGCACCACTTACTTAGTATAAATTGCAACAGTGACCAGGTACTAACATTCACTAGACTACTACTTACAAGAGCGATAGATACTTCACAGTTTATTTTAAAACTTATGACCGTTTTATGCTTTGAATACACCTGCGATCTTTTGAGGGTTAAGAAGTGAATAAACGACCATTCAGTAACCATTTGATCTCTTAGAAAATGTGTCTTTTATTATATACTATCTGTTTCCCGTGGTTTCCCAAAGGGTATTTTGAACAATAGGTAGCGTATGTCCTTTTCCAAGGTCTAATCTATCTCTGTACCAAATTTCATCAGAATCGGTTCAGCGGTTTAGGTGTGACAGCGTAACAGACAGATGGTGTTACTTTCGCATGTATAATATTAATTATTAGGCTCTGCACATCCTACAGAAGTACAGAGTTTGTCTATGGTAGTACCTACTATAAGATCGTTATTATTTTTATGGAGATAACCGCCACGGACGTGTATTAGACGTGAAATGAAAACTTGCTCACGACGCCAACGACGGCATGGCATGTTAAAAATACCACTTTTTTTAGTTCAAAATACATACCTATACATATATTTTTTTGTTTTTTTTTTTTACCCATTATTAAATACTAGAATTTGTCGCTTGGCGTAGAGAACACGGATTTTCGTAATTGACGTGGCCGTCATCATCATCATCAACCCCTATACTGTCCCACTGCTGGGCACGGGTCTCCTCTCATATTAAGAGGGATTAGGCTATAGTCCACCACGCTGGCCTAGTGCGGGTTGGCAGACTTCACAAACCGTCGAGAAAAATCTCTAAGGTATGCAGGTTTCCTCACGATGTTTTCCTTCACCGTTTAAGCGAGTGATAATTAATTATTAATACGCACATGAAATCGAAAAGTCAGAGGTGCGTGCCTTGGGTTCGAACTCGAGACCTTCGACTTGGCAGTCCTATGGTCATACCGCTAGGCTATTACGTGGCCGTCAAAAGGTTAATAAAGGAAAACACGCAGTTCCTATTACTATGCAGATCTAATTGTCAAAAATCAATATGTTCTCTCTCACATTATTTTACATTACTAATTAAATTTTTTTTTATTCTTAATTAGGGTAGCCAGCAATACTAAGGTTGATTACTTGTAGCGATCTTGTTTTATTTATTGTGGTGAGGATAAAATAAATATACATACATACATACCATCACGCCTGTATTCCCCGAAGTGTTAGTCAGAGGTGTACTAATGTACACCCACATTTCGCTGGTATGTTTTAGGTCCCATGTAATAGGGGGCGAGCCTATTGCCATTAACCGGGCACAAATCCAGACTCCGAGCTGCTACTGAGAATTTCATAGAAAAACCCAATAACACTTTGCTCGACCTGGGGATCGAACCCAGGACCTCTAGCGTAGCAGTCGCGCTTAGGACCACTAGACTAATGAGGCAGTCTAAAAAAAACATAACAATAAATATAATATATAAAATAAATATGTTTCTTTCTTTCTTTCTCAACAGCATTGGCAATTATTCTGCTGTTAAGCAATAATGTGCTAACATTATAAAGTTATTAAGCAAAGGAAAAATTCGACCGTGGGCAGGATTCGCTGTAGAAAGGATAGACGTTATAACCACTAAGCCACTCGCAGTGGCTTAGCGTCTGGTGTACCTAACCAGAACGCAGGTTCGAATGCTGCCTGCGGTCGAATTTTTCCTTTGCTTAATAACTTTAAAATCTTAGCTTGGAAAATGCCAAAAAAATAATCAAATCAAATATAATCTTTATTGCTGAACACAGGTTACAGTTAGGTACATTGCAAGATGTTAAGTGAATGCATAGTTTACTATGTTCTACCAATTGAGGCATGCAAAATTTATGGGATAAGTACAAATATTATTATTGTATATTATTTTATATAATGTCAAACAATTATTTATTTTTATAACAAATCGGACCTAGAGAGCGTTCACCAAAATGTCAAAACGAAAATAGTAGATAATAAGTAATGTAATGTTCTATCTGTCAAGTAAAATACAAATGATAATGTGCTAACATTATTATGTTCTGGGTTGGACGGCAATGTAGCTAGAAAAATTACAGGACATACTGGACAACGCGCTAGTTATTGATAATACTGGTATTTCTAGCATCCCTTTACAGTTTCCCCAGGGATGTGCCTTAATAGGCGGTGCACAGGGGGGTTCTGGGGTGGTCTATTAAGAGGACCCAGTGCCCCCCTCCATGTGCTGATGGTGGCCACCGGGGTGATTTTAGTGGGTAAGAATCCCACACTCCCCGGTCTAACCCCCGTAGACCGGTAGCCTTTTGAAGGTTTCCCCCCGTAAACAAAAAAAAAAAGGCATGTTCAGCAATGACCAAACTAAAAAATTACTTATTGATTCCTGACACTTACGCGAATATTAAACATTGAAATGAAACTACTTTTTTAAGGATTTTATCGCGATATACTGATATTATTAATCCCGACGTTTTGGACCCTTTCAGCGTCCATCGTCACGGGTAGACTGACGTGGCGGGCGTTTTGATGATATAATCACTGACAGCTACTTACCCTACATTTTTGTTACCTAATTATTGGCAATCCACGCAAAACGAGCTCACCGAATCCTTTGGTCTTGCAGTTGTAGGCCTAGATTTGGATTTAATAGAATCTATAACAGGATTCCAAGCAGGTGGTAAAACCGACATGAATCTTCCTGGGTACAAAATAACTCTTATAACCCAGGTCATCGTGTAATTACGATCACAAGACTTAGTAAGGTAGGATGACGTAAGGTTTAGCATAATTTTAAAGAAATGTACACAAAATCCTAGTTAAAATGGGTCTCAAGAACCTGTTAGTCACCTCTTGGTGTCCGGTTTATTTGCAAAATGATTGCCATGGATAGTAGCCAGTTTGTTAGTTAGGTACTATCCAAGTATCCATAGCTATCTGGGCAAACAGATGCAGTCAGTCGTGTTCTGTTTTTTTATTTTATATTATTATCTATATTGAATTAATTTGTCACACACATCAAACAAGTCGTTGAAGAAATTCATTGGATGCAACGGCATATAACCGGTCAGACAGAACAATCCTAGACGGCAGGCCGAGACGGTGATGGCGGGATTAGCTTGACTTTTTTCGGAAGGGTTGAGCCGTGAGGGATGGAAGCAGGGATGCCTTGTCGTCAGTCTCCCATTGCACTTGGGCCTCCGGGAGGGTCTATCAATGGACGACCTCGGTGGAATCGCGGATCATGCAAGAGCGTTTCCCGTGATCCCACCACTATGCGGAAGGTGGTAGTGGTGGTGGTTTTAGCCGGTATGCTGGCCACCTGGCAGGAGAGCCGGACATAAAAACACCCGAAAAAAAAGGGTAGGAAGGCCTTTGCCCAGCAGTGGGACGACAACGGCTAAATAATATGAATAAAATAATAACATTGCTGGCGGCAAATGAGCGGAAGAGCCGCCTCCTGTGGTCCGTGCTCGTCGACGGAGGAGTTGCTGATGAACTTCATAGGTTCCTTGAAAACATCAACAGAAATACTATTTTTTTTATTAAACTGGGCTTGCTCTTGACTTCTACCTTAGCTCCGGAGCAAAGAAGAGGTCAACGGTGGAGCGAGGAGACCCAAAAGATGATCAGCCTACTTTTAAAAGATTTAGATTCGGGTGTAGGTACGTACTCGGAAATACGGACGCAAGAAGGGAGTTCCACTCCTTGGCTGTACGCATTATACTATTCCTCAATTCTCACATTAATTATAAAAATACATAATTGTAAATAGATAAAAAACATTCTCAACATTAATTATAATTAATGAATATTATTATAATTAATGTGTATAAAATTATAATTATAATTAATGTTAAAAATGTTAATTAACGTTTAGTTTAAATAATTATTTAAAGGAGTATCTATGCAGTTTTTTGCCGGCTCTTCACACTTCATTATTTAGAACCGTGCCCCGAAGTATTACACAGTTAATACATTTAAAAAAACCTGTAATAATCGTCTATTATAATAAAAAAACGACTTTAACTTTCAGGCCTTCACATTAATGGATGAGGTCAATTCTCACAGGGCACATATTATACATATTTGTGTGATAAACTATATATTTGCGTTTTTCTATGTTTTTTTTGTATTATATGTATGTATTTATAAAATGTATTTAAGTATGGTGATACTCCATTACCGCGTAAGTAACACTTGGCTGTAAGGCCTAATTTTCAATGTTATTTAATACAAAGTTAGGCCTTATAGCAAAGTGTATAGTATATTTACTATTACTTACGCGGTATTGGAGTATCACCGACGTTATATCCATCGTCTAGTACCTATATTACAAGCTCTGCTTAGATTGAGACTAATTGTTGTTGTAAAAAATGTCCTTAATAAATTATTTGTTTATTCTCAGAGACCCAGAACTCCAAAATATGAAGATGGACCTTAGAAAGGTGACGGAGGCATCAATAAACAGTTTTTTTATTCTAGTAAGGTGGCAAACAAGCATACGGCCCACCTGACGGTAAGCGGTTACCGTAGCCTATAGACGCTTGTAACACCAGGGGCGTCACTTGCCCGTTGCCGAACATGTAAAACGAAAGAGGCTGGCAGTGTAAGGGTCAAATTCCCCCCCCCCCCACTGCCAACACAAGATTTTATAGTTTTTTTAATCCAATAAGGTAGCAAACATGCATACGGTCCACCTGACGGTAAGCGGTTACCGTACCCTATAGACGAAAAGCGGAGGTACTTCCACAGTCGGGCAGATCCAATTTGATTGGAATTGTTCCCACTATGCCCTACGTCTCTTAAATATCTCTTGGTTATGTTTATTCAAATAATTTGGAAACAGAGTCTAAACTCCATCAAAAAATAAAAATAAAATAACTATTGACATTACAAATCTAAGCTCATTAATCTTAGACAAGACTTAATGCATGTGTTCATGTAACATATTTTTTGCCTGACATCTTAAAATATTCACTAAGAATACAATAGATACACATATTAAGTATAAGATTAATAAGAGAAGTAATATAATTAAATTATATGATAAATAAATGATAGACGATTAATGCGCTTAAATAAACAATGCAAAATTCTCAATTTTGATATTTTTAATACTAAGCCGGAGACAGTCAGACGGGTGCTTAGTCAAAATTTCTTCCAAAAATAGGTAATTAATTAATTAATAAGTAGGTACGACTGGTAATTGATACTTGTTTTATAACTTTAAAGTGTTAATTTAGTTCGATGTTCAAAATGTATTCAGTTATTTATGCGCGAAGACCTGTAATTTGACTTCATGATACTTACTTCATATCTGGGGGCACAGCAGTGCCCCCGCCAAGACGAGCACGAAGCAAACACTGCCGTATCTTCCTTTACTGGAACCATTTCGCCGCATTTTCAGGCCCCTATTTGATAACCTCTGGATAAGACCAGAAAGTAGAAATTTTCGTCATCCAGTAAGCTATAATTACATACTTAAAATCCAAAATTTCAAGTCTGTAGGTCATTTAGTTCCGAAGTAAAGTGAAAGCAAAGTTTCGCATTTACGACACTCGCTCACTCACTCACTCATGATCAAGTCAACGGCCAAGTCACACAACATTAACTATAAATAATAAAGAAATCGCAGTAAGGAACCTTAGACTTGGCACGACTTTGTCTAGCTAGATTTCATTACTTTTTAGAGATAAACAAGCAGCTTCATCGAGACTTGGCTAGTTTTTTACAGATTGTTTTTGATGGGATATCTTATGTCCTGTTTATTACATGATGTTGGTCTGCCTAACGATTAAATAAATAAACAACAAAAATAATTTCTAAACAAATATACCATCACGCCTGTATTCCCAGTAAGGTTAGGCATAGGAGTATTAATGGACATCCATAGTTCGCCAGTATGTATAGGTTTTATATAATAGGGGGCGAGCCTATTGCCATTACTATTGACCGGGTACAAATCTAGTAGCTCAGAGCTTTAATCTGTGCCTGGTTAATGGCGATAGACTAGTCCCCTGTTAAATGGGACCTAAACATACCCGCGATATTTTAGTGTACGTACAATGATACAATAGAGCTTGGTATACAGGTAGCGAACGAAATCTGCATCTTTACACCGATTGTGATTTAAGAGCCATTTCACAAAATCTTTACGCTCGAGTTTAGGTAAAAGATGGCAGCATTGTATATGTGTGCGTAGCTACCCCCACATACACAATGCAAGCAGTGTCATAGCGCGAGTGTCAAGACGGACTTTACAAGCGACTAAAATGTTAGATATTCGCGCGAAAATGTAAAATGGCTCTTAAATACTTACCCGTAAGAGGGTTTGATGTGTAGCAGCTTACAATACCTGCGTTTTGACATATATTGCATGATACATTATTACAAAATCTTTAAAAAAATACAGATGTTTAATTAGCTGCCTGTATACTTAACTCTTTTGTCAACCATACATCTCTGCTTAATCGTTCAAGGAGAACAGGCGTCATGTTATGTGAAAATATTTGTGTTAATTTATATGTTACACTCAAAGGTAGAAAATGCTCATTGAAAGAAAAACAGCTCACAACGCATTGTGGTCAATTATATTAGGAAGTAGCAGCTTAATGGTCAGTTGTTAGCTTTGTTTTAATTTGAACTAGCATCAAATTTTTGTTTTTATAAAAAAAAAAAACTTAACCTGGCCTAAGTAGGATTTTTTTTTTATGTAGGTATTCAGTTTTATAATTCCTTGCATTTTGAAGCACAACTCATATAATTGACCACAACGCGTTGTGAGCTGTTTTCGGTCTTTGAGCGTAACATAATATCAAAGAGTTTCTAATTAGGAATGTAATTAAATTTAAAAAAATGACAGTAAGTAGGTAGGTACCTGTTTGCACCCACTTTCGAAGTCCAAATTCAATGCAGATGCATAACTGACTCTATTAATACAATTTTATTCACATAATAAATTATTGTTCAACAAATACATCTAAACTACACAAGTATTGTTTATCATAAGATAGTTAAAAGCTAACTGACGCTACAAGCTGATTGATAACGTGAAATCAATAATGTTAGTTGCCTAGCAACCGTGTAAACAACTTTGATACGATAAAACATTGCGGTTCCTTTTTTTTATATCTTTATTAATCAATACATACATTTACGCCTTTCCTCCTTAAAGATCGCCAATCTCTATAGGTACTTCTATTCTTTCACGTTTATAGGTTGAGCAATATTTATGGGATGTTCTATCAAACACTGCCGTACCATCCTTTACTGGAACCATTTCGTCGCATTTTCAGGCCCCTATTTGAGAACCTCTGGATAAGACCAGAAAACAGAAATTTTCGTCATCCAGTAAGCTATAATCACATACTTAAAATCCAAAATTTCAAGTCTGTAGGTCATTTAGTTAAGTTAAGCGAAAGCAAAATTTCGCATTTATGACACTCGCTCACTCACTCATTCACTCACTCACTCACTCACTCACTCACTCATGATCATCAAAATAGAACTAGTACTTCCCATAAACTCAGAGAGCTGAAATTTGGTACAGAGTTAGGTTAGGAAACTAGGATAATCGAAGATCTGGAGTACCTGGTGACCCTGATTAGAAAACACAAGAGCCCAACCAAACTATTAGAGATATCGACATATAATAAGCCCACGTTTCTACAAAAAGAAGTGAAATCCCATCAAAAACATTCTGTAAAAAACTAGCCAAGTCTCGATGGAGCTGCTTGTTTATCTCTAAAAAGTAATAAAATCTAGCTAGACAAAGTCGTGCCGTTGACTTGTCGAGTCAACGGCCAAGTCACACAACATAGTTAATGTTGTGATGAAATTGTCAGTAGCAGCTCGGAGTTTTGATTTGTGCCCGGTTAATGGCAATAGGCTCGCACCCTATCACATGAGATCTTTTTCTATAGTCAGGGATACATGGCCATGGGATCGGTAGAAGTCGCCACGACCATGACAGGCTCTGGTAATGGCTATGGACCAACCATACTGGAGTACTGTGGATGTACATTATAATACACCTTTGCCATACCCTTCGGAGAATGAAGGCGTAATGATATATTATGAAAATCCCTCTTGGGGTTGCATATGGAATCCCTCTTGGGGTTGCATATGGAACTAAAGTCAGCAGTTTTGTGTCTAACATTATAGTTAATAGAGTACAGTTGACATTTAATTAATTACGTACACTTAACAAAGAAGGAAATCTACAATTATATAGTTGTCAATCAACTACATATTCATATATTATAACTAGGACAATGATGTCCTAGTGTACCTATGAAGGTACACTATGGTTGTAATCATTTTTGCTAAGTAATTGCTCCACTAATGACTGTCGAGTATAAATTGTGTCAATAAGTACTAATTACTGTATGTTGCATTTGATTGCATTTTATCGCTTTATGTTATCGGTGTTATCTTTGCAGGATCACTATGTTTTGTATATCATCATTTTATAATATTATTACAGAAATAAAAAAATAACGTTTTATCATAGTGAAAGTGAGTTTCCTAGAGTAAGAAATAAAAAAACGCCACTTGCTACGATTTTTGCATACTTCTTTTGCTTCGTCCACATTCATACATGTTATCATACACACACGCCGGTTGCGAGTACTACGCACCTAAACTATAACCCAATAACACTGCTTAGTCTGGATATTGAACCCAAGATCCCTAGCGTAGTACATAAATACAACGCGTTAATAAACAAATAACTTCAAAATAGGACAGACTATACACATACGCATTACAAAAACATCTCCAAGCATAGCCTATAAAGCCGTTCTCAAACAAAGAAAGCCTCTTAAAAACGGCAATCATAAAAAATCACTTAACTCGTAACTCAAATGGTCACCATCAGACACAATAAGTTTGCTAAAACGAGCGTTACACAGTATCTTGCCACAAACAACAAGTCGGACATAAGCACTGCAATAAAAATTATATACGTGGCCATTTAGAGATGAGACTGTGCATCTCTGGCGGGAGGCCAATACAATTATAGCGTCAGTAAGTGGACTAGGTTAAATATACCTTGTAGATTACCCTGAAGGATGGGGATAGAAGATCATCCTGCATCCTGTTTCATCTGCTAACCATTTTTATCATCAGAAATAATACCTGAGAGTCTATTAGATTGCCCCGTGGCCAACGTTGACTGCCCGTTTGTCGTAGCGGGTAAAATGATCACCTTACAACTATCATTGTGCCGGGTATCGTTCCTCTGTTCGATTTTGTTTTGATTCTCATCCAAAGCAAATTTTAGTGTAATCCACAGATATTTGGACACCCATTTGTATGTCTGCTAATTATATAATTGTAAAGTCCCTCTTGGACAGACCTGCTATATTTAAAAAAAAGGTCATTTAAAGACAATTACTTATGTTTTTTTTTACAACATTAGAATTCGATTTCGGTCAGTGTCTTTATCTCTAACTAACATACTATTATGTATAGGTGCTAATTCTGTTATTTTAACTAGAAAAAGTAGCCACATTACGTTTTTTTAGCTGCTTGTTCGATAGGACAGGTTTTGTTAGCTTGTGTGAGATTTACATGTGTGCTAATAGTCTTGCTTGAAATACTTATTTTATGTAATTCTATGAAAGAAAATATTTGCTGTTTGTAATACCAGCGGCCACTTAGACAAAAAAAACCGGCCAAGTGCGAGTCGGACTCGCTCACATAGGGTTCCGTACAAACCTGTAGGTATACTTTTGATTGCGTTGACATAGAAGTTTGATTTTGTTACAGCTTAAAGGTATTATAGACCTGAGTATTTGATATGAATTTCAATTTAATACCTTTACGCGTTCATGAGGAAAGGGGTAGTAACTGTAAAATTATTAAAAATATTTTTATTATATGATGTAACTAAAAATTTACGGTTTTCGCAATTTTTCCTTTATCTGTGCTATAAGACGTTGCTTCGTACCAAATTTCAAGATTCTGAGTTCACGGGAAGTACCCTGTAGGTTTTAAAGTCAAAGTCACCATTAAAATAGCACTTTTGAAAAGTCAAAACTAGTTGCACGTTTTGATTCCCTTACGAGTTTAAAAAATTTGCGCTTAGAAGTTTGATTTTTTCACAGATCTAAGGGACAGACCTGAGTATTAAATATAAATTTTAGCTTGATACCTCCACGCGTTCCTGAGAAAAAAGGTCTTGACAGACGGACGGACAACAAAGTGATCCCCATCTATCTGTTTTTTCTTTTTGAGGTACGGAACCCTAAAAAAACCATCTTAGTGATATCAAAAAATAAGAGCTTTCCATACAAAAAAAAAATGTAAGAGTATACAAGAGACATTGTCGTTTCTCGCTCACTGAGCTTCTGGTTAAACTAGCAGACGCGTTACTATTCACCAAACATACTTACCGATCCGATATGCGCTCAGTTTCCTCCTGATTTTCATAATGCCACCCGCTCTGCCCTATCCAAAGCGATAAATACGGACCCACAGTAAGATTATATTGGCCTCAAGCCAATTTTAATTTCGCATAGAGTGTTGCACGTATATTTGCACGAGATATTGCCATGTTCACTAGTAAATATTCACGTTTGAGTTCAATTTTGCTCTTTACATCCAAGATTATGCAGAAAAATTGTGAATGTAAAGAAATTGGGGACGAGTGTGTAGGCGAAACTGTTTTTTTATTTGGCCGGGTTACCAAGATCGGGAATATAAATTGTGAGTGCATTTAGAATAGGAACGTTGGCTTTTGCTAGTTTCGGAATGAAAAGAACTCTTCCAGTATCTATGTTGATGTGGAATGGAGTGGAAATGATGCAAGGAATAACTGCTTTATTCTGTTGATGTACTGTGAGAATGTTTGGTTTAGCTTCAATTATTTTGCGTATTTTAATTGAAATCACCGCTTGTACTACGCATGCCGTGTTCATCTAGGTTGGTGGGTAACACCGTATTGCTCAATATTCCGTCACTAAGTTGCAACATTATCCTACTACAAGTTTGTGAGGATGATAGAATCCATCCATCGTCCTCAGGGATGAATATTTTACTCTTTCACGCTAAAACTATTGAACGGATTTTGATGAAACTTTACAATATTATTATTTAGACATCAGAATAACATATAGGCTATAATTTATAATGATTTTAAGTTAATTAGCCAAATTACAACGATAATATTAAAAGTAACTTTTCCACGCGGAAGAAGTCGCGGGTAGAAGCTAGTTATAGATAAAGCCTCAATAGCCTAGAGGCTCTGGATTCTATTTCCAAGTCGAGCAAAACGTAATTGGGTTGTAAATGAAATTCTCAGTAGCAGCTCGTAGTTAGGAATTGTGTGCGGTTAATGGCAATAGGCTCACCCCCTATTACATGGGATCTAAACATTCCGGTGAACTGTGGGTATTATCACACCTCTGCTTAACCTTTCGGGGAATACGGGTGTGATGGTAGGTATATGTAGGTTACAATCTTCTTTCTCCGAGCCTTTTCCCAACCATTTTGGGGTCGGTTTCCAGTCTAACCAGATGCGGCTGAATATCAGTATTATACACGAAGCGACTGCAATCAGACCTCCGCAACCCAATTTTTGGGTAATACCGATACCCTGAGGATAGATTGGTTGTTAGGCTTCTTGGGCTTCTGAGTACTACTAATGATTGTCATAGGTTCTTATGACGACCGGGAGTGACGGCTTTACGTACTCTCCAAGGCACAGAGGGGTCTTGATGTGTTAAGAATGGTCACCCATCCACAAACTGACCGCGACTAGCGCAGCTTAGCCTTGCAGATAGGTTGATCAGCTTAGTTATATTGCTAAGCTAAGCTAATTACAATGTAGGAAGATTATAACAAGACAAAATTTATGTTACAAAAAGTTGCCTTGAGTAAAAATTGTTAACATAATTTAAAAAAATAATTAACGCCATTATTTTAAATTGTTTCGTTAACTAAGAGCATGTTTAGTATTTTGCTGGATACGTTTCCGTGAGAAGAACTTATATTTTATTGTATTTCTAAGACATGGTATGAGTTCTGTTTTCAATTTTAAATACTTCTTAAGGGGGCCACAGGCGGCGAAGATACTAATAAATATATTTTATGTTAAGATGCCTGGATATAAAATATTATAGTATCTTAAGGTATCACACACGGCTAAGTTACTATAATAATAATATATCCGCTCGAATCATTCTCTCATTAGTAGCATGTTAAGATATATTTCGCATCTTAACTTAAATTTTTGTATTGCTCGGTATCTAAACATAAAAATGTCCATATCGCTCCAGTATCTTAGCCGTTTGTGATAGTTCATACAAAATGTATAGTAAGCGATATTTTATCTTAACATTATAGTATCTTTGCCGTGTGTGACGCCCTTTATTGATAACTGCCTCAAAATCTACTGCTACGCTAGAAGTCTTTCATTTGGTCAAGCAAAGTGTAATTGGGGTTTTCAATGAAATTCTCAGTAGCAGCTCAGAGTTTAGTTAATGGCAATAGGCTCGCCCCCTTATAAGAGACCTAAACACCCCGATGTGTGTGCGAAGCTGCGTTTTTGTGCGTTGAATACACCAGACACTATGACCAACTAAGCCACCGCGAATCAAATATAAGGAACAGGCGAAATGCTGTAAAAACTTAATGTTTTTTATATCACTAAGGTGGCAAACAAGATGGTACCTGATGGTAAGCGTTTACCGTAGCCCATAGACGCTTGTAACACCACAGATATCACTTGCGCGTTGCCGACCCTGTAAAACGTAAGAGGAATAGTTGGGTTGGCATTATAAGGGTCAAAGTCTCCCCACTGCTAACACAAAGTTTCCACGTGGAGCACTGGCAACCTTGCTCACCGTAAGGCACACAACCCAGCTCAAGACAGTGTTATTTTACTTCGATTTTCTGCAAGGTGGAAGTACTTCCCTGGTCGGGCAGCTCCAATTTGAGTGGAATTACTCCCATGCCCTACCTCTCTTTGCTATTTCGCAATAGAAGATATAAATATTAACTTACAAATTATATGTTCAATAAATTCCACGTGAACAACAAAACCATAAATCTTCACTTGCTATATTTACAACTAGTATTCCATCTAGATCCAATCTTTGTTGCCGACAAAATTATTATTAGGAATCTTAGAACGTACACGTTGAGAAGTGGGTCAAACTCATATAGCTCATTTCATTGAATATACACGTCTTTGTTCTAATGTCATAGTTACTGTAAACAGTAAGACAATTTGCAAAAAAGCCAATCTTGTGTGCGTTTTATTTTTTCATCTATACTGAGCACGGGTCTCCTCTGAAAATGATAGGGGTTGGACTATATTCTAATATGTTCGCCTCGTGCTGGCAGATCTAATCACAAACCGTCGAGAAAATTTCTTAGGGATGCTGGGTTGCTCTGCTTTCCCTTCGCCGTTTATGAGAGGAAAAGTCAGAGAGATTCTAGCTGAAGACCTTTAAGTCAAAGACAGAATAGTTTATTCAAGATAGGCTACTAGGTAGTACTTTTTGAACGTCCATTTTTACATTAAGACAGCCCCCAAAACGCATGCCCTTCACTGCCTCATAGTGTTTTAGCTGGGAAAAAGAAGCGGCGCAACAAACTCCCCAGCAACACTGACTTGGCAGTCATACCACTGGCTAGGCTATCACTGCTGTTTCTTAATGGTGATGGTACAGACGCCAGCAGGTCAACCTATCCAAAACTGTCAAATTTTCCCAATTGAATATGAACCTTACTGTTTTGTATTAAAGTTGAAAATCAATCAAAGAAATTTCACATATTGTAGTAGCTTGATGTGCTGGCGTCTGTACATATGTATGTTATTTCATGTTTAAATAGTGCCTAAAGTGTAATAGTTAACCATACTCATACATATTTCAAGCACTTCTAGCAAGACTATAAGCTGGTATAAATTAAGAAATGTTGGGCAAGGTGAGGAGTGAGATTTGATTTTAAAATAGTAACTGAAAATTCATGAAAATTTATCTTACCAGTGACTGAGTGCTTTTATAGAATCGAGTCACTGTCTGCCTCCGAAGCCGTAATTCAAAGACTACGTTCAAACGTCATAAAACTCAATCAATACAACCATTAATACATTTGTCGAGTTGGCAATTTATTTTATTACTGCGGATTCAATCTATTCTCATCTTTAATGCAAGGTATATAAGTTAAAAATGGTTCGGCAAGTGAAACTAATAAGATTGATTGTTCTTGTGTAAGTTTAATCAAAATTACCTACGCAAAATAGACCGCTTGATTCGATTTCCTTGTAGAAAAGGGAATAAAAGATATAGGTATAATAAAATTCGACTTAACGTTACCCAGAAATTCTCCAAATATTTTCATTTACAGAATAAGAAGTCAAATATGAATTTTTGTTTGTAAATTTCAGGTGACTGCCTCATTAGTGGTCCTACGTGCGACTGCTACGGTCCTGGGTTCGATCCCCAGGTCGAGCAAAGTGTTATTGGGTTTTTCTATGAAATTCTCAGTAGCAGCTTGGAGTCTGGATTTGTGCCCGGTTAATGGCAATAGGCTCGCCGCCTATTACATGGGACCTAAAACATACAGGTGAAATGTGGGTGTACATTAGTTCACCTCTGCCTAACCCTTCGGGAATACAGGCGTGATGGTATGTAAGTATATGTATGAATTTCAGGTTTTATGAGGTATCCCTGAACTTATTATTATTGGCATAAGTAGTCAGCACAGAATTTTATTTCTGTAGTGATCAAATTCTGCGACAACTGTTGAAAAAAGAAACATTATTTTGTTAATACACACAGAGAGACGAGCATATACCACTAAGGTGGCAAACAAGTATACGGCCCACCTGATGGTAAGCGGTTACCGTAGCCTATAGACGCTTGCAACACCAGAGGTATCACTTGCGCGTTGCCGACCCTGTAAAAATCTTTTCACACCCTTCTTGATCAGAGGTGTTTCGGAATCCAGCTAAAGACTTATAATGTGGAAGAAAAATTCGACACAGGCCTCCGTAGCTTAGTTGGCTAAAGCATTCGGTGTACTTAACCCGAGTCACGCCGGTTCGAATCCTGTGTGAGATCAAATTATCTATAATTACAGTTTGATTGTGCATGATTAAATTCTTACTGTTATAGTCTCAAATGTTTTTTTTTTGTTTTATAGGAAACCTAAAAAAGGTCACCGATGTACGGACAGCGATACAATATTCTCTTAATAGACCACCCCAAACATTTGCAACAACATTTTTTTTAAAGTAAATTTTTTTTTTTATATTTTTTTTAAGTGTTTTCGTTTCGTCGTTTTTGTAAATTAAAGATCGTGATATACTTTCAGGTATAATCGTAAAATAAACAAAGGTTACAATGTTCGATATAAAATTATAAAGACGTTGTTCGTGTCGTGGTTGTAAGGCAAAGAGAAAGAGACCGAGCACCTTTTTCTTGCCACAGATAATATAGATAGCTAATACATGATTTTATACAAATCAATAATAATTTAAAGTTCGTGGCGTCATCTGTCTGCAGAACGCGCGCAACACCGCTAAACAACCGCGCGCCCCTGCAAACAGATGGCGCTGAACAGTGCGGAACATCCTCATGGATCGTCTGCCACCTGTAGGGGTTATATCGGATTACTAAAGACTAAAAACCCCCACTTACTTTATATGTCTCGGCCATGGGATTGATTCTCCACTGCCGTAAGAGGTCCTAAGATCCCCTGCGCAATGCAAACTCCTGCCTATATAACTCATCGAGGTGACAGGCGTGATCGTCCAAAATAATTTAAACCCAGATCCAGCCGTCCCTAGCTGCCCCCCCAGCAACGCCCTAAGCCGAGGTCCGAGTCCCGCAGGGGACGCCCTTAGCTGTGTTGCTTAGTTTATAAGTTGCCTCTGGCTGGAGGCATTCGGTGCCTCGCCACCTAGTCCGGTTCAGTTTTTAAAGCTCCCTTGAGCTAAAAACTATGGCCGAACTAAAAAAAAAGGCGTGACCGTTTAATTATGCTATTAATTTGTTCATTTCAGTTAGGCGAAGCATCGCTTTAAATATCAATGGCATTTGCACTCATTAATAATTCTCTATCAAACTATGTTTAACATTTCACGAGCCGTAAACGTCATTTCATGTTCGCACAGTACCAATAAACCAAATCATAATCCCAATTAAACTTCGGCCCAACAGCCCTTCATAACTTCATACAATATCACCGCAGCTGGTCCTATTTACACTAAAGCAGTAGCATAAACTGTGTATTTACGACATTACCTCTCACACCTCAACGTTAGAGCAAAATATCGGGCACGGCTTCACAGTGCGGAGTGCAGCCCATACATCCTCGTTTGTAGTCTAAAGGATACCTGTAATTTCTCACTACAAGACCTATTAGCTTGTGCACTGGGGCCGGAAAACGCTACTTTGATGTAGGTATGAAGAAAAGAGCATCAAAACTATAAGTAATTTTAGTCATCTTTACCTAATAACAGTTTTTTAAAAGAAGAGATAGATTTTTTTGTTAATTTTTTTTTTTATTTCACTAAGGTGGCAAACAAGCATACGGCCCACCTGATGGTAAGCGGTTACCGTAGCTTATAGACGCTTGCAACACCAGAGGTATCACTTGCGCGTTGCCGACCCTGTAAAAATCTTTTCACACCCTTCTTGAAGAACCCCAAGCTTTAGTCTCTGAGGAAAACCTGGACGGGGAGCTGATTCCACAACCTAAGCGTGCGTGGAAGTTAATGCCTCTGGAATCGCACGGTATAAGACCAAAGTGGTTCAAGGGTATGTGGATGAACTCCACGCCGATGGCGATAGGTCCGATGGTAGAAAGTAGCCGTTGGCATCATCTCAAACAATTCCTCAGAACACCGCCACACATGAATTATATTTGTTTCAGTGTCTAAATATATTTTTTCAGGTAGGTATCGAACTGCAGTTTTTCCAAAAATTTTTTTGACAAAATGTCATCATCCAAACAAATTTTAGCAACTTTGCTAAGCCGGGGTAGTCCTACTATTAAATGTGAAAGTTTGTGAGGATGTTTGTGACTCTTTCGCGCTAAAACGACTGATTGGATTTTGATGAAACTTTACAGTATTATTATTTATACATCAGAATAACATATCCTAGGCTCTAATTTATAACGATTTTGATTATAACGATAATCAAAAGTAACTTTTCCACGCGGACGAAATTCAGATTCATTTATTTGTATAAATATTACCTATGGTTACCCATTGATGTGAAAATACAAAATAATTACAGTAGTTGCGGGCAGAAGCTAGTAATATATAATATACCTAAGTGTGACATATAGGGCTTTAGGAACAAAAATAACCATAGCTACTTTGAGTATATCAGTCCCAACGGCATACATGTCTCAGTTATCATGTAGCTAAATCATAATAAAATGATATCTATTTGCGCTCGAATTGATATTATGATTTTTATATCTATAAAACTTAACTCTGAATCTAAATAGATTATTCCACTTCACTTCCGATTATCCTAAAACCTTTGAAGTGAGTTAAAAATTACTGAAACGTATAGCGTATTAAACCAAATCTTTGTAAAAGTGAAATTACCTGTTTTATTAACATGGATTTTCCAGTGTTGTGATTTTTTGCGAAGGAATAAACGTCAGAACAAACGCTGCGTTCATTCCACGCCAGTGCATACTACCTTTATTTCTTATACTTAGTTTTCATTGTACATATAGCTCTTTATAAGGTATATTCACACTAGTATGGTAGTAGATATATAGTATGATAGTATATCCTGAATGAATAACTTCGACTTTGTTCTAGAAAGTAGTTGACAAATTGATTTCTGACATTAACGCGAATTATTATACATTGAAATATAACTAGTTTTTACAGATTTTATCGCGTATATTGATATTTTAATCCCGACGTTTCAGACACTTTACATCGTCCATGGTCACGGATTGACTCAAAGGGTCCGAAACGTCGGGATTAATAATATCAATGTAACGCGATAAAATCCGTAAAAGTAGTTTTATTTCAAGTAGTTGACAAAGTTTATTTTAACCATTAAAATATGGAATAAATTGGGCTCGCTGATCATTCTATAGACGCGTGACTAAACTGTAGGCTGGTGCAAGAGCTATGCGGTCGACTTCTATGTCAGAATATAGGCTGTTCGATTCCCGTAAGAAAAATATTTGGTATAACCTACAGGAAGTTCTTCCGCGTCTAGGTATTTGTGTATAATTATGTTGTGTATGTGTGTGTGTTCGTGTTGTGTTTGTAAATCAGGAGATCCTGCTGTGGGGCAATTGTAATAGAAACATCATTTTCCATATGTCACTACTAGGCACGGATCTCTGGCTGCTGGAGCTTTGGCTATTTCGGGTTGGCAGACATCACACGCAGTCCCTTCGAGTAATAATTAATAATACCCACATAATGTAGAAAATTTAGAAGATTAGCCTTTTGCCAATCAATATTTGCGATTTGACGATCCATGTGAGGCTATAACATGAAGCTCCACATAAAAAAAAAACACAAATAAATACTTAATAATATTTCTTGAAAATCTCATCGACGCTATGAGACCAAGGCTTTATTGTCGGCGTTATGAAGTACGCCTTAACCGCATGCCTCTCATGAAATATGCGTTGGAAATACGCGGCCTTCACAAATAGGTACAACTGAATATATAATGTGCAAGGTTTACTAGGTTTACTAGTAAATATACAGCGATAAAATGTACAGTTTATGAGTTGACAGCTACTGGATTAAGAAGTTATTATTATGTAGCTAGGAGTTTGTAATCTTTTACCATCATGAATTAAAATTTAAAATTCAAACACCAACTGGCCGTATTTCGAATGTCAGTTTCGAAATTTAAATTAATATTATTAATTCCAAGTTTGACAACTGAAAAGTCATACCTACCAATTAACTTTCATTGAAGCTTATATTGCATACTTTGATTATATACTTGTCTAGATGCCACATTGACACGTACAGAACGGCCCAAATAAAGTCTACTAAAATTGGTAGACTCTCTTCTCACTTACGTCAGTGTCATTTGGATTACTTTAGGCTGTCGAGTTCTCGAAAAATAATTAATTATGTCAGTATGTGCTGTCAAATTGTGTCGCAATTATGTGGGAAAACCGTATAATTACACTAAGATCACATTACATCGGTAAGTTTTGTTATTAACCTCTATTATTTTATGAAAACATGATTTTTCAATTCGTTAATTTGTCGGTTCGACAGATTAGCCGGTGTTGTCAATTTATTACAAGGGAGATTTGGCGAAACTATGGGAGGTAAAATGCAAATATCAGTCATCATCTTTCGATCCGGAGAAAATTTTATTATTTTAATAATTACCTACATAGGTAATTTATTTGATCAGTAAATGATAACTTGCCTTCACAAAATAAATGAAGTCATTCAGTAAATAGTATTTTTGTTAGTTCTTTCTAATATTTTGGGTTTCAGATTTCTTAAGACTGGAGAGACAATATACGCGAAATGAAATTAAAAAAAAAAACTATTCCGAAAACAAATACAAAGAGATGGAGTTTGATCTATAAATTGCTGTATATATTTTTTTATTGTATTTTTTGGTTTTATTAAAGTAAATGAAACACTAATCTACAAAATAATTACTTTATTCAGCCTATTTCGTTTAACTGTCATCCCATTAAATAATGGTGAAAAGGTAAGTTAATAATTTGGAGCAGGCATCCCTAAACACGCACACCTTGACAGTTTGACTACAATAAGTACACAAGCGGTACTCACACATATCACGCAATTTGGGGACAGTTTTCGCGTGTCGTTTGTTTGCATTGCTCCATCTAGACAAGTATACACGATGATTTTGTAGTCGTTTTGGAACCGAAAATTTTAGACTCTATATCAGTAATAGAACCTATTAAAATATAATTTAAATTAAATAAAAATATATTATTTTATTGATTATTAAAAGTAATATCATATTCGAACAAAAAATGAGAACTCATGATAATTCCACTCAATGTTACGTACTACGATCACTACGATCGATGTCATTCAATGTTACACACACAACACTAAGCGGTAAAACATGCCTAGACACGTTATCCGCCCATTGGATGCGGCGCGGCGCCCGCTGCCTACAATCCACGCACACAGCTGTAATGTATTATGTACCTACCCCTAGTAACAGGCTGCGCGGCGCCGGCGCGGCGAGCGCTCTCGCGTCGTCGCGTCGCCCGCGCCGCTCCCAGTTTACCACCCCGCACGGCCCCCAGCCCACCCGCCAGTTCTGTTGCAACTCGCGCGCGATAAAGGTTGCATTTTTTACGTTTTACGTAGCCACGCGAAAATGAGTCTTCAGTATGAATATTCGAACGCGGAGTAGGTACTTGACAATGGTTCAGCTGTACACTGTTACTAGTTACAATTTGGAAGGCCAAAGCTGAGGCCAAGCGGTTGTATTCCCGGCCAGAACATTTAAAGGCGCTGCGGCTACGAGGGATTGAAAGTCCTCAAGTACCTTCAACCCCTACCAACTTGGCTGCAATCCAGCGCCTTCTCAATCATGGACAATTCCGTGTGCCGGCTCACGCGCAAAGTCGAGGGCGCCTAAATGACTCGCAGGAGAACGAAGACGCTATTCTGGAGTAGGTACTTCGAGCGGGCTCCGCGGCGAAGCACGAGAATGGCGGCACAAGAATTTAATGTTAGCTAATGCTTTGTATGGAAAACATTAAATAATAATGGCTTAACATCCCTATAAGTTCCGTCGAGCTCACGTCATCAACAACAATGATGCACCGGCAAGAACTGCCCTATGTCAGCTGCCCGGCTCGTTATGCAAGTGTTGTGCGTGCTTACCCAAACAATCAGTTCCGTGATCGATGGATAGGCCACGTCGCGCGGCGGTCCCGTGGCTTGCCCACCACGGAGCCCAGACTTAACGCCCCTGGATTTTTCTTGTGGTCGGAAATAAAAAGACTCCTTTATACCCGTGAACATGAAAGTCTTAACGAGTTACGCAGTGCGATAGTGGACGCCTTTGAGGAAGTGAAAAGTGATAGGCTAAAAGACAATAGCATAAAACGGGCACGTTTGTGTATTGAACGCGGCAGACTCCATTTCGTGTACTTGCTTCGGTACATGGAAGTGTAAACAATTTATAAATATACTTTTGATAGGTAAGTACTTAGCTATGTACATAAGTTAATTATTTTGTAAATAGCTCAAATTCCAAAAATCCAAACGCCTGAAGTACCTACTCAGTTCATTGTCTCTCTGTTTCTAATTATTGATACCTACAGTAAAATAAAGATAAGTTCAATTCAAATAAAGTATTTCTGCCGGTCCTAAGCCCGTGTAAAGTATGAACGAGAAATTGGAGTAGGTACAATTTACGTAGTTGGCGTGAAAATGTTGATGCGCAGCGGCTGTGCGAGCGACTGCTGCGCCTGTCGCGGGTTCGATCCTCGCTCGGAACAAATTTGTATGATCTGTGGGTGAATGTTCTGGGCTTGCGTGTTTGTGTATGTGAAAATTTATGTTTGTAAATGCACCCATGACACAGGAGAAAATCCTAGTGTTGGGCAACGTTTTTTTTCTTAAATAAGAACTACGATAAAACCTACCTACACACAGTCTTATTCTAATTTTTTTAGTAAGAATGTAGGTATTACGTTCGTGTCCCGTATCAGCTGATTCGCTGGGCGCCATACTTGTCCTATTTGAACTGTGATCCTAGGTACCTACCTAACATCAAATTACGTCGCTATCTGCATCGTAATGCAATTTATTTTAATAATAAAATGTACTTGTCCAGCTACTAGCTATTAAATCACGCGTAGTAGGTACTCAGACGGATCATCCGACCGTCCGTCGCTCCCGTTGCTGTAGGTAGGTGATCAGCTGATGAGCTGACTCGTACCGCGCCGCGCCGCCGCGCCCGCGCCGCCCGCCGCGCATCATTGATAAATGGCAAGCTTGAGACTGAGGCGGTTTAAGAATGAAATATTCGTGCACTACTACGAACAAACTCGAACAAGTGAAATTTTTTTTTGAAATGCCAACTTTTTTATTATTAGCTGTACAGTCAACTTAATATTTTTTATTTGTACTACTAATTATCCTAAGTTACCACGTTGCGGTTCCAAAACGACTATAATTTCACGCTGTATAATCAAAGATTGCATAACTTAAAAATCATTATTTTTGAAGATTGTCAGCGTAAAATATTGGATGTTACAGCTAATCAAGTAACTACTACTAATGCAATGGTATTTTTAAAGTCAAAATCAAACTAGGGTTATTCTGACCCGCATTCTGCATTTGTGTTAACTTGCCACTGAATAAGAATTTAGTCAAACGTTTTTATCTCAATATTAAAGAGATTTTACCAACTAAAGGTGCTGGAATGCTGCCAAAGTCACCACATTTAGCAGTAGATTGGCGAGTCCAGTGGGCCTTATTAGAACACTGACATTGTTGTTGAGATTGAAATTGTATTGAAGACGGTTTAAATTGTATTAATTAATTTTGTATTTTGTTTATAAACGAATTATTTGTTTATAAAGGTGATGAATTCATCTTTATCAGATAAAAAAAATGATAGTATTATATTGATTTCTGACATTTACGCGAATATTATAATACATTGAAATAAAATTACTTTTTACGGGTAGACTACCCGTAACCATGGACGCTGTGAAGGGTCCGAAACGTCGGGATTAATAATATCAATATAACGCGATAAAATCCGCAAAAAGTAGTTTTATTTCAATGTTAGTATTAGTTTGATAATATTTTAAATAATTATCTATTCTGAAAATTTATTATTTTAATCGATATTTTTTGATTCATTTATAAACGTAGTAATGAGTCTGTCTATCAGGTCATCACGTGTTCAAACCTAAACCAAATGAATTAATTTTCATGACTTTAAGTATATCGATAGATTAAGACCCTGGAAAAGGACACAGGCAACCTTTTGTCACCAAGTACTTCGGGATGCGGGTGGAAACAAGTTGACTTATGTGTCTTTAAAAGATCCATTTATCTACAAAAATAAATTTCATTCATAATATAAATATCATCACTAATATGGTCGAGCTAAAAGCCCTTTAGACATTTACCCTGCATTATGAAACTCACATTCTTCACCAAGATTCCCCGAGTTTATTTAGGCGCTTCTTCTCAGAGGTCGTCAGGAAGTGCAGGCGCTATCTATAGCACTGAAAATTCAAACATCAACTTCTAAAAGAGTTTTATTTTTTTATACCACTAAAGGTAAGCGGTTACCGTAGCCTATAGACGCTTGCAACACCAGGGGTGTCAATTGCGCCTTGCCGACCCTGTAAAACGAAAGAGGAATAGTTGGGTTGACAGTCTAAGAGTCAAAGTCAAAAGCCACAGCTAACACAACGTTTCCTCGCGGAACACTAGTAACCTTGCTCGCCGTTAGGAACACAGCACAGCTAAAAGCAGTGTTATTTCACTTCGATTTTCTGCAAGGTGGAGGTATTTCCCCGGTCAGGCAGCTCCAATTTGAGTGGAAATTGCTCCCAGTACCTCTCTTGAAATATAATAGAGTCTGAAAGTGTATTTAAAAAGATTACAGAAATATATATCATTTATAATTGAATGTTCATTTATAATTGACTAGGGAATGCAACAAACTCTCCCTCCAACTTTTTAAATAGTTAAGTAAAATGAGTTCTTAACAAAACGTTTTACAAGCACTCTCTTACCGAAAATTGTCTCGGAATTGAGAAAAGGCCGGCGAGCATATGTCGCGGGCTATTGGCATGCTTCCACTGGTTTTGCTACTTCGCTACCGTGGATGCACCACCTCCGCGCGTTCGACTATCTCCGAGAATTTTCGGCGGTTTGAAGTACACTGCTGGTTAATTTTATGGCTCCTTTTTTGTTGAAAATATTGGATGTCAATTTTAAAATATAATACTGTGATTTATTTCATATAAAAAAAAATACTTAATACCTAATAGGCGTTAAAAAAAACATAATAAAATTATAGACCTAGAGTTGTCAAAATATTTTCTATCGCTATCAAATTGAAGGGAATATATGGTGCCTGCTTAAAAATAAATACATACATACATATAACTATGTATGTATGTATTTATTTTTAAGCAGGCACCATATATATTCCCAATTATACTCAATGTCAATCGCGAACAAGTTAGATTTGATGAAGTCCTAAATGTGTCCTTTGTAACACTGAAACTGGACCCAATTATATTTAAGTTATTTAAGTACCAGAATTTCTATTAAGGTTTGAGATATCTTTATTTCTCATAAGAAATTACAGTAATTCACTTACACAAGAAAAATTCTTACTGGTAAACTGTCTATGGTACCTATGATGACGCAAAGTGTCACTTGCAAGTTGTGTTGAATAAATATAGAGTGACTTCTACATATATTACACTACTTAATACACTTATCAGAATCAACAATCAGACTTTTATATCACATGTTACTTGTTAATTTGAGGGAACTTTGACTACCAAATCGGGAAAGGTGGCGAAAAAACAAAAAGCACATCAGCCGGGACCAAAACTTACAAACTAAGCAACCGCAGTTAAGGGCGTCCCCCCTAACGGGACAAGGACCTTAGGTGTGGACGTTGTTGGGGACGTATGAACTTTACTATTCATTCATCATTACATTCATTTAATTCGTCATCGTAACTGAAATACACACTATTTTTACTTCTCAAGTTTTAAATCCCAAAAAGATTTACCTAAAAGGTCTATCTACATTATATCGTTGACTGGATTCACTCTTAATGGTGTAGATTTAATTATGAAAGCAATTGATTTTCACTGAATAGCACAAGTCGAAATCCAACGCCCATTTCATGTCAGATTTGATTGGAGATTAGCATAAGAAATTAATTGCCATGTGTGACCACACAGGCGCTCATTGTCTGATTCACGATTTCGAGACAATAAAATATATACTGTGGATAATGATCAAAATAGCATTTTCACTTTCGATTATGTGGCTTCTTTTATTTTATACTAAGATACTAATAATATTATAACTGCGAAATTTACTTAATCGGCTTGTCTGTTACCTTTTTACGCCTAAACTGCTGAAAAAGTGTCCTGCCTTAAAAGTTATTTAAGATGCGAGTGAAATTAACAATCGTTGACAGCATACTTTTTCATACTGTGCCTTCTATATAACCGAAAGCCAGAATATTAATATTTAACATCCTTACAATGTAATATTTTTCAAACAATCCTATATATCTGAAGACGGTTTATTATCGTTTTTGTACAAAATTATTTAATAAATTATAGAAATATTATTCACTTGTCCAGCAATGGACGTTGTACACTTCCCTATCTTCTTAAGTGGAGACTCGCTGCATATGTTAGTAAGGGTTAGGTCAAGCAGTAGCCAAATCGATTTGAAGTGCAAGCCTGGAGGCTAGATTCATGTAGCCATTGTGCCAATGCTGTTTAGCTTACCTAAGAATTGTTTGAGCTACTTTTAAAATAAACTAGGATCCTTTGTGGGTAGACAATTTGGTTTAGTCTGTGGCCTTTGTTCTTTTCAAATTGAAAATCTTCTATTATTTTCTGTTGAACAGGTTGTATTCGTTATTGTGTTGTTTTCCTAGGAAACGCAATTTAGTTTTTATTTTATATTCTATAAGTATTTCTGGAACTTACGCAAAATTTGTGGATTAGGATTCAACTTTCTCTATAAAAAAGACATTTCTAAAACACCTTAGGTAAGAGATTATTTTTGAAAAAAATAAAACGAATATACTGCATGAAAATATCGACATCTAACAAACATGCTTTTCATGTCCTATAATTTTAAACTATTTTTTTTTTTTTAATATATTTTTTTAGAAACTACATAAATATAAGCAAAAACAGCTTTCAGTCTAATGCGCTGATGATAACTTTATACCTACTCAGCGAATGCCGTCAGATCTCTATAATCCAATGTCTTAAGGATAAACTGTTAGTCAGGCTTTCAAACCCCTAACGATTGATATAAATGTATTTGTACGATAGACGGAACTAACAGTATCTCTCTCATCGAGGACCGCAGAGATTGTTGGACATCGGTTGGTAGGTATGTCGAACTCGTAGCGACTAAAAACCGTACTTGCCAATTGCCCTATATAGAAAGAAAGAAAGAAAGAAAGATTTTATTGCCATAAAAACAGCGACTAGTACTACATACAAAGAAGAGAAGAAATAACAAAATAACAAAATAAATGAAGGTACTGTACGTCGCCGTTGTTCATCACAATAAGGTCCCCACTCAGCATGATGCGGCAGCGCATTAAATCGCTGCAGCGCTGATTTTCAGTGGGGCCTAGATGACGTGTGACGTCACTCAGCGGTGGCATTAACAATTTTTTTTTTTATTGCTTATCAACTATTCAATTATACAATATTTGCTTAAAACAGTTTAATTCAAAATGGTAATTAAATATGATATGAACTGAATTATTTAGCCTTATTATTTAAGTTATTCCTTTTGGCTGTGGAGTATTTAATAAAAGTAATAAGTAAGTATTATTATAATTAATAAGTAAATAATTCTTATATCATGCCCATGGGTTTTGCACCATGACGGGCAATCCCTGAACTCCTTCAAGTTCTGCGACCTTGCCTCACATCCTTATAGAAGGTGAACGTGTGGCAAACACGAGCCCCGGGATGGATCGTGATAGATCCAAAATAAATAACATAGCATAACATACCATCATGCCTGTATTCCCCTTAGAGGTTAAGCTGAGATGTACTTATGTAATTTCTCATTTAATAATATTGCCATTAACTAGGAAAAAAACCAAACTACAAGCTGGTACTGAGAATTTTATAGAAAAAAATCCAGTAACACTGTGCGACGGGAATCGAACTACGACCTGTATATTGTAACAGTCGCGATTATGACCTTTAGGCTTATTAGCCTAAGATTCATGATCAGTACCTATAATTAGTGAGCCATGAGCCCTTTCTGTTCTCCATAGTGTTGCCATTAAAAAAATATACGATTTCCATTTTTAAAAGGTATCCCACAAAAACGGAAGCGAGTTGTTTATTCGCCTTGTTTGTATCTCCTACGAAACTGAGCGGCAATTATTAAAGCTCTTTGCTCGATAAATTCCGAATTAAAATAGTTACTGTTGTTTGTTTGTTTGTCATTTTTGTGGGATTGAATAAACTGGTAGGGGGAAATTGAAAGTTTTATGACTGTTTCGGCTGTGTGGCTTGTTATTAGTAACAAAAAGGAAATTTTCCTGATTGCGGAGGTAGGCAAATCAATGTATCGTCAAAAAAATTAAAAAAATCAAAAATAGGGACAAATTCATCAACTTTAAATAAGTAAATATACCATATATATACATAGGTACTTATAATAATATTTTGTTTATACCTACATAATAAGTTTATCAAGTACTATGCAACTACTGCGGCAGTAAAACCTAAAATTGATGAACAATTTGCGCAAAACCAAATAAAATTTGAAAATACGAACCCTTCAGCTACCACGGAAATCAAAATATTATATTTTTTTTATAAATCACAACACATTCCGTACAATATAAAAACACTTAGAATCGAAACGGTGAGGTTATTCAGATCCTTTTGAATCTAACCACAGCGGTTTCATATAATAGAGACGCGATGTAAAAAGTAATAATAGCCAGGAACATATTGCGAAGATGGTAACGTCGGGGAAGAAGTGATATTTTTATCATTCGCGCACATGGGTTCAAGAGGGTTAAGAGTTTTTTATTTGAAGATCTCTGAAGAGATCTACAGATGAAGCTACATGGCCATACATCGACGACGTCTGTGGTCTTGTAGTTCACGTGTCAGACTGCTGATCACGAGGTCGTGGGTTCGATTTCCACAGAACACAAATATTTATGTGATGAACATTTAAGTGTTTGTGTTTGACTGGGTGTTTCATAAGTATTATAAGTATGTGTCTACAAAAAAAGTATATTTAAAATATTATTTCCATTATCCAGTACCCATTATACAAGCGCTCTGCTTTATTTGGGACTAGATGGTGCTGTGTAAAATTGTCCAAGATTTTTTTATATATAAATTTCCTTAGAAACTTTCTTTTGAACTTAGAAGTCAATTTATATTGGAAATGTATGGCCCGTAGTGCAGTTGTGTGTCTGTGAAGTGTATTGTAAAGTAGGCATTAATTAAAAGTAAGCATTTTAGTCTCCCGATAGTATAAACTTGTATTTGCAAAAGCCGATAAGCGGTAAGCGGCCTATAGACGCTTGGTACACCGGGGGTATCTTGGCTTGAGCGTTGCCAATACTGTAAAACGAAAGAAGAATAGTTGTGTTGGCAGTATAAGGGTTAATATCCCTCCACTGCCAACACAACGTTTCCTCGTGGACCACTGGCAACCTTGCTCACTGTGAGGAAGACAACACAGCTTAAAGCAGTGTTATTTCACTTCGATTTTCTGCAAGGCGGACGTACTTCCCTACTCGGGCAGCTCCAATTTGAGTGGAAGGTCTCGAGTTCGAATCCCAGGGATTTTTCATTCAACCTCTGATTTTTCGAAATCATGTGCGTATTAATAATTAATTATCACTCGCCTCAACGGTGAAGGAAAACATCGTGACGAAACCTGCATGCCTTAGAGATTTTTCTCGACAGTGCGGTGTGTGAAGTCTGCCAACCCGCATTAGGCCACGTGGTGGACTATAGCTTAATCCCTCTCATCCTGAGAGAAGGAGACCTGTGCCCAGCAGTGTGACAGTATACGGGTTGATGATGATAGAATTCACGAACTTTGATAATATTTTATCTTTTTTTTTTTGTTATTTTATAAATAGTAGTTTTTATAAGATTACCTTGGTATATGAGATTTTAATACAGTCTCCAAATTACAAGCCAAGTTCTAAGCTAAGTCTATTCTTATAACAACATTCCGTGGTTACCAGGCTGGATGCCAAGCGGTGCAATTATGACCAGATAGCTTTATTACAACAGCTGTAAGCTAAAACTTTTTATAGTGTTTACATAATCTTGAAAAAGTGTGAGGCACCAACCAAAATAAGTACCTAAATCCGGAAGTAAAATTAAATATTAATTACCTACCTTCGTGCTGTCAGTGTCATATTCTAAAATGTTGATGTCAAAAAATAGACTTTGACTAAAGAGTCTATATTATCATTCAAACATAAAAAACCGTGACTCAAACACCGTTGCACCACTAAATTAAATATAAATAAATTATGATTACCTTTAAACACACGATTAATATAATATAGTGCACGATTATATTAATAGTAGGTTAATAGTGCTTTATAATAATGAATGGCGCCGAAATTTCCTAACCGACGTCTTCTGAGAAATAATAATATATTAGTTAAAAAAATAGCACAGAGGTTTTATTGCTATATGTATATTTCAACAAAGATTTCCGTATAATAGACCTTACAACAGAGAAGAAAATGGATCCTTTATATTTAAAACTGCACTCCATTTTGACTATGCTGCTCCTCAGCATAATATTGATGCATCGAGTGTCAAGCATGCAGCGTAATGATTGATACGGCCCGATTCACTAGAGCTCACTCCACAATAATTAATTATTATTTTCTTAAAGTCATCAGTGTCAAATGTTTTATTTCAGTTAGACCTTTAAACTTTTAGCACTTCAGTAGGTACTTTTAAAAAGGCAAAAGTTAGGCATTACACGATTCCAAAAATTGGAAATACCATAGCATAGACACTCTTCAAAAAAAAAAAAACAAGATTACCGTGGTGCTTGCTTTACAATTTTGTTCTAAATTATATATAGTTCATGAGAATAATGCCGATGTGTTCAATAATAATTAATCAAGTTACATAACAATTAAAGAGAAAAAGATTGCCATTGACATTAAAAGCTGACCAGCCCCGACAGACGGCACCCGTTCACAAACAGGACGTGTGTAAGAACGCTATAGTTTTTTGTACGCCAGTTTGAACATGAGGCGGGACTATTGTCAATATACTAGCATACATTGAAAGCTGTTAAACCATACAAAAACTCAATAAATAATAAATTGCCAATTTAAATTAGAACCGTAAATAACAATACCTGCCTTTATCAAGTACTTATAAAAATATTGAATAGCAAATAAGCTATCGCGTATAGAAAATTTAAGTCCATTTTGAAGGAAACGGATAAAGATGTTAACTGACCACCACCTGTCTCCTTCACTCCTAGAGTAAACTAGAACGTGTGAGCAAGACAGATATTCATTGTCGTGACATTGTGGTACAATATTCTTTCAGTTCAACGGTTTTCTGCGGTGAACACATTTTTCTAATACTACCGTCGCACTCCATTAGGTTAGGCGTTAATGCCAACCTTTTTCCATTGTGTTCCAAGACCGTAATGTACGCAAAGGTTTGGGTATTTTGTGACATTATAATACTATATTTCCATGTTTATAATACGGATAAAAATTTGTATAGTGTGGGCTTTTTCAGGTGTTGCTCCATATTTATTTAGGTTCGGACAAAAATAGAAAATCTAAAAGGTGTTTGATGTTTATATTTATAAACTTCAAATGGGTCAATTTATTTATTTTATTTTCTTACTTTATATTACACTATCTGTAGAGATATTTTTTAAGTTTAATAGTTGTTAACTATTAACTTAATGTTTAATAACTGGATCATAAATATATAAATAAAATAAATATTTTGGGTCATGTTTACGACGACTGAAAGACACCGCTTATAGAATGTGCATTGTCTGTCAACCGGGTGATTGTGGGAAATTGCTACGGGATGGAGAAAAAACTAGATCCACCGGTAAGGGTGCAAGTACCCAATTTCTTTTTTTATTTCCCAGTTTTAACACCGCGACTCGGAACAGCAGGCAGGCAAGCATACATTGTCTGTACAGTACTTGATCTTGCCACCTCTAGCCTAGAAACTGATAGCTTAGAATGCACCATTTAATTTAAGCTGTCGATTTCTCGCAATTTCTTTTGCAAACTTTTCTAGTAAAGTCTGGAAGTAACGATCAATCAATATTATTGATACGTGGTGTGGCTTCGCCTTTACGACCTGCTGGTGACAGTAATTGATATACTCACACAATGGCTCTGTTGCTAGCCTTGTTTTGAAATGTTAATTTAGTCTTCAGATTAGTCACTCAATCCTTAAGTCATCATCATCAACCATTATTATTATTATACATATACGGTTGCGAGTCAGGAATACGACGCATAATATGACCTTTATAGGACCTCACCAATTAGGTCAGTGTACCTATAGTTAGTGTATTATATTATGTTTTAGTACGTCGAAGTACTAATAGCTTTTGGGTGGCAGATATTTTGACTATAAGGCTGGCAGCGAGTTGGAATCTTCATTGCTCTTCTAAGTTGCCTCATTATACGCGCCTTGGATTATGATGTGGGGAAAGGCCATTCGATGGTGTTTACAACAGACCATAGCCTATCATATTTGTCGTAGTGTCATGAGAAACGCGTTACATATCCTAAGAGTTCACGCGGATTCTTCATTTTTTCTCGCGGGTAGCAATGAATCTATATAGAAGCATACTGAATTCTATAAAAAAAAATTGTGGAAAACAACATTAAAAAGAGTATTTAGTCTTTCGTATATTTACTTAACTAACTCAACATTGGAACCCGTATTAATTTTCAAAGTCAACACATCTCATGTGACCACGATCTAAGGTTTAGAGTTTTCGGAAGGAACCTTCCGGAAGGCCAACTGGACCCCTATAATCGCGGGAAGATGGTATATTTGGTTTGCCACGCGAACAACTCCGGTGTAGATCGCCATTAGAAGGGTGGGAACATTTTCTTATTTACACAGCCAGTCGGTACACTCGGGTAAAGGAAAGACAGACATTGCCGAGTTCTGGAAATTAAGGGATCACAGGATATAATAAAAGGGTAAATTTTATTAAAGATAGCTTAAATTTAACCGAGAACGTTTATATCATCAAATCAGCTTATCGCAGTCCACTGCTGGACATAGGCCTCTCCCAAACGCAGCACAACACCCGGCATTATATGATAATATTTGTTAAATATAATATAAATTAAATTTATTTGATAATAAAGTGATAATAAATATTTTTACACAGCACCATCTAAAGTAGTCCTAAAGTAAGCAGAGCTTGTACTATGATAGCAGATAGATACAATACTTTGTATTGTATTTTGGTATAGGTACCTATATTGCATAAGAAATACCAAATCAAACACAAACACTTATGTGTTTATCACAAAATTGTCTTTTCGTGTTTCCATGCACTTCTGCTGAAATGTCTCATAAAATATAGAAAGAATCAATGAAGTTTTCTAAAACCCCACCAATTTCATAGTGATGCCTTCATTTTGCCATCAGATTAAATCATTTGTGTGGAATAAAAAAAAAACAAGAAAAAAAAAATCAAAAATATAATTATGCTATCCAAAGCGACAACATTAATGGAATATTCCAACACCGTTCCGTAACCGAAGAATCACCCGTTAAGTGCTCACTTAAGTTGAGTCGCGTTAAATTACTGACAAGAAAAAAAGATAACTCCCCGATTGCAATCTAAGTGTTCTTTCTCCATTTTCATTGCAGCGTAATGATTTTAAGTAGTACCCTGCGTGAAGACTTTAGTTCTTTACCTGAGATAAAGATATTTATCTTTTAAATATTTCAATTTGGGAATGCGAAGAAAGAAAACAAATATTTAATATATTCCGCTTCGGGTTGTGGTTTCATGTCCCACATGGGATAAATATTTGTAAGACCTACAGGGAGTTGTTCCGGATCTGGGTGTTTATGTATGTGAGAAATTTGTGTTTGTGAGAGAAATTCCTACTGTAAAATATACGTATCCATAAAAATATAACACAGTGTCATCATGTGGATAAATGTGTCATCTATCCACGGTCATAAATAGACATTACCACGTCACTATTTAGTTTTTATAAAAGGACGATAATTTTAATATGACGACCAAGGAGGTTTAAGTTACCAATAGGTTACTTGAATGAAGCGTTCGGTGTACCTCCGACGCAAGGTCGAATATTCATTTTATTAATTTATAACTTTAATCTATACCTATAGAGACTACCGGATACCGGTGGTTCGAGTACCGGACTGCTGATCATAGGGTTGTGGTTTCGATTCCCACAGGACACAAATATTTGTGTGGGTAAAAACATGAGTATTTGTGTTTGTCCGATAGATTCTTATGTATTATAAGTATATATTTACAAAAAAGTAAATAAGTATATAAAAGTCAATGGATGACATACGGTAAGACAATGGATATAAGTATTATATCCATTGTCTAGTACCCATAGTACAAGCACTGCTTAGTATGGGACTAGATAGTGCTGTGTAAAAATGTCCCATAATATTTATTTTATTTATAAATGACGACATTCGTCGCCGACGCGCGACGCTGAAGACGTCTGTGGTCTAGTGGTTCGTGTGTCAGACAGCTGATCACAAGGTCGTGGGTTCGGTTCCCACAGGACTCTAATATTTATGTGTATTATACACCGAGACAAACAAACACTTATGTGTTTGTTTGTCTCGGTGTCAGTACGCATAGTACAAGCACTGCTAAGTTTGGGACTAGATGGTGATGTGCTAAATTATCCAAAATTATTTATTATTATAAATTATTTCGGCATTTTTTTCGGGTTTTTGGATGCTCATATTTCTTTTAGTGATTTCGTTTTGGAAAAAAGGAAGTAATAGGGGCACGTATTAGGTAGATCTAGATTTTTTGGGAAAAAATCATAGCTCTAGAGGCATTATCCACGAAGAAAACAGTAGAATACGTTTGTATGGAGAAATTGCCACTAGAGTCCCCTCTTAATGTCTACGAAACAAGCACGACAGTTAAATAATTTCCTTAATCCAAGATCACTGCATGGCACACAGTGCAAATAATTCAGTAGTTAAGTATAAAAAAAATACAGCGCACTGATATACCTAGAGTCTGTTACTAATTAAATACGTATTATAAAAAACTATTGCGTTGTTTGCCAAGTGATCCTAAGCGTGACTGCCACGCTAAAGCTCCTGGGTTTGATTCCCAGGTCAAGCCAGATGTTATTGATTTCTATGAAATTTTCAGTAGCATCTTGGAGTTTCGATTTGTACCTGGTTAATGCACTAGTTTCCATATTACATAAGACCTAAACAAACCGACGAACTGTGGGTGTACTTTGACATACCTCTGCCTAACCCTTCGAGGAATGATGGTGTGTTATGTTAAAAAAAATACAACGATATAGTGTTAATAATTAGATACGTATAGAAAAAAAAAATGTTGTAACATGTAGCGCCTGCTAACGTAAATTTATCACCCTCAGTACACATGATGCTATAAATATTCTATCAGGCGCTTTAAAGTAACATCTCACTTAATGATCACCCGTTGCCTTTAATCTTGTCTTAATTATCACCAGTATCGATCCAATTAAAGCTGCGACTTCCTATCAACGTTTCTTTGATCTTCAGATTTTGTAGCGTCTCTAAGTTCTCCTGCACTGCCAGAGAATTGATGGAAATGGTGACTTCCAACTATTTAATTAGCCATCTAAAACTGCACAACTAAGTGATTTATAGAAACAAAACATTTTATATGGATTTTATTGAATGGCAATCGCCTGGATAGAATTATATTATAGATTAGCAACTCGCATCGGCTTGGTAGGGGTGCAATGTACTGTTGTGCGAATGTGTTTCATACGAATAAACATTTCGGCAGAAATTCTATAAATGAAATCGAAAAATGTATCAAAATAAGTTGAGTTTAGAAGTAGTGAGAGAAGAAACGGAGAGCAGACGATAGCGAGAGGGTAGCGACTTTCTACTTTCTTTTATACTAGGTATTCTACCTGCATTTACTGCCAACGACCTTTGTTTAGCTCATTGGAGATTATTTCACGCTGAGTTTTCCAGTGCGTAGTCTCAAGAACCTTTTTGTCCCATTAACTATCAGCTCCACGACCTATACATATATATATCCATGTAAATGATAAATAATATTTTTTTCTGTAAATAGATCTTTTAAAGACACTTTTACAAGTCAATATTAGAATATACATACATACATATACATAGAATAGTGTCTTACAATGTAGGGCAAAGTCTGAAATGGCCTTTTGAAGAAAGAGCCATAGCGGCTTTGAGTAGACTAGTCCCAACCGACGGCACGCATGCATCAGTCATTGCGTAGCTCAACCATAATTTGCAATTTTACCCGTCGCACGACAATACCAGATCAGAGGAACATTTGCGTAGGCCACTTAAAAAAAGGCTCAAAGCCACCAGACTTTTCAAAGCTGAGTACCTATGTATATTTAGCCTACAAAGTACTCACATTTACATTTTATTGAGTTAAACATTATTAATTAATAATAAAATATAATAAATAAAAATATAAAAAATAATAAATAATATAGTAATCATTTCACTAATATCAAATTAATATAAATCGTTGTTATGTCAGACTTACATGAGAGCAATGCAGTTTGGTGTATTCGTCGTATTCAGTTGATATTATTAAACCTCAATGTTTCAGATCCTTTATAGCATCCATGGTCCTTCATCATCATCATTATCGATTCAAAAGACATCAGCTAATGACAGACCGTCTAACAAAAACCAGGCAACTCCAGCCAAGTTCACAACTTGGCAAAATCTGTAACACAAAGTGTCACAGTTTGCAGTTCGGCGGGCGTTATTAAACGGGCCACACATTATCCAGCAGGAATATTCATGAGAAGGCGACCGCATCGCAAACTGTACGCACTGCCTCTCAGCCCCACATATGTAAAATGTACATGTGCTTAATAAAATCTAAGCTGCCGTTTACTCTGCGGTTTTATTTGCAAAACCCGCTCCAGAATATCCCGGGAGCGAGGGAAAAAGAACTGATACTATTTTTCCCGAAAATCCAATCTTATATGGAGATGCAGCAAGGACAACTTTTGTATGCATAGCATCACGCCTGTATTCCCCAAAGGGTACAGCAAGAGACCGAGTTTGGGTGTACCAATGTACACCCAAACTACTATAAAAAATCCGATGTAAGACCTTAGATATAGGGGGCGAGCTTATTGCAATTAATCGGGCTTAATTCCAAACTCCGATCTGCTGCTGAGAATTTCATAAAAAACCCCAATAACACTTTGCTCGACCTGGCAATCGAACCCAAGACCTCTAAGCAGTCGCGCTTAAGACCACTAGACTAACTAGGCAGTTAACTTTTTATTTTGAATTGACATTTGACTTTTCAGTAACCAACTGATAGAAAAATGTTTTAGCACGAAAGAGACTATGGATAGAACTATTAATTGGCTAAAAGGGTGATTAAAACAGAATCAGAGTATACAGAGTTCCTTGCCAGATGCATCACAAAACAGAGAGCCTTTGAGAAAAGCCTTAGTTCAACATTGGCTCACAAATGTGTTAAAGTTACAATTTTTAGCATATTTTCAGCACATCTGGAATGAAACCCTGGGTTTCCACAGTTTAGCATAAATACTGTCAGGGAAATATAAACTTCGACAAATGAGCCTTCGTTTGTCAACAATGTCAACAATTATTAAATCACTCAAATTCACATGTTTGTAAGAATCCATACATTAATAGAGAAATCAAAAAGATCTCAAATTATTTTGTCAATAAACTTTAGGGACAACAAATAATTATTAATAAATTATGTGCAAATATCACAACTCAAAGCTACCATCTTGGGTTAATATGAAACCATAAAAATATGGCGAAGGACTTTTCTGATAAAACTTTTAGAGTAAACATCTATAAGTACCACAAAATGACTGTTTATAACATAAATATTCAATAAAAAAGCTTTCAGCCATCCACTTATACCACAAACGAAATCCATATCCACCACATATCCTAACAGGGCTGTTAGACTCATAGTAAAGTCAATAAACTAAAGTGAAAAAGCCTAAACGAGGACCGTGGAATCAACAAAACCTTTAGACGTCATAGTATGCTCATAAAAATATAGGAACTGCTCTACAAATTTATCTACAACTCCTTAACCAAAAATCATGGAAGTTTCAACTTTGAATCCTTGAGATAGGGATGCGATGTTATTGCTTTGATGGCATCATATGTTGGTGATATGTCTAGTGATAAATACGAGGTCTGACTTTGAGTGATAGTGGGTACATTTACGGGCCTGGAGCGTCCCACTCAGATTCGTGTTTCCCTCGCAGAAAATGTCTTTGCTCTAATAAATTAAGATGGCGAATTATTGTGATGTTTTTGGGTAATTAATGTTGGGTTCTGCGGTTTGTGTATTTGAGTTATGTATTGGTTGAAGAGAAATGTTGCTGTTATTTGTGGAACCCTAAAAGGCACAATAGTTTATGAATAGCTCTGTGAAAATTTCCAAAGAAAAATTAATAAAGTAAAGTATCAGCTAGATTTATCAAAACGAACTTCATAGTTTTCGAGACTCTCTTGAACAAAAATATTAATATGAATATAATACTAATTAGATAACTTCAACTCTAAATTCTTACCAAGAAAGACAAGGAAAGGACATGACACAACTGAAAAGCTTGTTTAATAGTTTACATTAACTATCAATTTTGAATTAACGCAAATATTCAAGACTTTTTGTATACTTTAATTACGAACCTACATTTAGAATTCAACATTAAGCGTACATTTGAGAGTAACATAAATGTGGAAATACTGTGAAATTCATAAAATGAATATTCTGAAACATTCATCATTCAAATTGTGATAATTTCGTACATAAGTCATATTTTGTGTTTTATCTATGGATGTAACTCTAAAAATTGAAATCTAAATTGTTTCCTTCGTTTTGAGGTGTATTTTGAAGCATCATCATATCAGGCTTGTTTTTACTGATGCACACCCAGGGCCGGGTCTACCATATCGACGGCGAAGTGCCAATACCTTCTAACTAACATAGACCAAATTTCGCACGGTGAATATAAAAATGAGTTTCCTAAAAACTTTAAAATACCTATCCCCGGTCAAATATAGTCGCGTTGTATGTAGTTAGGACTTATTAAAAATACAAATGAGTGCCTACATCAAAACACGCGGAAATCAGCCTTAAAGTCGTATGTATAAAAAAGTAAATTTCTCAAAAAATGAAAAATAGATAGGAGGTATTGCACTTCGCCGTCGATATGGCTTTTTAGGCTTCAGCCCAGGGCCCCGTGGATTCAAGGGGCCCTAGCTAAGTCAAGTCAAAGTCAGTATAAATCAAATATTTTACCGTCACATTTTTTTCTATACTTTGAGTAATTAGGTGGGCCCCTAAATAGTATTAGCCCAGGGCCCCCTAAACTCACAATCCGGCTCTGTGCACACCAATAGTTCACGGATATTTTTTTGAGTACCATGTAGTAAGGAGCCAGCCTATTGCCAAGACACATGCAAGTTTAAATTCCGAGCTTTTACTGAGAATTTTATAGCACAACAACACTGTAATCGGCCTGACAGTTGAACTGAAGACCGCAGCCGTGATTGGGAACGTCATATAAGATAGATTTTGCTTATCATATCCCCTAATGTACTTAGTAAATCGTTTACCGTTGGATATAATTATCTTGGATTTAAATATCACTCATAAATAGTAAAATGCTGTAAATAAAATTATTACTGTGATATTTCCCGACATTTGATTTAGATGTGCTTCCACTGTAAAAGGAGTTATTAAAAATATACTTACTTAAAACTAATATCCACTACATCATCTCGCCACTTAAATAAGCGAGTATTACAGCGCTAAAAACAGCGACACAGACGTTAAGAGAGTCTCGTATGTGGGGCAGTGTGTAAAAGATATAACCCTACTAGAAAAGACATCGTAAATCAGTGCACTCGAATTGAGGAATAAACTCAACAACTTATTTCGCTAATCCCTGAACATAACACAAAATATTTGCTCTACAATAAAAAAAAACATATCTAATCTATTGAATCTCCGTAACTTTTCAAATAAATTATAATCAAAACAGAAACTATTATTTTTAACAAAATATAATATAACTAGTGGAAAATAATTACAATAAAACACAGAAAACCTCGGAAACATTCTCCAGGTCACGGCTTCCAAGGAATCATTAAAGAGCATCAAGAAAGAATAAAGAATCCAGTTAAACATTATTATTATTTGTAAAAAGTAAATAAAGGCCCACTAGTACCATTGCAAATTTATATGAGAAAATATCGTAATTTATTTTATTTTATTCAATAATCAACAACGCAGTCCATTATATGTATATTATGTATATTTTTAAAACTTTTGTCAAAAAATGGACTTCAAGAGTGTTTATTATTGTATTTATTTTTTAGTATAATTGGCTTCCCAAATTAAGTGAAACTTTTAAAGTATTTTCTCTAGTATGATGTCCCTAATACCTCTGTGAAGTGGGGCAATGTATCGCATTTAGCTAAACGCTTACACGGAACCACTCTGCTGAAGACGGATCATGATGAATGATACGAACACCAATTACTTGGAATTTTCTTATCTTAGACGTTGTGTAGCTGTAATAAATTGGTTAGGTTTAAAATGTATTTTGTGTTTAATTTGTTGGGTATGTAGCTTGGAGTTTAATATTTTATAACATAGTCTATAGTCCCCGAAGGGTTGAACAGGTTGTAGAGGTGTATATTTTTAGGTGCTACATTGTTCTAGGTATCTAAAACCAAGATTTTTTTTACAAGTTTCCATAAACTTAACATAAGTATACTAATACGTGAATTCAGGCAATTCTCACAAGATTAGAGGAAATTTAGATTATTGCGGGTAAAATCACCGGGATACAGCTAATAATCACATATTATGCTTTCACTTTTAATTAAGATACTGTGAAAATTTGTAGATTCCATCAGGCAGGGCTAGGATCGAATATTAAGACACTCAAGTGAAATAAACAGCATCCAAAAAGCCATTCATCTAATTTTATTACTATAGAAACATTTTCCGAATAATAAAGACGGAGAGTGGTCCCTCTCCAGGGGCTAACAACTCTTAGGATATTTATCTAGCCCTTTAAACGTTGTATCGCAGTAACGTGCAATTTTCCTGAAGTTAACAAGTGAAGTTCATCAGGTGATACCGGGGGAACACTTAGTGGAGCTATCAATCTTAAACTCAGGCACTGTGGGTCGTCTCAACATTTTGGGGCCAAAATATTTGTGTTGTTTTTTCGCTTGTGTACGTGACTTTTAGTCAGAGTTTTTAGTCCTACATAGCATACTATTACGCACACGTCCACCTACAGTCCGGTATGTTTAAGTCCTATATAATAGGGTATAGCTGGGTTCAAATAATATTGCCTTTAACTGGGCACAAATTCAAACTGAGCTACTATTGCGAATTTCATAGAAAACCCAAAAACACTGCTCGACCTGGGATTCGATTCCCGATTCGAGCAAAGTTCCCAGGATCAACAAGTTGTGTATGTAAGTATTACGTGTGATAATGATTTCCTTAAAATAACTTTAGGGCTATACCGTTTAAAATGTTATCCAAAAGCGTCAGGGTTGCGTCTATATTATTACGTATTTGTTGTATTATTCTAAAACCTCGTCTTGAATCATAGCTTTGAGGAAATTCAACGTGAAACCAATACACGTGTTAATGATAAAGTAATTTTTTTTCAAGACGAACAGTCTAGCCACTACTGGCTTTTATTTATTATACCACTGAAAAAAAATGATTGCTTGTAAATATAGGTATTTATTTTTTACGGCATCTGTTGCTTAGTGGTTTAAAGATATAAAGGCTATGTCTGTCTGGGTTTTATCTGTTTTTCTTATGTATTTTAAGTAGACTGTATTATTCCCATTAACTATTCAGAACATAATTGTAAACCAAGAATAATAATAATTATGTTAAATATGTTTCCATTGTCTGTTTATTTCACCTGCCACTTCATATCTGCACCACCCTATGGTTGACTGGTAGAGGATGCCTAAGGTATAAAGTTCGCCAATGTTCATGTATATGGCATAAAGTTTAAATAAATAAGTAAAATATTTGACTTTGACTTATTTATAAAAAAACTATATAAGTATTATATCTATCATCTAATACCCATAGTAGAAAATGTGCGCGTATGCAAACGGTGAAATTGCTAAAACTAAATACATAATTATGTTGATGTGCGGGTTCACCGTACAGTGTATTTATTAATTTTGCTAGGTTGTGCTCACGTTTGCCCCACAGTGCAGCGACATGAGGCGGACGCTTACTCTGTCTGAGACGCGTATTATTGCACATACTATGTTAACTTTAAAGTAATACTTACCAATTAAATTCCTGCTTTGTACAAAAGTTTTAATTGAAACTGTCGATAACGTCATTATAGTGGAGGCTTCAACTCATGGGTACACTTTCGTACCAGGAATTAATTTAAATCTTGTATGACTGTTGTTGGTTTCATTAATGTTTGAAGAGGCTTTTGTAGCTCTTTCAGGAATGGGTATAGGTGGGTATGAGTAGGAATAGGTGCTAGCGTCTCCTCTATGCCGATAGTTTGAAATGATGAGCAGTAAGTATCGCTTTTTATTTTTGTTTTAGATATCTGTTGATGGAACTATTAGATTCCAATTACAAATTCGCTATATAATAAGTTTATTGTATGTAACAGGCCAGTATATTATTGACATTGTCTTAACAAAATGTTTTGTTAAATGTATTAATCATTTTCAATTTAAAGTTATTTAGAAAAGGAAAAATTGGACCGCGGGCAGGATTCGAACCTGCGTCTTCTGGTTAGGTACACCAGACGCTATGACCACTAAGCCACCGCGACACCTACCCGTCATGTCGAATTTTTCCTTCACATACTGAATTTAACCGCGGTCCAATTTTTCCTTTTCTAAATAACTTTAAAATCTTAGCATGGAAAATGCCAAAAATATACAAAAAGATAGTTACAAGGTAAGGTGGCATCGTTCGACATTTAACTAACTGTAAAGTAAGTTGTGTCGGTTGAAAAGCAAAAACTTGCATTTTCAATAGGTGTTACTGACGTCACCATAAAGACGTAAATTCAGTATGTGAAGGAAAAATTCGACATGACGGGTAGGTGTCGCGGTGGCTTAGTGGTCATAGCGTCTGGTGTACCTAACCAGAAGACGCAGGTTCGAATCCTGCCCGCGGTCCAATTTTTCCTTTTCTAAATAACTTTAAAATCTTAGCATGGAAAATGCCAAAAATATACAAAAAGATTTTTAATTTAGTTTAAAAATATGATGTACTTATTACTAACAAGATTTTGAATCCAGAAGCATTTGAAGCACAAAAAAGGCAAAAAAAAACAACAGTAAATAAGAATAACTGCCTAAACCCTCAGTGAATTGTCAATCGAATTCCTATATTCACCCCTAATCCCATTTCAGAAATATAGGTGAAACCCATCCATTCCGCAAAAACAATTTGTGTCAACAACACGCCATTCTAAACCCACTTCAGAGCCCATATTCAATCGGAAATACAAGCCATTTAGTTCCGTACATCAGAACAATAAACACAATAAAATAAAGAAAATGTCCTAACAACTAACGTTGGTATGTTTTTGACACAAAAGGGAAAGGAGGTATGAGATCGTAAAGTTGTCAGGGACAGAATGCAGTAAATATCGAACCACTGGGCTGCTGGTAGCGAGTATAACGTTATAGTTCGGTGAATAACACACGCGGGTTTTTAGCTTGAATGTTATATTTCACTAGTTGTGTCTACCCGCGGCGTTGTTCGCAATGATCTCGTTTTCTCCCTAGGGAATTTCTAAAAATCCCATCATTCTTATTTTAGCGAAGGAAAAATTCGACTGTGGGCAGGATTTGAAACTGCGGCTTCTGGTTAAGTGTCACCAGACGCTACGATCGATAAGCCACTGTAAGTCCCACCCACCAGATCGAAATTTGCCTTCACATTCTTTCGAATCCTGTCCACAGTCGAATTATTCCTTCGCTGAATTAACTTAAAAAATAAAAGATGCAAAAAAAAAATACAAAACAATATCCCGTCCTATGATAGTGCTCACGTTTTTCTTCCATTTTGTTATCGTAAACGGAAACCTCATAGATCATCCACCACTTGGGGAAGAGGCAGTATGTCAGACTCCTACTGACTAAAAACCGCACTTGCCTTTTCTAGCCTTATATGTCACGGTCATAGGATTCGTGACATTCGCCACAACCGTGACATGCTCCAGGACGTCCAGGACGCTCGCTGGACCCCTTCGAAGGGCAAGGCCTTTCTCGCTTTCTATAAGAAGGCGCATGGGTGTCAAATACGTTCGCCGCGTACTAGTTAGTGACCCGTAGGCCACAGCTTATGGAGGTCAGAAGTCTGTCTGCACCTGGTGTCTTCGTTATCACCTACCTACATAACCCTTTTATTTACGAAAAAAAGGTCATAATATCAATATTGGACAACACTATGGGACAAAAACAAATTGCTGAAAATCACGAAAAGAAATAGCTAAATTTATTGCTGTCATTTCAAATCACTCATACAACGTCCAATACACTCGTAGAATATGATCCATATTAATGTAACATCAAATAAAAATTTCTAATAATACGAAGTGAATGCAAATTTTTGCCCTCACGAGAAATCTAATAACAGAATTATTGTTTAACCAGGGCCAGGCCTAAACACGCCGAACTCAGACTGTTTACTTAGGTATTTCGAAATAACATAACTTACCTCCGCTGGGTAACTATGTGTCCGCGAACCGGCGCCATTTTGTATGTTCTAAATTTAAAATGTTTTAGTAATTTACGGCCAGTTTAACACAAAAGGTCATGAAAATAAAAAGTTCGTGTTTATTGTAGGTGTATTTCAATTAGAAAAAAAAACTTAAATGAAATATACATAAGTATCTACTTAAGTAGTATTTTAAATCATATTTTAGTATTTTTAATATGAGATAAAGACAACGTAATGAATTAACGGTGCCTCAGGTAATGAAATTTGTTTTTTTATGTTATGTAAGGATACACAGTATTATTTTTAAATAAATATAAAATATGACAATAATCGAAAAAGGAATGATCAGATTAGTACGTCCGAACTACTCCATGTCTCAAGTAAAAGTGCTTCTTCGTCAGTCATCATGCATGGTCCAAGTCGCTTTGTGACGTAATTCCCTCGGATGAATATAAATAGAGTTGGCTGAATGACGTCACAAAATCGCGATCACTAGCGAATAATAATTGAAGTATCTCATACTCTTTTTATTCGAATACAATTTTAATTTACATTTAGTTACGTCATCAACCAGTGGCTGGAGAAGTATTTCACTGTCAGATTCTTCAGAATTGTCTTTAATTAAGCCGTAATAAACTAATTTAGATTGATTAACGTCATAAAGTTAGCTTATAACCAAAGGACCTACATTGTAACTTCAAAGCCTTGCTAATTTAGGCAGTTAGGTTTCACAACCGCATTTACAATTTAGATTTTGCCTTGCAGTATACGCACTAGATCGTCAGATCAACTGGACCTAACAATAAAAATGTTTCGAGGGGTGAAAATTTACATACCATCACGCTGTATTCCCTAAGGGTTAGGCAGAAGTTTACAGTTCACCGATATGTTTAGACTCCATGTTATAGGGGTTGAGCCTACTGCAATTATGGCACAAATCCAAATTCCGAGCTGCTACTGAGAATTCCTAGAGAGACCCAATACAGCTTGACATGGGAATTGAATTCAGGACCTCTAGCGTAGCAGTCGCGTTTAGGACCACCAGACTAATGTAGCAGTTTGTCGTATATGATTGATTTGAAATTAAAAACAGAATTAGGTTCGTAGGAAACGAGATAAATGGTAAAAACTATTTAAATACATTTGCAAAAAAAAATTGGAATAGATATTAGAAAAAGTCGATGATGAGGGGCTCGTGGCTAAGTAATACTGTAAATAAGTTTTTATGTATGCTACAATATCGCATTGGGTCTAGCCTGTAAGGATATTTGTATGTAAGGAAATAAATAAATAACTACGCTGAACAACCGATCTGCAAGGTTAAGCTGCGCTAGCCGCGGTCAGTCTGTGGGTGGGTGACCATTCTTAACATATGGAGGCCTCTCCGTGGCTAGAAGAGCCCGTAAAGCCATCAGTCCGGTTTTTATACTAACACCTACTCGTATGACAATCGTTGGTGGTAGTCAGAAGCCTAAAAAGGCTATTCCCTATTTCGTTTAATGGGATTATCATGCCAATGTGTGAGAAAGTAAAGAATTTGGGCGTTCACATAGACAGAACTTTGTCATGGACTGCACAACTTAAGGAGGTTAGTCGAAAGATGTTTGCTTCTGCTTCTTCCTTACGAAGGCTACGAAATTTCCTGCCAACTGCTACTAAAATTGCGCTTGCACAATCTCTCCTTCTTCCAATATTAGACTATGCCGATGTCAGCTATCTCGACCTTACTGAAGAGCAACTTGATAAACTTGAGCGACTTCAAAACTTTTGTATAAGATTTATATTTGGTTTACGCAAATATGATCATGTATCAGAATTTCGTACTAAGCTCAACTGGTTGCCAATCCGACTTCGCCGGAATTCTCATATCCTTTCTTTGCTCTATAATGTGCTTTTCAATCCATCAACCCCTTTGTATCTCAAAGAACGTTTCAAGTTCCTCTGTGACACACATTCTAGGCCCCTGAGGTCATCAGAAAATCTAGAACTTGTAATCCCAACGCATTCCACTAAGTTTACTGACAAATCCTTTTGTGTACATGCGGCCCGATTGTGGAATGCGTTACCGGTTACAATAAGACGTGCTCAATCTTTGCCGTCGTTTAAAAAGCTCCTAAAAAAGCACTACTTCGGACAACAACAGTTATTGACTTGAGTATGTGTTACTAATTATATATAGTTTATATATTTATATGTATGTATTTATTTATACTTATAATTATATCTATTTATGTAGTTTATTATTTGTTTTATTTGTGACCTGTTTTGTACACGTATATACCCGTTATCTTGTCCAGTGTATCCATGTCGCTTTGGTTGCCTGGAAGAAATCACTTTAAGTGATAAGGCCGCCCATTGTACATTTGTTGTTAGATATAATTTGTTTTGTCTCGTTTCTATTTCTGGTGTACAATAAAGAGTTAAATAAATAAATAAATAAATAAAAAGGCCTTCCGACTAGTCTATGAGATATCAGGATATTGGGTAGTGTAGGAACACCTACACTACCCAATATCCAATCAATTGATATACAATCAAACTGAACACTACCAACAGGTAGTGTTCAGTTTGATTGCGGAGGACTGATGGTAGTCGCTTCGTGTCTTCGTGTAAAATACTGATATTCAGCCGCCGACCCCAACATAGTTGGGAAAAGGCTCGGCGAATCATGATTTGACATAAAGTCACTTGCTTTTCATTCACGTGACTTAATCGTGACCCAAACCTATAGTACTCACCAACATTATTTTATATGAAGTTAAATCGTGTTTACCTTATACTTGTATGAGATAAAACAATATCTGGGAGTCGGTAATCTTGTATGAAAGTTTTGTACATACATACATCTTGTTTGCTTTATTTTCATTGTTTTGAAACTCGGGTCTTCTTATTACGATTCGTTGTTTCTTTATAATATTAATTTTTTTTAGCGATTGCAGGAAAGGGTTGTAGCGACATCTACCGCGCTACATAGAACTACGAAGGCCTGAATCGCGCAAGCAACATTCGCAACGAAAAGTTGCATATATACAACCGCCCGACATCAACCGTCGGGCCGTGGCCCGCCAGGCACAACACCCGCCTGGTTGGAGGATCCTCCCTTTGGTTGGAGGGGCAACACACCTCGCCTCTCCACACTGGTGACCCCGACGTGATTCCAGTGTTTCCACAGGGTTAATAGTAGCCGAAGAACATAACATGGTATGATATTTGATCCTTCGACTACTATCATTGTTTGTATTGCGTAAATGGTTAAGCATAGAGGTGCCTCAGTAGGCAGCGTTAGATGCGGGAGTAGGAATTGCAAAGGCGTTTGAAGGGTTCCAGCAAGGGCTGGACCACAGCCTGTTACGGTTGTGGCGAATGTTCCGAATCCCATGGCATATAACATATAAGGCGAGGCAAGGCAAGGGAAGGTGGGTAGCGGAGGATCCGTTATTAAAAAATCTATCATTCATTATTGACTGCTTATAAAGTTACATAAAGCTAGCGTGTTGGACAGCCGAAGTTTTCTTATTCTGTCCGAAACCTTGCTAACATATTGGTATAGATAATAGATTCTAAATGTTCTAATCATAGTCATGAGTTTCGTGACAGTCCATAAAATGCCTCATCTTTATTTATTACTAGCTGGCCCGGCAGATATTGTCCTGTAACACAATTTTAGTGATACCTACCGAGTCGATCAATTGAATCTAAAAAATCCCGAAGAACCCAGCTTAAAAACTTACAAAAAAAAACTAAATCAGCGAAGCCGTTTATAATATTAAAAGATCATCAATATTAATTTACTTATTCAATATAAAAATATCTGTTTAAAAGAAATTATTTATGTAACTATTTGTTACACACATAAATAAATAAATAAGCCTTTATTGTTGAAATTAGTTAACATTATTACTTAAATAACTAAAATACTATTGACCTTAAGTTAATATATTTAAATTTATTAATAATTAAAAATAAACTTTTTGCATCTGTTTTTTAATGGTCGGTAAACGATTTTCTTTTCTTTTTAATCTTCAACTTGTCTTCCGACAAAGGCCACCTCTAAAGATCTCCATTTCGCACCTCGCACGATGACGTCAGCCATCTTTTTATTATTAGGTTGGCACAGTAAAAAAAGGGACTTGCTGTGTTGCAAGCATTCGTAACGCAGTTTTAGCATAACTCTGAGCGCTACATTTTTTCCTTGCGAAGATGAGACGCACTATTTATGTCGAATCACGTCATGTAAGTCTTTTATTAAGCTCATTCTTTTTTTTAAATGAGAAAATTGAATTAAGTATATTTTTTTTTTCTAATCTAATATCCTAAATTTATAATCCACCTTGTATCCGTTTCTCTTAGCGTTTTGACTTAGACTTCTAGTGATGTCCTTGATTTTTTCAAACACATTCTGTATAGTGAGGTTACTGAGAAGCCTGGTCTTTTCATGATGCAGATGTGTACGAGGCGCATTCCTCTCCTTGAGGGCTTTTTTTATGTATTCTGGCATACCTGTAAACGTCAGGAAATATATGAGCATAATGTAACATATCATACCATTACTCCTGTATTCCCTGGATTGTTAGGTTGAAGTGTCCCGTGGAATAGGGACCGACCCATTAACCGGGCAAATTTAAACTCCAAAGCTGCAGCAGCTTTGGAGTTTAAATTTGCCCGGATACTCAGTAGCAGCTACTGAGTATCATTTCTTTATCACTTGCGCGTTGCCGACCCTGTAAAACGAAAATGGAATAGTTGAGTTGGCAGTATAATGGTCAAAGACGCCCCACTGTCAACACAACGTTTCCTCGTGAAGCACTGTCAAACTTACTTACCGTAAGAAACACAGCACAGCTCAAAGCAGTGTGATTTTCATCAAGGAGGTACAGAGGCCACCATATCAAGCTGCCACAATCTGTCATATATCTTTGATTGATTTTCAACTTTAAAACAAAATAATAAGGTTCATACTCATTCATTAATTGGGAAAATTTTACAGTTACGGATAGCTTGATCTGCTGGCGTCCCCAGTCGAGCAGCTCCAATTGGAGTGAAATTACTCCCACTATGCCCTGCCTCTCTAGAAAAACCCAACACAGCTCGACCGAATCGTGAATCGAACCCAGGAACTTAAGCGTAGCATTCACGCCTACGACTAGTAGGCTACTGGCTACACTCCGATTGGTAAGCCTACACAAAATAAGGACTAAAAAAATTTAAGTAATAAAATCAATACCTCCGTCAACGGACTCATAGTGCGACCATACAATGATCGCAACTACAATCAAATAGAAACGCAGCATTGTGTAACCGAGGTATCAAACACACCACTGAACTGAGTTGAAGTCACACTAAAGGTCTATTCACGATAATCGTGTGCGGGATGTGGAAGGATCGTGCTACGATAACTCAAAATACTCATAATCATTATTTATGGTGTTCAGTGTTTGACAAAAAACAAATGACGAAATTATTATTTTAAGAATAACATTATAAAAACTAATTATATTTTGACAAACATCATGGAGTGATAGCGTGGTATGACCATTGGACTGCCAAATCGAAGGTCTTGAGTTCTCACGTACCTCTGACTTTTCGAAATCATGTGCGTATTAATAATTAATTATCACTCGATTAAACGATGAAGGAAAACATCGTGAGGGAACCTGCATGCCTTAGAGATTTTCTCGACGGTGTGTGTAGTCTGCCAACATCCACTAGATCAGCGTGGTGGACTATATAATAGCCTCATCCATCTCATTCTGTGAGATACCCATGCCCAGCAGTGGGACGATGAAACATCTCATTTCACAGATGATGAAACATGTCATTTCGCAAACATATTATTACTTTATAAGTAATCATTTGACAAAATACAGATTTCGCAAATGTTTTATTTTGCAAGTATTTCAAATGTTTAAATAATCATTTGGCCAAGTACTTCTAAATGTCATAATTGCGTTTACACAAAATGACAGACCATTAACAGACACAGTACCATTTTATTGAGAGTCAAATTAAAAAAATACACACTGCCCTAACCAAGTAAAATAAGTAGAATTCGGTTCTGGCGTTGTTGTCGCAGTTCTAACCTAACCTAAATCTAGCTATTTGTTTCCAATTGACGTACCCTACTAATGACTGATGATTTCGTACTGAAAGTATTATGTCAAACGTTATTCCTTGTAATTCCGACAACGTTTTTCCTATGTCAGTCCTGCCAACCAGTCTATCGTCAAGATATCGGTACTACCCAGAAATTGGGTTGCGGAGGTCTGATGGCCTTCATGTAAGGTACCGATATTCAACCGCATGAAATGAAGTTCGCTCGGAGGAATCGTTTTTATTAAGTTTTCTGGTAAATATACTTAATTCTTATCTAAGTAGATAATTACCAATACGGAGGTTCAACTTTTGAAGTCTTGTGACATATATTTTGATTTGATATATTTTAATTTCATAAAGAAGCTCAAGGTCACTCAGCGAGCTATGGAGAGGGCTATGCTTGGCATTTCCCTACGTGATCAAATTAGAAATGAGGAGATCCGTAGAAGAACGAATGTTACCGACATCGCTGAAAGACTTAGCAAGCTTAAGTGGCAATGGGCGGGGCACATAGCTCGTGGAACTGATGGCCGCTGGGGCAAAAAGGTTCTCGAGTGGAGTTCACGCACCGGAAAGCGCAGCGTGGGACGGCCTCCAACGAGATGGACGGACGACCTGGTAAAGGTCGCTGGAAGTCGTTGGATGCAGACGGCTTGTAACCGGTCCTTGTGGAAGTCTATGGGGGAGGCCTTTGTTCAGCAGTGGACTTCCTGTGGCTGATATGGTGATGATGATGATATTTTTAAAGTATTGTCAATATTTATTTAATGGGGTGTTTCTTATATATTTTAAGTATGTATTTAAAAAAAAAAGTATATGACGGAGAACCAATATCCTGGACGACAGTGTTGACACCGTCATCTTCTATTGGTACCGGTTCCATGTTATGGGCGTAAAGGGTACTCAGGTCACACATTAAATAATGCACACGACTTTTATAATCACAACTGAATTATTTTAAAATATTTAGTTGAGATAATACACTTTTACACTTCCTAATGAAATATGGACAACCGACAGATTTGTTGTGCCGGTCCGAACAGTTCGAGCGCACGATACAGAATGCCTCGCAAACAATTAAATTCTCCCACACAACAACTCTGCCCACGTGACTCACAATGACGTCACTGCGTTGCCAACTTCATTACAAACTACGTAAGCAAACTACCTACTACGAAATCAAATTAAATTCTTTTTATCGTAAACTTATCGCTAAATACGACATATATAAGTATTATAATTATCCATTGTCTAGTACCCATAGTACAAGCTCTGTTTGGGACCAGATGGTGTTGGTAATTATATTATAATTAGCTCTCAATATCATACAGTTATCTATCTTATTAACCGACTTCAAAAAAGGAGGAGGTTCTATGTTCGACTGTATGTATTTTACAAGCTTACAATAGATACAAATAAAGGAGTTTACTGAACAAGAAACCATATATGACTTAAGTCTATTCCCAGTGCACAGAAATAGCACCCTTAGTTCTTAGTACACTCTCAGCCTAAACGCTATGTTTGTAACCAACTTGTTTTGTTTTTCAAAATGTACTATGTTTTGAAAACGAGCGACTAGTGCCGAGCATTTGTTTGAATTCCGGTATACGATCAATAGCATAGGATAACTTTGTAGCGGAAATTGAAACTGATTCAAATATTTTTTCGATAGGATTGCCGAGGCACTACTAGAGACGAGGAAATAGTGATCACTTTCATTCGTTTGGTTTCATCTTAAATATATTAAATTAATTTTCTAGGTCCAATAGTAAGTATATTATATTTTTAGAATAATATTATTTATAAAAGTTTTGAAATGTTATAATTACAGATTCTACAGACAACTACTTTTTACGGATTTTATCGCGTTATATTGATATTATTAATCCAGTTTTGGACTGAGTGAGCCGGGATTAATAATATCAATATAACGCGATAAAATACGTAAAAGTATTTTTATTTTAATATATGACCTTTGTTAATAAAATTGAAAGACAACATAAATTGATTAAAGGGTCATAAAACCATGCAGCGCTTAAGCCGCTTACGTTTATATATCATAAATACGTACTTATAAAACACCTCTTTACCGACACGCGATATAATACACCTCGAAACACAAACTTTTCCTTTTACGCCACGATACAGGAAATAATCTCATAAAATTTTCCTCAGAGTATATTCCAATACTTTATCGATTAAACCGGATTTATAGCTCTGAACTGCCGTAAACTAGATTGCGAAGAAAAAAGAAAGTTTACAAACATGCATACATAAAACCAGCGATGTATTAGCTAAGTTGTGCAGTTTGATTACGTCGTTGATGCAGCGATGGGTTTTAGCGCTAAGTATTTTATCATTAAACTAGTTTTATAAAACCTCATTACCGTGGTATTGGCGCAACTGCTACGCTAGAGGTCTCGGGTTCGACTCCAAATATACCTTCTTAGGAAAACATTAAATATACAATGTATTACAAAATACCCCGTAAAAAAATATTTAATTATCAAAGCCAAAAATTATGTCAGCTGTCATGTCAGTGAATCAGATTATTTAACAGAACTATTTTACCTAATAATCTTATATAATTTTACCGTCTACTTTAATACTTTTTTTTTCATTCATAAATGTTGTTGTTTTCCTTTTTTTGGGGTATGTTACACAGCGTTACTACGGTTCTTAAATATTGTGAATTGACTCGTTATAAGGCCCATTTTAACCTCCTCTCGGCTTTACGGGTAGTTTTGTAACCTGTATATGTTTACCTAAGTCTTTGTTTATCCGTGCAAAACTGCGGGGTGTACACCTAAAAATTTGAAAAGGTAGGTGTGTATATTGTACCTAAAAAAAACACATAAAACACAAACGTGTATTCTAGTGAATTCCCTTTGCGCACGAGAATAATAAACGAACGAGCATTGACATCGTTTGACGTCACCGCGCCCCATTGTTATTGGAGAAGAAGCCACACCAAACTAACTTCACAGAACATCATTAAGCGTGGAACATACTTATAACAGCATATTACGTATGTATGTATGTACTTATCATACAGCTCGCCTGTGATTATTTATTCAAATTTTGGAGGACTTTTTCAGCGCTGAGCGACACGTCATTTTGACTGTCATCAGACATAGAGACATTTAACAATTACGGATACTCGCTTTCAGACACACAATTATACACTCACTCAAATTCCGACACAAATTACCCAAACACTCACTCACACACAATACATAAACCACTCACTCACTCACTCCCAAACACGTACAACATCATTTTTTAAGGCTATAACATGTCCGGGTGAAGGAGGCCAGGAAACCCATGACACAAGTCTTCGACTTAGTATGGGCTCCTGTGTCCCTTCTAGATATTAAAATTGTAAAACTTCTAAAATGTATATAATATCTTGTATCATATGGGAGAAAATAAATGATTATTATTATTATTACTGTATTTTTGAAACCGTCCAACCAGACAATGGCCTGGTATTTGGCACGCGTATTTGTTCCACGCATGCTTTTGAGTAGGAAGTGAGAAGATAACTTGCTCTTTGAGGGTTCCGCTAGTGGTACTGGGCCAGCACATCAAGCTACCACAATCTGTCAACTTTCTTTGATTGATTTTAAACTTTAGTACAAAACTATCTTTTTGTATATTTTTGACATTTTCCATGCTAAGATTTTAAAGTTATTTAGAAAAGGAAAAATTCGACCGCGGGCAGGATTCGAACCTGCGTCTTCGGTGGCTTAGTGGTCATAGCGTCTGGTGTACCTAACCAGAAAACGCAGGTTCGAATCCTGCCCGCGGTCGAATTGTTCCTTTTCTAAATAACTTTAATACAAAACGTTAAGGTTCATATTAAATTGAGAAAAATTGACAGTTTTGGATAGCTTGACCTGCTGGCGTCTGTACATGACCATAGCTTGTAATAGTCGTGTTGAGTGCCATGAATCCCACGCCCGTGACTGTAAGGTAAAGGAAGGCAAATGAGTTTTTAGTTACTACGAGTGGGAAATACCCTTCGCCTCTCCAGGTGGCAGAGGATTTCTGAAAAATAAATAACACTAGACCTGGGAATTGAACTCGGGGCCTCTAGCATAGCATTCGGCCCTACGACCGCTAGCTAGACTAAATGAGCAATTATAATAATCATTTTAATAACATGACATTTCATTTTACTACCGGAAGTACATTGTAAAGGATGGTACGGTGGACATATGTCGGGCATGCCATTGTCCCGGTGAATCTCTTAGACATATTACTTCAGGTTGTTCTCGTCTTGCTAACAGCGAGTACTTGCACAGGCACAACTTAGTGGCCAGGATTGTTCATCAGCAACTCGCTCTGAAATACAATCTTGTAGATGCGGAGGTACCGTACTATAGGTATGTGCCCGACCCAGTTCTTGAGAGTGGCCATATCACATTGTACTGGGATCGATCTATCATCACTGGCAGGACTGTTGTTGCCAACAAACCTGATATAGTGTTGATAGATCGTTTAGAGCGCCGCACAATGATCATCGATATCACTGTCTCGCATGATGAGAACCTCACCAAGGCTGAAAAAGATAAAGAAATTAAATATCTTGATCTAGCCCGTGAGGTTGTCGACATGTGGGATGTGGATTCGGCAATTATTGTGCCGATAGTTGTTACAGCCAATGGTTTAATAGCCAAGGTATAAATGGCACGCATTGTGAGGAGGTTCCTCTCTCTGGAGCCTTAACCACCGGTAGCTTGGACCCTGTTCCCGATATCGGTGGTCTGACTATTTTTTTATATTTTTAAATGTTTTTGTTTTTAGTTTTTGTAAAAATATTTAAAAATATAATGTAAATAAGAAATTGAATAAATACGAGAATAATAAATTTTAATAATATTGGCGAGTAACGTAATTAAGCCAAGCGAGCGCAATAACCTAACTAATACTAACTACTCATACCTTACAGTTTGCAATGAATCATCAGAATGTCATTGAACGCCTCGATTTCACGTGATTAATGTTCTTAGCAATTATTTACCCCCTAAGGTGATATTGCTGGGGCGGCCCGATATATCAGGCATGTGGGTATTGCCTAATATAAGCATCATATACCATCACGGCTGTATACTAAGGGTTAGGCAAAGGTTTACTAATATACACACTCACATTTCACCGGTATGTTTCAGTAATAGAGTCCATAGGCTCGCCCCCTATTACATGGGATCTAAAAATCCCCAGGTATTCTTAGGTCCCACGTAATAGGAGGCGAGCCTATGACTGTGGGTGTACCTTGGTACTAATGGTACACCTCTACCTAACCCTTCGAGAAATACAAGCGTGATGATGGTACGTTACATATAAACAGTTAAATAGCTGCTCAAATAGCTAACTGTATCCAATCTTGAATTATTTGACAAAACACGGGTAGAAACGATCTGTCAAAGTCGCAGAGCCTATTCATGCCAAGATAAATACTCAACGAACGTGATAAGGCCGAGAACTACAAACATTGTACTCCAAACGCCACTATGTTTGTCCCGGATCATTTTTTGTCTCGCTCCCTCTTGATTAATGCTTTGATACGTCAAAAACATTTATGTAGTCAGTTTTATGGGATGACAAACGGGTGTAGGGAATTTGTACGATGTAGTGCCAGGATTAATGGGGAAAAGTATGTGGAGCAATGGACTGTCAGGTTTGATTGGAAAAGTTAGATTTTCACCACAAAGTGACTGAATTTAATAGAGGCTTTTCAACTTAAGATCTACATAATGGTTGAGTTACACGATGACTGATGTAAGTAAGGACTGGACAACTCAAAACTGATATGGCTCTTTCTTCAAAACGCCAGTTCTGTTTTGCAAACATTATAAAACACATCTGATAAGCATTGAATACTGTTACTGTCTGGTCTTTAAAAGAGAACATGATTCTCAGAGCTTGTTTTGGCGTTTCTTCTCAGAAGTCGTCAGTTAGGAAATGCCGGCGCTATCTAAGTAGTATTCATTAAATATTGACTTGTAAAAGTGTCTTTCAAAAATCTATTTGATCATAACTATCCTCGCATGGTATAATTATAAGGGTTAGAAATTAATCATTAGAGAACTGTGGTCCTACAAAGGGTCATAACAATTGTTATTCTGTCTGCTACAATTAACAGACAGGTTTAAGTTAAAGGCACTCACAAAAGCAGCAGAATATTGTAGTTTGGAGTAACGTATAAAATAATAAGCAATTCTTACTATATTTATTTAATATTATAAATAAGAAAGTTTGTGAGGATGAATGGACGTTTTCTCTTTCACGCTAAAACTACTGAAAAAATGTTGATGAAAATTTACGGTAACATTATTTATACATCAGAATAACACATAGGCTATAATTAATAACGATTTTGAGTTAATTATTCAAATTACAACAATAAATAAAATTATTTTTTCCACGCAGACAAAGTCGGGGGAGAACCTAGTATTGTATAATTATGGTTTATATTGACGATGTCTAAGGTCTAACGATTCGATCATCGGAGTGCTGATCATGGGTCCGTGTGTGTATGATGGACGTAAGTGTCTGTGTTGTAACAGAAAAACACTAAGCGGTGGAAAAATTACTTATATGAGTATTTTGTCCTTCTTCTAGTGTGAATAATAAGCAGAGCTTTTACTCTTAGTTTGAGACTAGATTTTGATTTTAGTTTGGGTAAAATGTCCTAAATATTTATTTATTAATGTGACAATAAAACTATTTATTTAACAGTAACTGTATGACATTTATACATAAGAAACCAAGATATATTATAATTATGCCATGACGTAAATCTTGAATCCGAAGCACGCACCTCTGAAACTCTCTCCCTAAGCACCGCTTAAAAGTTGACAGAAAACATCGTGAGGAAACATGCGCGTCTGAGTGATTTTCTCTATCACATGTGAAGTCTCCCGACCTTCATTGGGTATGCGTGGTGAACTTTAGCTTCACCCTTCTCAGTCATAGGGGAGGCCGGTACCTCCCCTATGACTGGGGAGTGGGACAGAAAATGTGTTGATGATGATGATGATTTAAAAAGGTCGGTGTTTGGGAAAATTCGAACCTGCGTCCCTCCGGTTTAAGCTCGAATCCTCTCTGAGATCGAATTTAAAATAAAAATATCGAATTGAAAATGTGAAGCATTCGGCAAGTGTTTAGCACGCCAAATATAATAAAAAATATTTTGTAAGCTTATGGTATTCTTTTTTTTCTATCCTTTTTAAGAAAAACATTGCCCGATACAAGAATTTCCTCCTGTATCGTGAACGCAAACACAAATTTTCACATACACTAACACCCAGACCCGGAACCTTTATCTCACGGTACAGGTACAAATATTTGTTCCGTACGGGGATCAAACCACAACCCGTGGCGCAGAAATCAAATTCATTAATTCCTACACAATTTGTTTCTATTCGTTTGTAATTTCAAACTTTAGATAACATCTTGTCTACAAGTCCTTTCCCTGAAACTTTGTAGTGAGTTTCAACGCAAAGCAAGGGCTGTGTGACTTGTGAACGTTTCTTTCTTATGCCTCGCCGATTTATCAACGTCACCGCTCATATTTTATCAACTCGGGGACAATAGTAACTACATTTTGATATCGGCAAGCTCGCCGACTAGTTTTCAAACGTGTGATGGATTGTTCGGGGTCGTATCCATTTTGTCTCTACTTTTTACCCCCTTTTTTCTTTGGTGGGAAGTTTTTTGTGACGTATTGTAGTTGTAAGCGGTTGTGAGTTTACGTGGATTTATTTCCGGTGCTGTTCGCCTGGTTGGGTGTTATTTATGTATGGACGTCAGTCATATTTATGGAAATTTAGGGGAGGCTTGTTTGTAAGATTACTACCTAGTAAAGTAGGCAGCGTATTTTTGAGGTTTTCGTTTAAAGAAACGACCTTGATCATTCTCTTAACCTTTTCCTAACTATTATATGTTAGGGTCCGCTTCCAATCTAACCAGAGAATGCTGAATTTAGGTATTTTACACGAAACAACAGATACTTCGCAACTAATTTAACAAATAACCTACCTAAAACGTCAGAAACGCATCCGAGCAGATATTCACGAGTGGCGGTAATAACGTACCATCAAGTGAACCGCTATAGCAGTGATAGCCTAGTGGTATGACCATTGGACTGCCAAGTCAAAAGTCTCGAGTTCTAATCCAAGGCACTCACCTCTGACTTTTCGAAATCAAGTGAACTATAGCATAATCCCTCTCATTCTGAGAGAGGAGACCCGTGCCCAGTAGTCAGACAGAATATGGGTTGATGATGAAGTGACCGTTGGCTCGTTTGCCCAGTATTTTTTTAATGTGACGACCAGCCTACAAGCGGTAAGTAACTACCGTAGTCTATACTCGCTAGAGACACCTACAGTATACAGTATCACTCGTGCGTTATATCTTTTTCATATCTCAGTTGTTAAGTAATTTCAGTGGCTTCATTGCCCTTGAAACCAGCATATAACCTAAGACTAATAATTACTAAACAAACACTAAAATAGTTTAAACATTTAGGTTGATAGATACAACAGATTAACCCAGTTCGACCATCACCGCAGGGTAAAGTAATATTTTCAACTCGTAATTGTAAATACCAATTTCATAAAATGATGCGGCACTAAGCATTGGAAATTTATAGGCTTTAGTAAAAGTAATTTTAGGTAGATAAGTTTGGGGTTCTATTCTAGTTGTTATAAAGGCAATTATGATAATGTTTTGAACAGAGTTGTAAATAGATACTGCGCGCTAAGTTGGATGCTTACGCTAAATAGGGATACTATATGTAGGGTTACCTTGACGAGGCTGAGTGAACTTTTTTAATAATACATTTGTATTTGTACATACAAACAATCATCTTGTATACCCCAAATGTTCAGACAGAGGTACACTGATTGCATTATTATCCTAATGGCCGCAAGAGTGACTGCTACACTTGAAGAAGTGCTGAGTTAAATTACTTTAACTCAGCACTACTTTTTACGGATTTTATCGTGTTATATTGATATTAATAATCCCGACGTTTCGGACCCTTTACAGCGTCCATGGTCACGGGTAGACTGAGGTGGTGGGCGTCTTGATGATATAATTACTGACAGCTACCCTACATTTTTATTGATACATGATCAATGATATTTATTTACTAATTATTAATTAATACTAGATGCTATAATATTCGCGTAAATTTCAGAAATCAAGAAGATTTTTTTTGACAATGTGTACTGCCAATCCACATTAGAACAGCATGGTGGACTATAGCAAACCCTCTCAAGCTAAGAGGACACCCGTGCCCAGCAGTGGGACAGTATATGGGTTGATGATGATGATGATGAGCAGCTCGAAGTTTGTATGATAACCAGTGTATCCTAAGAACATCAGTTTTGCCAATAAATTGAGTTTCAGAGGTCTGATAGCAGTCGCTTTGTGTGGACTACTTATTCATCCACATCTGGTTAGATAGGAAGCTGACTTCAACATAGCTGGGAAAAGGATAACAATGAGATAACTTCTTGTCATAGTCTTCTGATTGTCTGCGTTTATAAGTTCATGAACCCTAGACGAACATAAAAAGTTGCACTAGATATTAACCAGCTCTTGTTTTTTCTATTAACTTCAGACTATCAACACAGATAAAAATAAATCAACATGCAAATACACTGGGAGCTCAAAAAGAAAAATCTAGAAACATTTTTCTTTAATTCAGTTTCTTACTAATCAATGTAATAACAGTACTACACATTGCCGTTCAGAATGGCCAGCAAATTGCTTCATAACCACAGCGGGGAAGATGTCGCGAATTATGTTAATGTTTTATGATAATGTCGACTCGCGATGGCTTTTGAGACATACGGTTGGAGAAAAGTGCAAGGCGGTTTGGTGAGCAGTCTAGCGAGTATTTATAAAATGTTTAACAATAGAAATCATAAGAGAGAGCGAGGCGTTCTGATACATCCCTACTTCACTAAAACAGTTTTGGGGGGCTATTGCCAATAACTGGGCATAAAGAAGCCCAATAACATTGCATAAACTAGAAATCGACCCAGAACATCACAATCAGTAGTCGCGAATGTAATCACTACACAAATTTACGCGTAAGTACCTTAATTTTAATGTTTTAATTATTATATTAGTGGCGGATAGCATATCCTGTATTTTTTATGACAATAAACATACATATTTTGACACCTGTCATCCAGATAGAGGATTTTTCATGTAAATTAATAGATATTTGAAAAATTCTTCTTCTTGAAAAAAAATCCCCTAGAAGTTAATCGGCTCATCAAAAATCAATTTGCAAGTGTGGGAAAGTGTTTTTCGTATGTTAACTAGTATAGGCTGTGTGTATGTTTTCTTTAATGTCACATCGTCGTTTCCAGCTTGTATACTCATCATCAACCCATATACTGTCCCACTGCTGGGCACGGGTCTCCTCTCATATTGAGAGGGATTAGGCTATAGTCCACCACGCTGGCCTAGTGTGGGTTGGCAGACTTCACAAACCGTCGAGAAAAATCTCTAAGGTATGCAGGTTTCCTCACGATGTTTTCCTTCACCGTTTAAGCGAGTGATAATTAATTATTAATACGCACATGAATTCGAAAAGTCAGAGGTGCGTGCCTTGGGTTCGATCTTGAGACCTTCGACTTGGCAGTCCAATGGTCATACCGCTAGGCTATCACTGCTTGTATACTGAGCTCATCCAACGTTTTGGCCGTATGTCTCAATAATTGTTAAGAAAGCAGATGGTGACAATTGGGCGCTGCACACAGCTTTGGCTAATTCAGTTTTCCGTCTTATTAATTCCATTATTAGAGTAATTCAGATTATGATATAAGGTGTCTGTTTCTTCAGGTTTTTGGAAGATGCTTTAGGTCACCATTATAGATAGTCATTGAATTTTTATGGCTTTCTGGGTAAGTGTTACCTACTCTTATTTAAATTTATGACATACTAGCGGCTCCTTCCGGCTTCGCACGAGTGGATATGTGACCGCGGAAATCATTTTTTTTTTCTAAAATAAAAGAAGCATTATAACATCATGATAGCTACGATAATGATAATGATATTTATTTCTATAAATAGATCTTTTAAAGACACTTTTACAAGTCAATATATTACATTTGCTGAAAACGATTAGTGGGAACAAACACACAGACCTTACCTTAAAAATTGTTTTTTTTTATGGAAGTACCGTACACACTTTCATATACATTTAGTAAAAAGCTGTTAATTTGGAATTACAAACAGAAACTTCAATTTTATATATGTGTATAGATTTGACTAATTTCATGATCACAACTTTTTGTTTCTGGCCATTAATTTTTTTTTATTGAACTTTTAATTTATCCAATGGTAAAATAAGTTGTAGTTAAATAAGTAAATTACCTTTTTTTAATTAATTTATTACTGTACATATATTTTATTGTACTTTATCATTGTATCAGTAGTAATATTTCATTTGCATAATCAAAAACGGGTACTAGATTTTTCTAGCTAAGGAAACATTTTATCGTAATTAAAATATCTTCTGTTAATGTTTTTTCCGTTTGTAAAACTTACTTAATGCAGCATTTTATTGCTTTTCCCGAGAAATATTTATTAGTCACTAGAATCTCACTTTTAAAAGCAGCTAATATGTTACTACGGTACAACCCAATAAAAATGCATACGCTGTTCCAACCAGCGTAGCACTCGTAGCACCGGCTACGGAATGACGTCAGAGCTACGGCTCGTAGCCATTTAGCCGAGCACAACTAAGCTTTGTTAGTTTTTTCATCCGTATTTTGAAGAGGATTTATGCGTAATGAATATTAATACTTTTTGTTGTACATGTCCCTACTAATATAACAACTAATGCGAAATTACTGTCTGTTACACTTTCACGTCTAATCCGCTGAGGCGATTTTGATGATATTTGGTACAGAGTACCTTTTGTCTGTCCAACACTCGAAACACTGCATCACAGAGGTAATAAAAAAAAACAAAATTTTTTTAAGGTTAAATGTTTGGGTCCTATCTAGTGGAAAATGTACCCTTTTCTATAGTCTTTAGGGATTTCACACGCGCGCGTTAAAAGCATTAACAAAAATATATTAGGGTGGAATCCGATTAGCGGCGATAAACGCTGTCGCAGCTAATTGAGATCTGATGTTAGAAATTTAAAAGGTATTATTATAGGTAGTGGGCTTGACCTCAAATGGGTCACATTATCTTCATCATCATCATCAACCCATATATTGTCCCACTGCTGGGCACGGGTCTCCTCTCATATTGAGAGGGATTAGGCTATAATCCACCACGCTGGCCTAGTGCGGGTTGGCAGACTTCACAAACCGTCGAGAAAAGTCTCTAAGATAAGCAGGTTTCCTCACGATGTTTTCCTTCACCGTTAAAGCGAGTGATAATTAATTATTAATACGCACATGAATTCAAAAAGTCAGAGGTGCGCGCCTTGGGTTCGAACTCGAGATCTTCGACTTGGCAGTCCAATCGTCATACCACTAGGCTATCACTGCTTATAATTATCTTCACATTATCTTAATATACATAAATTCGACCACGCATAGGAAAGCGCAGGGTTGGACGCCCCCAACTAGGTGGACGGACGACGTCGTGAGGGTCGCAGTGAGTCGGTGGATGCAGTCTGCGCAAGACCGATTTTTGTTGCAATCATTAGGGGAGGCCTATGTTCAGCAGTGGACATCCGTGGCTGATAGATAGATAGAATTAGGATTGCCATTCAACGTGGCAATAAATAAATAAATATTCCTGGACAATTTCACACAACACCATCTAGTCCCAAACTAAGCAGAGCTTGTACTGTGGATACTAGACAATGGAAATGGATATATATATTTTTTGTAAATACATACTTAAATTACATAACAAACACCCAGACAAACACAAACACTTATGTTTTATTTTATTATCACATAAATATTTGTGTCCTGTGGGAATCGAACCTCGTGACCAGCAGTCCAACACGCGGACCACAAATTTAATGACCACGCAATGTGGCCAGACTTTTGGGAATGTTACCAGGTGATGTGGAGGAATACTTTGACGCTTACACTTGAAAATGTATTGTTCTTTTTTTTTGTAAATTATTTAAATAGTAAAGGGATCCGAACTTTTTTGTATGGAAGCTGTCATAATGACCCGCCGCCATTTTGATTTTATTTCGAATTAGTGGCACACGATAAATGAGGTATGTTTGGGTAGAGGACACATAAACGAACAACAAAAGTAACATGGTACCCCAAATGTCACGTTACTGAGATATTTGGAAGTAAATATCGACATAATAGTACAACGAAAATAATTAAAATAGACTTATTACGTGTCTATGGGCGTCAGATTGTATCCAAATAATCGTTCCCAGGTTGATTATTATTATTACTGTTTATAGGAAGAGAGTAGGTACATTACATAAGATAAGGCATGTAAAGACGCTAGCAGGTCAACCTATCCACCAACTCAAATTTTTCCAATTCAATATGAACCTTATTATTTTGCATTAAAGTTAAAAATCTTTCAAATAAATTTGACTAATTGGGTTAGCTTAAAGTGCTAACCTATGAACCATTACCTCGGCAGTATAAATGCATTATCATATATCATTATTATGAGCTCAATCTGATGTTACACGATCGCTAAAAGAAGCTCTTATTATTTTTGTATACATAATTTAATTATAAAGATTATGAACTATCCCATTATATTAAATGCAAACTCCAACACATCCAAGTGGTGACAAGAATTTAATCTCAATCAAATTACAGTAGAAATTCTGAATAAATTAAACTTAGACTGGAATCTAGATATTAATGGACACAATACTCCTTGTCTTCAAAACTACCCACATTTCAAGTAAACCAACATCCAAATTCCGTTCATTCTCAGTTGGAACTGTCACTCTGCATTGACGCGGGTCGACGGCGGCTGTACGTACAAAATCCGATTTTACTTTATATTTCATGCTCAGTTCTTTTGTCGTTGAATGTACTATTCGGATTTTGTTTTGCCAAATTTTTGGCTGTAGGGCTTTGAGGATTAGGTAAAAGGAATAAAAGGTAACTTTTGGTACACTAAAAGCTTCATAGGTGTATGTTTTAGGGCCTGCCTCGCGACCTCAATACGAGAAGGGAAGTCTCAAACTACGTACTGATATTCTCCTATCTTTATGAGATCGTAGCTTTTATCGAAAAAGAATAGATCTTATTGGATACTCTAGATCTGCGAAATGATTGACTAATTTGCGCCGAGGACATAAATAAGTAAAAAAAACAGTATACACGTTTCTCGGTATAAAGAAACATTAAATAAATGAAAATAGGAATAAAATCCATACCTCCTAATAATGTAAATGCTAAAGTCTGTTTATCTATTATCTTTTGACGTCTAATCTGCTGAAGAGATTGCGATAGAATTTGTTAGATTGTATGCTGAGGTCTGAGGTGATAGTCTACCTTATATCTCAAAAAAAATATTCGTTTTTTGGAGACAAGTGATACCTTATGCAACAGTAAGTAAATAATACAATTAAGAGTTAAATACTCGTAGTAAAGAAATTAGAGAAAATTTAATAAGTTATCTACCCAGTTTGACCTTCTGTGGACCAAGCAGCCTGGCAGTGGGGCCTGCTATGTTAATCTGGAAAGAGTGCAGAAGTACCGGTATCTTGGATCATGGTGACTGACTCTTGGGAGAGTGACACAGAGATACGTATTCGGATAAAGACTAAGAGAACCTCATTCATGAAGATGAACAAAGTTCTAACCACAAAAAGACTATCTATCAGTCTCCGCAATAGACTCCTGAAGTGTTACATCTGGCCAGTCCTACTGTATGGTTGTGAGTCTTGGACGATCAAAGAAGACCTCCGTAAGAGACTGGAAGCGTTTGAGATGTGGGCGTATCGCCGCATGCTCCGCATAAGCTGGACAGATAAGGTCTCAAATATCGAAGTCCTTCGACGAATGAGACGAGAGAAGCCCGAAGTTGTATGTACCATCAAACAGAGAAAAGTTGCGTACCTTGGACATGTTTTAAGACATGAGCGCTACTAACTGCTGCAGACAATAATGATGGGAAAAGTTCCGGGAAAAATAAGTGTTGGAAAAGGGAAGTTATCCTGGCTCCGCAACATCCGACAATGGACTGGGATAAGAAAAGTTGAAGATCTGTTCAGACTGGCTCTGAACAAAGAAGAATTTAAAAGGATGACTGCCGACCTTCAGTAGTGGAGTGGCACCCAAAGAAGAAGAAGTAGGACCAAGAACCGCTCAATTGGATCTCCTTGTCTTACAGTTAGGCCATTGTTTGCTACACGCGCGCCTTAGGATATAAAACGAGGAGAAACCTCGCTCTTTGATGGGTTCCAGTGGCTATACTGGACCATAAGCCTTCACAGTTGTGGTGAATGTCATAAAACCCATGATTTCCATGCCATGACTGTAGGGTAAGTGAAGGTAAGTGCAGTTTTTCTTAAGATTTTCCGTACTAAAAAAAAATGTGGAATGATTTTCGTCATATAACTAACTGCCTCTATAACTATCATAGTAGTCCTAAACGTGACTGATATGTTAGAGGTCCTGGATTTGATTCCCAAGTTGAGCAAGGTTTTTCTATGAAATCTCAGTGGCAGCTCTGAGTTGGATTTGTACCCGGTTAATGGCAAGCTCGCCCCCTATTACATGATACTTAACATACGAGCGAACCGTGAGTGTGTAACTAGTACACCTCTGCCTAGCCCTTCGGGAAATACAGGCGTGATGGTAGATAAGTAAATGTTTCAAAAATGGCAAGCACTTGTAGATCACTATTCAAAATAAGTTTCTACCTCGAAACTTTCTTCATATCTCATCCCTTAAGAGGAATACAAGAGATCCGATAGAAACATTAGTTAGAGTGGAACGGAACGCATCTATAACTGAGGATACATATTTTATCCCGAACCCTTCCCTATCCCTTGTAATTGTATTACATGGTTTATGGTATGTAGTTCATTCAAATGATCCCTTGACAACAAAAAATTTGGATACGTGGAACAGCAGAAACATTTCTCACTTTTATACTGTTTAGGAATGTATTTGTGTTTGTGAACTGTCGCTTAAACATTAGTGAAAGCTCATACATGTATACACTTAAAACTTGTCACAAACACACACACTCACTCACACTCACTTACTCATAAACACACTCACTCACTCACACACTTACTCACACACTCACTGTTCGAGCGCAGCGCCTGCTCGTACAAAGTGAGCAAATCAACGTTGCATGTATTCGTAGTCCTAACTAGTTTAAGGTTTTTATGTAAAATTGCATGTCGTTATCTCTTCCACCTTTGTTCGTCATCGAGGCAAGAGTCCACTATAATGCCCTACACTCACACACACTCATTCCGGTAAAAAATCATTAATTAGCTTTTGTCGAGATTCTGTTGTTCAATTGATTCTCACACTTCAGACGTAAATACACAAATACCTTTCAAATTATATTAACTGACAAATAGGTAGCCAAATATCAGCAGCCCCAATTTCTCACCAACAACACTAAACTCCTAAACAAATTCGTCTTACTAACTCGATTGTTTAACCTCCGTTATTGAAAATAAGGTGACGGCAAATAATACACGGGAATTTAGTTAATTTGAAGGCAATAGTAAATTTTAGATTGTAAACTTTATATAACCCTCCAAATATTAACGTCCCGTTGCAAAACCGATCCTAATGCGACGTGATAAAGTTGGGTATGAAGTAAAGTTGGGTGACAGTATGTGTATTAAGGAATCCAAGTCAGTCGACACCGTTGAAAAGGGTCGCAGTGCTTGGGGCGACGGGGTCCTATCGGGCTTTACTCCTACTTAAGAAATTAGACCAAGTGTTGGGAGGGAGCGAGGTGGTAATTATATTGTAATTAAGCCTCTTTGTCTTATTCTGGTCTAGAATTAAAAGAAAGATAGCGATTTTTTGGACATGCATTACGATTTTTTATATTTGTGGAAAGGCGAGGTTTGTTGCCACGCCATCCAAAGGGAGAATGCAAAGACCATGGCCCTACGGTTGAAGTAGGCGTCTGTTTTATATTTAACTTACGTTGCAAATGTTGATCGCGCAATTCAGGATAATTATGATCGACGGCCTGATGGTTGATGTTGGACGTCTGTATATTTATGCAGCTTATGTTGTAAATGTTGAAACAAGGTTACAGTGAGGACTCAAAAGTTTCATAAAAAATAATTTTGATTGCTTTTTCTCTCATCGTTACTAGATAAATATATTTTTAATGAAAATGGACTTTCAGTAGCACGCAACCACGTGCTACTTAAAGTCCATTATAAGAAGTACACAAAAGTGATGTTACAAAAGTTGTTTTAAAAGAATATTAATCGGCATCGCACGCCTTTGCGGAATACAGGCGTGATGGTATGTTAAGTATGTTGGGGTATTAAAAAAAAACAATAAATATTCAGTTTTAATTCGTGAATATTACTCAGATAGTCAAGTCGCTTATGCCTTACAACTTAAATATAATTGTAAGTCCCAGTAACAACTTCAGTTTACAAGATTGTATTAAGAACAAAATTAGATCATATTTCTCGAGCCGGTTTTCGTTACAGTTACTTGCTTTTACCCAAAGCTATTTTACGATTGTCGTATCATTTAAATGTATGGGAGACTTGGCTATATTGTCTTAGTACTAAAATAAATAAATTATTAGATATTGAAAAATAATAGATATTTAAAATAATTTTATCCAATGGGTTTGTTCGATGGTTGGCGCGGGCGTACAAAAAGTGTTGTCATTCGAAAAAAAATAAAGTAATTTGGTAGAAAATATCGCAGTGGTACGATTAAACCAACAATATAACCGCCTCACCCTTTATTTTTACTACGGAAAATGGATTATGGATCTTCCGCCACGAGAGGAGGCGGTAGTGTATGTCAGAATCATACCTACCGACTAAAAGCACACTTTCCTTCACTTGCCCCATAGACATGGTCATGGGATCCGTGAAATTCACCATGACCATAACAGATTTAAATGTACCTCAAACTACTTGTCGGTATCTTGTCTATATACATAATAAGAGGCGAGCTTTTTGCCATTAACCGGGCACAAATCCAAACTTCGAGGTGCTACTGAGAATTTCATAGAAAATCCCAATAACCGCTCGACCAGGGAATCAAACCCGGGACCTCTAGCGTAGCAATCGCACTTTCAACCACTCTAGTGGTTGAAAGTGCGATTGCTACGCTTGAGGATGTATAGTAACGCATAAAATCATTTTTCTATATCAGATTACTTTGTTGGACGGATCACTACGTCTGGACAGCTACCATTCTAACATTGTAAGACCGGCTCCAAACATTTTACTGTTTCGTCATCTATGTGAGAGTCAAACCTAGCAAAGTACATGTGGTGGACTGTACATGGATCTTGTATAAAATTCCTGATAATCTTATATTATTCGATACTCGATCTAGTGGTTTGCGTGTCGCACTGCTGATCGTGAGGTCGTGTGTTCGATTCCCACAAAACACATTTTTTTATATGATGAACATAAGTGTTTGTGTTTGTCTAGGTGTTTGTTATGTATTATAAATTATATTAATTTGTATTTACAAAAAAAAGTATATACGTATTTATATCCATTGTCTATTACCCATAGTACAAGCTCTGCTTAGTTTGGGACTAGATCGTGCAGTGTTAAAGTGTCCCAAGATATCATTATTATATTATTACTTTTCTTTAGTTATTACAACTGAATGGTTCAACTGAATCATTCTTTAATAATGTACCCATGGACAAACTAGAGTAAGGAGGGCTCGTGGCTTAATAATAACTACGCTGGTCAACCGATCTGCAAGGTTAAGCTGCGCTAGCGGACAGTCTGTGGATGGGTGACCCCGCCGTGCCTAGGAGAGCACGTAAAGCTTATGATCCCGGTTTTCATACGAACACCTATGAAAATCGTTAGTGGTTGTCAAGAACGCAAAAAGCCTGACAACCAGGATCCAAACATACCCAGGAATTGGGACAGGTCTGGCAGTCGTTTCGAGTAAAATACTGAGTTTCAGCCGCATCTGGTTAACCGACCCCAAGGTAGTTTAATAATTGTTTTTCTAAATACACCAGTAGACAAAACCTCTTTCAATTCTTGTCACTATATCCCCTTTTAAATGGCAACGATCTCATCACATTATTCCACAATCTTTCCGATTAAATTGTTTACATTTAAAATGTTTGTCAAGGATTAGCTTACCCTCGCTTGTAATTAGCTGATTTGTTTGTTAATTATTTAGAAAGGGTTGTTGTGTCATGTTTGTCATAACCCTGCGAAGGGTTTCGGGTAAATAACGCGTACCTTTTTAAAATGTATGTCGTAACAGTATTTAAAAGTGATTTTGTTAGCGTCAACAACATTTTTAATAGTGTCTTTGTTCGCTGTTTCTTGCGCTTTTTGTGTACATTTAAGGAAATATTGATTTCTGAATAGTGCGAATGTGAGACACTGGAATAAAACTACTTCTTATAGATTTTATCGCCTTATATTGACATCATTTATCCCAATGGTTTTGCCGTGTCATGAATAGTCTTCATTTTCGTGGCTCGGCATTCGATCGAGTCAAGTATGGCAAGTTGATATTTTACTGAGCCATCCCAAAGGTGGCTTTGGCCATGCAAGAACGGACTTATTTATTTAAAGTACTTTTATTTGAAAGAAAATATAATTCGAGGCTCTTAAAAACAAACAAAAGCCCCCTGTATAAATAAAGCTGTGTCCTCACTCTATTTAGACTTTGAGAAATAAAGTCAACTCATCCAAAACGGGCGTGAAACTCATTCATTTTAACTACATACAAATCTGCCCTACAAATTCCATTGAGAAGCGAAAACGTTTAGTTTAAAACGTTGGGAACGCCTGAATAAAATTCTAGAAAAACAAACATAGATATGGGGCGCCACTACGTAGAGATATTAAAGAAGTATCGCTTGGAATTGATAGAAGGAAAAAATATTTTTGACCGACTGAATACTGAGCACAAAAAAAAAATTCTCAAAATTGTACGATATATAAAAATATCTTCAATTTATTTTGAACTAGTAGTGCCCCACGGTTTCAACCACCCTTACTTTGTCCTTTTTACTCGGCTCCTAAAAGTTGTAACGTGATGTTCAATACCCTAAAACTTTTTCCAAGAATTGGGCTATCAATTGCACAAAGAATTTTTCAAATCTGGCTGGTATTTGCAAACTAACAAACAAACAAAAAACTCTTCAGCTTTCCTTAGTGTAGATTTGTGATAGTTGTCTATAACACCTATTCTAAGGAACCTAAAATATAACAGGACAACTCTGCCTAAATTTTCGGAAATTCCCATGCTATCGAAAAAATCTTTGATAAGTATATTTCCTCGGGATTTTTTAATAAAAAATATAACCGAGCGATTTTTTATTAAAAAAAAATAAAAGAACAGCTCCCAGCTTTCAACTGGTTCTGAAAATTTCAATTAAAAACCCAACAACACTGCTGGTCCCGGGAATATGACCTAGGACCACTAGCGTAGCAGAAAAAATTTAAACCACTGACTAGTGCATAGAGGTCGCTTTATCACTGGACATACTGCATTTCCCCTACCATATGCCCGGTGACAATCGACGCGCAGATCCGACGATAAGACATTGATGTATTGCGGCAATTGCTTTTTGCAAATTGCTCACTCACACTCGCACGTCGCAACGATTTATGTGCCACAATTATTTTTCACCAATATAAATGTGATTAAAGTACATTAAGCCACGTTCGATAACGGTTTTTGTGGTAGGTACCATTTAATGATGGTCATTTGAAAAAATGATGCGTATTGTTATTTGTTGGTTTTTGTTTAAATGGGATCTAAAATATACAATAACCCAAAATCCCACAGGACAGAAATATTTATGGGAAGAATATAAAGTATTTGTGTTTGTCGGGGTGTTGTATACAAGTAGGTATAATATTTACAAACAAATAAAATTAAAAGTAAAACCACTTTTTTAAGATAAGCTTTTATTTATACTACCTACGCTAAAAAGAAGAAAATAGATAGTTGATACCAAAATGAAAGGATTTTTATTATATTGTAGGAAAGTATAAAAAATTTAGATAGTCCACCATCTTTAGAAGTCCGCCATATTGGATTTAGAGTGACGTCACTTTATTTTTCGAGTTATTCTCAGAAAGCCCTTTCATTTGATACCCGGAGTGCATTAAAAATAACTAGTTCGCCATCTTGGGTATTCTGTGATTATGGATTTAGTATGACATCACACGGCTAACCATGAATTATTATCCAAACTAAACTAAATAATCACTAAACGTGTATATAAAATTTCAGCTCAATCGGTTGAAGATATTTGCTCTAAAATTCAGTTGCAAGATTACACCCGAAAAAACATTGTTACATTGGTTCGAATCCTGCCCACGGTCGAATTTTTCCTTTTCTAAATAACTTTAAAATCTTAGCATGGAAAATGCCAAAAATATACAAAAAGATTGTTACATTGTTAGAAATGGGCAAGAGTAGCCCAGAACAGAAACCAGTGGCAGATGTATGAAGAGGCCCTAGTCCAGCAGTGGACAGCATCGGGCTGATAATGATGATGAAACCTTGTTATATACATTGAAAGTTGATTAAAAGCTTGTAAAAAATATATAAGTTTTAAATCCATTGCCCATAGTTCAAGCTCTGCTTAGTTTGAGACTAGATACTGTTGTGTAAATAACCAAAATATTTATTATTAGTATCTTTTTTGACTTGAAATTGACTTAAAACGTATATATAGAACTATCTCATTACTCTAGTGGCCATAAGCTTAACTATTTATTCTTATTTATGTACCATTCAACTGTTTTTCTACGACCATCATTACTAAACGAAATACTTAAACAAAACGGAAGGAACACAACCATTGCGACATTCCTATGTGGATAGACGATATGTCCAGAGATAAACATCAATGTATGGCGGCAATTTCCTTTGAAGGGTGAACGGAAAAGGAGATGCTGCCCAAATCGTTCCGTTTTATACGGAGCCAAATACTATAGCAGTTAGATTAAGTAGTCCAACTCGTGTGACGCTGGTATTCAACTGCTCAACTCAGATAAAGAAAGAAAGAAAGAAGAAAGATAAAAATAGTTTATTCACATGGACAATGCATGCAATAATAATAAATGATGAAAGAGAATAAATATAAAAATAAAAACTGTGTGCCCAGTTGCGTCGAACAGGGGCCCCAGTTTAGCTAAATGCCAGACCACTGGTGAGTTCACTGGCGCTGGTTTTCAACTGGGCAAAAGTGACGTGTCACAGAATAATTACACTACTTATATATACTTATTAGTATTATCATAATATTAAGTACGCCGTACGTTACTTACGCCAACCTTATTGGTGAGGTTCTTCAAAAAGGTCAGGTGCGTAGTACTTACAACCGGCGTGTATGTATGACAAGATGTATGAATGTGGTCGAAGGAAAAGAAGTATGCAAGAATCGTATCAAGTGTATGTATTATCATATTATATATGTGTTGCCCGATCTTACATACAATTATTATTCCCACCCGATAATTGAATCTGCCAAATTTATCCCTCAAACTGCATATTGAATAAACAGTCCAATAGACCCTCTGTCACGGCCGTGGCAAATTTCACAGATCCCATGGGTATGACTATAGTGTGAATGAAGGCAAGTGCGGTTATTAGCAAAGATTTAAATCGTTAGATTTACCCTCGTTACTTATACCGCTCGAAAACGTGTCCATATAGAGATGAGTGCATGCACACATTCCATGTAGAGACAGAGATCGACAGTGTGCAATATTCAATATGAGTGAACAAGATAATACCAGATTCGATACTTCCGATGTCAACCAGTTTACTTACGGAAACGTGACCATTATTTGACGCGGTAGGGCGATATCTAACGATTTAAATCTTTGGTTTTTAGTAATTACGAGTCCAATATAGTCATGACTATGGGATCCGTGAAATTCCACACGACCATGACAGGCTGCCCTTCAATTCGCATCCTAATTCAAGGCACGCGCTGCTTACCGGGCGGCAGAATCCCTCAATTCAGCCGCCCGCAGGCTACAGCTCGAGGAACCCGGAGATCAACATACCCTGTCACTTCCTCATGTGCTAGATGATCCATGCTAATTATCCGCACCACCAAAATAAAAAATCAAGTTAAGCCTGATGTAAAATTTATGTAAAATTTGAATTCAAGTACTTAAAATCACATTATTATAACGAGTACTCAAAGTAATCTACGATCCTATAACATGCAAATATCATGAAAATTTTAATAAGCTATCAACAGAATTGAATTTCATGATAGGTACCTACATGGTCAATTATAATTAATTCTCTGCTTGTAAACAGGTGATTAAAATGTTAATAGTGGCTGAAAGGGAGCCAATGGATGAGACGTGGAAAGAAAAGTAGTTTTTGGATGCGGTATCTGTTTTTTCTTTACTCTACACTAGAAAATTGTACTGAGTCTTTATCGTGAGAGCATTTGCACAAAAATCCTTAAAGTACGTCATTATTTATTTATTTATTTAAACGTCTGAAAAAACAACAGCCATTAATAAAACCAAATAAGCATTAGGTATATATAGGAAACAGACAGCCAATTATAGGTCTTCACGAAATATTATTAATTATAAAAAAAACCCTACGTTACGGGGCACTTTATCAGATTTATTAACGAACACAAATTTATCACAGTTGGTAATCGAACCCACGACTCTCTGCACGTTGCTTGCAAGAAGAGACTTGAGTTGCATGGAAATATATACGTCTGTATCCACTTAATTTGATTTGTGGCACCTCCAAATTCTTCTCACATCTAACCAGAACCGCGGCTCGATCTTACCAAACCGAATGTGCGACCGAAGCAAAAAGCAATCTGGCGCCGACACGCCAATGACCGCAGCCACCCGGCTACTTCACAACCATGCTTAGATAAACACCTCTCTACATTCGGTTGGCTAACCACCACTCCTTAATGAGATAGCTGATTAGAGACCCGACGAATAGCGGCTAATTATTTTGTTTTGCAACGCAAGTATTATATTTTTAATCAAGGAAATTTTCACAAATTTTAGCAGCTCTAGCGTTTTCTATTTTTGGGTCGGTGATTGCGTTATTTTTTTGAGGGGAGGTCAAGAAAATTGGGCCGGTTTGTTAGTTTTAATTATTTGGATATTAAAAAAAGCTAGCTTAAAGGATTTACAACTTGCTATTTTCATGCTGAATTATTAATTTGATACCCACAGTTCATTCTAAAATTCAAGTCATCATTAAAATAGTTTTTTTAAGGTCGATGTGGCTGACTATCACTGTTTTACACGTCGTAGTGACTGCCATAAGAGCCCCGGAAGCGTTGGCAATCTAATTTCTGAGTAATACTAATCTATTTACAACTATCTCTCTTTCAGATGTACAGTCAGCAACGAAAGTCGCTGAACATGTTGCAATTTTCAATATGATTTTTAATAAGTGTGAAGTTACTGACCTGTGAAGGTTATACGAAATAATTGCATAGATGACCATTCAATATTCAGGTTACCTTAATAGAAAAAACCTCTGGATAAGTTATGGAGCTGTGATGTTTTCAAAATTTTGTTATGTTCAGCGACTTTCGTTGCTGACTGTACATACTCCCATCCCCGTATGTACTAGCATAGTGTTCATAAGAAAAATTTCGTAATACCCATGGTGTTTTCAAAAGGATTCTTGTTAATAGCCATCCGTCTTCATGTCAAAAATCTATGATAAGTTGGGAATGAACGGTTCGATCAATATTCATCATTCATTATATTTTCCTCATTCATTATCCTTATCGCATTCAAGCTATGACATTTTTTGAGTTCATTTCTTCGGACGTAATGGAAATAGTAATTACCTACGTAATAGCTGGATTAATAAAAGTTGATAATACCTATACCTTTAATTTCTCCTTTCTCCGAGCCTTTTTCCCAACTAATTTGAGGTTGGCTTCCAGTCCATCCAGATGCGGCTGAATATCAGTATTTTACACGAAGCTACTGCCAACAGACCTCCGCAACCTAGTTTTTGGACAATACCGATACCCTGAGGATAGACTGGTTGTCAGGCTTCTGACAACAAGTTACAGGTTATAGGTGTTCGTATGACAACCGGGACCAACGGCTTTAGGTGCTCTCCGAGGCATGGAGATGTCTCGATGTGTTAAGAATTGTAACCCATCCACGGACTGACCGTGACTAGCGCAACTTAACCTTGCAGATCGGTTGATCAGCTTAGTTATTACTTAGCCACGAGCCCCTCTATACCTACACCAATTAATGAAATTGAAGTTTCTGCCCTTGATTTAAAAATAAACGTCAAAATCGAAGTGAAATCTCATCTTTTTATGTCATCTTCAGGTCTCAGCTTTTAAGTCTCACTAAGGCTGTGTTTCTATTTAAAAACGTAGTGATAATTGGTCTTATTGTCTCTACATGCATGTCTAAAGTTGTTAGATAGAAAATATCTAATAGCATAAGACCATCTTTCTACCAAATTTGCATCCATACTAATAATTACAAATGCGAAACTAACTTTGTCTGTTTGTTACATTGTCACGGCTAAACTGCTGAACCAATTTAGATGAATTTTGGTATAGAGTTAGATTGGACCTCAGAAAAGGACATGGGCTATTTTTATCCCAAAATATCCCTTGGGATGCGAGTGAAACCGCGAGTAATAGCTAGTAAATAAACAAATTGCGTCATCCTCTTCGATCTGAGAGGTCGGTGCTCCGCAGTACAGAGGCCAGCATATCAAGCTACCATTAGGGCAGCTTGATATGCTGGCCTCTTGTCAAATTTCTTTGATAGATTTTCAACTTTAACACAAGTAATAAGGTTCATTAGTTATTTAGAAAAGGAAAAATTGGACCGCGAGCAGGATTCGAACCTGCGTCTTCTGGTTAGGTACACCAGACGCTATGACCACTAAGCCACCGCGATACCTACCCGTCATGTCGAATTTTTCCTTCACATACTGAATTTACGTCTTTATGGTGACGTCTATGCATTTCAATAGGTGTTACTGACGTCACCATAAAGACGTAAATTCAGTAGTGGTCATAGCGTCTGGTGTACCTAACCAGAAGACGCAGGTTCGAATCCTGCCCGCGGTCAAATTTTTCCTTTTCTAAATAACTTTAAAATCTTAGCATGGAAAATGCCAAAAATATACAAAAAGATAATAAGGTTCATTTTCAATTGGAAAAATTTGATAGTTTTGGATAACTCGACCAGCTGGCATCTGTACAATGATAATGGGTTCAACAGAAATATAGTTAAGAAAAAGAAGAAAAAATACAAGAAAATAACAAATAAAGAACAGTTTAAGTGCACCATAAGCCTTTAACTTGCTCCTTACATAACTAACTTGAGCTGCCTCTAATATGGTCGAGCTACACAATGACTAATGCATGCTTGCCGTCGGCTGGGATTAGTCTACTCAAAGCCGCTATGGCTCTTTCTACAAAAGGTCATTTCAGACATTACCCTGCATTATGATACTTACATATTTGATAATATTTTTTCTGGAGTTTAAAAGAGACCATAATTCTCTGAGTTGGTTTCGGTGTTTCTTCTCAGAGGTCTACAATTATTAAATGTCAGCTCTATCTAGCATTCAAAATTCAAAATATTGACTTGTAACAGTGTCTTTGAAAGATCTATTTATATAAAATAAATATCATTCATTTCATCACAAAATTACAAAGGAAAGAAGAGAAGATTAGCAGCTACCTTGTGTCTTTTCAAGAGATAAAATAGTTTTATCAGATAGGCAATGGGCGTTAGCCTGTAAGGTACACCCACCAAATATATTGCGTGTCGAGACGCCCGGTTAAACCCAATATAAAGTGGACATAGATCAATTTAATAAACCAACAGATCCCTTGGGAAAAGAAAGCCAAATACCTGGGCGTGGTTCTAGATTACCGACTTACGTTCCGAGAGCACATAAAAACGGTGCGTTCGCGCGCCGCTTTTGCTCTAGGACGTCTACATGGCATGCTCAATGCACGCAGTAAACTCTCCCTTAAATACAAGGTGAGAATTTACGTGATGTGTATTCGCCCCATCATGACCTATGCGAGTGTCGTATTCGCTCACATAGAAAGTCCCGCTATCCATAGGATGCAGACCCTCCAAAACCGATTCATGCGCAAAGCCACGGGCGCCCCTTGGTACGTGCGCAATAGGGACCTTCACTTAGACCTTAAACTGCCTACCATCAAGCAGTTTATGAAACGCGCCTCTAAGCGCTATTTCGATTTGGCCCCCCTTCACCCTAATCCCCTTGTAGTCAGTAGCGTAGACTACAAACCCTCTCAGATAAGTAGAGTGCGCCGCCCAAGGCACGCACTCACTTACCCTGACGACCAAATCACCCTAGCGCAGGAGTCAAACAGAGTGACTAGCACTCTCAAAACACACGCACAAAAACGCCGCCCGATATACCGTCCTCGCCGGCGAGGCCCGTCGCGAAGACCCCTTAACGGTAATCCTCCCTGTCCCTTGCTCGAGCCGGCCCGTGCCGAGCCAGTAGCTTTAAATTCGCCCCAAAATAATTTAAACCCAGATCCAGCCGTCCCTAGCTGCCCCCCCAGCAACGCCCTAAGCCGAGGTTCGAGTCCCGCAGGGGACGCCCTTAGCTGTGTTGCTTAGTTTATAAGTTGCCCCTGGCTGGAGGCATTTGGTGCCTCGCCACCTAGTCCGGTTAAGTTTTTAAAGCTCCCTCGAGCTAAAAACTAGGTCCGACCAAAAAAAAAAAAAAAAAAATTTAATAAACAGAGAGTTTCAATTTAATAAACGATGAGAAAACAATTTCAATGTCATATGATTATTTATACTTACTTTGGGCTAATATTGGCAAAAAATACTATAAAGATATCAATTCTAGAGAAAGGAAAAATTCAATCTCAGGCAGGGCTTGCGTCCCTTCGGTTAAGTACACCAGATCCTTAAGCCAATTAAGCTACCGTGACCAGTGCCTGTGATTTCTAATTTCTCTTCCTCATTCTTACGTTTTATCGGGATGATAGCGATATCTATCGAAAAATACGTAATTAATAATAGGTTCTTCAACCGACATGACTTACTTTACGGTTATTTCAATGTAGTCTAAACCTTTTTTCCAATTTTTCTTTATTATATTTTGCATTAACACATGCTAAGCTAAATACTAAATACTATTAATAGCAAGTTTTTATTAGGCTTTTAATAAAAAAATATAACAAATAGAACAAAAAGGTTGTCTCGTAATCAATAAGACCTCCCTCAATCCGAATGTTGAGAAAAAAAAGTAGTTTAAATAAAGAACACGATTACCAAAATGTTCAAAACAAAAATATCCAAATGATTACATGTTTGTTTTTGCCTTTTCATTCAAATCAAGGAACACACGTACTTTGAAGTCACTACAAAGGCCGTCAAATTGACATAGTTTGTTACAAAAAGAGACTTTATCTCTGTTGCCGTCACGAAAAAAAGGTTTTATTTTTATAAAAAATCTTTAACAAAGTAATAAATTACTGGGTTTTGGTAAGCGTTATAAAACTATGCTCTTGTTTGATTAATTAGACGGCCGGAAGTTTTCCCTTTTGGAAAGTTTACAGGGACATTTAGGTGGATTTATCTTGTCTTATTAAAAATATTTTGAAGAATTTATCGTTAAACATTTTGTGTGCTTTCAAAAATAGATTAGGTATAAACAATTTGCGGAAGGTAGGCTTGCATTATTTTGTTTTCAGTGTTAACAAACAGTTTAAATTTCCAAACCGAATATAATCGTATGTCTATTTTAAAAGTGAATTTTGAGTAAGCACATTCAAACAATAAGTATTGTAAGGTAAAATTTAAAATAATTATACCTAGTATAATAAAGTGTTAATCCGTTTTTTTAATATGTACAGAGGCACATCAAGCTACCACAATCTGTCAAACTTCTTTGATAGATTCTCAACTTTAATACAACCTTATAAGGTCCATTTTCAATTGGGAAAATTTGACAGTTTTTGATAGCTTGACCTGCTGGCGTCTGTACGTTACGTTACGTACGATATATCAGGGTCGTGACAAATTTGATTACGAGTCTCAGGTACCAACTGCAAGGGAACTCTGACTAGAGCAATAAGTGAAGGCAAGTGTGGTTTTTAATCGGTACGAGTTCGGACCGAAGTCGTAGGCACCGGGGTATGTGGCCCCTGGTGACTCATGATCCATTGAGCTTTTCTTTGTTTGTGATCTTGCATGTACACGATATTTAGGTAGGTAGGTATTCGTGAACATATACATAAATGTTTTTGCAATTTAAATAATAATAATACATTTATTATTAAAAAAGAGAACGCAAATGCAATTTTCAGTCGATACGGGTCCGATCCTCCCTGCCGCTTTAACGAATTTGGCACGAATCTGACATAATATACCACAAACATACCTAATGGTGGTGGACGATCCATGTGGATTATCATCATCATCATCAACCCATATACTGTCCCACTGCTGGGCATGGGCCTCCTCTCACTGAATGAGAGGGATTAGGCTATAGTCCACCACGCTGGCCTAGTGCGAGTTGGCAGACTTCACACGTTTCGTCACAATGTTTTCCTTCACCATTTAATTAATTATTAATACGCACATGATTTCGAAAAGTCAGAGTGCGTGCCTTGGATTCGAACTCGAGAGTTTCGACTTGGCAGTCCAATGGTCCTACCACTAGGCTATCACTGCTTATCATTGAGGATTATCATATACACATCATATCCAATTACTCTAATTAAATTAGAGGCAATTATTATAATTTATGATTACATTATTCTCTAAGAGGAACGTTCATACAAGTTTCGCGTCTGCGCGTTCATCTATGCAGTTCGATGTTTACAGAGCGCACTGGATAGCTTGTAGCGAACGCGACCACCGATCCATGCCAAGTGCCAACCCTTTGTTACAGTATCTCTTAGCAGGAGCGTCGTGTTATTGTTACTGCTAGGGTTGTCTGCAATATTTTTTTTGACGTATTTATATCCAATTTTCTATGCTCGATGGCTGATAGACGTTGTCGTAGATAACCAAAAAAAATGGCAAAGACTATGAATGCAGATTGTATCCAATTTAATGGTCTCATTGAATTAAAATTTTTATTTTACGACACGTTTAGCGCAGCGGCTGAGCAATCGGTTTCTGTGTCACGGGCACATTCGATCTCCGCACGGTAGTTGTTTCGGGTCTGGGTGTTTGTATATGTGAAAGTTTGTGTTTGTAAACGCAGCCACGATACAGGAGAAAATCCTAGTGTTGGGCAACGTATTTAAAAAAAACTTTCACAGACTCAGCAGACTCAGAAGCTACAGCTTTTTTCTTTTTCTTAAAAAAAATGTTGATGATACTAGTGTGACTAGGATTTTCTCACACCAAAATTCGGACCTGTTATCCCGAGTTTTTGCTGGACGTAGGCCTCTCCTAGTCAACGCCACAGAGCCCGATCTTCGGCTTTCCTCATCCAGTCACTGCCAGCTGCCTTCCGCAAGTCGTCACTCCACTTGGCCGCCGGGCATCCTACACTACGCTTACCTAGACGAGGTCTCCACTCGAGAACTCGTTTGATCCAACATTTGTCAGTTGTCCGCGAGATGTGCCTATTGCCACTTTAGCTTGCGATCCTTTGAGTTATATAAACCATTTAAACCATTTAAACCATTTATTTTGCCACACATTAATTACATAAAAAAGGTGAAGATACATAAATATAAAAGACAGGCAACATGTGCAACACGGAAACCAGCTCAGTGTTTGCTGTGCGGAGGGCACAGCACTGATTTTCAGCTGGTCCCTGCCAAAGTGAGCAAACAGTGTTTTTAGACGCGCACACGAAAAACACAAAAAAAAAGTTTAATAAAATAAAATAAAATTTTCCTCGTCAACACATGACAGGTAGGATTGTTCATTGCACATACATATGGTTGAACATTACATATAAATATTGCTTATATACATATCTGCAACTATATTCATTTTATAGATATCTGCAACTATAAACTATATTCATTACATATATATCTGCAACTTTGGTTCTCTGATAGATAACTTGATTGCGAATTTTATCCCGCAGAGAGACTCCGAGCATGGCTCCTTTCATAGCTCGCTGTGTGACCAAACTTGTGGTTAAGTTTCACCGTGGGTTTAAATCTAAAAGTAAGTTTCTCTTATAAGTACCTAATAAGTATCCTCAATTAAGTAATACCTTTTCTTATATAAAGCAGTCAAATGTCAACGTAGTCAATAAAAAACGTTTATATAAGGGAGTAACAATAATTCTCTAAGCGATTTTTTCCACAAGCGATAGCTGTGAGATATTTAAATCACTTAAACCATTTATTGTTTCTGCTAAGCCGATTAAAATAACCAGAAAATTAACTTAACTGTAGGATTTTCTACTGTAGGATCTTTGTTGGAGGGTAAGACTGTGTAAATAAAAATCATGATTCGTGAAGCATTAAGTAATCTTTTACATTCTGTAAAATTATGACTTCAAATAATAAAGTTTATTTTTCTCTTTCACAAAGGTAAGTAGGCACAAATTATTTTTTTATATTTTATTTATATATTTATATCAGATCGATTTACAAGATCCATATGTTGTTAGTAAAGGTTTTAACATAATGTTAGTGAAAAGCCACAATACAATACAAGATAGACAATTTCAAAAGTGCTATTTTAATGGTCTAATTTATTTTGACTGCCTCATTAGTCTAGTGGTCCTAAGCGCGACTGCTACGCTAGAGGTCCTGGGTCGATCCCCAGGTCGAGCAAAGTGTTATTGGGTTTTTCTATGAAATTCTCGTAGCAGCTCGGAGTCTGGATTAATTGTGCCCGGTTTAACGGCAATAGGCTCGCCCCCTATTACATGGGACCTAAACATACCGGCGAAATGTGGGTGTACATTAGTACACCTCTGCCTAACCCTTCGGGGAATACAGGCGTGATGGTATGTAATTTATTTATATAAAACATTTGACTTTGAACATAACCATATCCGTGAACGTAGCCATATCGTGAGCCAGCATGGATGTCCCGTCCCACCTATCACACAATCCATACTTTATATTATTATAATCAATAATTAATTATAAAACTGAAGAGTTTGTTGTTTGTTTAAACGCGCTAATGGTTCGGATTTAAAAATACTTTTTGTATTGTATAGTCCATTTACCGTATGACATCACGCTATGACCAATAGGAGCCAAGTATAAAAGAAAAAAGGCGGGTGACAGCTATAATGTCATACATTATAACGTAGAAGACTTACATTGATACTCTCTAGTCTCTAGTTAATATAATCATCACGTCTGTATTCCCCAAAGGATTAGGTAGAGGTGTACTTACTGTACAGAGGCCAGCACATCAAGCTACTACAATCTGTCAAATTTCTTTGATAGATTTTCAACTTTAACTCAGCACAATAAGGTTCATTTTCAATTGTGAAAATTTGACAGTTTTGGATAGCTTGACCTGCTGGCATCAACTGTGTCTGTACATCAACAGTTCGCCAGTAGGTTTGGATCCCTTGTATGGAGTAATTCCACTCAAATTGGAGCTGCCCGACTGGGGAAGTACCTCCGCCTTGCAAAAAATCGAAGTCAACTAACACAGCCTCGAGGTGTGTTATGTTCATATCGGTGAGCAAGGTTGCCAGTGCTCCGCGAGGTCACGTTCTGTTGGCAGTGGGGGGACTCTGACCCTTATTCTGCCAACCCAACTATTCCTCTTTCGTTTTACAGGGTCGGTAATGCGCAAGTGATACCCCTGGTGTTGCAAGCGTATGTAGGCTACGGTAACCGCTTACCGTAAGCTTGTTTACCACTTAAGTGGTATAAAGAAGGCACAAATGGAAACTCCAAGTGGGAATTTCCCTGAAAAATAAAACTTTGCTTGACCCTACAATAGAAACCAGGACCTCTAGTGTAGCAGTTGCTCTTACACTTACTAGAACAATGCAGCATTCCTACATCGAGAAAACATTGTGAATATTGAATTTATTAATAATAATAATAATATTATAATATTTTTGGGACATTTTCATACAAACACAAATACATCATGTTTTATCCACAGAAATATTTGTGTCCTGTTGGAATCGAACCCACGACCCCATGATCAGCACTCAAACCGCTCGACCACCGAGGTCGTCAAAATAGTGAAAATTTTCTCGAATTTATCCTTTTCGCATGAAATAAATTATTTTTCTTTATTTCGTTTCATGCTAGTATTGAGAGAAGCCGTAAAGCTTAGGTCTGATTAAGACGTGGCGCCCCATAACCTTGACGTCCTGGCTGCGAAGACTTACTGTGACAAATTATTACTGAGGCCAAGGCCTTCAAACAGGAAAACGTTTTTATAGGATTTATCGTTTTTCACACCCTTGACTTTGTTCGAAGTCGAAATCTAAGGGAAAGTCCAACGTTTTATTTCAATTGAACCATTATTACAGGAACTTCTGATTTGCATAGAACCATTTTTTTATATAGTAGGGAAAAACCTCATGGATCGTCCACCACTTGGAGGTGGCGGGGTATCTCGGTCTCGTACCGACTAAAAACTGCACTTGCCTTCACCTGCCCTGTAGCCATGGTCATATGATCCGTGAAATTCGCCATAACTATGACAGATTACCTAGAACTTGGGTTGCGAAGGTATCATGCATGAACTTTGTTACCAATAATCATCATAAAATAATGGAAAACTTATATTAGTCCAAGTCACAATATACCATCATGCCTCTATTCCCTGAAGGGTTAGGCAGAGGTGTACCAATGTCAACCCACAGTTCGATGGTATGTTTACGTCTCATGTTATGTTCGAGCCTATTGCAATTAATTGGGAAATCCAAACTGAGCTGCTACTGAGAATTTCCTATTTCCGAATTGAATCCAAGACCTAGCCTAACAGGACCGCTAGCCTAACGAAGCAGAAGTCCAAGTCAAACAACATATAATATAAACACAAAGAAAAACTCTTCGGAGCCATATAATTTATGTAACGAATTAAATGGTTCCCAAACATATTTCTATTTCCAACTTCCCCGGATTTATTCACATCACGTAAAAACTTTTTCCCAGAAACCTAAATGCCATCTGCTCACAAAAAAAAAAGAAAAACAAAGACACATTCCCGCGTTTTTATAATATTCAATTTCTGTCATCGACCGCTCCACACAAATACAGTCAGAAGCTATAAATCTTATAAATGGTTATTGAAATGAAGAGGGTAGGTCCCTTACAGGTTCTCCCTGACTTATTCTATTGGACCTGTAAAATATACCTTGTACTCGTGTCTACAATATTATTCTTGAGCTTTACATGTTAATAAACTGTAAGGAGGTTGCGGTCTCTTACCATCAAATCAAATAGTGCATAGCGTCAATTATAGTGTTCCATTTTCGAATTAATATTTTTATTTGGATTCGAAATTTATAATTATTATTGTTACTTCTAAGAAGTTTGCCAATAAAAAGTCCGTTTCTAAAAAAAATACAATTATAATATTGCAGCGTAAAATCATTAGGCACCATTGTAATTAATTCTTGTTATTAATTTATGTGTAAGTTTACACAAATTTTGTTTATAATATAACCTTAGTTATATAAAAAATGGCCATCTAGTATTAATTAAATATTGACTTGTAAAAGTGTTTTTAAAAGATCTATTTGCAGAAATAAATATCATTTATCATTTAACAATAAAAATGTTGGGTAGCTGTCAGTAATTATATCATCAAGACACCCACCACCTCAGTCTACCCGTGACCATAGACGCTGTGAAGGGTCCGAATCGTCGGGATTCATAATATCAATATAACGCGATAACATCCGTAAAAAGTAGTTTTATTTCAATGTATAATTTTCGCGTTAATGTCAGAAATCAAAACATACTAAATGATAAGTACAAATACGTAACGTAACTAAATATTGTTTTCCCTATCGTTACTCATTATTAGCAGGTAGATAGGTAATTTCCCAGTTTTAAAAAAGAAACAGATATAAATCTGTAATCCATTATGGGCTTACAAAAATAACGGTAATTATAAAGATTAGGTCAAGGCTAAATATTATGTTAATACTAATTATTCAGTATAATACTTATATAATATTCAATTATTACTGTTCTAGTAGTTAAGATTAAAATTATTAAAAAACTTTTAATATACCTTTAGTGTAGTGAGAATTTCATTGTTGAAAGCTTGCGCTGTTTATAACCGGAACAACGTAGGTTCAAAGCCTGCCTGTATAACCGGAACAACGTAGGTTCAAAGCCTGCCTGAATATGAAGAGAAGAATAAGATATTTTTTTACTTAAATAGTAGTAGACTGCTCAAGAATTCTTATACTGGATGCAATTCCTAGGTCGAGCAGTGATATTGGGATTTTGTCAGAAGCTCGAAGTTTGGATTTTGTCCCAGTTAATGGTAATAGGCTGGCCCCCTATTACATGGGACTTAAACATACCGGCGAACTGGGTAAATCAGTGCCCCTCTGCCTAACTTCCTGACGACATGGTTAGCGCAGCGGCTGACTATTCGGCTTCTGTGCCACGGGTTGTGGGTTCGATCCCCGCACGGAACAAATATTTGTATGACCTACCGGTAGTTGTTCTGGGTCTGGGTGTTTGTGTAAGTGAAAGTTTGTTTGTAAATTCACCCATACAGGAGAAAATCCTAGTGTGGGGGGGGGCAACGTTTATTTTTAATAAAAAAAATACTCTTCGGAGATACATTCGTGATTATGTTCTTTTTACTAGTTAATTTTTTAATAATTTGAAATGAACGCATTCTAACCAGTTTTCAATTTTGTGTGAAAGAAAATTTCGATCTCAGGCAGGGTTTCAACCTGCGTCTCTCCGGACGCTTACACTGCACGTTTTCGTCAAATAAGCTGTCAATACCACTACTGCCCCAGATTTTTTTTTCCGTAGAATGTACAGCAATAATTTTTATCATAGTTTTTGTCACCGTTCCTACTAGACAAGCCACACTGTGCCTACAATATTTCATCGCGTTAGTGTCGATTCAATAACTTTTTGTCGCATCAACATGTCGCGTCCCTACTCATGTGCATAGTACTACAATATACAACACTATATCTCACCAGTCACATTGTATTGTTGAACTGTTTTGACAATGAGATTTATAGTTTTTTTTTTTAGTAAAACACGATGTAAATAACGGCCGTGTCAAACTTAAAGCGTGGCGACCTGTCAAAATATTCTGAAATACCATAGTATTTCATACAATATTGCATACAATATACAATTATAACATTCTCCGAGCGTTTTTCCAACTATATTGGATCAGCGTCCAGTTTACCAGATGCGGCTGAATATCAGTATTTTACACAAAGCGACTGCCATCAGACCTCTGCAACACGTTTTCTGGGCAACACCGATATCCGGATGATAGATTGGTGGTCAGGCTTTTTGGGCTTCTAGCTACCACTACATTGGTTATTAAGCAATGAAAAATTCGACCGCGGGCAGGACTCGAACCTGCGTCTTCTGGTTAGGTACACCAGACGCTATGACCACTAAGCCACCGCGAGTCCTACCCTCCATGTCGAATTTTGCCTTTGCATTCTGAAATTACGTCTTTATGGTGACGTCAGTAACACCTATTGAAAAGCAAGTTTTTGCTCCTCAACCAAAATGCCAAAAAATACAAAAAGATAGTTAGTAGGTCAGGTGGCATCGTTCGACATTGAACTAACTGTAATGTAAGTCGTGTCGGTTGTGTCGGAACGTGCAAATTTCCAAACTGAATTTTGTTATTCATTGTGAAATTAAGTTGACAATAAAATATACAGGCCCCGTGATGGCAAGCTGCAACGGAAGTCTATAAACGCCAGTAGTATCACTAGCACTTTGTCATCTTGAGACCTCAGTTTTTAAATCTCATAAGCCATTTTTTTTATGCTTTTTGTTTTTATTGATTTGTGTTTTATCATATGACGTACATAATAAAAGTTTTTTTCTTTCTTTCTTTCAATGCCAATGTCAAATGCCAAATTTCACAATGTTAGCATAATTATTATTGAATATTTGGCAATGCGGTCCACTTCAGGACAAACACCACCATGAAAGTAACTCTATCTGTCTGTCTGATATGCTTTCACGCTTAAACCGCTGAACCGATTTTGATGAACTTTGGTACAGAGACAGATTAGACCATAAAGAAGGACATAGGCTACCTTATGTCTCATAAAACACTTTGGTATAGGATAAAATCGTGGGAAACAGCTAGTTCAAAATAAATGTCAGATATGTTTGAAAACGGAATCACTTCTGTTTACACATATACATCGACGCCTAGATCCTTGTTATGCGCGCTGTCGAAAACACTACAATTTGCAACAATGCAAGATCTCAGTCGTGAAGTGAAACAAAGATATAGTATATAGTGATAAAACACGAAATATGTACCAGGGGCACAGCGGGCCGGGTAGTACAAATAATAAACTCTGCTACCAAATCGAGTGGCCTGAGTTATGTGAAAAGTTGTCCGACCCCGCACGAGCGTACATTTGGGTACGTGAAGCTAGGGACAATGGAAGAGATATATTGATCTGTCCGCTCCCGAAGAAATAAAGAATACATAATTCTGATTGGCTCGGTCTACAGGTCATCAAAATTTTCTTCAGAAGAATTTAGTGGCAGAAAATTATAGAAGATAATTAAAAATAATTATTTTTAGTCCTTTGCTATAGCCAAATTTTATCAAATATCCATCCACAACGGGACGGTTAATGGTCTCTTTTGTCCACCAAACTAGCCCCGTGAAGTAATCTTTGTACTTTTGATATTTGATATCTTCATTGAAGACAGCATTATTCTCAATAGCACCAAGTTCATACATGGATTGAGCTCAAATTGGATTAGCATAAAGGCAAATTAAAAAAAAGGCCGGATATATGTATTGTCATATTTTGTTCTGAAATCCTATGTTTTTGTAGTAGTATCGTCGCAGAAAGATTAGGTCATTATTATTATGTGTATTAGAGGTCATTTCCCATTGTTTACGGTCATTGTCTGTAGAGCCACTTCCGTTTCCTCCATACTGTTTATTATTTTTGTTTATGGCAGCATCGTATAGTTCTATGTTGGGGTATAGTAGTCTTATATTGGCAATAAGTGATTTAATGTCTCTTAGATGGATTTGTATTATTCCATATTTTATGTACTTTATGAATTAGCCATCATATATTGTGTTTATTTATGTAATAAAGAATTATTATTATTAATATTAATTCCCCAAGACACTATACACATAATGCATAATGTTCTTGTGATGAAACCTAAGGGACTTCAATACTCAATATTTATTGCATTTGTAATGTTATAAAAAGGAATATAGACCCTGTCGGACACAGCAAAATTAGAAGAGAGATTGAAAGATTTGTGTCTTAATGTTATATATAATGACAAATTATACAATGATTCCCAATAATGACAACTTAACCTTAACATGTCATATTGTGGCCTCACCTATGTCATTGTTACAATATGACACCACAAATTTTTGTTATAATAATTCATTGAGAGATTGGGCTGATAAAACAGCGGACAAACTGAAAGAGGGAAGGGAGGTCTTTGACCAGCAGTGGGGAAACCCGGACTTAATAAAAATAATTTATATATAATCTTAAAATTAATTGCCCAACACTTCCAGTATACGTACATCACCACTCTCGGTACATTCGCCGCCATAAATAATAAGTGAGAGACCGGAGGCGCCGCGGATACGTAACAAAAAGTAACAAACAGATCTCTTAAATAAAGAAAACACGGGCATATGTTAACATCTGTCGGCTATACTCGCCTGTACAGTCGCGCGCAGTGTAAGTGTTCTAAGTATAAATAACCTCGCGTGCCGACGACCTTACGTGTAGTTTTGAATTTGGAATTTCTTTCGGTTGCGAATATAATATTTTGAATATTTTAGAATTAGTCAATGGTTAATTTTATTTTCTTTCAGATCTGAACGAGGATTTATGCAAGGTATAGTTTTTAAACGGCATTACAACCTTAGTGAACATTTCGTTAGTAGGTAGAGAACACAGATTAATACTCACAAAATACTCTCAATCTTTATTCATGATTTGTCTTACATCTTGTTTACGACAAATAAACGCTTTTTTTTCTTTATTTCTAGTATCAAATCTGCGGGTCAACATAGCCATGCAACTGGTTATAAACAAAAAAAAGTATTTATGTATTATATCCATTGTCTAGTACCCATAGTACAAGCTTTGCTTAGTTTGGGACTAGATGGTGCTGTGTAAAATTGTCCGAGTCCAATATTTTTTTTTTTTTATAATTAATAAAATACATATAAATTAATGAGTGCTGAAAGTCTAGCTAAATAATTTAATATAAATTACAAGCAATACCGGGCAGAACACGAATATATTGTATGCTGAGCAATGACAGCACGTAATTACTCAAGTTTTAATTAAAAACGTTGAGCTATATGAATTGTTTTTGTACTAATGTCTTTTGGGTAATAAGCACCTTGCGTGTTTTGCAAAAATGGTGCTCAATTTCAATTATAAACGAATTTACGCAATCTTGGGTTCTCGAAAAAATACTCTCCTCTTTCGTCCGTGCCGTCTCTCTAATCAGACGTGTCGACTATTTTTTACTTAAATAATTTTTGCATCCTAATGTTTTGGCCGTCGAAAATATTGCTTATGACACTGGCCCTAAGACTCTAAATTAAGTGCTATCTGTATGGTAAAGTGAAAGTTAAGCCCGACCTTGACAAACGCGGAGTGCCTGTGCGAGTAGTACAAACTGTGACAAAAAAAATTGTCGTCTTTGTCTTGCGCGCTCGACGGTTGAGCTGCTTGCTACACGGCGGCGGCTCGCGGCGCGCCCGGCGGCGGCGGTAGCGTAAACAAACAATCAAGTACTTCCCATAAAGAACGCCGCAGAATATTACTACGATCTAACGCAGCCGCCCTTCTACTACAAGTTCTAAGTCTACTATGGACACTTCGTTGAATAAATCACTGTCAGAAACTGATGTAAACCTATTGGGAAATACAAATAAGACCCCACCTAATTATGTTTTTCAACGAGTCAAGAGGAGCAGAGAGGATATGGATGATTGTCTCTCTAGGCAACTGGATGAATTTAAAGAAGAGATAAGGAAGATGATGTCTCTTTTTTCAGTTAATCAAGGTAATGAGATGTCAAAAATCTCCGATACCCTGAAGGAAATTCAGCTGTCAAATGCCAACATTGAGAATTCAATAGCTTCTCTTACCGCACAAAACGTTGAATTCAAAAATAAAATTCACCAATTAGAAATCGAGGCGAAGAAGGATAAGGAGTACATAGTTACATTGGAGAACAAATTTGAGGACATGCAAATTGGCAGTAGAAAATCAAACTTTGTCATAAAAAATGTCCCGAAAAAAAATAACGAAACCAAGGACGATCTTATTGATATGACTATATTCCTGTCGCAAAGCATTGATTGTAAAATTAATAAATACGACATTAAGGATATTTACAGACTGCGAGGTACCAACAGAGACAACAATCAGTCACCTATTATTGTTGAAATGAGTTCCACTCTTTTGAAGAACGAAATATTGAAGATGGGAAAAGCGTTTAATATCAAACACAAAACTAAACTATGCTGCAAACACCTTGGCTTTAAAACGCAGGAAGATACTCCCATATTTATTACGGAGCATCTAACAACAAAAGGATCTCGCCTACATTTCCTCGCCCGGGACTTAGTAAAATCAGGCGCTTATAAATTCTGTTGGACAGCCTACGGTAAGGTGTATGTAAAAAAGGACGAACAATCGCAGACTGTTATTATTAGAAGCGAAGACCAGATTCACAAACTCACTTTGCAGAAATGACTACATACATGTTGCCGGTATTTATGCCATTATTTGTATCTTACCATAAATATTGTATACATAGTTACAGCTTCATTCCGTGTTTTTTATGCAGTCACCCGCTTTTTACTGTATATTGTTAACACTTTTTGCGCTGTGCTAATTACCATAGTTATAAATAGATGTTATTTAACACGTCGTAACCGTATATCCCATATGCTTAGATACACATGCTTTATTCACTTATACTATAATAATTTAATCAAAACAATCTTATTTCTCATAGACCTATACTACGCATCCTCAATCAAAACTCATTTATACATAAACACATCGTTACTTACACATACAATACATTCAGTCGCTATTTACATATACTTCAAACCATGTCGTGTATTACGGTACATTAGTAATATAAAAAGAGCAATCATTCGTTTCTATATAAATTCTACATTATATTTTCTTGTAACTATTAATTATGTGAGTACAACAATTACAATTACTTTAAGGTATTTGCTGCTTGTAATGACATTCTTTCTATTAATATTCCAACTAAATGAGTGATACGCTGCAAACAGTTACTGATATAGACGATTTTGAGATTGCGCGCACCTTTGTATGCGACAGTAATGAGCTGTCCAAACACATTTTTATAAAGAAAAGTGACCTAACTATTTTTTCACAGAACATTAGAAGCATTTATTGTAACTTTGATGATTTTTTATTGACATTGTCTACATTTAACTTCGAAACTGATATCATAATATTTACAGAATGTAGGTTAAATTCTAATAAAGCTATTCCTCAACTTAACAATTACAGTTCTTACATGACTTCAAGTCAGTTAAACCAAAATGATGGGGTAGTTGTCTATGTGAAGAGTGCACTCGAACATCAGATTACAGAAATATCACTGTCTCAGGCCTCTTGTCTAAGCCTGGAAATAATGAATAACGTCATTCTCTGTATTTACCGATCACCATCAAACTCTAACACTGACAGTTTTGTCAGTTCACTAAACAATCATTTGGAGACCATAACTCCTAATAAAAACATTATTGTGGCTGGCGACATAAACATTAATATTATACCTAGACTAACTGAGCAGTCTCATGACCTGAAAAACAGAATGAACTACCTTAACATGTTGTCTTTACACGGTATCCTTCCAGGGCATACGTTGCCAACGAGAGAACAATCATGCCTAGATCACTTCATGCTTAGAGTAAATAAAAAAAAGTTTTCATCCACTATTGCTATCCTTAAGACCACAGTTACTGACCATCTTACTACCCTTCTAGTATTATCTAAGCAAAAATGTTTACAAAATATTCGTAAAACTAAGATATTTGTTGACTTTGAACAGGCCCTACATTATTTAAAAGAAAAGAACTTGAGTGAATTACTTTTCTGTGATGATCCTGACTCTCTGTGTACTCTGTTGATACAAACTCTAGCTGACTCCATTAAATTAAATACAATCACATTAAAGATCCCTAGCAAAAAACGCATTATAAAACCGTGGATTACCAATGGTATTTTGCGCTGTATACAAAATCGGAATAAACTCCAAAATAAACTACGACAGGATCAAAGCAATGAAATTCTAAAAATAACATACAGACGTTACAGAAACTACTGTAACAATTTGATAAAAAAACTAAAAAGACAATATGAAAGGAATTTGTTATCTAAATCAGTTAACAACAATAAATTACTGTGGAAAAATATAAAAAATATTACCTACTCACAGAGAACAAATAACAATGATGCAGAATTGTTAAAACTTCAGCCAACCGCATCTGATTCAGTAAATTATATCAACAAATATTTTTCTAAAATTGGCCATGACCTAGCTCAACAAATCCTGCCTAAACCTGACAATTTTGCCTTCGGACAGAACAATAATGCGTCAAATCCAGTAAATTCTTTTGTGCTTCTTGAAACTGACGCCGACGAAGTAAACAGAATATTAATTAGCCTAAAAACTGACAGTGCCCCTGGCTGGGACAACATCTCTACGAAATTTTTAAAGTTTATAGGCATGGAAGCCGTTCCTATCATAGCCCACCTTGCGAATCTCTGCTTTAAAACTGGCATCTTCCCTGCCCAGTTAAAAATAGCGATTATTACTCCTGTGCACAAGGGTGGGGGTAGAGACGACATTAATAATTATAGACCAATTTCTGTTCTTACTAGTATATCCAAAATTATTGAAAAATTAATAAATGTTAGGCTACTTAAATACTTAAACAAATTCAATATCATCTCCGACTCACAGTTTGGCTTCCGTCAAGGTATTTCCACTGAGGACGCCGTCTTATCACTAACTTCGACAGTGGCTAATCATCTTGACAATGGTGACAAGTGTCTAACTGTCTTTTTAGACCTTAAAAAGGCATTTGATACCGTCTCTACGCCTATTCTTGTAAACAAGCTGGAAAAAATAGGTATTAGAGATATCACGCTTGATCTGTTTAAGAACTATCTTTCAAATAGGAAGCAGAGTGTCAAAGTGGGGCAACATATTATAAGTGATGTCGCAGATGTATCATACGGCGTCCCACAAGGAAGTGTATTAGGTCCAACGCTCTTCTTGGTATACATTAATGACCTGTGTAACATGAAAATTCCTAATGCCAAAGTCCTGTCGTACGCCGATGATACAGCTGTCATCTTCAATGGTAAGACATGGCATAATGTGCAGATAAGTGCTGAAACCGGATTGTCCCAGGTTGCGAATTGGCTCAATGCTAATGTTCTCACATTAAATACCTCCAAAACAAACTTTATAAGTTTCAGCATCTGCAAGCGTAATCAACCAACCGACGATTTTCGAATCTTTATACACAGTTGTGATGGTACTAACGTTGATAATTGTAACTGTTCTACTATTGGCAAAGTCTCAAGCACAAAATATTTGGGGATATTGCTGGATCAGAGTTTGTGTTGGTACCCTCATCTTGAGCAAGTTGCCAATAGAGTCCGCAAGCTTAATTGGATTTTTAAGAGTCTGCGTCACGTGCTGCCTAGGTCTATACAGAGAAGCGGTAAGCCTGTTAGAAATGTGCTCACTCAAATATATATTTCTCTTGCACAATCAATTTTAATATACTGTATTTCTGTTTGGGGTGGGGCATCTAAATCTAAATTCATTCAATTGGAGCGAGCACAACGAGCCCTGCTCAAAATAATGTATTTTAAAAAAAGGAGATATTCTACAGAGAACCTCTATAAACTTAGTGATGTATTGTCAGTTAGGAAACTTTACATTACTCAAATAATTTTAAAAAAGCACAAAACCTTACCTTTTAATGCGAGTATTCACTCTAGGAGAAGAAAACACAATATAGCTCAAATACCTAAAACCAAGACCAAATTCGGATCTATGCAGTTCAGTAAACGATCAGCTCAATTATACAACAAAATAAATAAAGAAATTTTCGTACATGCAAAACCTTATCATATATGTAAAGAAATGTTGATTGACTGGATAAAACCACTGACATATGAAAATACTGAAGCTCTCCTACAAAACGTAACTTAATACAAGTACACGACCCACTCTCACACTCACAGAAACTCCTAAATCTATACGTACACCCACACACTCATACACATACAACCACACATCCATTACACTTACAACCACACATCCATTACACCTATGCACATTCAACAACACAATCATGCACATGCACACACACATTCACATAACCAAATTTTTGTTTTTACTTGTTTTATTATGCCCATATAATTTTTCATTGTGTTTAAGTAAACTGTGCCTACTGATGTGAAGGAGCGGAGTCTTTTAACACAGGCATTATTTGCTTAAATAAAGGCTCCAAACCCAAAATTGTTTGTGTATAACTTTTAGACACAATAAACGTTTATTATTATTATTATTATTATTATTACTCTTGATCTAGTTTTTAACAGTAATAGGTATGACTAGCATTATTCAACATACAATAAAATGTAGAGAAAAATATATTCAGTACCTTTCAAACCTGCATGCCTTAGAGTTCTCGACACGTACCCAGCAGTGGGATAGTATATGGGTTGATGATGATGATTATGATTGCATGAGAATTTAAAAGCATGTAAACTACGATACAGAAAAGTTCGGGAAACTATGTTTTAAATAAAAAGGATCTTCCAAAACGGTTCAAACATTTTGGAGATATGAGATACCATAATTTACTCCTCCATTTTGAACTCAGTTAAATACGTCAATTTCTTTCATCCTAGAAAGTCTAAAATGTATCTATTTACTTACTTACTAATTATATCAAGTGATATAATTAGTAAGATATATTAAAAAAAAAACGATCGGTGGAGCAGACGAGTGTTAGAGTGGAGACCACGTTTGGGCAAGCGTAGTGTGGGACGCCCTGCGACACGATGGACAGAAGATTTGAAGAAGGTGGCGGGCAGCGGATGGATGCGAGCTGCCCAAGACCGGAATGGTTGGCGCTCTTCGGAGGAGGCTTACGTTCAGCAGTGGACGGTAATAGGCTGATAAAATATGATGATGATGGTGATGTTGATTAAAAAAAACATACTAACACACCTGTATTGTCCGAATGGTAAGGCTGAAGGGTACTGTTTGTTCACACACAGTTCGCCGGTATGTTTAGGTCCCATATAATAAGGAGCGAATCTATTGTCATTAAACGGGCACAATTTCAAACTTCAAGCTGCTACTAAGAATTTCATAGAAAAACGCTCTAACACTTTGCTCGACATGGGAATCAAACCCATGACATCTAGCGTAGCAGTCGCGCTTAGGACCACTTATGGTAAAAAATATCTAAATAGATTCCTTGCAGAAAATCGAAATGAAATAACACCGCTTTCAGATGTATTGTGTTCCTTACGGTGAGCAAGGTCGCCAGTGCTCCGCGAGGTAACGTTGTCTTGGCAGTGGGGAGACTTTGACCCTTATACTGCCAACCCAATTCCTCTTTCGTTTTACAGGGTCAGCAACGCGCAAGTGATACACCTGGTGTTACAAGCGTCTATAGACTACGGTAACCGCTTACCATCAGGTGAGCCGTATGCTTGTTTGTCAATTTAGTGTTATAGAAAAAAAGATTTAAAATTTTATATAAATAGTAGGACGTTCCATAAGGCAACATAGGTTCTTCCGTAACCTAACAAAAAATACATATAGCGTATACTATTACGTATAATACTTGGTTGTTGTTTAATGTATTTTAGGTTATGTCGGGGAGCTCATTTCAAGGTATAACAAAAGTGGTTTTCAGTACTTACCTAAAAATTAACACCAAATATTTATAAAATTCTTAACTAACTGTTTTTGATGACACGTTTAGTAAAGTGACTGAGCGATCAGATTCTATACCATGGTCGTGTTTTCTATTCGATTTCTGTACGTACAACAAATTGCCCTACAGATTTTAGTTGTGTCTAAGTGCCCATATACATATTATACACCAATTACTTTTTTTTTTGAGATAATATTATATTAAAAACTATAACTATTGACTACGAGTTTCTCCAGATAAAATAGCCATATATTATAACAACAGTATTTTTTAAAGGTAATTACATAAGCAATACATAGGCAAGTACATAAGCAGTACATAGGTAAGTACAGAAGCAGTACACAGGTTAGGACAGAAAGTACATAGGTAAGTACATAGGTAAATACATAAGAAGTACTTAGGTTAGTAGATAAGCAGTACATAGATATGTACATAAGCAGTACATAAGTAAATACATAAGCAGTACAAAAGTTAGTACATAAGTAGTACATAGGTAAGTACATATTTAAGTACATAGTTAAGTACATAGTTAAGTACATAGGTAAGTACATAGTTAAGTACATAGTTAAGTACATAGTTAAGTACATAGTTAAGTACATAGTTAAGTCCATAGTTAAGTACATAGTTAAGTACATAGTTAAGTACATAGTTAAGTACATAGTTAAGTACATAGTTAAGTACATAGTTAAGTACATAGTTAAGTACATAGTTAAGTACATAGTTAAGTACATAGTTAAGTATGTACTTAACTAAGTACATAGTACATAGGTAAGTACCTAGGTAAGTACATAGGTAAGTCCATAGGTAAGTACATAGGTAAGTACATAGGTAATTACATAGGTAGGTACATAGGTAAGCACATAGGTAAGTACAAAAGTAAGTACATAGGTTAGTACATACGTAAGTACATTACACGAAGCGACTGTATTATTTAAATAAGCATAAAATTAAGCTAATTTATTGTACCATGAAGTTTACAGAAAATAATATAGTCAGTATCAACTCATATACGGTACCACTGCTGGGCACGGGTCTCCTTTCACAGAATGAGAAGGATTAGGCTATAGTCCAACATGCTGTGTGCGTGTTGGCAGACTTCACACGCCGTCGAGAAAATCTCTAAGGTATGCAGGTTTCCTTTAAGCGAGTGACAAATAATTATTAATACGAAATATGATTTCGAAAAGTCAAAGGGCGTGCCTTGGATTTTAACTCTAGACCTTCAACCGTGATATCCTAGTAGTAGGCTACTATACCACCGGCACGCTATGATGGCCGTTTTGACGTTTGTCCACTCATGAAGTTGCGTATTAATTAGTAATTACAATTGAAGGAGCAAATTGCTGTTCTTTATTGTCAATAGTGATCTAACGATACTACTACAAAAATATATAATATGTTTCTTATGTATTATAAGTATGTATTTACAAAAAAAAAAGTATATAAGTATTATATCCATTATACCCATAGTACAAGCTCTGCTTAGTTTGGGACTAGATGGTGTTGTGTAAAATGTCCCAAAAAAAAAAATATAAATATTATTGTTACGCCGGATACGTAATAGAACGACTGAGATGGCTCACGAAGGTTCTAGAAACACGTGGAAGTTTAATCTCGACACTCGCGTAGGTACAGGTAGGTACTTATCTATAAGTGCCTATAACAATACCCCAAGGACACGCGGCTCGCGACACAATAGGCTGAGGTCAACGACCGCGAAACAATAGGCGCGCGAGTACCTACTCGTAATTTTTGTAGCATTTTCGCGATTATTCGATTCTGGAACTTTCTGAGCCATATAAATAGCGGTCCTAAGAGGCCGGCAAGGCAGTTCAATTGTGGACACGGACAAGTGAAGATCGAAGCGAATTACGAAGCGACTACAGTGCGATAGTGAATTGAGAAGTGAACTAGTATAGCGACATACTGGTGATTTGTGTTTTGTATTCGTGTGAATAATTAAAGTTTTGATTGTATATCGGTTAAATTGGTGTCATTTAATTTATCCCGAACCCCAGCTCGTAACATTATTATTATTATTGTGTTTTTTTTATTTTCGTCCATTAACGTAACGGCTATCATAGCGTGCCGCAAGTATAGGCTACACACACAAAAAGTGATTTTTATGAAATGAATTAATTTCGCTATCTTAAAAAATCAATACAGATTACTATTCCATCTTTATTACCAACATAATCAGTATTCCGTTCACTCCAAAACACGTATAAGTCTAACTAATTGTATTGTAGCTAATTATAAGTTTCCATGAACAAGATATACGCAAGCTGAAAAACACTTTCGACGTTTGTTAATATGGTTCCATTTAGTTTGGTGAAATTTTTCGATTTGTCGATGTTTACAATGAACACAAATCAAAGAGCAATAAAAGTGCATTTTATATGTTCTATTTGAGATTTGTTTCCTCCAATAAACGTTTTAACATCGTTAAGTGTGAGTTTAATACATCTGTACCGTTAGGTTCCTTTTTGTTTCCAACTATTTTTGGTGATTTGTTAGTATTAGACGTGGAACTTGTATTTAAGAAAACCATGTCAGTATACGGAACACATAGATCGTTAAATAGCGTAGATTGTAAAAGTAAATGTTGCTAATAAAGACGAGAAACTATAAGATAATTTAGATTAGTAAAAATAGCTATAGACATTTTGTTTTAGTCCATGTAACTTTAAATCACATATTACATGACTGAAAAAGGGCCTAAAAATTCTACAGTGATTCATGAGAGAATCAATTAATAATTATTTAGAATTCATATCAGATCTAAGCAGTGATAGCCTAGTGGTAAGACCATTGGACTGCCAAGTCGAAGGACTCGAGTTCGAACCCAAGGCACGCACCTCTGACTTTTCGAATTCATGTGCGTATTAACAATTAATTATCACTAGCTTAAACGGTGAAGGAAAACATCGTGAGGAAACCTGCATACTTTAGAGATTTTTCTCGACGGTTTGTGAAGTCCGCCAACCCGCACTAGGCCAGCGTGGTGGATTATAGCCTAATCCCTCTCAATATGAGAGGAGACCCGTGCCCAGCAGTGGGACAGTATATGGGTTGATGATGATGGTTGATGATGATCAGATCTATACTATCCTGGTTATTATACGTGATGGCGGCGATCATATTAGTGGTAGTCAGTTCTGCCCAAGAATCCTGACGACCAGTCTATCCTCAGGATATCAGTATTACCCAGAAATTAGGTTGCGGAGGTCTGATGGCAGTCGCTTCGTGTTAAATTGTTTGGTTAGTCTGGAAGCCGATGAACGCAGTTAAGAAAAGGCTCAGCCGATGATAATGATCAGACCTAAATTATTTTTAAAAAGAGATTATGTGTATGTATTTCTGTAATTATGTACAATTTTCACAGTGTCATTTTATAAAAAATCTATCTGTTTTATAGATACCTACGATTATAAATATAAAATTGTAATACATAGTACGGTCGACAAAAGAGTTAAGTATACAGGCAGCTAATTAACCTCTGTGTTTTATTAAAGATTGTGTAATAATGTATCACGCGCGTGTCAAAACGCAGGTATTGTAAGCTGCTACACATCAAACCCTTTGACGGGTAATTATTTAAATCACAATCTGTGTAAAGATGCAGATTTCGTTCGCTACCTGTATACCAATCTCTTTTGTTGACTGTACATATAAAATAATATTACATAATTAAAATATTTACTATACATATAAAATATACCTATTGCCCATATAGCGTATGAACCGTTCCACATAATTAACTGAAACACACAACTAGAAAATTCAATAAAAACATCCCCACAAACTCCCCCAACGTAGATCAGCAAGGAATTACACAAATAAACAAAATAAAAACAAGACAAAAAAACAAAAGTCAGCTCCCTTCAGGAAACAAATAAGAATGAAGCGAGTCGTAAAGAGACAGTAATTACCTATAAAGTCACCTGCAGCTGAGCTACCATGGAGAACATACTTTGGGAGAACTTTTATAATACTCAATGTATACGTCTATGTATACTTTCGAAGTTATATAGCAATTTTTGGGATCGGCCGAGTGTCTAGCAGAAGTTGTTTTGACATTGAATTTGAATTGAATATGCTAATAAATATAAGTTTCAGAATATCGCAACACTCGTCTCTCAATCATCTGTATCCCCGCGATACTTACATATGAACTTGACGATATTTGGGAATTTCTCAAAATAATCTTCTCAAAAGGAATAACTACGAGAAAATTATGTGGGGTTACCAGAATGGAAAAGGTGAGGAATGAATATTATAAGAGGAAAAAGTGGCACCTGTTACAGAAAAGCTGTACAGTAAGCACTTGTCGTAGAAGTGAAAAGCATTTTACCAGGAAAGTGCTGAACATGAATGTACATGGATATAAGGGAAGAGGGAGGGGTGTGTTAATTGTAAGTTTCGTTACATTAATAGCTACTCGTATAAGGTATATCTTCAACACGCTTCGTGTAAAATATAAAAAGGTAGCAGTGTATTTAATAAATTTTTGGGACATTTTTACACAGCACTTTTTTTATTTTTGCTCGGCTCCTATTAGCGTGAATTTATATAGCCTCCTCCTATTTATACCTTCCTCTCAATTCGAACCGGTACTTTCTGAGATTAGCGCGTTCAACCTAACAAACTCTTCAGCATAGTATACACAAGAAACACATAATAATTATGTTCATCACATCACATAAAAACTTGTATCCTGTGGGAATCCCACGACCTTGTGATCAGCAATCCTCGAATCAGTAAAGGCAATTGCAAAACAATTGATAGGTACAACCCTCTGGAGGGTGAAGATTCTTTGATGAATTAAAATTTATTGCATAAAATAAGTGCAGTTTTTTTATTGTATGACGCATTTAAGTAAGTATATTAACTAAGAATATTTTTTAAGTTATAATTTTTTTAAGAATATTCGACCCTAACTCTAGATTTATAACTTTTGAAGTACTTACAGTCACAAAAGTCAACTATACTAACGCTTAATAAAAAAAAACACTCAAGATAAAAATTTCCCAAAATTGACTCACAAAGACAAATTGGAACTTAAATTTGAGACCAAACGGGGAACGAAAATAGCATTTTGTACATGTCTCATTGAAATGAACTCATTTTTAAATCTCTCCCCCTACACTGATTTTAGTCATGTTTGATGTTCAACATTTGTCAATGTGTATGGTTTATTTTTTCTATAAATACACAGCTTACCCTTGTTATTGTAAGGGACGTAGGGAATTTGGCAAAACATTTCGAGTGTGAGAATTGGATATGCGAAGTTATTTTTTTATTAATTGTTTTTAGTGTAATGTAGTCTGTCTTTGTCTTTATAACCAATTGCTATGAATCATTGTGTCTGAAATAAAGTTATAATATTATATTCATAATCATTATCAACTCATATACTGGGCATTGTTCTTTTCTCAGATTGAGAGGAATAAAATTAGGCTATAGTCCACCACGCTGGCCAGTGCGGGTTGGCAGACTTCACACACCGTCTACGTTATGCAGATTTTTAAGCGAGTGATAATAATTAATACGCACATGAATTCGAAAACTCTGAGGTGCGTGCCATGAACTCGAGATCTTTGACTTGGTAGTCATATCACTAGGTTATCACTGCTGCTTATTATCAATAAATTTTGCTGTTCCTTACGTACAGACGCCAGCAGGTCAAGCTATCCAAAACTGTCAAATTTTCCCAATTGAATATGAACCTTAATGTATTGCATTAAAGTTGAAAGTCAATCAAAGAAATTTGACAGATTGTGGTGCTGGCCTCTGTACATATAATTCGATTCAAATGATAAAGATGTTTTTACCAACCAACATAATCATTATGACTGTATTTAATTCCCCGAAGGACACTTGGATAGCGATGTTCTAATGTATATTCACATTGTACCGGTATATTTAAGTCCTATGTAATAAGGAGCGAGCATTTAATTACCATTAACCGGGTACAAATCGAAACTCCGAGTTGGTACTGAGAATTTTGAAATACGTTTGTGTGACCAGAGAGCTACAAGCTTTAACATTTAATGGGATTGATAAATTTAATAAAAAACTGGAAAATGTTTTCTTAAATACAGTCTGATTACGTCAGTGTTTTTCCTAATTTAGGTACACAGATATTTGTAGCCATATATGTGTTTATTGTAGATAGATATATACATTATAGATTAAAGTCAGTTCAGAATTAAAGCGCAAATCTTACGTAGGTACTTCAATCTAGTGTTACCAATCTCATGATAAGAGTTGCCATATCGAAGGATCTAACTTGCCGTATAAATTAATAAAATTCATTAAATTGCCGTAAATAGAATATTGATAAATTAATATAAATTTTTGTATGTTTAATTGCCTTAAAATGCTAAAGATGTGCTGTATATGATACAAAAATAGTGACCAAATCGATGGCAACACTGTGCAGATAACACTTTTCCAACGTTGTGCAAATTATTTTATGCATAAAAGGTCAATTGTAAAGGTCAGTAAATATACTCATGATACAGTAAAAACTTGTAGGTCAACATTTTAATCTAAAAACAAATAATTAATATAAGAAATATCAAAACAAAATCAGAACTTGTTCATCATGAAACTAGTAGAAATGAAATTCGAACTTCGCAAACTAATGACCGTATTAAGAATTTTAACGTACAAAACTGAGACGACAGTTAATTTCTCGTGACATAAATAAAAACAGAACGAGAAACATTCCTTGGGAGGGGGAAATAACAAACATATCTCTCGAACTAAGAAAACAAACAACGTGTGTTAACATCTGTCGAGAAGCACGAGCTAAACACGTACAGTTGATGAATTATTGCTTCTCATTTTCGTGAGTTTTAGTACTTGTAATATTAAAGTACTTTGAAACTAATTGGAGATGAATTTAATTAAATTACTGCTTATTAGTCTAAAGAAAAAGATATGAAATAAGTGAGCTAATTGGAAAAACTCGACGGCGTAATTATTGAAGCGGGTACTGGACGGCATTTTGTTTTTTTAAGTTTTATGTTTAGTATAATTAAAATAATTTCATTTATAAATATCTATCAAGCCATTTGATTGTGTGCTAATTACGGTGAGTTAAGAAATTTTTTAAGCGCGAAACCATTAGTATACTTTTTTAACGCTAAGTCTTTTAAAACAATGTCAATTAAAAGTTCTAAGCTTTGTAGACTTTCGAATGCGATCTTTTAAATTAATATTTCCATTTCATTGGTCATTATATCACAAAACTTCTTCTTCTTCTTCTTCTTGACGAAGGTCACAAAACGACGTGTCTACGCATCTGTACTAAAATTCCAGTAATTCTATACGTCAGTGTTGATTGCAGTTAATTATAAAATCGTCCCCTCTTATTGTACGTTCTATTTTAGAGGACTCTTACCAAAGCGTTTCTAATTCAATTTCAACTTTATCGTTTTGACATACAGTTTATTTTGGGGTAGCATTACTTAACATATTAAAATTCTTTAATGTATGTAGATCTTAAATCAAATCTAAATTAGTGTATTAAGCTTTGACGGTGTGAGTATTACTTCCGCTAATAAAATTGTCCTCTTTATCCTTTATGCCAATGAGCATAAGAGTAATGTAACCTTTTAATAAAGTTAAATAATTGTAGTTTCAATATTCTCACATTGGTATGACAGGGTCGGAATCAGCGAATGCATAGTTAATAGGTTATTTACTTTGTAAGAATCGCTAGTATTTTTTTCAAAGTCAAATGTTTAATTTCAATTAGACCATTAAAATAGCACTTTTGAAAAGTCAAAACTAGTTACACGGTTCGAAATAGTGGGTTTTATGGAGAAGAACCGGCAAGAAACTCCATCGAAACTCTTTTAAAAAAATCATGATTACAATGTTAATCTTGGTTTACAATGTTTGTTATGAATAGTTTAATGAGAACAATGCAGTTTGGTGTGTACTAATAAATTAATCCAGTATAATATACAGAAAAAATAATAATACAAAAACAATTACATTTGAAAGTAAGAGCTGACCAGCCCCGACAGACGGCACACGTTCACGAGTATGACGTGTCTATTGGCGTCGTTCGACTCAACCATGTTGCAGGGAATAAAAAACATAAACATACCATCTCACCAGTATTCCTGAAACGGTTAACCATAGGTGTTTAAGTCAGGGGACGAGCCTATTGCCACTAATCGGGCACACCTCCACACTCCGAGCTGTTACTGAGAATTTCATATAAATCCTCATAATGACGACATCTGTCTGATTCGCGTGTCGGACTGCTGATTACGAGGTCTTTGGTTCGATTTCTACAGAACCAAAATATTATTTGATGAACTTATGTGTTTGTGTTTGTCTGGATGTATAAGAAACATCCAGACAAACAAAGTATTATAAGTATGTATTTACAAAAAAAAAGTAAATATCAATTATCTAGTACCCACAGTACAAGCTCTGCTTAGTTTAGGACTAGATGGTGCTGTGTAAAATTGTGCAAGTTTTTTTTTTTTAAGAATAACACTGACCGACCCAGACATCGAAACTAGAACCTCTCGCGTAGCAATTGCAACAACGCTAATAAGGTCGTATTTGTCTTAAATTAAAATACAATTCTAAGCAATATATTAATGTTACGTAGAACCTAAATTCCTAGAGCGTTGTTACAAAAACGTAGGCACTTAAGTACCTAAGTTTCGCTTTGTAAATTTTCACTTTGTTTGAGTAATCTGTTTGGTGTTTTTAATTGTGTGCGGTACATGAAGCTTAGACTAATGCCGCTGGTATGTCTGGCTTTTCCTATGCAAATGCATCATGACTTGTGAAATTATCATAATGACGTAGAATGTGAGATTGTGGATAAGGATGCACCTTTGCGCCTTTGCTAACCCATGGGTTTTCATCATCAACCCATATACTGTCCCACTGCTGGGCACGGGTCTCCTCTCATATTGAGAAGGAGTAGGCTATAGTTCACCACGCTGGCCTAGTGCGGGTTGACAGACTTCACAAACTGTCGAGAAAAATCTCTAAGGTTTCCTCACGATGTTTTCCTTCACCGTTTAAGCGAGTGATAATTAATTATAAATACGCACATGAATTCGAAAAGTCAGAGGTGTGTGCCTTGGATTCAAACTCGAGACCTTCGACTTGGCAGTCCAATGGTCATACCACTAGGCTATCACTGCTTTTCATGGGTTTTATTAAATTTAAATAGCTGTGTAGATGTTGAATGTTGTGTTGTGTTTATTTGTCGAGACAAAAGATAGCCTATGCAAGTATTCGCAACACAGAATCATCGTAATGCGCCTTTCCTTGCGGGGATGATACACACTATTTAAGTCGAATATAGTTAGTTCTTTTTTTTTTGTTTATGTTGTCGATAGTCTCATTAATTACAAGGAATAAATAGTTTTTTTCTTCTTTCATATGTCATTTTCTGTAGTCCAACCTATTTATGTACCAAATTTCATCAAAATCGGTTCAGTGTTTATTTGAGAAAGCGTAACTGTGACAGACAGAGCTATTTTACATGCCCTTCGAGTCACGACGGTTTTTCGAAGTGTTAAGAATGGTCACTAACCACTACTTAATAAAGAGTATAATGTAACTAGTTATTGTAGAACCGCCGAGAGACGCCCTAGAAAAACTTACGCCGACCTTATTGGTGAGGTTTTTCAAAAAGGTCAGGTGCGTTGTACTCGCAACCGGCGTGTATGTATGAATGTGGTCGAAGCAAAATAAGTATGCAAGAATCGTAGCAAGTGGCTTTCTTTAGTTTCTGCCTACCCCCATAGGAAAAAGGCGTGAGTGTATGTAATGTAGTTATTCACTTTTTGAACTAAAAATGGTACCATTGACAGTTACAGTCAATAGTTAATTGTTATGTTAAAAACAAAACAAGCTTAGCTTCCTAATTCTTGCAATAACTACATCTAATAAAAAAATATTATAAAATTGAGTTTTTCCCAGTGCCAGCTCGATAGATTAATAAAAAAACTAATAATATCCAAATCACTGTAAATTTCATTATTATTACAATTAATAACGAAATGAATTTTTGTTACTTTACTTACAAAAATCGACACAACACTGCTAGAGTTTTAAGGAAAAAGGACGACAATTATGTTAACGATGGCAATTACAAAAAATAAGATTTTCCTATGGTAATTTTGAATAAAGGATTCTAAATTAACATCGGATGAGAAAAAGCTTTTTAAAGCTGAGACGACTTAGTACAAGCTTCATTGTGTATCACCAACCACAAGACAATCGGTGACAAACTGCTTAATGTTGAAATAAAACTACTTTTTACGGATTTTATCGCGTTATATTGATTTTATTTTATATATTATTAATAGATATAGAGTCTACCCGTGACCATGGACGCTGTAAAGAGTCCGAAACGTCGGAATTAATAATATCAATATAACGCGATAAAATCCGTAAAAAGTACATTTATTTTAATGTATATTATTCGAGTAAATGTCAGAAATCAATAAACTGCTTAGTGATTTTACTTTTAAAAAAGATGGATCTAATTTCATTTTTGTCCAGCAATTTCTTTTGCAATTCATTTCCAAGAATCTGTAAGCTTAGATTCTATAGGATTGAAGGAGACAATCTTTAAATTATAATCGTGTTATCATTGTTTTACTTATTGTTCTTTATACTGTAAATCGAAATTTCGTTTTGTAATTATTCAATTAAAAATATTGAAATTAATTATTCTTAGTAAAAACCTCTAAGTTTCTTCAATAAAATATAAATTAAAATAATTGCTGATATTATGATTACGCACTTATAAAATGCTAAAATTATATTATTATAGCAGTCAGTATTATAAAAATATTGAACTTAATTATTCTCGGTAAAAACCTCTAAGTTTCTTCAATAAAATATTTGTTAAAATAATTGCTTTTTATCGGATAATTATTATTACGCACTTCTATAATGCTTAAATATATTATTATAGCAGTCGGTATTACTTTAATGTGATAAAAGAGGTAGTACAGTGACAATGGAGCATCAATCACTTACATCAATATTTTCATGTTATATAAAAACATTCCCAGGTAATAATTTCTCGTTAAGAGTCATGCGCGGATATAAGCTATTAACTGGCGGATTAAACACTCATTAAATTGGACGTGTTACTCCAGAAACATATCTCTTTCAGATTTATGTACATTTTAATTGCGTCTTCACACAAGATTTCAACGTTACGATTCAACGGACCACGGCCTGAATGCGAAAATCTCTTCCGTCCCTTTCGTGACGTACCGCACACGACCTGCAACCCTTACGAAAATCGTGTGCTATCCCTCTCTGACAGACGCTCGGCTGGCACCGGGCGAATCCCTTATGTAAGTCAGTGCTTTCACAGCTGCCTCCTCAATCGGACGCGCGCGCTGCGATTGAATGATATCCAACGACGATGCCGATATTCAACTTGTTCCCCGCACCAAAAAATATCAGTGAATACTCCTGTGACGCGAAACTTTTATGAACACGAGTGTACACAAGTGTATCAAGTGACCGTAAATTTTGTAAAGGGAATGCCGTACCAAAAAGAAAATTTCTTTCAAACTTACGCGCCGGGATTAAAGAAGATTTATATCTGAAAACAACGGAGATTTTCGAGTTAATTTTAGGTGCTTCTTGCTCATTATGTTCGGTAAAGTAATCCAAGCACGCGTTACTAAAGTAGTCAGTGCTGTTCAATTTATGCTCCAAACATCGGTTAAGGATAAAATAAAAATAGATGAGCATTAAAGGAACTTAAATATATGAAGCGACATTCGTTTTAACTAAGTGTCATAAAACTATTTGTCAGCTCATTAATTATCTAGTAGAATAAATGTTGACGTATTTAGTGGAAACCAGTAGAGTTGTAAAAGCGAATAAATTGTGACAAGATGTTTAGCTATTTAGTAATTAGAAGATAGATGTTAAAGCTACGTCAACAGTAATACCTAATATAATTAAGTGATAAGTGACGATGAAAAGAAGAAGAGTGTCAAATTAAAATAGTATTTAAAAATAATATAAAACAAAATGGCCGGGGATTTGAAGAGAATAAAGAGGCATTCATACATACTGAATGCAATACTGCTGTTCATCTCGATGATATACGGTGAGTGATTGTATTTTGCAAACGTAGCGACAACTTAATTAGAATGCGCTTGAACTTTTAATTAAAACGAGAACTCATATTGTAGCGAATGAACAACTGCAATATCGGAAACAGTTACATAACTGATTTATTTAATCAACGTTTCATTATCACTACACATGTATAAAACAAAGTCGCTTTCTCTGTCCCTATATCCCCATGTATGCTTAAATCTTTAAAACTACGCAACGGATTTTGATGCGATTTTTTTTTAATAGATAGAGTGATTTAAGAGGAAGGTTTATAAGTATAATACAGGTTTGTTATTAGTACATTGCACCCGTGCGAAGCGGGGGCGGGTAGCTAGATAACAATAAAATTGTTCAGATTTCATTATAGAACCATTTAGACTTACATACATTATTTTATTTGGATTATCATGCTCCGAGTCTTTTACTAACTATGCTAGTCGACTTCCAGTATAACCAGATGCGCAGCCTAATTTAGTGTGTTTAGCCAATTTTCTGTGTAATACCGATATCGTGAGGATAGACTGGTTGTCAGGCTATCATTTTATTCATACGCTTTACTTTAATTTTGTTGTGGTAGATATTTATTGTGGCATTTTCCGTTCTATTAACTAGCCTAACTCTTGACAGATTCTATTTACACAACTTCCCAGCAGAATAATTATAGTGCATAAAACTGATATAAAATTGTGTAATAAAAAGTGAAAGGTAAAGAGAAATAAGGCTCATTAATAAACAATACAATCAACATGACACAATTATTACATTATGAATATGGAAAGGTGTATATCAGCTTTGGTGGTTGCAAAACTGAAATTTAAAATATGAATAATTATTTGTGCGAATCGGAAATACAAAAATCTTTGCAATCAGACCGAATCGCAACGGATCGAAAACTTATGTGCCCCGACAATATTTTAGTCGGAGCGAGCAAAGACTGTCGCTGGATTAATTGCTTCTGTCGGTAATTACTTGGAGTAATATAGTACTTTCAACATTAATCTCGAAAGGTAAGCTTTTGCGCTCATCCACTCATTTAAATTATGTTACAGTTGGACCTTGCGCGCAATTATGGTAATGGTCCTAGTATAAACCCTTGTAGTCCTCCTACTTTTTTAACTGATTTCGAAGACTGTTGACAATCAAAATATGAAATTCTGAGCATTTAAACGATTGCTGCCAATGACTAAGTTTTCTTATTATAAGTTAACGTGGTGAATGAGTTGAAAAGTAAATTAAATAACTTAAATTTACTTCATATCTTAGTCGATCGCATCGTTTAATTACTATGTGTGTGTGTGTGTTTTTTTTTTAAATAAAATCTATCATTTACTTTAAGTCCTTAATTCTATGCAAGATTTTTACAAAGTTTTAAAAACATACTCTAATGTTGGATCATATTAAAATATATACTAACGAGAGTACCTATAATGATAAAAAACACTCTATAAACAAATTAAAAAGTTATTTTCAAAATGAGTGTTTATTTTACGAAACTTTAATGTTTTGATAAAGTAACAAGGTACTTCAAAATATAAAATGTTTATGTTTTCCATGCTTAATCGTTATTAAAATCTCGTACTAATTAATAAAACTCTTTAATAGCGCTTTCCTCTTGAAATACTCTTGATTCGTGAGGACTCTTGAAACCTCTTATCATGATCTTCTGAAGTTTCTTTACTGGTTGGCCAGTCCTCTACTTATTAAAGGCACTTTCATCTTAATTATTAGATTTTGTTTAGTCATCATCATTGTTATAAAGACTATTTTTATAATGTGCCTCATCATAGATTTCTTTAGTTTGGTGTAATTTTTAAATTTAGGTCATATTTTATATTTTTTTTAGATTTAGATAGATACACAGTTAATTAATGTCGTTGTAGTTACGAAATTTGTGGTTTCATGAGATATGAACATGGACTGGCCAAGCCATAGGTCTCGAGTTCGAATTTAACTTCGGTTCGAGCGTCGTTACCACGTTAGGGTGGAGCGTCATTTTTTTTTCAATACATAAAAAAAATTGGAACCTATATTTAGTTATTTACTGCTGCTTGAAGATTGTGAATAATCATCTAATTGAGCTATTTATAAAAATCATATAAGTAGAAATAAGCATTCCTTTTATAAAGGTAATTCCTTTTATTGTTATTCCTACTCATAATACCTCAAAAGAGGGCTAAAAGATGTTTCAACATGAGAAAAACAAAATATATCTAGATATAATTTAGCTGAATGCAGAACTTTCTGCAGGTATTAAAAATCTATTTGATTACGTTTTTATATCCATACGTTCCACACTAACACACGTTTCTCCTGGTTATCGTCAGGCAACCCCCTTTCTTACCAGGACAGCGTAGTAGACAAAACCTAAATCCTCTATTATAAGAGTAAAACCGTGGCTTGCAGTGAGGCAATAATGGGTGGCTTTAATATAAATTACTTTATAATTTCTGTTTTTACTACAGATTCTAATAATATAGGTAATAATATCCCCACGTTTGAAATTATCAGGTATGTCGTAAATACAATATCATGTAACTGTAAGGCTGCTACCAACGAAGCCTTAGGCAGTACTATCGTAAATGTTGAATCTACACACCGTGACAACGTGCAACGTTATCTCGACAGTTTCTCGCTTACAAATACCATAGCAACCCACTTTCCTCTATCTTAGGATAAGATAAACAGACAACAGATGTAAATTACGCTACTTGATCGGAATGAGTACAATAATATAATTCATTGAACATTCCTACGAGCGAAATCATAAGAAATAATAAATTTGACTTCCTCCACTAAAGCATTCTTACAATAATATTATCCATAATAGTCGCAAAACATTATGAAATTTAGTCCACAAGGATTTGAAGTTAAATTTAATTATTTTGCTCGCTGGCAATCTGAAAACTTTTCAATTGAACAAGTAATTTTCGGAATCTTGTAACTTTTATTGAAGTGAGGAGCAGGGAACGAATTAAGATGGACTCATTCAGTGGGTCATGAATGAATTGGAATTAAATCACTTTTGTGAGTTTGGCGTCGCGGTAAAAGGTTTTCGAGCTCTGAACTTAAACTTTTCCATTGTATTCAAGGTAATTTTTTTTTTTTTTATGATGGTCACACTTTGGGGAAAGTAATTAAATAATGATGAGGTTCATGATAAGTGTATATTACAATCTCCACGCAAAAATATGTTATTTATTTAAATACATTTATTTATTTAAATAAAGCTATCTACCTACCTACTTTGACTGTTTTAGAATTCGGTATTTTTGTTGTTGCCCTGTGTTTTTTTTATTTTCGTTGTGCATTTTTTTCACATAAGCTCCTTGAAGACGTGACCAGGATCTTTGATCTTCTTGAAAGTTAATCAAATTATGACATCACTTTCATAAGTGATGTCATAATTTGATTAACTTTCTTTAATGATCAAATCTCGTTTAATTATTAACATTAATATGTTAATAATTAAACGACTTAATGACATATAAAATTATTGTTTCTAATGAGACTTACAACATTCCTATACATTGTCAAAACATGTATCGCTTTATATTTAGGTAGAAGAATATTGAAATTGCGTGTGTGATGGCTCATAAATAGTGCCAGCGGTAGGTTGCCAACGTTGCGAAAATGATCCATTTTCCTCAAGCCAGTCTTACAATTTGCAAGCAAGTAAAAACAGTTTATTTAAAAGATTATTGTTCACGAATGAAACAAAACATCATGATTTCGTCTTTTTCAGGAATAATACCAACATTCAGGATATTAAAACAACTTATCTTAAGCCAGGTAATTCTATTGAACGGCCTTCATCAAAAGTATTATAAAATGAGCGTTTTAACGAGGGTCAAATCTCTGAATACAACGCAAGTAATGACCTTGTTTATCTGAATAATATAATGTTACCAACAAAACGAAAAACTAAGAAAAAGCCAATTTCAAAGCAAGATCTTATTGAAACTCTCTGTAAAATGGTAATGGAGGGAAACGACGAAATGGCGCCCAAAGTCGTTCGTTCTATAACATGGGATTTTAAACTTTAAGTGAAATGTTTAAGGATGTATTTGGTTTGAGAATTTTTTTAATGCAGTGCTTACGGTTAGTGCCTGGATATTAACGGTATTTTTCAAATGGAACTTTACAAAGTTGAAGTACCTATCTTTGGAAGTTTGGCAACGCATTTGCTGTAGCATTGAGGTTTAAGATGAGTCTGTGTCGCGACGAAATGAACAATCTCCCTTGTTTTTCTTGGGGAAATTTTATTTACCTATTTATATTTATCGTTCACTTGCTACTGTTATTGTGATGGGGGAAAAAAAGTGTAACAATTTTGCATGCCTGTACATTAGACAAGACAGTAATGAAATCACTAAACATAATAAGGTTGATTTGTCTCTAGTGAGACTTATAATATTCCTTTAAATTACCAAAACATGTATCGAAACAATTATCATAATACAAAATATTACATAATATACACGTTGTCTTTAACATAGAATTGAGATACACTCGTTGCTATAAATTTACCTCCATGGCTTTTCTCCTGATTCCAGACGTTTTAAATCAGTTTGAATACTTTGGGCACTCAGAAAGCACTTATCAGGTTGAGTCTGAATAACCTAGGTATTCTGAATTTGTAAAGTCATCAACTCATTTCCACGATTTCCAGTAATTTTATGTTATTAAATATTTTACTGTAAGGTTCTCAGTAATAATTAAATGGGGTTGGATTGGCGTCCGCAATTTGTCGGCACTAATCAACGCCTTCGTTTTTGTTTGGATTTCGAAGTAGTGAGTGGCTCTTAAAAATTGAATTTGATTGGATTCATAACAAGAGAAGTAGTAGACGCAATCAGTCTGATTCGATTACCAGCTGAATTATTATGAATTTCTTATATTAGTATAGTTTTAGATGTTGTCTTTACGTAAAATTGGTAAATCGAAGATGAAGTTAATAGCTTTTATGATAGATCGTATTGTCGTCTTTCTTCGAAGAGCGAATGGAAGTAGGAACTAACTATTTTTTCGAGGAAAATGTAATCGGATAGATAAAATATTGAATCAAACCACTGCAACTTAAACGTGGTACCCATGTACAAACAATAAATAGCATGAGAAGAGTCGTATCATATCGTATCATCTGTTTAGGTATCATTGGCAAATGAAATAGCAACTTTCAACCTTACTTTTAAGAAGTTAAGTCTAAAATCAATCACAAATAATAGGCTGTAAAAGATCCCCCTGGACAAACTAGGTACATCAAAGCAATATCTATACCAAATGCACCTGTAAAATTCTATTTATAAGTGACATGTTATACTTAATTAAATAGTGATAAAACTTACTAGTTCCAATAAAGATGAAATAGTTTCCAAAAAATGTAGAATATGCTACTAAGATTGTTTTTATGATTTATTGAAATTGAAATAACATCAGTCGCGTTAACTTGTGCGAGATATATACTATTCTATTCCCTCACTGGGGGCTTATACAAGTGGCAATCTGACAATAAAATTGACGAACGAATAGAAACAAAATGTATGGGAATGACATCTATGATCGCCCGATTTGTCGAAAGTTTATGTCATTTCCATACTTTTTGTTTCTATTCGTTCGTCGATTCGATTGTCAGATTGCCACTTGTCTACAGGCGCTGTACGGATAAGGAATGACGAAACAAAATTCTGTTAGAGAGAGAAGTAAAGTCATCAATGACAACACCGATCGCGTTGTACCTATTACTTCATTTGACTTTTACGACTCGAAAGAGTATAAACCAGCCTGCACTAAATATCTCATTCGCAGTTCATGATTTAAAATGGTTGATATAAACACATGCTATTTAATATCCATTAAAATTAACGATGATTTCAATAGGAAGACGTATTGGAACCATGTCAGTGCATTAAACGTTGCAACATTTCCTTTAAAACAATAGCCCAACGATTTGGGTCAACGATTTTTTTACTCTGTGCTCGTTGATTTTTGTGGATATATTAATAATTGAATTAGTAGTGTTCGCGTCATATAATTTCTAAGGTTAACTGACCGTGAATTAATTGTTAGACTAAAAGCTTTTATTTCCTATTGTATTATTATTATTACTTCCTCATCAGCCTAGTCGTCGTAAGTGTGATTGCTGCGCTTAAGGTACTGGGCTCGATTCCTAGTTCCAGCAGTGTCAATATTGCATGAAATTCATAGAATTCATCAGTTGTAACTCAAAGATTGGATATGCGCACGTTACGCCACGTATTTCATATAAAGTATATAAATAAATTCATTCTAGCATCTTTCCTCAAGCCGTTAAAGTCCCTCACGTGTCATTCTTCTTCTTAATTTAATTAACCTTTTAATCTAAGAATGTCAGTTGATTAGCTTCTATCAATTTCCACCCAAGTTAGCTTCAATGACCTAAACATACCGGTGAACTGTGGATGGGAGGTGCACATTAGTAGATCTTACGTACATATGAATGCCGAAAAGAATACTGAAAGAGGAAAAGGAGTCATTCTTCTTAAAATGACACATTTTAGGAAGAATTACTCATTTTAGGAAGAATGACTCTTTTTACTCTTTTGTTAGATGTTTCCAAGCGTCGAGATAATTATGCAGAGCCTAATTATTATCTTGAAGAATATTAAAATACGATTAATGGCGTCTATAATGTAAATAGGTCTTTTATAGGCAATTTTAGAACTCAATGTTTTAGTCTAATTAACGACCTTTGAGAAGAGACTCAAACCCTTTGTGGGCTTCAATATGAAGAATTGAAATGTATACACGTAGACTGTGAGTAAAATAACATCGTAAATATTTCTGCCGTTCGCTGTGGTCTGAGAATTGAATCTCGATCTAGAGAAGCTTTACTATGATGCCATTTAGGTCAACATTGTTGTATAGATGTAACAGGGTACCTGGCATATTTGATAAAGAATAAGATGGTCTGATATTCAGATAGAAGCATTATAGTATTTTACAGCGTTGGATATGTGTGTATAAATTGGATTTTCATGAAAATTCAAAGTCAGTCAAAGTCAAAATTTATTCAAGATAGACTACTAGGTAGTACTTTTTGAATGTAATTTTTAAATTTAAGACAGCCCCCAAAACGCCCGCCCTTCACCGCCCCCTAGTGTTTTAACTGACAAGAAGTGGCGCAACAAAAAAAAACATTCGTTAACTAAATAAAATGAGGTCAGTTTATTTAAATTATTATTAATTAATCAGCGATCGAAGAGTAAATATCGTTAGATCATTATCCTCTGTGCCTTTTCCCAACTATGTTGGCATCGGCTTTCAGTCTAACCAGATTCTATCATCAATCCACATACTTTCCCACTGCTGGGCACGGGTCTCCTCTGAGATTGAGAGGGATTAGGCTAAAGTCCACGCTGGCCTAGTGCAGGTTGGCAGACTTCACACACCGTCGAAAATAATCTCTAATGTATGTAGGTTTCCTCAGGTGTTCCTCTGCACCGTTTAAGTGATTATTAATACGCACATGAATTTGAAGTCAGGCGTGCCTTAGATTCAAATCGAGACTGACAAGAGACGAGGCTATCACTGCTTTTCACAGACTTTTTGGGTTTTTGACTACCACTAACGATTTTCAAGGTGTTCGTATGACTAGGATCGACAGCTTTAAGTGCTCTCCGAAGCACGGAGGGCTCTCGGTGTGTTAATAATTCATAGACTGGCGCGGCTAGCATATTACATGGGGCCTAAACATACCGGCCAACCTGTGGGTGTACATTGTTACACCTCTGTCTAACCCTTCGTGGAATACAGGCGTACAACATGGTATTTTATCCATGACCATGGACGCTGTAAAGGGTCCGAAACGTCGGGATTAATAATATCAATATACGCAATAAACTCCGTAAAAAGTAGTTTTATTTCAATGTCTAATATTCGCATATATGTCAGAAATTAATATGGTATGTTATGTTTAAAATGATTTGAGGAACGAATACCATTAAATAATCTTATTTTAAAATTTAAGTAACTTTAAACTCTCACAGACCATAACCCCAAAATTACTTCCAACTTATTAAATATGAGACAAATCGATACAATATCGAGACAAGGCGCCAAAAATGGAACAACCAATATCAAGAGCCAACCGTTCAGATAAATACTTGATCTACAAAAAGTTATTCAATCTACCACACACGTTCGTAACGCAATGCACAAGTTTTGTAGCAAATGCTACCAAATTGAACGGCATGGTTCCACGGAGAATTTTATTTTGTAGATGTCTGTAAATAGTTGCTCCTTTTAGGGTTTCGTATCCAAACGTATAAACGGGACCCTATTACTAAGACTCCGCTGTCCGTCTGTCTCTCTGCCCGTCCGTCTGTCTGTCACCTAGACAATTGAAATTTTAACAAATGAAGTATTTCTGTTGCCCCTATAACAACAAATACTAAAAACAGAATCAAATAAATATTTACCATATAACGTACGTGAATTTTTTTAACTCAATATTAATAACGGCAACAGGTAGACATTTGAAATATTCACAGCACATTTAGTTGGATATTTACTTAAAAATAAATATGTAATTAATATAAATAAATATTGATAGGGAACCCTTCGTGCTTCGTACTTGGCCGGTTCTTTATTTCGTCTCGAATTGAAGCTGACTTGGGTAGAAATTGAGAAGGTAATCTAACTAACATTCTTTGATAAAAAGATTTCTGACATTTACGCGAATATTATACATTAAAATAAAACTACTTTTTACGGATATTATACGCGATAAAATCCGTAAAAAGTAGTTTTATTTCAATTTGATAAAAAAGTTAATAATTAAGAAGAATGACACGTAAGGGCCTCTAACGGCCTGAGGAAATACGCTAGACTGAATATATAAATATATAAAAATACTCAGTAGCAGCTCGGAGCTTGGATATATTATGGCATATTTTAAAATTTTAAAACGTAAATTCTCAATATTTTGTACCCTGGTTAATAGCAATAGGCTCGGGCTCTGTAGTATGGAACCTAAACATACCAGCGGACTGTGGGTATACATCAGTACACCTCGGCCTAAACATTCAGGAAATACAGTTAATGATAATATGATGGTATTTTATTATTGATACAAAATTTAAACTATCAGAACAAATTAAACATACGTAAAATTTACTAATTGTAGCATTCTGTACACCTTCTCCATATTAAGGAACACAACACATCTCAAAGCAGTGTTATTTCACTTAGATTTTCTGTAACGCGGAGGTACCTACTTCCCCATTTAGGCAGCTCCAATTTGTGTAGAATTAATCCCACTATGCCCTACCTCTCTTAAAACTTGAAGTGTTCTTTACCATAATTCAAGAAAGTCTGTTTAGCTGTTTAAAGATCATCAATTCTATTATAGTTTATGAAATTAAGAGCAACATCCACAGATCTGATTGATTTAGTATGCTGTTACTTCAATTGTAGTCAAAGTCAGTCATACATTTTATTTCAAGATCATTACGGCACTTGAAAAGTCAAAACTAGTTGCACGGTTCCAAAAAGTGGGTCATATGGAGAAGAACCGGCAAGAAACTCCAACACTCTTTTTAAAAAAAAAACGTTATTACAGTATTCATCTTGGTTTACAGTCTAAATCTGAATAGTTCATGAGAACAATGCAGTTTGCCATTGCCAAGAGATTGCCATTGACAGTAAGAGCTGACTCTGAATGTGGGTTGTCGCCATCAATGGTGGCACGAGGGTGTCGCTGAAAATCAGCGTTGTTGGCATTCCCATGAGTGCTAATAACTTCAAAGCTGAGCGATAGCCTATTTCACCTCATACGAGTGACACACCTATCTTCCATTATAATCTAAATTTGAAATTGTTAGCTTTGTTGACATAATTATTATATTATTGTTTTTCCTAATTAATAATGATTTTTAAGCATGTCTACAAGTGCATTCTGTTGTCACTGTCAGTGTCATAACGTTGTGTGACATTGGAACAGTGCTGCCAGGTTAAAATTGATATTTATGCTAAGTTTTATTTTATTAATTTTACTGTGTGATACATTATATCTGTCTCTGTGTGTCCTTGGTTGAGGGAATAAATATGTTTTCTTTCTTTTCTTTCTGACCAGCCCCGATAGACGGCACCCGTTCACGAGTATGACGTGTGTATCGGCGTCGTTCGACTCAACCATGTATTGTACATGTATTTATTAATAATAATAATAATCCTTTATTTCACACCATAGTTCATATAATATTAGTATTTTTTATTACTAGAGTGTATAATGCAGCCATGCTGCAGGGTTTCTTGAATTTTGCTTCATCTTTTTCCTAATTTTGGTTCATATTTGACGTTCATTATAACCCCGTCACATACGTTGTCGTGATTTTCGGCGTCTCCCAGACTTATGACAGACATTCCTGTACACAATACCACGTCGGTCTGTCTAAGCCGTGCTCGTTTACAATATAACAAGAGCGTCTTGCTTAAAAATGTTGGCAAGCCTCATAGAAACGTTGTCGACCTAAAAATCTTTCAAGCGTCGTCCGAGCCAATTATTGTTAAAACTTCTTAAAGAAATGTAGTCTCCTCTAAAATTTAGGGTCGAAATATAATACAATTAGTGAAGCTCGGAAATTTAGTGACTATTTGGGAAGCGGTAAACAATTTTTAGAAGCTTTTTAAGTATTTTTAAAAGTTTTCTTCTTTGTGATTTATGTAATAATTGTAACATGAATAGAAAATTATGAATAAGCTTTTTATATTCAAATTACATAAAGTATTTAATACAGTCTCCTGTTTAACGTGGCACAATTTTCACCCACCACCACACTAGTTGATCCGACAAACGTTACGTCGGCTTCTAAGGATCGTAGCGTAAAATACCCTATAACCTTCCTCAAGAATTGGGTTATCAAATACAAAAAGTTTTTCAAATTCAACTAAAAGTTACGGACATTAGAAAAAAAGAAAGAAATAAATAAGATTTATTGGTCACAGTCGAGGTACACATTTATGAAAAAGAGAAAGAAAACTTATTGGCTAATTATCGCGTTCAGACAAACAAAAGACTCTTCTGTATATATATTATAGTATGTATAGTATATAGATAAGATGTCAGGAAATGTAACCTCCTCTATTATTCTCGTGTTGTTTTTACCATAAATTTGTGGTACAACAACATAATTCCATCTCTGAAATATAAAATATCTTTTACCGTCAAAAAGTATTCAAACAGCCACATAAATATTACATTAAAGCACTCGAGGCCTTTCAAATATGACAAATGTGCGACTAACTCGCTATTGTGTAAGAGGGCTAATATTTAAGGGATAAGAAACAACGCAAATTGGATTTGGCTGACATTGACATTATTAATTAAGGTTCCCGAGGCTTGATATCTCTAAATCCTTACCTACTGTTTCGTATTTTTTTCGAGGAAACTCTACAGGATTATTGTTCTGGTATTGTGTTCTTAGATGGTAAGGTTATTGTATTCACATTGGGTATCCTTTCGGATTATAGGGATACAGAACAACGGGTTGTATTGAATTCTGATTGAAAATTTATTGCAAATGAACTACCTATATCCATTTGTTTAGGTAGTGATTGGTGTGAGACTTTATGGCCGGTACCGATATAAAATAATATTTATAGTTGTTCAAACTGTTCATTATCTTCGTAGATAAAAAATACACAGAACCATGACAGACGGGCATTTTTACACATCTTTGTTTGTAAATGTTTCCTTGAATTCCCAGTATGAGGAAATCTATGTTGCTAAACAATAAATGAATGTAAATTTTAATAAAACTACTTTTTACGAAACGTCGGGATTAATAATATCAATATACGCGATAAAATCCTTAAAAAGTAGTTTTATTTCAATGTTCAAATATTCGTGTAAATGTCAGAAATCAAAATGAATATAAACATAATGTTTATTAAACATGAAACGAAATACACAAATTTGTTTAAATATTTGTTACAACATCAAGCTTTTAAAAACTGTTAATTTATCATCATTCTTACATTCCTGAGGAGCAATACTGCTATACAGTTATCGATTTATGACTTCGGACACAGGAAAACTGCATGCCTTAGAGATTTTTCTCGACGGTGTGTGAAGTCTGCCAACCTGCATAAGACCAGCGTGGTGTACTATAGCCTGATCCTTTTCAATCTTGGAGAAGACCCGTACCCAACAGTTGGACAGTATATCTTAAGTATGATGATGAATTTTTGTAGCTAAAATTACATTTATTCATTTAAAAAATCCTGAAGATTCAATTCTGCACTATAAAAAAAAGATTCAAAACAAAATAAATATAGAGCTCAATCTTCTTTACCTCAAACGCCTATGATTAAAGTACGAATTATGAATTCCAAGACCTAGAATGTTCAAGAAAGTTCTTTACGAGTACTTTGCACTTGTCGACTTGATAACTTCGTTCGCTGAAGAACTTGTCTCCGAGCTTAATATGTAAAATGTCAGGGCGGCCAGATTAGCAACGTTATTTGAGACAATGAAATTCTCTGTTAAGTTGCAACCTTAATATAGTGATGGGGAGCTTAACGAACTTTTAATGATTTAATTTACTGAAACTTTAGTAATAGGTTTTGTGAGAGATTTCCTGATCTTGTACCTGCAAACTGAGATTAAGTTAATGGATGTACTACAATTTAGTTGCCTAGCCTTACGTGCTTACTGAAATTATCAAGAAGAATTTCCCTAAATAAAAGATGCACTATAATAAACAATTTCTATTTTGATTAATGGCTATATAGTGACGGGAATATATCTTAAATAATTAAAAATGGATTATGATTTTATTTTCTCAATTGTTAATATTACTTAAATTTTGTTTTAATTACTAATATTTGCATAAACTATTAGTAATGTTTTATGATTTTCTCTACATGAAGGTTAATTCTATCTAAAGGTTTTCATTTTTAAACTTTCTCCATAAACTTTAAAATTTGCAGCAACTATTTCCCGATCAACAGAACTCAGAACACTAAATTAATCATTTTTATCAACGACAACACTTAAACAATTTCGTAGCGCTCGCTTACGTGGTGAATTTCAGAATCTCAACAAATTATTTCACCACCCTGATAATACCAAACACATAACAACAATTTAATCCGTGTTTACGTAAACCTTTACAAAATATCCGGGTGGGAATCATCGAATCAGCTCAGTCGCATCACTAACACGGATTCAAGACAAATGGGTATCCGTCCATTCTTCCATTGTTGCTGGTTTAAATTGTAAGCCCCTGTCTGTCATGAACACGGTATATTGTGGTTTATTAGTTCAAATGGACGTATTGTTGCCATGTATTGTTTTGTGGATTGGATGATTATGGTCGTTACACACAATGGAAATGTTTAAGGTGGTTAAGTAGTTGGTTGGATGAAAATGTCAGGTGTTTTCATGTAGAATATTTTGTAAATTGTTTCATTATACTGGTTTGGGAGAAAGAGACAGTAAAATGTTATCAAAAAGGTTTTAAGCCTGAATATAGATTGAGATAAGGAAAACGGATAAATGGATATTGATATGATATGATTTATGCATGAAAGAAGAATTATATTTTTATGATTAGATACTCTTTAGTGGAGACTAGATGTCGGTGGTGGACTGTTGTGAATAATTTGGGTAAGGTCTATTCCAAAAAAATTCTTGACTTGAGACTGAGACTTGTTGGCTTATTGAAAATAAAGTAGACGAGGTTTCTATTCACGTTATAGAATTTGTCTTGCACGTTATTTACTAGAATTATATCTATAGTATTCTCATATTTGCGTAATACATTAAGAACTTGTAATTGTACATACAAACTAATTACGTCACAATGTTCTGCTACTGGAGAGGGGCTCGTGGCTAAGTAATAACTAAGCTGATCAACTGACCGCAAGGTTAAGCTGCGCTAGCCGCGGTGAGTTTGTAGATAGGTGGGATTCTTAATACATCGAGCATGTAAAGCTGTCGGTTCCGGCTATCATACGAATACGGTAGTTAGAAGCCCAAAAAGCCTGACAACCAGTCTATCCTGAAAATATCGGCAATTTCCAGAAATCAGATTACGGAGGTCTGATTGCAGTGGCTTCCTGTAAAATACTATAGGTACTATGCTTTTTTACAATTACTTAATTTTTTTATTAATCACATTATCCTTAATTTAAATTTATTGAAAATTATTTTTTACTTATAGTTAGATTTTCTGTAAAAACGTGTTTTTTTTAATATTTCGTTAAGATCGTGAATAATCGTCGTGGTGAATATGACGGGACTCGAGTCCCAACCGTAGTTCGTGGCAAATCTTATTTCGAATTTCACGAATCCCATGGCTATGATTATAGGGCAAGTGCGGTTTTTAGTCGGTACGAATCCGACATACCTTGCCGCCTCCCCATGCGGCTGATCCATGAGGATTTTCCCTGCCTACTATAAAAAAAGGGTCCGACCGCAGGGCAAAGAAAAGAAATAGTGATTTCTGTCGGTACAAGATCCACATACCCTGATTCATCTCCTGGCGGCAAACGATCCATGAAAACAACAAAAAAGTATCATTTGGAACTTAATTAGATCCATTGCATTGAAGATTGGTGCTAAATAGTTTTAATACCGCACAAGAAGTTGCTAAGAATTCCTTGGAATTTCCAGTCTATTCATCTTTAAGAGCAAGAATATCTAAGTTTACCATTATCATCTCCGATATTTGTTATTCAAGGTGAAGCTCCATATATCTGGGGTCCAGGGATCATTTGCATATGACATACAAGAGTATTTGATAAATATTTCATGTGTTATTCAAATTTTTCGGTAACTCGTAATTCTTTGAGACTAGACACGAGAGAAAATGTTTTATTTGCTTGTTTGTCCGATTTTTGTAGCATTAATATTTTTCGCATTAATAATGTAGGTAATATTTTTCGTCCTGAACAAAATTGTTTCCTATTTTTCTTAGCGCGTGGGCAAACATAATATTATATGAGGGGTGTTACTTCGTGCAGAAAACAGTGTCGCTTGATATCGCTTGGGTGGTCCATTTTTGGATGATAACTATCTCCGAAATTTCTAAACCAATATCTCCTTATTTGTAAAAACTGCCTCGATAACCTAGAAGTCTTAAGCACGACTACTATACTAGAGATCCTGGATTTGAGTCCCAGAATGAGCAAAGTGTTATTGAGTTTTTCTAGCTCGGAGTTTGAATTTGTGCTAGGGACCTAAACATACCAACGAATAATTGTGGGTATACATTAGGTACACCTTTGTCTTACCCTTCAGGTAATACAGCCGTGATGATATGTTTGTGAAGACGTAACATTCTTTGGACTACAAAAAAATATTTACTTCATTTTGCCTACCTCGATAATTATAATTTCTTTTTCTAAGCTTTTGTTAAGAAGTAAGTATGCAATAGCTACTTCGCATAAATAGCTTACTCGTAGGTATCGGGTTTTATTATCATTTACCGGTAAACATTTCTAGAATAAATTTCTAGATTGTTCCACATAGGTATATATTTAATTTTAATACCGCTAGAGTAAGAAACATTCTTAGACTCAAAATTACCTTGAAATTTAATCGAGCTTTAATCCTATGTAGTGAATTCAAGACTATTCTTCCAACTCAAATCCACTACACAGTATTATCCACAGAGCGATATTTCACCAAAAGCGACTCGATTGTTCCAGGGAAGAAATCTCATTAGGACGCCATCAATCTTCCATACAAAGTCATTCACAACTGTTGAAGCTGTTGTGATTGCATTTTTCACGCCATTTTTCTTTGAAGGGTGAATGGAAATTCCGAGTGTTATCGGCATAAGGTGTCTTAATGCAGTGTTCAGGAATGGGTATTGTTCGCAATGTAGATGTTGATGAATTTCGTTTATTTTTAACTCCTCTACCTTTTGTGATTTAAGAGCTAACGAGCTGGACATCAGATGATTAGATAGACTATAAATACATACCTACATAATTACATAAAGATTTATGCTCAGATTTATTACGTATTTATAGGGACATTATTTCCATACTCCATACTCATATTTTTTAAAGTAGTTTCCACTTTCATTTATTTAATGTTAGATTGTTTGCTTTAATATATTACATTTCCTTTTATTTATTAGTACCTACTAATATCTTTATTTAATTTCATTGGAAGCCTAAAAAGATTCGTTCCAAGAATTTTTCTTTCATATTTTTCTATACAGGTACATGAACTTATTAGCACCTACGTCAAAAATATTGATGGTATTTATTTGAGAAATGTTCAAATGGTTTTCTTTATTAACATTTTTGTGTTATTTAAATTTTGGTCGATTATAATTTATCTTAAAAACATAGTTGTTGTAGTGCGTGTAGTCTACTACTACATGTAGTCTACTATACTACTAGAAGGAATAATAATAAAACCTTTGAAATATCTAATAGGCATACAATCATTAACAGACATTCAAGAGAACGGATAATTAATTCTAATTGCTCAAATTCACGTTATTCAATGTATGAAAGGATCTAATTTGAGAGAAGCTGAGTTAGAGAAACGTAAGTTATTATTGTTATAATAGTCTAAATGTATACTATATTCATTGTAAGAGATTTGTTTAAACAAATAATTATTTCTTCGATCTATGCTGATCTTGATAGTATAAACTTTTTGTCAATAATAAACTCTATAAAAGTGGTTCTTATTTTAACTAGTTCTTAATCGTTTAAAAATATTAATTTCTCATTGCTTCAAAATACAAGTAATAAGGTTCAAATATTCTTAAAAATATTCATCGCGTAAATCAGTCAAACTGTCCCTACACAATTTGTCTCTAATCCCAAACCACGAAGAAAATCTTTATGAACCAACCCAAATTTTCACAATGAACCGCGACCTTAGTGCCCTAAAATGGCGAGGCGACGGTAAACATGTCATGTTTGGAATTATTTATAATATGGTCGAGTGCCAAGCCCGCCACAACTGCGATGCTCAAAACGGTACCACGAAATAGATTATAAAGCAAAATTTCTCTTCTAACCACATTATTTTATGTATGTAGACGAAATTTACTTACTGTTAATATAGGTCTCCCCTGTATTCTGTGATAAATTTCAGGCGTGGTTCTGTTTCTATCATTTCAATATTTTTTTATGCGAACGATTTTATTTACTGTTATAGCTCCATCGCTCAATTTATTTCGATTATTTATTTACACATGCAACATTGATGTTATGTATTGAAAGTGAACTACAATTCACCTCCAAATTGCAAAATTCCTGTACTGAATAAAATGTAAGATTTATGGAAGCATTAAAATATAAAAATACACAGCAATGGTTGTATTGTGAATGTTTATAAGTAATAAGAAAAAAAAATCCCTGGAAGGAAAAATTGTGGTGGATCTAAAATGAGAAAAAATAAGCTTGAATATGAAATTTCTGAATAAATCTTTGTTAAAAATCCCAACACAATTAGCATGGAATGAAAATTGTCTCATCACAACCGCGTGGTTCCAACTAATTGCCGACGTCTCTAATGAAACTGCATGGTTTGCTTCCGCCCAACTTCCCCTTCTATTGTCTCGCACTTCTCTTTCACTCGTATCTTTAATATATATTGCTGTCTTGCTTCCATATCTGTTTTAAATGTTCCCATTGAGATTCAATATGTTTAAAGGTCTATTGTAGTTTGTAGTGGTTTGGGTTTTGTAAGGCTTTTAACGAGACCTATTTTCTCATTTTCAAAGCCTTTTTAAATGCTTTTGAGTCAATTTTCTCTGCGGCTAGCTTACCCCTTTTTAATGCGTCCATTATTGTTGGTTAATTTTTAGTTGAAATTGATAAATTACACTAACTACTTTCTTCCACTTTAGTTCAGGTTTACTACCAACTCGCGTTATCATTATCTGAGGCAATAGGGCTATACCCAACTCTGTTGAGCTCAGCTACAAACATAATTGGATAGCTTCCAACGTAATGACTAAACCGATAAACGAATGTACCTCTGCAAATACGGGACAGTGGATGTCTACATTTTAGACTTCTGATATATAACAACTTTGATTAACAACGATGATAACTTGTCATGGCGTGTTGTTATGCACCAAAAGTTATGGTTTATAGATTTTCACGACACAACACTCGCATCATGATTTCCTTAACAATGTCTGCTGTTGATGTAGAAGGTTTGAGTTGTTTGAGTTAGTACCTTAAGTAGCTTCCTCACTAGTACTTTTGCGTTGAGTATCGTGAGTTCGATTAAAACCCGACACAAAACGTAAATATATTTGTTTAAATTCTGGATATACTATGCGTCCGTTATTTATAATTGTGTTCTAAATATGATTCTGAAAACTGTCTCAATAGCCCAGGGGTCGCAAGCACGACCACTACGCTAGAGGTCCTGGATGCGAGTCCCAGATCGAGCAAATTGCTATTGGATATATATTATTCTCAGTACCTCACAGCTCGAAGTTTGGATTTGTGCACGGTTAATCGCAATAGGTTTGCCTCTATTACACAGGACCTAAATATACTGGCGAACTGTGGATGTACTATACTACGCCTCTGTCTAACCCTACAGGGAATACCAGCGTGATGGTATATTTATGTATATTTTTTTATGAATGAAGTTGCAATCAAATTTCCTTTGGAATTTTACAAACCTCCTAACGTATGCAAAAAACGGCGATGTTTGTATAATAACGTATTATACAATCATCTCTATTACATAATTCCTATCCTATTGTATAATATATTAAATAATACTATGTGGCCATCGACACACATTATATTATAACTCATTCCACTATAGACAAAGAGTATTGCCTTCCGAAAGTTGAAGATAATCCCTAAGTAAGTGTTTATATACGAACGGTCACACTTTTCCGTTATGAGCCAAGCGAGCAATAATCCATAAGGAGTCACAGCCTTGGCCTATCGGTATCAAACATCGCAGTATCCCATTTTCCCTTACTCTACCCTCTTACGAACAAAATAAGTTAACACGTTGTTTTCCTTTTCTTATATTACTTCGGCTATATGAAAATATGAAGATATTCCCCTTGTTTATTAAAAATGGCATCTCACATACACACACACACACATTTAGAGAGACGCCGTTTCGAAAAATATCAATCCGCATACTGTCCCACTGTTGGGCACGGGTCTCCTCTTTGAAAGCTCCTCTTTAAGCCTAGTCCCTATCCAGATTGAGACTGGCTTTAGAGGAGGAGAGAGAGAGAGACTAGGCTATAGTCTACCAAGCTGGCCTAGTGGGTTGGCAAAATTCACACACCGTCAAGAAATCTCTAAGGCATGCAGGTTTCCTCACAATGTTTTCATTCAGCGTTTAAGCGAGTGATAATTAAATTATTAATACGCACATGAATTCGAAAAGTCAGAGGTGCGTGCCTTGGATTTGAATTCGAAACCTTTGACTTGGCAATGGTTACATCACTAGGTTATCATTGCAGTAAAAAAATATCATTCAGCTCAAACTCAAGTTTTGCCAGTGGTGTTAAAATTACAGACCGAGTTCGGAACTTTGTACCACGATCCTATCTGAACTATATACGTTATTCGAAAGGCCACCAAGCTCAAATAAATACCTAGATATTCTTGGAAAATTTTACTCAGCACATTGTAGTCCCAAACTAAGCAAAGCTTGTACTGTATTATATCTATTGTCTGGTACCCATGTACTAGACAATTAATATAATACCTATATACTTTCTTTTTTATAATACATACTTATAATACATAAAAAACACCCAGACAAATACTTATTTTCATCACGTGAAATAACACTGCTTTGAGCTGTGTTGTGTTTCTTACGGTGAGCAAGGTTGCCAGTGCTCCACGAGGAAACGTTGTGTTGGCAGTGGGGGACTTCATACTGCCAACCCAACTATTCCTCTTTCATTTTACAGGGTCGGAAACGCGTGACTTCCCTGGTGTTGCAAGCGTCTATAGGCTACTGTAACCGCTTACCATCAGGTGGGCCGTATGCTTGTTTGCCACCTTGGTAGTATAAAAAAAAAAAATTAAATTGTTTGTGTGATGTGGGAAGGGAAGCAGTCTCATTTCGACGACGTGTTTGTGTCGATTCGAACACAAACACGTCGTCGAAATGAGACTGCTCTGACCCTACCTTCCGCACATTGGATGAATTGTAGATTTTATACAGAACTGGACTTCAGTCAACGGCTGGGCATGATGATAGCGGGATCAGTGACAAAGAATTAGAGAGAAATAGAGCAACATCGGGCAAAGCGGAATAGTGGAGGAGTTTTTTGCTTAGCAGTGCGACACCTTTGTACAATTAAAAATAATATTACCTACCATTGTCCATTAGCCATTGACTACACGCTGGCCCATATTTAGATACAGTTTGATCATCAAATGTAGAATTTTGTTCCCGCACAAAGACGTTATTAGTGACATAAATAAAACCTTCCTTTGAGTCGTATAAAGACAGATACGTTATCTGTTCCGAGCCTCATTAGGAAAAAAACTACAAAAGAAAGTAACTGAGCGAATGCACGTATCTTATAAATTATGTATACATGTTCGTGGCTTCAGAAAGGGAATATATATTATGTGTATTAAGAGAGACTGTTATTGTATTAAGAAAACAATATCTAATACTAAACATCTAAAACATTAATTTGTAAATCGTGACTTTAAGACAGAATATTATATATTTTTAAACGTTGCCCCACACTAGGATTTTTTCCTGTATCGTTGCTGCGTTTACAAAGTTTGTGTTTGTACACAAACTTTCACATACACAAACACCCACACCCAGAACACCTACATGTACATGTAGGTCATACAAATATTTGTTCCGTGTGGGGATTGAACCCACAATCCGTGGCGCAGAAGCCGATAGCTCAGCCGCTGCACCAAACGTGTCATCAAATATAACTTAAGGTTATCAGCCGATCTTTAAGGTTAAGTTGCGTTTGTGACAGTCAGCCTGTGGATGGGTGACAATTATTAACACACCGATACCAATACGAGCCTCGGAAAGCACGTGAAGCCGTCGTCATACGAACACCTAATGACAATCGTTAATGGTATTCAGAAGCCTAGAAAATACTGATTGGTCAGTCCTTAGGATATCAGTATTGTTCATAAATTTTGTTGCAGAGGTTGATGACCGTGGCTTCGTGTAAAGTCCTGATATTCAGCCACATCTGGTTAAACTGGAAGTCGACCCTACCATAGTTGGGTAAAAGGCACGTAGGATCATTATTGTTTTTGTCTTTGCCTGGTGGTCAGGAAGCAGGCATGCTGACGTCATGACCACCATGAGAGAACACCTTATTCAGTGGCATGAAAGGTAGGTAGTACCTATTGATTGGCCCTAACTATATTTTATCTTAGCTTATCTTTATCTTACAGAAAACGAAAACCGGCGTGAAATAACGTTTTCTTTGTGTTTCGTCGAGTGAGTGAGGATACCGGAGGCCCAAACCCCTTAAAAGGGCGGCAACGCACCTGAAACTCCTCTGGTGTTGCGGGTGTCCATGGGCGGCTGTAATCGCTTATCATCAGGCGATCCGTCTGCTCGTTTGCCCACCCTATCACATAAAAAAAAAAACGAGTAAAATAACACTGCTTTGAGCTGTGTTTCTTACGGTGAGCAAGGTTGCCAGTGCTCCACGAGGAAACGTTGTGTTGGCAGTGACGACTTTGACCCTTATATTGCCAACCCAACTATTCCCCTTTCAATACAGGGTCGGCAACGCGCAAGTGATACTCCTGGTGTTGCAAGCGTCTATAGGCTACGGTAACCGCTTACGATCAGGTGGGCCGTATGCTTGTTTGCCACCTTAATAGAAAAAAAAACTTAGATATTTCTCAGGCTAGATATAGAACATCTAAGGTCAGCTCAGCATCACTGTCGTCTGGAAACGTGTCCAGATGATTGGTAGCATTACCACGTTGAATGGCAATAAAAGCGAAATAGATAAGCAGTGATAGCCTAGTGGTATGACCATTGGACTGCCAAGACGAAGGTGTCGAGTTTGAACCCAAGGCACGCACCTTTGACTTTTCAAATTCATGTGCGTATTAATAATTAATTACCACTCGATTAAACGGTGAAGGAAAACATCGTGAGGAAATCTGTATGCCTTAGAGATTTTTCTCGACGGTTTGTGAAGTCTGCCAACCCGCACTAGGCCAGCGTGGTGGACTATAGCCTTATCCCTCTCAATCTGAGAGGAGACCCGTGCCCAGCAGTGGGACAGTATATGGGTTGATGATGATGAGATAGGACCCGTTCCGCTAGAAACAAACCAGCCCTCACGCAAAGATTCGACCTAGCCTTGAAAGCTCGTACATCATGGTTGATAGAACAATAAAGTCTATTCTTTAAAAGAACCGAGAAATACTCTGAAGAAAAAACCTAGTAATTAATTGCACCGCTGCTTTGCAACCGTTTAAATGTCAGACACTTTTTCTTAGTGCAGAATATTGTGCTATTTTTCCTCGTGTTTCTTAATGACTTTTTGTCACGGGTAAACAATGGGAATATATATTTTTATGTGCCTTATTTATTACTCTGCTGTCCCCTGAAGCGTTAGTGGTAGTTAATAAGAGAAAACTTGTATTTATACACGAAATATATGGGTATTTTAATAATGGGGATTTTCTGTCTTACCATAGATTTTTTCCGTTATTTTACCGTTTATTTTTTTATTGTTATAAGATTAAAACAAGTATACGGGCCACCCTATGGGAAGCGGCAGATTAAGCCTATAGACGCTAGCAACACCAGTAGTATACAAAAGTGTTACCATCTTGAGACGTCAGTTGTTAAATCTTAATGTTCTCATAATGAAAGAAAGAAATAGTATTTATTTTTGCACAAATAACGACGCACGACACTTGGATCAATTGAATAGCCAATGAGTAAAAAAAAAAAACAATATTATATTTTTTTAAATATAACAATGACAATGGTACCTGACACGTCACCACAGCAAAGTAAGGTCTGTCAAGTGCTAATGCCAACATAACACAAAAATAACAAAAAACTGTCAAATTTTCCCAATTGAAAATGAACCTTATTATGTTGTGTTAAAGTTGAAAATCTATCAAAGAAATTTGACAGTTTGTGGTAGCTTGATGTGCTGGCCTCTGTACACTGTAATTATAAAGTAAACATGAATTAATTATGCCTAGTAGTTTTACTGGCTACATTGCCCTTCAAATCGGAACACCATAATGTTAGCACATTATTTCTTAGAGGCAAAATAGAATTAGAAATGCGGTAAATAAATTAAAATAAATAAATTGTGGTAGTACAGTCACCATCGAAAGTCGCAGTACATAACATTTAACACAATCAAATTTTGAAAACATCACTACACCAAAACATTTAATTAAATTCTAGTTAAGTTAAAGCTTGTAATTTCTTATAGACAAAGAATTCGTGCTACCTTCTCGGGTCAGTAAATTCCATTTAATAAAAAAGTTGAAGCGTTTTAAAAATTGCATCGTGTTCAGCGACTTTCGTTGCTGACTGTACCACCCCAGACGTACTCAACAGCATTAGCAGAGCCTACCACTTGTAATTATGTGATTTGATTACGTTTTGACCTTTGTTATTTAGTTCTTACCAAAACATTTTTATTGTTCATTCTGAACACACTTTTGTTAGCTTCACTTGTAAATAACTATGTAAGAAAGTTTTGGAAGTTACATTTAACTCACTTCCCGGTTTCCGATTGAGCTGAAATTATGCATACATGTTTAGTTTGGATGACAATGCATGTTTAGCTAAGTGACGTCATTCAAAATCCAATATGGCGGATTCCCAAATATTTTTTCAAACAAAATTATTGAGATCTAATTAGATTTCAAGAATACAAGTTTCCTATTTTTTTTAAATTTGTCCCATTTAACTTATTTTGAAAATCTAAGATCCTCAGTGAAACGTCTTGAGTTTATTTTCCGGTAAGAAAAAAGTGTTAAGTATTGTGTTTTATTTTGTCTGGTTAATCATTGGCAATTGGCTTGCCCCAGGTTACATGGACTCGTAAAAAATATCAGCGAACTGTGAGTGTACGTTAATAGATCTCTGCTTAACTCTCAGAGGTATTAATATAGGTATGATAGTATCTATTAGATTTTACTATATTCTATATAAAATATAGTACAAAAAATATATAATAAAATCTTGTGTCTTTAAGTTTAATGCCACAAGAACTCGACTTGGTTTGAACGTAAAACCAGGTTTTACTAAATGTTTCTAGAACGGAAATTCTCGAAGAGGGTAATCCTAAAAAATATGGGAGACTTTATGTCGACTCGGACATTTGACAACGCAGTGGATTCTGTAAAACATCGACTAAGGCTAAAGTTGACTTATTAGTATTGCTTTCTTTTACATACCTGTAAAGCTGAAAAGGGATAGAAGAGTGTTTATTATTTATTTATGCTTAATCCAACAATGCGCGTAATACCCCTGGGGCCCAAGAATAATTGGTTAATATACAAGAGTGTACAAAGGCGGTCTTAATGCCTCAAGCATTTTCTACCAAACAGACGTTCGATTTTCAAATTACCTTTGTATCTCACTCCTCAGTAATTTGTGTCATTTACTGTCTCAGAAATAAGGAGATCCGTAGATGAACGAAAGTTGCCGACATAGCTGAAAGATTTAGTAAGCATAAGTGGCAATGGGCGGGGCACATAGCTCGTAGAACTGATGGCCGCTGGGGCAAAAAGGTTCTCGAATGGAGGCTGGGCTCCGGAAAACGCAGCGTAGGTCCTGCAAAGAAATTGACGGACGGTCTTGTAAAGGTCGCTGGAAGTCGTTGAATTCAGGCGGCATGAAACCGATCCTAGAGGAAGTCTATGAGGGAGGCCTTTGTTCAGCAGTGGACCTCTTGTGCCTGATAATTATGACGATATTGATTTCTGACACTTTTGCGAATATTATACATTGAAATAGAACTCCTTTTTACGGATTTTATTGAGTTATATTGATATTATTAATTCCAACGGTTATACGATAAAATCCTTAAAAAGTAGTTTTATTTCAATTATGACGATGTTGAATTTTCTTCTATTTTTCATGTTTTTTTGTAAATGTGCTTTGATTGTGACATATAAATCTTATTTCTTTCTTTCTTTCATGATGACTGTCTCATTTTTGGCATTGTTTCCAAGTGTCCCAATGATTATCGCACCATACTACACTGTCTTATTATGCGTAGGCAGAGTTCATGCCGCCAAAAAAATATTTCAGGAACGCAAGTTTCCTCAAGATGTTTAACTTCAATGTTTAAGCAAGTGATAATTATTGCAGAAAATTTAAATTTAATTCGATCTAGTGGCCATCATGTACTGTCAGGACAGGACAGTACATTTACATAGACCGGGGTCTATGTTCATGTATTTAGGCTCATAAATCGGGATTCATTAGCCTAAATATTCCCTAATACGTATTTAATTCAATATCCCACGAAACATATTAAAAAATACTTAACAGATGTTGAATATGATGACATTCAAATTCTAACATACTAAGCGAAAAGAAGAAGAAAACTGCTACATCTCAAAAAAAAAGCGCAAAAGATATGTACATTTCACATCAAAAATACCGTAGCCAACTTTTCTGCAAAAAAATCAAACGTCAAACATTTATTTTAAAAGAAAAAAAAACGGAAGAGGCACGTTTCTTAATCTCTGGTAATTAGCGAGAAAATTTTTCATCCAACTTTTTTCCGCTGAAAAGTATTAATCAAAATGCCGAACGATCCGAAATGTAGTAAATCAACATAAGCGAGAAATCTTTAATGAGAGGCAACGGAGGCAAAATTATCGGGACCCGGGCACGCGGCACGAATATCTAAACCTTAATTAAGGCTTTTTTTCAACAGATTCATTAAATCACCTTCACAAATTGACACGTGTTCTAAGACATTACGGACTTGTTTTATTTTATTTTGCGAAAATAATTTTATCTCCGGTATTGTTACTAGAGTAAAGTAACTTGCTTATTTCAATATATATAACTATATTTTTTTTAATTATTTTACGCATAGAGTTTTTTATCGAAGACACAAATATTTATGTGATGAACTTTTTTTTTTTATTCTACACGGCCCACCTGATGTTAAGCGGTTACCGTAGCCTATAGACGCTTGCAACACCAGGAGTATCACTTGCGCGTTGCCGACCTTGTATTCAAAGAGGAATAGTTGGGTTGGCAGTATAAGGGTCAAAGTCCCACCACTGCCAACACAACGTTTTCTCGTGGAGCACTGGCAACCTTGCTCACCGTAAGAAACACAACACAGCTCAAAGCAGTGTTATTTTACTTAGATGTTCTGTAAGGCGGAGGTACTTCCCCAGTCGGACAGCTCCAATTTGAGTGGAATTACTTCCACTATGTCCAACCTCTAAAATGTGTTTGTGTTGCCTGAGTGTTTCAGTAGTATGACCAAAAAATATGAAACACATGACTTCTAGCATAGCAGTCGCGTTAACGACCACTATACTAATTAGCAAGTTTTATTATAAAGCTGCTAATTGAAATATATAATTTAACACCAAATTCCAATTATTAATTAAGGGACAATATTAATTAGACATCCTAACCCAAATTGCCTATTCGAGGGTCATTAAGGAGCCTCTTCAGTGTTTATGGCGGCTTCGGGCATCAAAGCTACGTTATCATGTTGGCAGGGTGAGGTCAATGCCAGAGCAAATGTTTGTAGCCCCTGGCTAAGGACATTGAGGTTGCTAATGAACGGCGAGTGAGATGTTAGTGCTTCTATGACGTTATGTATCCCTGGTACACTGGTACTGCTTACTTTGATCAATGATATCGGGTTTTAATCAGGTAAAGCAAATGTATCTCCGTTTATATATATTATTATATTCGTTAAATATAAATTAGTTAGTTATTTATAATCTTAAGTATATGAAGGAAGGATGTTGATGTGCAGAGGCCCAAACTGCCGTCCTTACGAAAAGTGCAATAACTCGAGTTTTGCGCCGAATTGAGTTAAGTACATATTAGGAATTTGCAGAACGAGATCTATATATTCTTCTTAGACAGTTTTTACGTATCTATGACGAAGCCGGTTTTAATACTAAGACTAACTGCAATATCTGGGTCTGTGCTTTAAGATGTACTTATCAAGACCGATATAACTATAGATAAGAATAACAATACTTAAGTTATTAAGTAATTTTACTAACTATATCTGCAATAAGTATAGTTACTACATATAAAATTAGCATATTTCGTCATTTGTAATATTCATTTACTAGTTATCAGTGCAATAAGTTTGAGTTATTGCATTTATGATGATATTTAAACTTGTCTCTTACTAATGAAAACCACAATAAATAAGAAACTTAATGCACCTTTGGTTAGGAAACAGTTCATAAAAAATACTAATTGCTACTCAAAAATGCATCATGTTGGTTTCCTAACCAATAATGCAATAAATAGGTTACATAATGCGGTTATGACTAGTAAACATTCTTTCTACATAGTAATAGTACTTAACATTATAGTATTTATTGATTTTTATAGCGCGAATAAATGCGGGAACAAACATTAAGTACCACATAATATACTCTACATTATTATATAACATGTAGTGAAAGTTTCAACACGATACCGTGTATAGTGACGGAGATAGAAACAAAACAAAAAATAAAATCTTTAACCGCGCTTTTTTCGAAATCATGTTTAACCTAGTTATTGCACTTTTCGTAAGGACGGCAGCAAAGATCTAGCTACCCCAATTTATAAGATTTCTTTGATAGATAGATTTTCAGCTTTAATACAAAAAAATAATAAAGAGAGTTTATATAGGTCTAAAATGCTCACATTCTACAGGAAAAAAATAATAGCTCGAATATTTGAAAAAGTAGCGAAAATACACACCATGGGGGTGATTCAGATATCCCACAATATGAGTAACCTAAATTTTATTTTTGGACGTCAATTTAATGTTCCACCCACCCTGTATATTATTTTTAAATGTAACAATGTTAAAGAAACATTTAAAAATATGAAAAACAGTAACCTACTATCAGAAGCAGAATCTAAGAAACCAGTTTCTTCTTAAAATTCAAACTACAAAAATCTATTCACTACGGCAGTTAACAACGAAGATGAACGACTTACAACGTCAATCAAAATAACACTTGAATGATTCAAAGAAAAGTGATTTCATCCGGTGAGCATACGATTCTATCTTTATCCAATATTACAATAAAGTATGTATGATATTATGTATATATTGGCGCGTGTATGATGAGATTTAGAATATAAACGTGTTAAGGAATCGCTTGGATTATCGTCTTGTCTTCCTACAGTAGGCCACCATGGTAGACTCTTATTCTGAGATGAGATATAAATTGTTATTGCCCGCGGTTTCATAAGGTCTTTTTGAGACAAAATGTAGCCTATGTCCTTCTCCAATCTATCTCTGTACCAAATTTCATCAAAACCAGTTCAACGGTTTAGACGTGAAAGCGCAACAAATAGACAGTTTTGTTTACATTTTTATAACATGAAGTAGGAATTTTACTATTCTTCTTTGACGTTCCGCTCTTGATCTTATCATGAAGTAGCATTTTCAGGGTCAGGTTGATGGTCATTCTAGTACACTCATGCAAGGCCCGCCCATGCAAGGTTTGATTTGGTCGGTCTATCGCATAGGTGAACGTCCTCTTGGTTTGATGCCTTCCACTTTCCTTTGCCCTACGAGTCACGCTATAGAGTGATATTCCTATCTAGATACGTGTCCAAAGAACTTTAGGATACGGAACGGAACTGAGCTGCTTAATGCCGAATTCTTGGAGTGTGGATATATTAAATAAATCTGTACATATTTTACTAGCTTTTCGTTAAGTACCTACCTACTTCTGCCTCGTGCCTTGTGTCTTGTGCCTCGCAGAGCACGTAAAGCCGTCAGTCTCGGTTTGTCACACGAGAAACTATGGTAATCGTAGTCTGAAGCCCAAAAAGCCTGGCAGCCAGTCTATTCTCTGGATCTCAGTATTAACTAAAAGTTGAATTGCGGAGATCTGATGGCAGTCGCTTCGTGTAAAATACTGATATTCAGTCACATCTGGTTAGACTGGAAGCCGACCCCAACATAGCTGGAAAAAGGCTCGAAGGATGATGCAATTCAACATATTTAAATAATTTAATTTTATCCATTATAAGTGGATTTCTGCTACTCCAATCAATGTTTTTTTTTCCCTATCTTCCATACCTTCTCATCAAACTAAAAATAACCCCTCAACGTGCTGTCATATTTTCAACAATTTACGATACAACCCACCACAAAGCGTATGTTAAAACAAACTCACTAATGAAGCTACTATTTTCGGCTGTTAAAATAGGTGTCGTTAATTTCATAGAGAATATAGTTTCACAAAGCCAACAAATTATGAACTAGTTGAATAACCACGTAATAGTTTTTGATTGCAGGTAGACGGCTTTTGTGTTGCATTACCGAACTTTTATGAAATGTTTTTAATTTCTGCGTGTTTAGTATAAATAAGTTGCGTCTTAACTGTGTCAAAGTTTGCGCTGACGTTTATAATTTTGTTTGCTTGTTATTACTTGGATTATGTTGATGTTGCACAGTTAATTTTAACAACTTTAGGTTGATATTTAACAATGGAAGTATTCAGGGGTATCGCAATTTTCGTGGAAACATTAATTATATTATTATTCTTTGTAGAATCATAATTTAAACGACCATTGGTCTAGTTGTAGTAAACGCGACTGCAACACTAGAGATTCTGGGTATAATTCCTAGTTGGAGTAGTAATATTGGGTATGAGAATCTCAGTAGCAGCTAGGAGTTTGAATTTTTGTGCGGTTAATGGCAATGGAATTAAAGAACTCAGCATAAAGGAGTATCTAACAGCAATCTTACAGAAGCTCATTTTAACATTCTTTGGTCAAGTGTCGCGAAGAGATGAGGGATCCAGCGAATGACTGGTTGTGCAGGGAAGGGTTGACGGTACTAGACATCTTGGTGGGTCAATGAGATGGACTGACCAAATCAAGAACGCAGTGGGTGGCCCATAAGTCAGTGTACTAAGATGACGGCCAAGAGAGAGAGATGGCGGGACATCATGAGGCGAATAACATCTGCCCCCACACGCTCTGCCAAGAGCGATTCAGCTGAGAAGAAGAATGACAATAGACTCGCCTTCTATTACATAGGACTTTAACATACCGACAAACTGTAGATGAACAGAGGCCAGAACATCAAGCTACCACAATCTGTCAAATTTCTTTGATTTTCAACTTTAATACAAAACAATAAGGTTCACATTCAATTGAGAAAATTTGACAGTTTTGTATAGCTTGATCTGCTGGCGTCTGTACACTACACTGCAGCTTAACCCTGGGGGAATACAGTATGTAATATTTTTCAAAATACATACAATGTGTAGCTGTGTTCATTTATTCATATGAAAAAATATTTCAAAAGCGACACGTGTACAACCTTGCTATTCATTTATTAAAAAAGAAGCAAAAAAATATATTTACGCCCCGCATTCGCTGAACTTTTGTGTTCAGTGTCATATTTTAACGACAACATTTTACACGCTGCGTATAACATTCATGGCTCTCTGTTTTCTTTTTAGTTTTGAATTTGGAATTTTGTGTTTCCGCTTATTTTTAGCATGTAAATTCTAGAATTCTAGAATTCCATGGATGTTCTAGAAGTTGCTTGCACGGATTGCTTCCATAACTTCTTCAAAAAATGAGATCGATTAACTGATTAATTTAAACTTTTACTATTACTCTCACCGACCAATCCCTTGGTGTCCTTTATGGTATATACAATTCACTATAATTAAGCATTTCCATAAAAATTGAGACTGATTAATTGATTAATTTAAATGATATATTCTTCCTAATTTCTTTAATAATCTCCAACCAATCTTTTAGTGTAGTGAACTCGTGACAAGTATCAAGATGAAAATATTCACCCCAAATTTCACAAGCATTCCCAACTCTATTTGGTTCAAACAACCGTAAATTGACAGATTGAGATCCAAAAGAAAGTTCATCACAGTGAGGTTGTCCATTTTTGGCACGACTGGAACCAGACAAGCTCTGCTACGAGCCGTCTGTCAATGTCAACTCACTCGGTATATTTTAAACTAAAACTGTGTCACGATAGCACTTGATTTTGTTTGTTATTTTTACACAGTGTCGTGTTTTAGCTTTGTTTTGAGAGCTTTGAGTGCATTGTCACTCGTTGCTGGAATATAAGCTAAACGAACTGAGGTTTTTTGGCGTTGTTTTGTTTGTAACTGAAACTTAGAATATTGTGATATTGTTTTTTTATTTCGAATTGAGTAATCCTCAATCAATACTGTTCTCTAATTAAAATAGACTGAATTCAAGATTTTTGAACAGTTTTGCGTTGCAAGTAAGAAAAACACAACAATGTCTATAAAAAATCCTTAACCCCAATAAGAAGAAATTACCATAAATATTTTCGGCATTCTATTCAAGATTCTATCTACCTACCCCTAAAAAATTGTAATTGGCTGGTGTTATTCTATGGAACAAAAACAATTGACACAATACTAAAAATCTTTTACCAAACTTTTTTTTTGTTATTTTTTTCTTAATGCTTATCCTTTATTTGTCACAGTTTGGTTAAAAACATTTCTATCACTACAAATCGCATAAACTAAAAGCTGCGTTGTTTTCTTACAACATTTCGATCCAAAAATAATTATTTTGTATCTAATAGTTACACAATAATCGTTTGTCCTCATTTCCGTCTAACTAATGCGGATCAGACTGCAACGTCATGGTACTGATTGTGATTTATAAGGAATATGCTAAGCGTGTTTCAAGATTCGTATTTCAGCCGTCTTCGCTCGTTAACTTTTTAAATAAAGCCATTTGTCAAACAATCAAACAATTTTATTTTTATTCATATTTGCGTTATTTGTCAAGATACAGAAATAGGTATAAATATATTTAAGACAAACAACCTCATTAGCCTAGTGTTAGTAACAGCAACTGCTACACTAGAGGTCGGTTCAATTCCTAAGTCGAGCCAAAGTTATTGGTTTTCTTAGTAGCAGCTCGGAGTTAGGATTTGTGCCCGATTAATGACAATAGGCTCGCCCCTATTATATAGGACCTAAACATACCGGTGAACTGTGGGTCTACAATTAGTAGGTACACCCCTTCTCTTATGAGAAGGGGTAAGCAGAGGTACAGCGTGATAGTATGTTGTGTTTTAACATAAAAGCTTAATTAGTAAATAATGAACATTCAAATAAAATTACAGCGTCCATGGTCACGGGTAGACTGCTCGGAGTCTACCCGTGACCAAAGGGTAAAGGGTCTATAATATTCGTATAAATAATGTCAGAAATCAAAATGAACGTAATCTAAATAATGCACAATAATTAGATAAGTCTTTTTTTACTTTTTTTACTCCAAATAATATTGTTTTATATCAGTTTCAATGCCTGGTAGGAATTAAGGCTTTAGGCAAGTGTTGAATGTTGACCTTCTTTGTGTAGTCACTGTTTGATTCATGGTTCTCTATTCTATGTTACTGTTTGAGTGGTTTTTGAATTGAGAATGACTTTTTGAGTCGCTAATGTGATCACCTGATGGCTGCGCTCATGTATTTTGTATGTGGTTTTCTTTTACAATATATCCGGTGTATAAGTTATTCAAGTCTTTGATTGCATTCACGGAAAACCCTCTATGAGAAGTTAACATTAAGTCCGCCTTTGTATTTTTTGTGCATAAACGTTTAAATAAAAAAAAACTATTATATCAATTTCATTATCAATTTTAATGCAATAATAAACGAAAATGTTTCACCTGTGCATTTCTGCCCATATTCCATGAAATTACCGCCCAAAGGGTGGCACATCTTAATGTGTTTGTTGCTGGGGAATTTATGGCGCCGCTTCTTCTTTCCAGCATAAACACTAAAAGTAAACAAGGAAGGGAGTTCGGTGGTTGTCTAAAATATAAAAAAGACGTTCAATAGTATGAAGAATGATGGTACGTTTAAAATGTATTGAGGTGTAAAGAACTTATATCACATATACGTACTCGTACGACACGGCAACACGACATTCCAAAAGCATCAGTGAGTGCATGGATCGCACGTCACAAACTTGCCCATACTTGTGTTCGAAAACGAAGGCCTTTAAGAGGCAATGGTTAAAGAGCAGAGGACACTTCCATCACTGTAAATGCATTTAACCCCCTGCACGTGAGAGCTTCGTATTCGAACGCTGACGAACACAGCTTTGATTCAAATACGTGTCACATTCGATACAGCTGCAATTGATTGAACTTATTGACGCGTGAGATTGTGAAATGCATAGAATTCACTTTGTCAACTTATTGCGATAGGATTCAAGAGAAGAATTGATTCTTCTTTTATCGTATCAGCATAGTTCTTCATAGAAATAAAATCTTGACACACGTAATTAATAAGAAATTTACAACTTAATTTGTTTAGTTTTTAACTAAATTCATAGAAAAATATTATTTGTACAGAGCCCAGCTGCTGTACATCAATCTACCCCAATCTGTCAAATTTCTTTGATAGATTTTCAACTTTCATACGATGTAATAAGGTTCACATTCAATTGGGAAATTTTTACAGTTTCGGATAGCTTGACCTGCTGGCGTCTGTACCTTCATACGCGATATCTTCGGCGATTGTCAACCCTTTTCGATTTTTCTTTATTACTCGATGTAATATTATAAAGATTAATCTCATATATAATATTTGGTTGGTGTCTGATTATTAGTACCTACTGAACAAAGTATACATACTTTTCCTAAAAATACGGATTTAATATTCTTTATTTCCCATAAGAATAAAATATTCACTTACATGAGAAACACACATCATTATTACATATTAGTGACGCACGCAGGTAAACACGAATAAAAACACGACTATTACAATACAATCATACAATTTCCTTTCACTATCATATGTTACACCTTTACTGTAGTTCTATTTACTTTTAAATTAATGTGAAAACCATCGAGAACAAGACAGTAAGCTATAATTAGTAAAAATAATTAAGAACAGCCGGCAGTTGCACATAACCTGACAAAAGATATACCCACGGACCACCGCCGCGCCAACCGTGCCCGGACGACCGACCGGTTCCGCGAAGATGTGAAATGGTTGTAATATGGGTGACGAAGGTACAACTTTTATTCCAACAAATTACAACTATGGAAATATCTCCTTTATCTTCCCTTTTGATTACAAACTACTGCACAAAATACCTAAGCTATCACAAAATGCCGTCACCAACTATACCAACAAATGGGGTGACCACACGATGAATGAATTTACAACGGACAAGGGAATTCAATTTATCGAAAAATTGTTTTATTCGCTCCCGTAGGATTTTTCGAATAAAATAATGGACGTGCGCTGATGGGATGTTGTGGTTGATGCAATATAAGGCACCTAACTGTTGTGTTCATAAAAGGCACCAAAGCCCCGCCAGGGCCTTTCTGTTAGCCGGGAATAATCTCATATGGAATATTGAAAATGAAATTGTTAGGTGTTGTTGAAGAAGCAAGAAAATATAGCTTTTTTACGGCTTTTCGATAGATAGCGGTATTTATTATTAGCAATTTTTTTTTCGGAATTATTGGGCCTTGGGGAGAAAGGTAAGGTTTCACTGGGTTATGACTGCATAAGCTGGGAACCAACAAAGGACCTGTTATTACGGTTCTCGTTGTTATTCAAGTTGCGATTTACATTCAAACATGCAGAGCCTTATTCTACGAAGTGTAGATACTATTGTTCTAACTAATCTCTTGTGTTCTGAAAATAAACGGGATTGTGTGCATAGTTAGAAGTCTTATTTTGAAAACAGTTTTAATTATGGTCTGCTCAAGTTGCCGAGTTCAAGCTGGAGTGCAACTAGCGCATTTTCAAATTATCATCATCAAACTTAAAGTCAAATATTTTATTTCAATTAAACCATTAAAATAGCAGTTTTGAAAAGTCAAAACTAGTTGCACGTTTTCAAAATAGTGAGTCTTATGGAGAAGAACCTGTAAGAAACTCCATAACTCTCTCTTTAAAAACAACATGATTACAATGTTAATATTAGTTTACAATGTTTGTTATAAATTGTTAATGAGAACAATGCAGTTTGATGTGTACCTACTAATAAATTAATAAACAGAAAAAAAAAGATTGCCATTGACAGTAAGAGCTGACCAGCCCCAACAGACGGCACCCGTTCACGAGTAGAGACACAAGAGTTGAGTCGAACGAAGCCGATACACACAAGACGTGTGTATCGGCGTCGTTCGACTCAACCATGTTGCAGGGAATAAAACGACCCGACACAAAACGCCACCATCAGCAGGACATTTTAGTGAGCATGACAAGCTCAGACCGCAAGGCAATCATCATCGTAACATCCACAAGAGGTACACTGCTGAACAGAGGCCTACCCATAGACTTCCACAAAGACCGGTTATATGCCTATTGCATCCAACGTCTTCCAGCGACCTTTACCGGGTCGTCCGTCCATCTCGTTGGAGGCCGTCTCACGCTGCGCTTTTTAATGCCAAATATTTTGCCGCTAAGCAATAACGCACTAACATTATTCTATTCTGGTTTTATGGGCATGAAAATACTGAGCTTATAAGACTTAACAACTGAGGTCTCAAGATGACAGCGGTAAAATGATATCACTGGCGTTGCTAGCGTCTACAGGCTGCGGTTGCCGCTCACATTAGGTGACCTGTATGCTTGTTTGTTATAACAATAAAATAAAGTTTGTTTGTTGGCCAAGACGCTTGGCACCAGGGGTATAACTTGCGCGTTGCCAACCCTGTAAAACCAAAGAGGTTAGTTGGGTTGGCAGTAAAAGGGTCAAAATTCTTCCATTACCAACACACCATTGCTCACCATTAGGAACACAACTCAACTCAAAGCTGTGTTTTTTCACTTCGATTTTCTGCAAGGCGGAGGTACTTCCCCAGTCGGGTAGCTCCAATTTGCCCTACCTTAAGCAGACTACAAATACATAAGCTTTTAATGTCACGGAGAAAATGATCTCGTTAATTCCATGGACTTGATTTTAGATACGGGGAGGTTCATTTTAAGGCTTATGTGAGTAAAGTTATGATAAAAGATCTTGAACAGACAATGTGGTTACACAACTGGGGAATTTTGTAGTATCCATGTTGATAAAAAGATAAAGTAGATGAAAAAACTTATTTCACAAAGGACTAACTATTTCAATAATAAGAGGAAATATCGCTGTATTACAATTTTACAAGGAATATGAGTCTCTATTTGACTTTGTTTTCAACAAATAAAGATGCGTATATCCTTGAAAGTCGTCCACTAGAAAAACTTTCAAAAACTTACACACACTGAAATTGGATAACTTACCGTAAGTGGCTGAAACCCTTTTACGAATAAATCGAATAAAAGTACGAAATTGATCCAGCTAAAATCTCCTGGACGTCAAAGGACCATTTGACATTTAGAGTTACTTATGAAAAGTTCACTTATTTTGTTTCAGAGTTTCTCAAATCTTTTTTTTATACCACTAAGGTCCCAGTGTGCCAAGAGAGTTGGTATGTCTCCTTAAATACTGGTACAATAATCAAAAGAACGCTGTCAGATGGATTACCGCGAACAGTCAGGAATATAACCTGAAGTGTGGGGTACGGCAGGGTGGCTTGACCTCTCCGAGTCTGTTTAACCTTTTTGTGAATCAGCTGATCGGTGAGCTCAATGGAGCCATGGTCGGTTGTTCAATAGATGGTAAAATGATCAATAATATTAGTTATGCGGACGACATGGTTCTATTGAGCACGTTGGTCAGCGCACTCAGGAGACTATTGGGTATTTGCGAAGCGTATGCCCAGTCACATGGACTGAAATATAACGCCAGCAAGAGTGTCTTCATGTTGTGCACAGCGGGGAGTAAGGCACCATCTAACGTGCCACCAATAAGATTGTGTGGGGCAGCACACGTAAGGGTATTTAATTTTAAGTACTTGGGTCACAAACTGACTGACAGATTAAGGGATGATGAAGACATGGAGAGGGCCAGGAGGGCGTTGGCAGTCCGCTGCAATATGGTGGCCCGCAGATTCGCAAGATGTAACACTGAGGTAAAACTGTTACTGTTCAGAGCCTTCTGTCAATCTTTTTATACATGCAGTCTGTGGATCAATTTTACGCGGCGGGCGTTCAATGCTCTTCGAGTTGAGTATAATGAAGCTCTGAGAGCAATGTTGTGGAAGCCCCGGTACCGAAGTGCTTCCGAAATGTTTGCGGAGACGTACATTGATGATTTCTTTGCCGTCATAAGAAAAAGAACAGCATCTATGATGAGTAGGGTCCGTGGTTGTACGAACAGTGTCCTCAGAGTGATATCTAGCAAAATAGACAGTCCATTTACTGTGTACTGGGCAGGTGTACATCTGCAAGCTAATAGGAAGTAAGTTTTTTATTTAGCATTAGTTGTAGATTTAATTAATTTTTTTTTTCATGTTTTTTTTTTTACCAACAAACTACTAACACCTTTTTATATTTATTATCGTGTGTAATACTAACAACTTGTACTAACATTTACTATGTACCAATTCTATGGACTATGTGTCTGAAGTAAAGATTATATATATATATTATATATTATAAGGTGGCAAACAAGCATACGGCCCATGATAAGCGGCAACCGTAGCCTATAGACGCTTGTAACACCAAGGGTATCACTTGCACGTTGCCGGCCCTGTAAAACGAAAGAGGAATCGTTGGGTTGGCAGTATAAGGGTCAAAGTCCCACCAATGCCAGACCAGACCTCATTTGCGGATATTTGGAGAATTCCTTTACTAAGCACTGAATTATGTTCGCGTTCCAAAAAGTCTCCTTCAAACCTTTTTTGTGGATTTCTGCATTGGAAATTGTATTTTAGAATACAGTATTATTATTATTGTTTCTTTTTACTATATTTTATTTGTGTCAATGCGACCGTAGATGGTCTATTGTGATAACCATTCCTCAGTTTCACTGCTAAACCCTGCGGTTACTATAAAGTCCAGGATTTCCAGGAGCTCTTTTATTTTATCTGGGCCTAAGATAATATTTCCATGCACTGTAGTTAGTGAATTGTAGTACTGTAGAAGTTGAATTGGCGTTGAATCAGCCTCCTCATAACGTGGGCAGGGTCTTGTGTCGCTCAGCCTTAGGTTGAAAATGTGCTTGTGTAGGCAGCAGTATCCTGGTCACTTTCGTCATAATACGAAAATTGTTCCCGCTCAGTGCTATAGAATACATTAATTATATTACATTTATTTATAGCCTGAGACGTAGAACAAATATTACTAATTATTGAAGGTACAGACGCTAGTGCAGGTCAAGCTATCCAAAACTCTAAAATTTTCCCAATTGAAAATGAACCATTACAATGTTGTATTAAAGTTGAAAATCTATCACCATCATCAATCTATCTGACACCATAAAGACGTAAATTCAAAATGTGAAGGCAAAATTCGACATGGCGGGTAGGACTCGCGGTGGCTTAGTGGTGTACTTAACCAGAAGACGCAGGTTCGAATCCTACCCACGGTCGAATTTTTCCTTTGCTTAATAGCTCTATCAAAGAAATTTGACAGATTGTGGTAGCTTGATGTGCTGGCCTCTGTACATAACCCGAACTTTTGACAGAAATGCTATTAAAAAACGTTTTCAGGTTTTTATAATTTCTGTAATTTATAATAATACTAGCTGACACCGCAAACGTTGTTTTGCCATAAACATTTAGGGGTATGAAAAATAGATGTTTGCCTATTCTCAGATCTCCCCGATAAGCACAAAAAATTTCATCAAAATCGGTCAAGCCGTTTCGGAGGAGTATGGCAACGAAAACTGTGACACGAGAATTTTATATATTAGAGAGATAGATTATTATTAACATACATATCTTAAAGAAATATACCGGCGTTCAGTTGTTACCTATAACTATTGCATTTAAATAATTCATTTTTTTTGTTACGAACTTTTAATAAGTAAGTACTTTTTTTATAAAAGTTTTTTCTTTTAATAATATTAACTTCCAAGAGAGTGAAAGTAGCTGTCCAACAAAGTTACGAGTACTATAACAGTGTCTGCCCCAAAACCCAAAGGATTTCTTTACAACAGTTGCTAATACATTTCAACGTCCAATTATGGATCACTAACTACAATAATAGACATAAAGTGTGTTTAGTCTGGCTACGAAGCGAGGGCAATAAGATAGAAATATTTCTTTTGTACTTTTTTTTAAGCGACCAAATCAAATTATCGTGTCGATCATGCATGGTATGAGAACAGAAGAATTTTTATATATTTTTTTCTACCTATATAAAATACTAGTCAATGACTTTAAAGGTCAATGCTGATAACCAGCGCTGTCGGTGTTGCATCTCCGCAGCAACATGCTGAGCTTTGACCTTTTTTCGCTCACACCATCGTGTGAGCGAAAAAACATCCCTCTCACTTAAGGCTTCTATTAATTAATAAATCGTATCTACTATTTGTATTTATTTTTGTTTATAATTTACTTTTTATTTTTTTATTATGTTGGCACTTGGTTGCCAATTTAGTGTCTAAACTGACATGTTGGCCTTTGGCCCGCTCATAATTGTCATGCGTCGTATTGAGCGAAAACAAATACTTTTCCTTTCTTCTTTCTAGTATTTTTTATTATACTTAGCATGCATACTAAATATTTTTAAACTCTGGTAATTATAAATAATAAAATTATTTATTTATTTAAATAAATAAACTCAGTCTAAGATCGAATTTTTCTTTCTCAAATTTATATCAATTTATAATACTCGTCAAAAAATATTGTAAAAAATAATATCATATTCATATGTATGTGTATGACGTTTTCCAAAAAAAAAAAAGATAAACAAACACTCAATGAAAATTCAGTGAACTCCGTTCCTGTTTTGAAAGGACAAAATGTTATATCAACAGATATTATATTAAATCAGACATCGGAGGCCGGACAAGCTCAAAGGCCGAATGCCGGAAATAATAAACTCAAAACATCCCTTTGAGATGCCAAAGTATCCTATTTACGACATTATAACACACATAATGGTATTCACGACGAAATAACATGAAAAATCTTGTTAGCAAACACTCAACGATATCTGATTTCGACATTTACCAAAATGAAAATCGATTGTTCGATATTGAACCATATACTTCAGTTAATAAGAGATATGCGAATTGTTTGCGGGACGCTCCAACCTGTATAAATTCTGAAGGTAATTACTAAATGTGAGCTGGATTATGGTTTTTTGAGATTGGATGTGTTAAAGATAGAATTCTGAGAAATAAATTTCATATGTTCTTGTTTAACAAAATTGGATATCGAGTAGCTTTTATGAAGCTGGTGGGCGGAGCGAGAAATTAAAAGATAAATTCAAAATATAAAATGATCTTGTATAACTACGTGTTTTGAAGTCTTTTATGTCAAGGCTTTTATGTCACTGGGCTGCAGTAGGTCTGTGGATAAGAGACCACTCTCATCACATCTAGACTCCTTCGTGCCTGGGAGAGCAGGTGAAGCCGTCGCGTCGATCCCGGTTGTCCTTCCCACGACAATCGTTAGTGGTAGTCAGAAGCCCAAAAAGCCTGACAACCAACCAGTCTATACTCAGCATATGATGAGAAATTGTTTTCATTGTATATGTCATTTTATATTTTAATTACAATAATTGCTTTATAATTTTAAGTAAGTTCTTATGAGAACAAAAATTCTTAAGACCCAAACTCAATTGAGTTGCGGTCTGATGGCAGTCGCTTCGTGTAAAATACTGATTTGTTGTTAAACTAGAAGCCGACCCCAACATAATTGGGAAAATGCTCGGAAGATGACTTGTAAATAATATATTGATTTCTGACATTTACGCGAATATTATACATTGAAATAAAACTACTTTTTACGGATTTTATCGCGTATATTGATATTATTGATTCCGACGTTTCGGACCCTTTACAGTCTACCCGTGACCATGGACGCTGTAAAGGGTCCGAAACGTCGGGATTAATAATATCAATATACGCGATAAAATCCGTAAAAAGTAGTTTTATTTCAATTGTAAATAATATATTAAAAAAAAAGAACTTGATTACAGTGTTATTCTTTGTTTATAATTATGTTCTGAATACTTAGTTCATGAGAACAATGCAGTTTGATGTCTACATAATTAATTTAATATAATAATTAAACATAGAAAGATTGCCATTGACAATAAGAGCTGACGAGCCTCAACAGACGATACCCTTTCACGACCTGATTAGCTTAGTTATTACTTATATTCGAGCTTCTCAGATTTGTCATCATCATCAAACCATATACTGTCCCACTGCTGGGCACGGGTTTCCTCTCATATTGAGAGAGATTAGGCTATAGTCCACCACGCTGGCCCAGTGCGGGTTGGCAGACTTCACAAACCGTCGAGAAAAATCTCTAAGGTATGCAGGTTTCCTCACGATGTTTTCCTTCACCGTTTAAGCGAGTGATAATTAACTATTAATACGCACATGAATTCGAAAAGTCAGAGGTGCGTGCCTTGGGTTCGAACTCGAGAACTTTGATTTGGCAGTCCAACGGTCACACCACTAGGCTATCACTACTTGCTCCTAAGATTTATATTCATGTAAATTCTTATCTAAGGTAGCTTAGTTTAAAATACTTTCTAGAATTTTGGCACAGAGCCGGGTTCTATTCCACTTTCATAGATAGATCTATGAGTCACGCAGCTATTCCCATATATCTTAATACCGAAGACCTTGATTCACGGATATTGAAATGCTATAAATTCCCATTGCCCTGATATGGTTGTGAATTCAAATTCACGTTCGTTTTTGGTATTCAGTTGGTGTTGTTTTTAAATAAATATAGAAGAGAAAGAACGATAAAGAAGAAGTGAATTAAATGTAATTTATAGAAGTAAAGGATGAAATAAGAAAGATAATTATATTTTTTTTAGAAAAAATTAAAGGTAACATAAAACAATAATAACATAAAAGATTATGTTAATGTAAATAATATAAAGGTTTCTATGGAAAATAAATATTGTTTATACCTATATCATAAAAGGTTTGAAAAACCATAAACTAATTAAAAGCAAACTTAAAAAACAGATACCATACTTTACGTAAACCAATTCATGACACATCAAAGCTGCTTCTCTCCAAGCAAGCGACCGTGTCAAAATTTACACTGCAGCGATTAAATTTAGGCAGTTATTATAATGTTATTCACGAAATAATAAATATTTCTTCTGATGAATGTCATCGATTAAAGTGGTTATATTATTGTTAGGACACACCGATTTTCATATAATGTTTTCCTACTTAGCGATAAAAACACACACATCTGGCGAACTTAATACCATATGGCATACTCTGCCAGTCAATTTTTATTGATATTTATATTAAAAGTGTCTAATTGAATGCTATACGAGGTCAAGCAAAGTTTTCCTTCTTTCTTTAAAAATGTAAGTTTTCTTCGTTGAACAATAATAATATTTTAATGTAATGAAAGGAGAAGAAATTATACTCATAATGTTAAATTATATTTTAAACTGATCAAATCATAATAAATTCCTTAGTTGATCAGTTTCAAACCTATCTATAGGTAGATACCTACCTCCAATTTCCAACCCAGCCAAAAGTGTCCGCAATATTTAAACACAAGTACATAAAGTCAGTTTTATTGAAATTTACATTCTATAACTTGAAATATATTTCATGCTCCATAACATTCGTTATTACCTAGAAGAGGTCGCCATGTCTGATAATGTTATAAATGATTTCAGTCGCTCTACATTCAGAAATATAGCCTTTTATTATGGTTAATAAACATTTATTACCATTGACAACACTATAGGTATTGTCTCGGAGATTTGCATGGATTTTATTGGTTTAGAGATTGCGAAATTGGGTTAGATGACTAATGCTGTCTGAATGATATTCTTTCTACATTCGTTTGAATTTTCTGTATGTGTCCTATAATGTAGTCTAGACAGTCTAGAACCATAAATTTGTATTTCATTCATTGAAAATATAAGAATATGAATACGGCCCACCTGATGGTCAGCGGCTACCGTAGCATAAGACGCTTGTAACACCAGGGATATCACTTGCGCGTTGCCAACCCTGTGACATGAAAGAGGAATAGTTGGGTTGGCAGTATAAGAGTCAAAGTCTCCTCACTGCCAACACAACGTTTCCTCGCAACCTTGCTCACCGTAAGGCACACAACACAGCTCAAAGCAGTGTTATTTCACTTCAACTTTAGGCAAGGCCACCCAACATGCCTAACCTCTCTTAAAAATCAAATTAGAAATTCAAGTGTCATGTTCCAAATACTTACATTTCATATCATCAATTCTTAATGTTGACAGGCTATATAATACGTCCTCAATTTCTATACCACCTTTCGTGTTTCTAGGCTACCACCTAATATTAGGTTTATACTAAGCACTCAACTATCCCGCTGTTCCGGCAATTCATGCCAAATATGATAGATGGTACCTATCGACTCCACGCGCGGCCATTTCGGAACATCGCATACATTAGTGTTTTTATTATGAATACTTGAGTTGCCTCGAGTTGCGTTAGATTTTGTTGTTTGCAAAATTTATCTATTTAGTATTTCTTCGTTAGTCTAGTGGAACCTAAGCACGACTGCTACAACAGAGTTTTGTATCCCAGGTAGAGCAGTGTTTTAGGTTTTTCTATGAAATTCTCAGTAGGCTCGGAGTTAGTACGGTTAATGGCAATGGCTCCCTATTTCATAGGACCTAAGCATATGATATTTGAATACTGTTATCAGATATCTGCAACGCAATTTCTGGGCAATACCGATATCCTGAGGCTATATGCTGGTTGTTAGGCTTTTCTGGCTTCTGATTACCTCTAACGATTGTCATAAGTATTGGCATGATAACGGGAACCGACAGCTTTACGTGTTCTCCGAGTCACGGAGGGGTCTCGATGTGTTAAGAATGTTCACCCATCCACAGACTGACCGCGGCTAGCGCAGCTTAACCTTGCAGATTGGTTGATCAGTTAGCCACAAGCCCCTCAAAACACAAGCAAATTTTTACGTAAATTAGTATATGTAGATTGCTATCTTACTCGGCGATGGTTTTAACAAACGGATACTCTGGAATTGTACAAATAACTTCTACGTTATTGCTAGTAATACCTAAAAAAATTAAGCTTACAAACTGACGACTAAGTCTACACAAGGTCGTGGGCTCGATTACCACAAGACACAAATATGTATATACATATATGTGTTGGATGGTAGACATCCCAAAAACCCGAACGAAACGCTTTAAGTCCACTTTTATCATACGTACCGCTGAAATGTGGAATGTGGTTCCCGAGTGGATCTTCCCCAATAATTATAATCTGGGTGTCTTTAAATCTCGAGTGAATCGGTTTCTTCTAGGCAAGCGCTCTCCACCGTAGATCGCAGTGTCGCTTAACATCAGGCGAGCTAGCGGTCAAGCGTAGGCCTATCGTGAATAAAAAAAATATTTGTGTTTGTTTTCGTGTTTCTTATGTATCTATGTATATTTTTATCCTTTGTGTGGTACCCATAGTACAAGCTGTCAAAAGTATGTTCTAAATATAATATTATCCAGATTTTTTTTTATTTATCGATCTATACAGAAGTACTCATAAGGTCACATTTTTATTGTATTTATCATAGATATCTTTTGGATTGCTTCCAGAACACGATTCGATTACAGCATTAGAACATATTGGCGGCCAAACATATTGGCTTCACTTGTACCAATTTGGCGTATCTTTCAAATATATTAGTTTTGAAGAATTGATCCAAAGATTTTCTTTAATGTTTATTGGTGTGTTACAGTTACTTTTTGGAATATAAAATTACTAACTTTTATGCTAACCTCAACGAGAGAAGCATATCAAAATAAATTCATGTTTAAGGTATGTCTACAAGAATTTTGAGGAACTAAATTTCTAGAACGAAGTCTCTTCTATTATTTTCAAAATTAATAAATTAAAATAAAGTATTGCTAATAAAATATTTATTTATTTAAACTTTATGCCACACAATCGTTAGTAGTATTCAAAAGCCCAGAAAACCTGACAGCCAATCTATCCTCAGGGTATCAGTATTGTCCAGAAATTGAGTTGCGAAGGTCTGATAACAGTCGCCTTTTTTAAAATACTGATATTCAGCCACATCCGGAAGCCAACCCCAACAGAGTTGGAAAAAAGCTCGGAGGTTGATAACCTAATATAAAATAAAAAGAAGACTTCAATACGAAACCTAAATTGTATACTAGCTATTGAATCTAGTCCATTTATAGGTTATTGGTATATTTTCCGTCCATATGCTACGCTATAGCTCGGGCGTTGCCAACACTCCGCGCGAATATCGCTCGGAGTTTAGCTCTAAAGGAAATCAGTTTCCGTGATATATGCTACATAAGCGTTTATATGCAGTCTCGCAAAGTATATTTTGTGGATGATAAATTGCTAGGTACTGGTAATCTGCTTGTTATAAACATTTAACTTTCAGGCACTGTGGCGCTCTGAATTTATGAGATGCCAATTTAAATTTTTGAGTAGTGTAAAAATCACTATTGTGATAACTAATTGAGACCTCCTTAGCGTGGTCTTAAGCGTGACTCCTTAATTTCTCTATATTTCTACTTCTGTGAGGCCCTGGTTACATTACGGTATATTTATTTGTGTTCTGTTTACTTATCTTATCTTCTTCTCATAGTGCCTCTCCGACTAGTGAGGGTTGGCAGTCAATTTAGAAAATTCATCTCTCTAATTATTCTTTCTCTAGCGAGGCGAAAGAGTTGGGCTGCACTCGCTATCCACTCCCTGATGTTTCGCAAACAAGATTTCTTCCTCCGCTCCGACCAGCACGTCTTTTGCCCGCGATTTTTCCCATAATAATAAGTTGCGACAACTCGTATCTCTGATGTCTTATTACATGTCATATGTACGCAACTTTTCTTTGTTTGATGGTTTTCAAAATCACACGTCATTGCTTTACTCGTCGGAGAACTTCCTCATTAGACACCTTCAGAGTCCAGCTATTTATATAAAAAATATTTTATTTATTTTGTTAAATTATACAGACTGTCCATGGCCTCATCAGTGGGCCCTATCCGAATATCAGCGCTGCAGCTTGATTTGCTTGCTGCAGTATAGTGCTGAGATAGGGACCTATTCTGACATCGCACAGGATAACGTACTTCCTTTGTTTAAGACTTGAATATATTGTTTTGTATTTTGTCCTGTTGTGGCTGTCAGAATAAATTTTCTTTATTTCTTCTGCTTTCTTCTTTTTAACAAGAAGTCCTGCATTTGATTTCCAGGTCGTGCAGTGTTATTGAGATTTTCTATGAAATTCTCAGTACTAGCTCAGAATTTGGATTTGTGTCCGATTAAATAGCAATAGGCCCTGGACTGGCTCCTTATTACTTGAGAATTAAATGTACTGGGCAACCTATGGGATATATTACTACACTTTTGAATAACCCTTCGGGGAATATAGTTGTGATAGTATCATATACTTATCTATAATATAAAAATTAATTGCTATTCTTTAGTCTCGCTAAAACTCAAAAGCGGTTTGACCGATTTTGATGTTTTTTATGTGTATTCGAGTGGGTCTTTTGATGGTTTAGATTAACAATTTGACTCAATAGATGGCGCTGCAATCAAAAAATATAGGCTAATGAATGAAATAGATTGGTCCAATGTACGACTATTTGGCTAACGCTGTTGCAATTACTTGTTCCTCACATGGATCAAATATTCGTATGATCTCTAGACGATTGGTCTATGTCTGAATGTTTGTGTATGTAAGATTTGTGTTTCATTCACCATTTCAGCGTTCAAATATTTTTTTTTTTCACCGTAGTTATTATCTGGCACATGTAATATTCAGAGGCTCGTTAGTTAATTAACGATAAAGAATAATGAAAAAAAAAGAATTATTAAAATCGGACTACTCTGTAAAATTCTATGCGTGGTCATACATAAAAAATATATAACGCGACGACTTGAGAACCTCCTCCATTTTTTCGTCAGTTAGTGTTTAAGGGTATAAAATTATATCTAGATCTAAAATTAGCTGCGTACGTTATTGTATATTTCTGACCTTTCAATCTAAATAAAGAAAGAAACATATTTTCATCCTTCCGATAATGTTAGATAGACATGTTCATTGTTATCAAATTTGTTTGTTTACTTGGTCAATACAGTTTTCTGGGAAAATTATTTATGCCTGTCCTTAAATAAATATTGGTTCTGGATAATCTATTTATAACGACTACTGTGGAAGGACAAGAGAATCCAAAAAGGTATGCATGATCGATCAGCTTAGACCTTTTCTATATATATTTATTAAAGTATCTGAACAAAGAAGGTCGATACACGGTACAGAGTTTTCTTATATGCATACCACGCCTGTATTGCCCTTAGGGTTAAGCAGAGGTGTACTAATTTACACCCATAGTTCGCCAGTATGTTTAGGTCCCATGTAATGAGGGGAAGCGAACTCATTGCCATTAACCGGGCACAAGTCCTAACTCCGAGCTGCTATTGACAATTCATAAAAAAACCCGATAACACATAAGCAAAGTGTTATCGGTTTTTTTCGTACCATCTGGGAATCGAATTCAGGACCTCGAAATAAATGTTCGCTGTGTTTAATTTATATATTTAAGAAACACTCAAATATCTAAATTAAAATAATTATCAAATAGATTAAATATAGATATCAAATTAGATAGAATGTTTCTCATAGTAAGAAATATCTAGTAAAAAAGGTAAGGCAATATCGTTTGGAATTGAACTAATTGTAAAGTAAGTCATGTTGGTTGAAGAACATACTAGGTAATATTTCTTCACTAGATGTCACCGATGTCACCTAAAAGACGTATAAATGTGGAATCGAAATTTGACATTACAGGCAGTGGTTTCCGTTGCTTAGTTAGCTTACGGGCGATCGCAGTAACAAATGAACCGGTAAATTTACTTACTCGATATAGAACGGTGACATTACTTGTAAGGGCTTTATGTCAAAATCACTCAAACTGGAAATACTTTCCAAGGTGAGACCCTACTTCACGTCGCGACAGCTTCTGAAGCTATACCAAGCCCAAGTCGGATCATGTATAGAGTACTGCTCTCACCTATGGCATGAATTCTATCGACCAGCACGCCAGGAGACTAATTGGCGACGAGGAACTTGTTTCAAATAACCTTCACAGCCTTGAGGATCGCCGCAAAGTCGCCTGGTGAGTGTGCCCAGGAACTGCACAACCTCGTTCCTTCCTCTAAATTCCTTCATCGGACGACAAGACGTACGGAGGGATTCCACCCCTTTGTCGTTGATATTTCACTTATACGCACGAAGCGTTTTGATTCATACGAACGGCCAGAGCATAGAATTCTCTGCCGGGTGCTATGTTTCGCAATTCATATAATCAAAGAACCTTCAAGGTGAAAGTGATTAGACATTATTTGAGTGCATCCTCGGCAGCATCGTCACTTACCATCAGGTGAGGAGCACACAAATGAATAAAAAAACTACTGACGGTTTTGTTATTGGGAATTGACGAAACGCGTCCGTGTGACGAATCGAATTTTCCTTTCGCTAAATTTTAAATAGTAGTTAGTAGTGTAGGACGCCCGCCGCCGCCGGCCAGGTGGAGTGACGACTTGCGGAAGGCAGTGACTGGATGAGGAAAGCCGAAGATCGGGCTTTGTGATGTTCACTAGGAGAGGCCTACGTCCAGCAGTGGATGAATATGGGTTGATGATGATGATGAAATTATAAATCTTTGAAAATTTTAAACTCTAATTCTTCCCAGTATTCAAAGCAAGAATCTTGACCACGCACTTAAATGGACTTGTGGAGGATCAAAAGGACTTATGAAGGTAGTTTCGCATGATCTATTGATCTGCGCAAACTAGCTCGGTATTTCAAATACGGGAACTAAATGGGTTTGTCACTTAAGTTAAAAGCCTTCGACCTAGACGGTATTAAATTTCACCTGTCTGTAACTATCTAATTAGTTCAATTGTCGTAAGCATGACTGCTACGTTAAAGGTCCTGGGTTCGATTCTAACGTCGAGCAGTGTTATTGAGTATTTTTACGAAATTTTTGGTAGAGGATCGGAGTTTGCATTTGAACCTGGTTAATGGCAATAAGCTCGCTCCTATTACATGAGAGTTGTTGGTATGCTCTGTCTTACCTTTCGGAAAATACAGGCATGATGGTATGTTTTTTGTATTTTTTATTTATTCGTTAATGTAGCGAAGGAAATATTCGACTGCGGGTAGAATTCTTCATAAAGATAGTTTATTCGTGATTAGTATTCGCGTCTTTAAATACCTACAATTTTATTTTTCATTTTTTCTCTTTAAATACAAATCAACAGCTGGAGAATTATCAGTTGCTACCTGAATTTCGGATTCACGGTTAGCAATAATAGGCTTATTTTATTCTAGTGGGTGCGTAATCACTAGATCATAGCGTCTGGTGTACCTAACCAGAAGACGCAGGTTCAGGATTCCTGCCTTCAGTCGAATTATCCTTCCCTAGATAATAACTTTAATAAGGCAATTTCCAATCTTAGTAGTATATTTTAGACCATTCGAGTGTAAATCAAAACACCGAAATGTACCCAAACGCGATAACCTTCTTTTTTTAATAATCCGAGCCTGTCTTCACCTCGTTATTTTTTCCGTGCGGATTTCTCACACACACATTGGTACGCAGCCATACATATGTGGCATTCATATAAAACATGGTAAGTCGGAATCCGGGGATGCCTCGGGACTTATTAACGCATTCCCTACTTCCCACTGTGATTCACTGGCGCATTTCAAACGCTTCTTTTCTGTTTGGCGCAAGTTATAAGATCTGGCGGGTGCAACAGGTTTGAATATTTCATTTTTTTCACGGGTAGTCTACCCGTGACCATGGACGCTGTAAAGGGTCCGAAACGTGGGGATTAATAATATCAATATAACACGATAAAATCCGTAAAAAGTAGTTTTATTTCAATGTATAATATTCGCGTAAATGTCAGAAAACAATATTTCATTTTTTTATTAAAAAAATGCTAGTGGTATGACCACATGAGTGAGACTCCCAGGTCTAGAGTTCGAATCCAGAGCATGTACCTCAATTTTCGAAATCATGTGCGTATTTATAATAATTTAATTATCACTCTCTTATAACGGTGAAGGTAAACATCGTGAGGAAACCTGCTTGCCTTAGATATATTTCTTGACAGTGTGTGGAATTTCGCCCTAGGCCAGCATGGTGGACCTAACACTGACAGTATGGGTAGATGATGAATCGAGTTTATTTTAGAAGAGCGTCCGCGAGTGAGGTATATATTAAAAAAAAAAACATTTTGACCAAAATGGAATACATTTATCTGCAGTAGTTGGTTAGTAGAAGAAATTCAAAAGATGTCAAGGCCTAAATATAATTGTATTTAGGTATCTAAAATATATTAATGAGCGGTACAAAAAAAACCTAGGTACTCAAATTAAAACTATAAAAGCGTCCTGCCTGATCTAGGTTTATACAAACCATATTAACTATCGTCCATTTTTATAGTTAATAAAATCCTCATGGGTAAAATGTTGAAATTTCACTTTATAGTATAGACACAGTATAAAAAAATTATTTGTTGGATCAAGTTTATGTATAAATACGTTGTGGCTAACCGCTTCAGCTTATAACTTAAAAATTAATCCTTAACTGTGTTGTTCTGATTCTTTTTTTATGTTCTTGTTTTAAGAATGCTTTCATGGCTTCCAAAAGGCGGCGTATGATTTGTTGCCGCGAATATTCCGAATACGCGCTTTGTTGGTCCCTAAATAACTATGGAAAAAGGATTGCTGGGCACTTTTCTCTTTTAAGAAGTTTGTATCTTGAAATAGAAAGTAATTGTGGGGTGAAATGAGTAATGGCGGTTGAGTTGGTGCTAAGATGGTTTTATTATATTTTTTGTTCACTGTTTTATTTATTGTCTATAAATAATAATACCTACTTTATTCGTCTAGTTGTCATAAATTCAGATGCTGAAGATCAACGGTTTGATTCTCAGGTCAAGCTTAAGCGATTCTCGAATCCATTTTATTGTTAGATTTCGCATTATATCTTGAAATAATGACCTCGTAGTTTGGATATACATATGTCCGGTTAATGGCAATGGACCCCCTGTTATACATCATACATACATCGCTGCCAACACCTTCAGGAAATACAGACATTATGGACCATATTGATTATTTTTTACACCTACATCATATCCTTAACTTTTGTTGTGACATTATAATAAAATTATCCAAATCAGTTTGAAGCTAAACAATGAGTAGTTAATTTAATTTCAAACACATTGTAGAAACAAATCTAACTCCGCGAAATCAACAGCGTTCGAATTGAAGCAAAACCTAAAGAAATCCGGTACCTAAATAGAGAATCCGACCAAAGGAAATATTCACTAGATACGACCAACAAAATAAACAAAAACGCATTAACAGCTAATGGTGAAGGTGGTTCGCCTCAAAATGACGAACAAACAAACAATTGTACTAGTGCTCCACTCTTTGTTGAGTGTTTACGATGTGTCGTTGGAACCCTTTGGGCTTCAGTTTATTTTGATGATACTGAAGCGATATCGTTTGAAAGATGCGCTTTGTTCCAAGAATAAACGTTTCTGGAATGATATGTTGGTTTAGGATGAGGCAATGTCAGATTATAAACTGGTATGGTATTATCATGGTGTCATATACGACTTATATACGATTTCTAAATAAATAGACAGCTTTATTCTATATCATAATAAGTAGCAATGTTTACGGCAAAATAATAAAATCGAACAATAGTAGGCGCCATTGAAGCCGCCACTTTTGGCGGGGATTTTTTCGATGTGTACTGCAATGGCTGGTTCGAGGCGATACAAAAAAAGGATTCCGGCAATGGCTATAACTAAGTTGCAGTTCGAATGTTGATAGCGCGATGCAGGATTTGTTCGTAGTTCTCTGTAGCGCGATAGATGTTGCTACAGCTATAAAACATATAATTATGGTGGTCTTATCGTTAATACCAATGAGGGGCTCGTGGCTAAGTTATAACTACGCTGATAAACCGATAAGCTGCGCTAGCTGCGGTCAGTCTGTGGATGGGTGACCACTCTTGACACACCGACAACCCCTATTGCATGTCGATCCTGGTTGTCATACGAACACCTGTCGTTAGTAGTAAGTAGTCAGAAGCCGGTAGAAGAAGATATCGGTATTGCTCAGAATTTGGGTTAGGTCAGTACATGACCCAATTTTTGGGTAATGATTGTAGAGGCATCAGATCTCAGTAGTTCTTAATAAAATAATATATATATGTTTTATTAAAATGTCATCTTTATTCTTGAAATTTCAATAACTTTCTCTTTAACATTTTTCATCGACGTAAGACTGTACATTGGTATAAAAGCTACGTTGAGTTTCTGAATGCATTTCCTTGTTTCCTTTGTTATGCTTATTTTGTTTCTAGTCTACTATGCGCATTCTCTATGTTTGGCTTATATTTCTATCGTTTTTATATTTGCTATAGTAGTATATAGTTTGAACAAAAAAATAAACATGCGCCTTTTCCAACTATGGACGACTTCTAATCAATCTAGATGCGGCTAAATATCAGCATTCACGAAGATACACTATGCGATTGCCGCTACAGCTCCGCAACCTAATTCCTGTGCAATACAAGTGGAGTAAGGACTATACTAACAATTGTCACTGTCATAATTGTCAATTGTCATTGTTACTTTCAGTGTTCGTATGACATAAGTGACAGGTTTATATTTTTTTTGAGGTACGAAGGAGTTTTTATGTACTAAGTTTTATCCATCCACAGACTGATTTAAAAAAAATCATAAAATTAAAAATTCTTAATAATTAAAACGATGTTGTTTTCCTATAAACACTGCCTCATTAGTCTAGTGGTCCTAAGCGCGACTGCTACGCTAGAGGTCCTGGGTTCGATCCCCAGGTCGAGCAAAGTGTTATTGGGTTTTTCTATGAAATTCTCAGTAGCAGCTCGGAGTCTGGATTTGTGCCCGGTTAATGGCAATAGGCTCGCCCCCTATTACATGGGACCTAAAACATACCGGCGAAATGTGGGTGTACATTAGTACACCTCTGCCTAACCCTTCGGGGAATACAGGCGTGATGGTGTGTGTGTGTGTGTGTTTTCCTATAAGGGGAAATTTTCTTTTGCATTATTAAAAAATGCACCAGAAAGGAGGAAAGTCATCCAAGTATAAGTTAAACAGTTTTTGTTGCGCACTCAAATTGAAAGACTTAAGATTGTTTCCAACAACTTTATGATAAATGGGTACGCCGTCGTTCAGTTCACTTCTTACGATCATAGTTATTTTTGTTTCTGAATAAGGTGGATAGGTATTTTATATCTCTTTTTTATATATCATTACGCCTATGTTCCCCGAAGGGTTAGGTAGAGGTGTACCAATGTCGTCCAATATGCATCCACAGTTTGTTGTTATGTTTAAGTTCCACATAGCTAATAGAGGGCGAATATTTTAGCCATTAACCGGGCACAAATCTAACCCTAGACTAATAAGACAGTAATAATGAGCAGAGGCAAATGTGCAATTTTGTAATTATTATCTTTAGTTCGATTTCAAATTGCAATTTGTAGCATAGAAATATGTTTTACGATTAAAGTTCCACCAAGTACATACCATTCCATACGAAAATGTTTACTTTGAGTCCAGCTCCAATTCCTATCTAGATTTTTCAAAGACTAAAAGCAAAAACATCCAAAGTTAATATTCTAAGTCTGAGGCGTCTATTTTAGTTCCTAACGAGGCATGTTTACTTTAATCAAAAAACTTTCTAGAGCTTAAAAAAAAGAGTTTAACATTTTCCGCATCGTCGGGAAAACTTCCTTGAACTATATATTTGCTGCTTAACTAAACGAAAGAGGGAAACTGCCAATAACAGAACTCTTTAAGACTGAGACTTAAGTTTTGAAAGGAGGTTTTATAAAAATAGAGATGTTGTTTCAATGTGTATCCTTTCTAGAATATTCTTTGAGTTTATTGGGTATATTTATTCCATTTGTAAAGGGTAAAAGAGAATCTATGTTTATCCAGTTCTTGTTTGTGATTTGTTATTTCTAAATTATACCCACTGTTTTCTTCATTCTAGAATTTTCTAGAAACTGATTCGAATTTGTTGTTTCTTTATTCCTATTTAATTTTACCTCAACCATTGTTATTAGTTTTTTTGACACACAGCAAATGCTTACTTTTATAATCAATTAGCTGTGCTCCGCGTATTACTCTCATTGATCACGTATCACCTAATCCAGTTAAATTCACACACTTATCAGTGAGAATTAAGCCCTTGCGCAACGGTACTAGTGGCATGGTAAAGAAAGGTAGGGCATAGTGGGAGTAATTCCACTCAAATTGGAGCTGCCCGACTGGGGAAGTACCTCCGCCTTGCAGAAAATCGAAGTAAAATAACACTGCTTTGAGCTGTGTTGTGTATCTTACGGTGAGCAAGGTTGCTAGTGCTCCGCGAGGAAACGTTGTGTTTGCAGGTGGGGGAACTTTAACCCTTATACTGCCAGCCCAACTATTCATCTTTCGTTTTACAGGATCGGCAACGCCCAAGTGATACCCTTGGTGTTCCAAGCGTCTATAGGCTACGGTAACTGCTTACCATCAGGTGGGCCATATGCGTGTTTGGTAGGCTTGTTAGGTAATGACATGCAGACAAACATAATCAGAATTAAAATCTCCAATCAATTTCCTATCAGAATCTCCGCAGCCTGTCGCCTTTATTGTGAACCTACCAACATCATTTTCAGCCACTCAAAAAGCGACCTTTGACAAGCGGCGTGTGTCGAACGGACTTCGATGACGTCACTATACCGGCCATTGTAGTTAATAGCAGACGGTATGAACAGTTTCCGGTTGGCAGTGCGCGAGATTGCAATCAGGCGTTTGATAGACTGTCGGGCACAATATCGCTCGTAAACGGACGCTCATGGTTAACGATAATGAGTGGTTTAGGAGAGAATGTTTGGAGTGTTGGAGAATGTGCGCAAGGCATAATGGACCTTCACGTGTGTTGTTGCTTCTAGTACAATCTATTTTATTCTAGTGACCGTAGTATAAGCAACAAATAAAAGGAAAATATTGTACATTAAAGGTACTAAAATAATCTTGTTAATGGAAGTTGCATGAAGTTTGTTGATATTGCTTGATTATATTATTAATATCAGGTTTGAATTTGGTGTCTAATTCGGTGTAGTGACTTTTTAAGATTTATTAGGCTTTATGTCGTATACCAACGCACGAAGCGGTATGCTGCATCTTTTCTTGTACGTACCGCAAAGGAGTGAAATGCTCTCCCTGCGTCTGTATTCCCGGACCCATATAACCTTGGTGTCTTTAAAGTAAGAGTGAAGAGGAATCTCCTGGGTAGGCGTGTTCCATCTTCGACCTCTTTGTCGCTTACCATTAGATGAGACTGAGGTCAAACGCAAACCCATGAATAATATAAAAAAAAACATGCCCACGAAATGGTTTACAATCCGTTGAACCCTTTGGGAATACATAACCGTATGTTATGTTTATGTTTGTTTCCTATTACAGTTTATGTTAACACTCTCCAACCCGTAATTATAATTATTGTTCTCGTTGTAATCCCTTTAGTTCGCCGGAGGTATACGTCAGTACAAGCGTTTACAGCTTGTCACTCAATGCAATCCACATTGTGGTGAGGTGAGATTAACACGACGGTTAGGGTTACCTGATGTCACTTGCCATGAATACTAAATAAATGGTAATTTCAAAATAGATTAAAAAAACATCCTATTCTATAATAATTATTATAAATGTTGTGAGGATGGATAGATGGATGGATGTTTGTTAGTCTTTCACGCTAAAACTACTGAATTGATTTTGATAAAACCTAACAGTATTATTATTTACACATTAGAATAAGATATAGGATTTAATGTATAACGATTTAAAGCTAATTAGCCAAATTACAACGATAATTAAAAGTAACTTTTTCTCGCGGACGAAGTCGCGGGAAAGCTAGTTCATAACTTTGATGTATTGTGTGTTGAGGGGCTCGTGGTTAAGTAATAAGTATGCTGAGTAACCGATCTGTAAGGTAAAGCTGCGGTAGCCACGGTCAGTCTGTGGATGGGTGACCATTCTTAACATACCGCGACCCCTCAGTGCCTCGGAGTGCACGTAAAACCGGTCCTGGTTGTCATACAAATACCTATGATAATCGTTAGAGTTAAAATCCCAAAAAGCCTGACAAGTTCAAAAGAGAGAGAGAGAATGATTTGTGCCCGATTAATGGCAATAAGGTAACCCCCTCTTACACGGGACATAAACATACTGGCAAACTGTGGATGTACATTAGTATTCCCTACGGGGAATACAGGTGTGATGGTGTGTAATGTTGCTCAGCGTATGACGTAGGAATTATTATCTGAAGGTTGTCTATAAGAGATCGCTAATAGCGCCCATTGTACCATTAAATTATTTATAAACATGTACTTGGTATTTGTTTATGGTGTACAATAAAGAATATTCTATTCTATTATTTGAAGATACACCGACACTTTTATCCACTAAATGTCATGAGTTTGACCCCTACCCGAGATAAAATATTTGTATAAGCCACAGTTCCGAGTACTTTTGGCATGTTAATTGTATGTTTGTAATGTTCCCCACCGCTTAGAGCTAGTTCCCTAATGTAGGTGCTGTCTTTTTAATAAAATGAAAAAGAAAAAAATTAGCTACAAAAACATAGTATTAACTTTAAGAGGTGGAATCGTCTGTACTATTTTCAATTGCACTCCTTTCTAATGTAACCATGCTGCACTTGTTTTGAATACCGAAAGAATTAAGAGAGGTGCATAGATAGTGGAGTAATTCCACTCAAATTGGAACTGGGGAAGTACCTCCGCCTTGCAGACAATCGAGCAGCAGGAGCACTTGCTCCTGGGGTTGCCAGTCCTCCGCGAGGAAACGTGTTGGCAGTGGGGGAACTCTGACCCTCATACTGCAAACCAAACTATTCGTCTTTCATTTTACAGGATCGGCAACGCACAAGTGATACCCCTGGTGTTGCAAGCGTCTATAGACTGCTTGTTTGCCAGTGGCAAAAAAAGATTTGTTCTTTTCTTTCTAACTTTCATATCCATGAAGTAATGATGTGAAATGCCATCCTTGGTTTCACGATTTCGTCGCCACAGTTTACATCGCAATTTAATTTTCTTTCACCATGTTCAAAAAGGTGAATATTTTAACTGGTTCATTACTTCTCGTATCTCGAAATCCCATAATCGTTACATAAAAAAATAAGCGAATCGGAATCGACATCTAAAATCGAGAAATCGCCGTATCAACAGATCACAGTTCACGTTTCACTGAGCAACGTTTTGAACCGTTTGAAGGAATATTTCAATAGCTGCCGAGTCATTTTCTATATTGCTCAACAGATGTACTGGCCCGTTTGAAAGTCCCCTGTCTAGGGACGTATCGAGTATAAGATTTATAAGCACGAGAATGTAGCTTTGAAAATAAATTCTTAGTTACAAAAGTTTATGTGAATTTTAACCTGAAATGTTTGTATAGGTAGAAGTTGTTCACAACAAGTGAGTGGAAAGTTTAGTGAAATTTAAACTAGGCACTTGCATGAAGTATTCGTTTCAGTAAATTGTGAGCCCCATATTGCTTGTTATTAACTCTTAAATTTAACTCGATGTTGAATGAAAACTTTCTGAAGAAATTAACTCATACTCGCCCGACAGTGACTTATTGGTGTTCTTTCTCCATGTTATAAAGGGACATGCACATAAACAGTGAGAAAATAAAAGCAAATTTATAGTTATGCTTTTTAGGTAGTATTCTAACATGGCAGCAATTATTGCGTCTTCATTTATTTTTCTAAGGCGTTTCCATTGACATTCGACATAACTTCCTATATTCATTTTTCATCCATTCTTTCGACATACCTACCCAAAAACAGACTATTATGATTTCCATTGAAAATGTATGAAAGGGATAATTTTGAAATATGAATACAGAGCTCGCAATGGAACAATACGAATGGAGTACAGTAAGCTAGAATTCGCTTGAATAACTGACGTTTCAGGATGTTCGAATTTTGAATATCTCGATTGAATATGGAGCCGAGGGCAGGTTATGTAGAAAATCAGACCGCGTTTATGAATGCAGCTACTTTTATTAAGCTAGCTGCCTCGTTAGTGGTCCTAAGCAACTGCTACACTAGAGGTTCTTGGTTCGGTTCTCAGGTCGAGCAAAGTAATATTATTGGGTTTTTCTATGAAATTCTCAGTAGCAGCTCGGAGTTTGGATTTGTGCCCGGTTGCCGGCTTGCCCCCTTTTACATTTGATATTAAATTACTGGCGAACTGTGACTGTACATTGGTACACCATAGTATGAAACAAAGTCGCTTTCCGCGGTCTGTCTGTCCCTATGTATGCTTAGATCTTTAAAATTACGCAACGAATTTTGATGCAGATTTTTTTAATAGATAGAGTAATCACTCTATCTATTAAAAAATCATGTATAATACATATAAACCTTTCTCTTGAATCCAAGAGGAAGGTACATATAATACATGTATGTTATTAGTACATTGCACCCGTGCGTAGCGGGGGCGGGTCACTAGTCTAGTGTCAGTGTTTGTAACATAATTACTCCGAAAAAGCTTGACCGATTTTGTGTATATTCGGTAGGTCTGTGAATAGGACGTAAACTATTTTTCATAACCCTAAGTGTTAAGGTCAGCTACTATGTATAATATAATATTTTTTTCAATTCCTAATAATATTGAGTAAAGCAAGACCTCTGTACAACAGTTTTATATATTTCTCACGAGTTTATATATAATTATTTCTGAAACTTTTTAATAGCTATACTCTTTGATAATAATATCGAAGTAGCAGGTACTTCGATTCTGAGACTTTATAGCGTCTAATCAATACTGAAAGTCACTAATTTCAGATGTCAAATATCTTAAAGGTAAAAATAGAATTTATTTATTTTTGGAAACATACGGTGTGGGATTGAGACACATTCTTTAAAACAAAAAATATTAGGACATTTAACACAGCACCATCTAGCCCCAAACTCAGCAGCTTATAACTATAGGTATTAATGGATATAATACTTATATACTTTTTTTGTAAATACATACGGAATGTTTAGAACCTAAACAAACCGGCAAACTGTGTGGGTGTACATTAGTATACCTATGTTTAACCCTTTAGAGAACATTTATTAGGCGTTATGTTATGTTACAATCACATAATTTATTAAAAACCAAATACTTTAATAAAGGTAATAATGGCCATATAATTATATACCCAAATTAAATATATCCAGAATGTGGAGTAGATAATTAAGAGGCCTCTCACATGTTTCCCCCAAAGCGAGATTAAATTTAAATGAGTCGTTACCTCTTAATGATTACAGCAAAGTTATTTACGTAGGTCAAACAAAAAAGTTCTTGTCTAGCGGCGAGATATTTTGGACGTGATATTTTTGGGTGATTTATTTTTATACGAGCAAAGTTAATTTGTCAGGCTTAGAAAGATTTCTGTATTTTTTATTAGATTGTCCACTTAAGATAATTACTAGAATGGTACAAGAGAATTTAAGTATAAATTATATTTGATAGTTTCTTTGGCTGTTTATAAAAGTAAATAATAGGATGCTTATGGGTTGTTTTCATACCATTGCTTTTTATCTATTTGAAAAAAAAAGTACTGCCGAGTTAGCTTAGTAGCTTTTCTATAAAATTCTTAGTAGCAGTTCGGGGTTGGAATTTTTTGCTCGCTTAGCAATCCTCCTCCTTCAGTCGTTGACTCATTGCTGAGCGTCGTAATGTGCCCGACATAACTTTTTGACGATCTCCTTCCATTTGTGGCGATCTGTTGCAAAAGCGCCTGAGATCTTGGTGTTGAGGTGTTATTTCACCTTCTTTATCCTGAGGAAAGACTGGTTGTCAGGCATTTTGGGCTTCTGACTACCGCTAACGCCTGGCATAGGTGTTCGTATATCAACCAGGACCGACGGTTTTATGTGCACTCCGAGGCAAGGGATACTCATTGTATTAAGCACCCACAAAACGACCGCGGCTGAGGTAGCTTAGCCTTCCAAATCGGTTGATCAGCGTTATTACTTAGCCACGATCCGATCAACAGTTTAATTTACGTGTGCGTTTAAATACCAAATATTCTCCCGTACATTCTGAATTCGATTTAGCAAACGAACACACCGTTTTGTTATATAAATTATATATTTTTTCGAGGCGTGTTTACTGACGCGCACTCTCACCTTATCGTGTTGACATTTAACTTGGCTCCCAAATTGTAAGGAATAATGTAAGAGACGTAATTCACGTTTAAAGCTTTTTTGCCGTTAAATTAGATTTGAGTGAATTAATGGCCGGTGTTTTCCGGGCATTTTGGAGAAAATGGTGAAGAGGTAAATTTGAACTATAATAAATATATTATGTTTAATATAATTAATGAGTTTGCACTGGCTGACATATACAGGGTGTTACAAAACTACCCGTAAAGCCGAGAGGAGGTTAAATAGGGCCTTATAACGAGTCCATTCACAATATTTAAGAACCGTAGTAACGCTGTATAACATACCCCAAAAAAAGGAAAACAACAACATCTAAGAATGAAAAATATAAAATCTATTAAATTAGACAATTATTAGGTAAAATAGGTACGTAGGCCTTTCTGTTAAATAATCTGGTTCCCTGACATGACAGCTGACAACATTTTTGGCTTTGATAATTAAGTAATTATATTTTTGTAACACGTTGTATAATAGCAATGAAGATTTTCTTAATCTAAGTAAAATAAAAAATATATATATAAAATTTTACTTATAAAAACAGACAGAAATGTGTTGCTGGGAAGTTTATTGCGCCGCTTCTTCTTCCCAGCTAAGGGCGGGCGTTTTGGTGACGTTCAAAAAGTACTAGACTACCTAGTAGTCAATCTTGATTAAATTATTTTGACTTAAACTTTAAAAAGAAATAAATTATGATTATTTATGTTTACGAAAATAAAGAAAATTTTTTTATAAAAAAAAAAAAACAAAACAAAAAATATAAAATAAAATTGTCTTTGTTTACATCATGACATACCTACGCAGGCAAAATAAGTCTTCATTACACTAAAATATTGTCTGTGCCACCAGTAAAATACTTTTAAAACTCAACACATCAACTACACGTAAGAAGTATGTATTAGAAGTTTAAAAAAAAACAGCAAACTAAAAATAAAATTATGAAGCCCAAAAGCAAAGTGTAAACTTTGCTTTTCTGTTAAAACAAACAGGACTATGTATTACGCATGATTTACGTTTTATTTTAACAAGAAAGATGAAAATACGCAACAAAAAGGTATAGAATGAAATTCAACAGTGAATAAAACAATGAATTATCTGAAATTACTCTTCAAATAAGTTACAACTGTGTTTATCTATAGCTATAAGTTTTCATGTCATAAGCGACAGCGGACTAAAATCACTTGGTCAGAAATAGAATGAGAAAAAGAAAGCTGATGGTAAAGACAGTGGAGAATCTTTAGAATTTATTCTCAGGATTTTAATTACTACGGGACCTCGAGACTAAAATCGGTTCGTAAATAATATGACTATGTATGAAAATACATCAATAGAAGACATAATAACTGAAGACAATTTGAAAGCCTCCTTGTTTAAATGGGTCTGAAATGTTATCTACCTAGTTTTATATCGAGATAAGGTCGGATCACAGTCAAATGGGACGCGAATACAACTGACAATGGATCTAACCTCCGCTATCCACATTTTCTTAAACTGTGTTCTCGAAACGGCTCTAACGATTTCCATCAAATTTAAAATGTGACTATATCGGGCGAAAAATCTATCTCATTTCTAAGAAAATTTGTTGCCTCCGTGTTTCGCAAAAGCAACAAATTTTGGTCCGCATACTAAGAACAACAACTTAAACAAAATATACATTTCTACATCATTCTGTCCTGAGTTGGATAAAAAATAATAGAATAAATAATATCAAACCCAGAAAACATTTACATTTACCTATATCGAAAAGATCATGGAACGACATCTTTAGTTACTAATACAAATGTTTCTTCCAAATCCATACAAGCAAGTCAAATAAATATTGTAAGACTAAGTGTCATTGTAATCATGATTTAGGTTATCCAATTGTTGTTATATGCACCAGTGACGTGCATCTGTCAGCTGTCATAGATACATAAACAATATTATATTTTCGCCTGGCAACATTGACAGATGCCCGTCACTGAACCAGTAATCGACTGAGCGAATGATGTTGAGTGAATGAATATTGTCTGGCTGTTTAGAGTTAACCTTTGCCACCATTTTTGAATTGTGACAATCTTAATTATATACGCCACTCTTGATCGAACCGTCGAATAGAACGTTGTTATTTTATTGCGAGAATTATATCGAAGAATATCTCTAAAATCGTTGTTTCATTTCTGAGTTGAAGTCATTTCCTTACAACTCAGAAGTGGGATAAATACAGCACACCCACAAGTTTTGAAAAATATCGTTTAATATGGATCGAGACGGTAACCAATCGCATCGGAGCCAGTCCCGTTTTACTCCGGACATTGTGAGTATGAAACGTAAGCATCGCCGTGATAACGAAGCAAGTGAGAATCGCCAGAGCAAGAAGAAACGTCGCAGGCGGTATAGAAGCATGCCTAGCGATTCGAGTGACCAGGACGAGAGGAGTCCACCTCGAGCGCGGACTGACGGACGGCGTCGACGAAGTGGGAACCGAAGCCGCGGGCATCGCTCGCGCCGAAGCCTGACGAGGAAACGGAGTGAGCAGCGGCATGCCGGACACCGCAGACGGTCGTCTGACCGGAGTAGCACGCCAAACACTGCAGTAAGTGATGAACTACGCGGAAATATTCAGGTAAACAAATCTATATTTGCTAACAGTGAGACTCAATTATTTTTGAATGAGTTAATTAAATCTTTGGCGAATGCTAAACCAGAAGGCAATAAATTTCCGATGTTAGGCAACGTTATTCCTGAATTTGACCCTATGGTGAAGGGCCAGACGGTCCACATGTGGCTTAATAAGGTTGATGAATGTGCGAGGCTGTACCATTGGGGTGACGATCAGGTCATACACTACGCACTGCCGAGACTTGCAGGTGTTGCCCGTACATGGTATCAAGCCTTGCCTTCAATGTCATTTTCGTGGCCTGAGTGGAAAACCAAATTAATCGATTCCTTTCCTAGTAGTGACGATTATGCAGAATTACTAACCGAAATGTTGAGTAAACGCGTGAAGTACAATGAATCGTTAGAATTGTATTATTATGAAAAATTAAATCTATTGAATCGATGCGAGATTTTCGGAAAGCGTGCCGTTGATTGTTTACTCTATGGCATTGAGGATCGTTCCTTGAGACTTGGTGCTAAAGCAGCCAAGTGCCAAGAGGCTGAAGGTGTTCTTAATTATTTTCAGTCTATTAAACAAAGTCGCGATTTTGACAAGTCTAAGATTAGCCAAGATAAAAAGACTTTACCATCAAGTATTACGAATTCGAATACTAGGCAGTTCAGTGGGAATGATTCAAGGTTATCTAGGCCACAGACTAGCACATCTATAACTTGTTTTAACTGTAAAGAAGTAGGTCATTTTAGTAATAAGTGTACTCAGAAGCTGCTGAGATGTAATATTTGTAAAAGGCTTGGCCATGTAACGACCGATTGCCCGCAGCTGTCCAACGAGAAGAGTAAAGATACTTCTAGTACAGAAAAGAAAGTTTTGAAAGTCGATGTTGACGATACTAGTAATGACAAGTATTTGATTTCGATTAAGGTTAACGGTGTTTTGGTTAAAGGGTTTGTAGATTTAGGCAGTCAATGCACGTTGATACAATATAGTGTCGCAAAATCATTAGGAATTGGTTGGTCAGTAGGCGAGTTACCCGTTATGAGAGGATTAGGTAATAATATCGTTATACCAATAGGAACAGCACGTGTAAAGATAGATATTAATAATATAGAAGAGATGGTTGACGTTTATGTAGTTGAAGATGGCATAATTAAATATCCCGTGCTAGTCGGTCACAGTTTTACAGAAAAACCCGGAATTATTATTACAAAAACTACAAATAATTTAATCTTTAGTAAGGAAGAAATTAACAAATTACAATTATTTCTTAAGGCAGATGTTCAAATTCAACCAAAACAAATGACTATGATTCCTGTTTTTTCCGATAGAAACTATTCTGGATCAGTATATGTTAGGGGTTCATTAAGAGGTCCACCTGGTAAAGAATTTTACTTATTGCCAGGTGAATACCTTCTTGAAAATAAATTTGGAGCACTTCTAGTCCAAAATTTTAGCGACCAATTACTTTTGCTAAATAAAGATACATTGGTTAGTCGAGTTTATAGATCCGATAAGGGTTTCGAAATCAACATGTTAGATTTTAGCAACCGTGATACAAGTTCCGATCTGAATTATGGCAGTCATTTATCTAATGATGAGATAACTAGATTGAAGTCCTTGCTAAAGAGGTACGAGGGTTGTTTTTCCTCTTGTTTAGCTGATTTAGGGTATACTAACGTAGTACAGATGGAAATAGAGTTGAATGACGCGAAGCCGGTAGTTTACCGTCCTTATAGACTCTCGTACCCGGAACGTGAATTGGTTCGAACAATGGTACAGGAGATGATCGACGCCGATATTGTTTGCGAGTCTAACTCACCCTATGCGAGTCCTATTCTTCTTGTGAAGAAGAAAACTGGTGAGAAGAGACTCTGCGTCGATTACAGAGCCTTAAATAACAAGACTCGTAAAGAGCACTATCCCTTACCACTGATCGACGACCAATTAGATAGGTTATCAGGCAATTCTCTTTTCATTAGTCTTGACCTTGCATCTGGGTACTACCAGATTCCAATATCAGAGGGTTCACAAGAGCTCACGGCTTTTGTTACACCAGATGGTCAGTACCAGTATAAAAGAATGCCCTTCGGGTTAGCAAATGCCCCTTCAATTTTCCAAAGGGTAATGAACAAAGTTCTCTCTGACTTGAAATACGTTATTATTTACATGGATGATATCCTGATTCCTGCTAGTACATTTGATGATGGTTTATCACGTTTAGAAGAAGTCCTCCAGCATTTGACCAATGCAGGGCTAACTCTCAAATTAAAGAAGTGCCATTTCTTCCAAAAGGAAATTGATTTTCTAGGGTTTTGTGTATCTGGAAATGGCATACGTCCCGGATCGCGTAAAACAATTGCAATTTCCAATTTTCCTGTACCCAAAAACATACATGATGTAAGACGTTTTATAGGACTTGCAAGCTTTTTTCGTCGATTTGTGAAAAACTTTGCAATAATAGCATGCCCATTAACGAATCTTTTAAAATCCAAATTTGAGTGGAAATGGTCCCCAGAATGTATGACTGCATTTAACACACTCAAGGAGAAACTTGTAGAACGACCGATATTAGCTTTGTTTGATGCACGATTAGAGACCGAATTACATACCGATGCATCAAAGATAGGCATTGCGGGTATTCTTATGCAGCGAGGTAGTGACAGCCAGTTGAGGCCCGTAGCTTACTACAGTCGGAAAAATTCAGCAGATGAGCAAAAGCTCCACTCTTTTGATCTCGAGACGTTAGCTGTCGTTACCTCTTTGAGTCGATTCCGTGTTTACTTGCTGGGATTAAAATTTAAGATAGTGACTGATTGTAATGCTTTGAGGACGACCTTGACGAAGCGTGACCTCATACCCAGAATCGCGCGATGGTGGGTGCAGTTACAGGAGTACGACTGTACCATCGAATATCGGCCAGGGTCACGTATGGCTCATGTGGATGCCTTGAGTCGTGCTCCTGTGGCTGAACACACTGATGATGCTAATACACACGTAATTGACGTATTGCAAGTAGAGACAACCGATTGGATTGCCACCGTACAGAGTAATGACGAAGAGATAAAGCGAATTCGAGAAATACTTCTCGACGATGAAACGAAATTCGTTGCTGATGTTCGAAAGAATTATCAGCTGAAGGGGGACTACGTATACCGTATCTTAGATGATGGAATTCGTTGGGTGGTACCGAGGGGTGTTAGGTGGCAAGTTTTGCGCATGAACCACGACGATGTAGGGCATTTTGGTTTTGATAAAACGCTGAGCAGATTAAAAGCAACATTTTGGTTCCCTAAGATGCGTCGATTTACAAAAAATATGTAGCGTCGTGCTTACAATGTGCACACCATAAAGCACCATCGGGGCAAAAGGAAGGGTTATTACACCCCATCCCGAAAATAGATATCCCATTTCATACATTGCATGCAGACCATCTCGGCCCGTTTGTTCGTTCTAGGAGGGGCAATATGTATATTTTAGTTATTGTTGATGCATTCACAAAATTTGTTAATGTACGTGCCGTCAAGGACACGAAAACGTCAACTGCAATTAACATATTTCGTGAGTACTTTAGTTATTTCGGTGCCCCGTCCAGGCTAATTACAGATCGAGGTTCGTGTTTTACTAGTAGGAAGTTTAAAGAGTTTACAGAAAAATTGAACATAAAACATATATTGAATGCGGTAGCTACTCCTAGAGCGAATGGGCAGGTCGAGAGGTTCAATCGAACTATATCTGATGCGTTGAGCACCAAATGTCATGGCAACAATGAAAATACATGGGATGATTATGTAGGGGATATTCAATTAGGTATAAATACGACTGTGAATAAAGCAACAGGCAAGAGTCCCTCAGAATTATTATTCGGGTTCAAATTAATTTCGACATCGGAAAATATGTTGGGAGACGCGATTTCTGAAACGACTCAATTAGTTAGTGGCGACGACCTAATGCAACTAAGGTCCGATGCTAAGGAGAAAATCGATAGAGATCAGGAAAAGGCGAAGGCTAGGTTTGACAAGAACAGAAAAAAACCGAAGTCATACAATATAGGAGATCTTGTTAGAATTGAAAGGACAGTCATTGATAAAGAGCATATAGGCAAATCTAAAAAGCTTACACCAAAACTTCAAGGCCCGTATCGAATCGTAAAAGTTTTACCCAACGACAGATTCTTAGTAGAGGACACCCCACTAACTAGGAAAGGAAACAAACGATACGAAAACATAGTAGCAATTGATAAAATTCATCCTTGGCTTAATTTTAATGATTATTCCAGCAATGATGATCACGATAATGACAGTGAAACGGATAATGAATAATGAAATGAAATCAGGCAGTGATATTACGAATAGTAATAAAGATAGATTGATAGTAATAAATGAATTTGAAGTATTGTTATTATATCACTTTTGTTATTACTATGTAAGGTTATTAAATGATTAATGAATTAATAAGATGATTGACTGAATTTACATAATAATTGTGCAGGTAAATAACTATTTGATTGTAGAAATGGAATTGATTGAGATTGAGACTTAGGGATGATTTGTGCAGATGTTGAATGGAACTGTGACATAGTTTCGCACAGATTAAGATCATAGTTGATATAGTAATATGAGCACAGGCTATGAACAATCAGTACGGAAACGAATGGTATCAAGTGATTGATATCGTACAGATGATTGTAGACCATAGCAGACCGTGCAAGATTTGTGAGCATAGACTATGAGCAATTAGTGCAGAAACGAATGATATCGAGTACAGATATCGCACAGATGATTGCATATCATAGTAGATCATGCGAGATGAGAGTTCTAAGCCTTTGAAAAATGAATTATAATAGATAATTGTATTAGAAAGTATGAGATGATATTTATGTAAATTAATTATTTTATAAGTTAATTATTGTATATGTACTAAAGTTTTGTTTCCGAATATTTATTTTCTTGAAGTGAGGGGACTCACTTATTATAGGATGGCCGAGTTGTAAGACTAAGTGTCATTGTAATCATGATTTAGGTTATCCAATTGTTGTTATATGCACCAGTGACGTGCATCTGTCAGCTGTCATAGATACATAAACAATATTATATTTTCGCCTGGCAACATTGACAGATGCCCGTCACTGAACCAGTAATCGACTGAGCGAATGATGTTGAGTGAATGAATATTGTCTGGCTGTTTAGAGTTAACCTTTGCCACCATTTTTGAATTGTGACAATCTTAATTATATACGCCACTCTTGATCGAACCGTCGAATAGAACGTTGTTATTTTATTGCGAGAATTATATCGAAGAATATCTCTAAAATCGTTGTTTCATTTCTGAGTTGAAGTCATTTCCTTACAATATTATTTAATCTTACCAATAAATCGCTCACACAAATCGCTGTCACCGATCCCCTACTACCGTCCGTGTCGCCCCAAGAAAACAGAAAGTATAGACAACGAGATATATTGCCACTCGGACCGTAGCAGGTGCGTTCTCGACACCAATAAGACTAAACCAGTCTATATCCGTACAGACTTACTGTTATTACACGATATTAAAGCGAGTTCGAAGCGTTTAGTAGTGGATTTATGAAGATATTTATTCAAATGTAAAAATTGGTGTTTTGACTTGAGCGTTTTTGGGTATGGCAATGTACATTCCTTTCGGCAGTTTAAGTTAATATGTATTTGAATTTATGTGCGAGTTCATTAACATTGTAAAATGTTAGGAAGCAGATATTTTTACTGTAACATTGCGTTATTGTTTTTCTGTGCAAAATGTAATTCCACGGGATATGTGTTTTTTAAAACAAGCTATTCTGCTTTCTAAGATAATTTATATTCGACAAATAATCGTTTATATGCGTTACTCAATAATACGAGTAGCTGCATATTTCCTTTCCACATTTGATTTCCCGGAAACATAAAATAGAGTCCGGAAAAGTATTTTTTAAAATTTTATTTTTGCACGTCTGCCTTTCAAAGGGGTAACGGACAGAATAACAAAACACAACATATGCGTATTCGAAGCCAATTCTTTCCTCTTTATAAAAACGCTAAAAAATACATACCAAATAAATATGACGGTCGAAATTAAATAAAGGGCACCGCTTTCTCTAGCGCGGCCTAAAAAAAGGAAGCCACGTTCTGTATTCATGGTTTCTGGTAATCCTTTGGGAGTACTCCCGCGTTATGATATCTGAAAAACAGAAAAAAAAACTCATTGTGATGCATTGGACTTGAAGCTAAATTCAAGATAAGGGATCTAGGTTAATAGAATTATCTGGAATGTTCAGCAGCAAACTTGTATGAGAAACATTTTGTAAGTACATTTTTCTTTAAAATCATTCAGAGTACTTTTTTCTTATATAATTATAAGATTTCTCTATTTATTCAGAAAGAAGATCACTTAGTTTGTAATTATGATGACTACCTAATTATAGTAATTGTGATTCAGTAGTTTTAAAGAATAGGAGTAATCAGTCACAGATCAGACGAAATCCAAAACAGTGAAATAAAACTACTTTTTACGGATTTTATCGCGTATATTGATATTATTAATCCCGACGTTTCGGACCCTTTACAGCGTCCATGGTCCAAAACAGTGTCATAAGGAACTACAAACGACTGTTTCCAAGGCATCAATTTTGTTTAAATAAAACGTTGCTCCACACTAGGCTTTCCTCGTGTATACATATGTAGATGCGAAACAACAAACTCGCAACATCCTACTAATATTATGAATGTGAAAATTTGTGAGGATAGGTAGATGGGATGGATGTTTGTTACTCTTTCATGCTAAAACTACGAACGGATTTTGATGAAACTTTACAGTATTATTATTTATACATTAGAATAGTATAGAGGCTATAACTTATAACGATTTTAAGTTAATTAGTCAAATTACAACAATAATTAAAAGTTACTTTTCCACGCGGATGAAGTAGCGGGCAGAAGCTATTACTTGTATGATGCAGTTACCGATCGCTCCGCCTCTATGCCAAACGTGTCATCTTGAATTAATATGATTAATAATCAAGATAAGTTCTCTTGTTTATTTTTCAAAACTTTCTATTAAAGATTTCTTAAAAATAAATATTTGTAATTGTGTAAAATTTAGGAATAAAAAAGCCAATTCACACACACTTCGTGTAATATACCTACATAGTAATGGACCGAATCTACCGTTCGAACCTCTTCCAATTTAATTACACAGGTGTTCGAATTTCGACTATGTAACGGATTGCTGTATTGCCACAAGTGCTCTTGATTGGGCATCGGATGCAGCTTGTCAGCTTCATCAATTAGAAATACTTAGCAGCTTGTGGAGTATCGTACTTGTTTGACACTTAATATTGCCATTTCAATGTTGGGTGTAGAATGTTCTCGAATGTTCTAAAACGTTATTCGAATGTATTAAATTTTACTTTGTAGATTCAAATGATATTCAATAGGAGTTTATGTGCTTATTTACATAACTTTGTACCTACATGGTTTTATTTTGTATTTTTGGGATTCATCCAAAAAATGAGAACTAATTTTACTACACTTTTTTACTACTTTAAAGCAGTAAAAAAAGTATATTTATAGCAATAGAAATAATACTAGAAAGAAAGATACTCAGAATAGGGGAATTAATTAACGCGCATGCTAATTACCGACAATAACTTATAACTAAAATATACAGAACATGTCTTTGTATTTATAAAGCTAATTAGTTTTTCTATGATAATTTACTTTATAACGCATTTTAATTTAGAACAAAAATCTTTGATGTTGGTTGTATATATTTTTATTGGTTTTGGGAACAAGTTTGGTATTTATACAGAAAGAAAATTTAGTTTAGTTGAAAATGTATTTATTAATTGTTTAAAATATCTTACTGCCTCGTTAGCCTAGTGGTCCTTAGGGCGACTGCTACGCTAGAGGTATGGGTTCGATTTCCAGGTCGAGAAAAGTGTTAGGTACTAGATTTTTCTATGAACTTATGGCAATAGACTTTCCTCCTATGACGTAGGACCTAAACATCCCCCTGTCTGTAGTTATATAGACGGTGTACGGGGGGCCTATGGGTTCGTGGGTGCATATAGTGGGGGCTCAGTGCGTCCACCAAGCGACCTCAGTGGAGTGCCGCTTTGTGCACCGCACAGAGATGGGATAGGGAAGGGGCCTTCCCTGAGATGGGCCTTGATAGCCATGACATTGGAGGGTTCCGGAAGTATAATTAGTTCACAGCGCCCCCCAAACCGCGTAGGGTGGCGTCTCGATGTGTTTAGAATGGCCACCCATTCACGGGGTGACCGTGGCTAGAGCAGCTTAACCTTGCAGATCGGTTGATCAGCGTAGTTATTAGCCACGAGCCCCTTTCAAAGAATCCTTCTTATAAAAATTGATTTATTATATATTATTCTAAAATAAATCAACTTTAATAAATAGTCTTTTGCAAATATTGGCTCCATTGCATATAGTTCACCTTTTATCTTAAGAAATATTGTTGAATTTTCTAAGCACGCTTCATGGAACAAAACATCGCTACTGAATCAAACGCTTGGCTAGTTCGAATACTTTGAACGAATATCTTTTCAAAGTTAGACAGAAGAAAGTAACAATACTAAAGCTTGAAATGTTTTCGTCAATCTTGGAGAAGTTATTTCTGAGATTGAGACTTAAGGAGAAAGAAAATTATGTATTTTTTTATAAATACACAATTATTACAGATAATGGTAAGATCACAGTTAACACAGATTATTAAATATCATTTAACAGAGCTGAAGAAACTTAAAACCAAAATAATCAAAGAATATTGTCACTAATATCTAAAACGCAAACACGTAAGTAAAAGAAAAAATAGAGACATCTATCATCTATCAGTAACAAAAAATGGTATTAGTTGAAATAATAACACAAAAGTTGCAGATAATTAGGTATTATATTTGTGATTAAAATATAGTTGTCGATGAAGAAAAAACAAAGAATGGCTCGTGGTTAAGCTATGACGACGTCTGTAGTCTAATGGTTCGCGTGTCGACCGAAGCTCAATTTTGACCTCATGATGAGCTCAGATTCAACACAAATATTTATGTGATGAATATAAGTGTTTGTGTTGGTCTGGGTGTTTCTTATGTATAAGTATGTATTTACAAAAAAAAGTTAAATTTAAGAAAAAGCCGACGAAAAATTCCAACGCAGGGGGGTCCAGAATCATGTACTGAAGTCATGGTAAGCCGTTGCGCGTCGATGTCCCTTCCACCCTGTATTATATAAGTATTATATTCTTAACACAGGGAAACCTAGGGGTTTCGCTGTGTTAAGAATGTGTGCCTCGGAGTACGTAAAAACGGCGGTCCCGGTTGTCATACGAACATCTACCAATGACAGTCGTTAGTGGTACTAAGAAGCCCAAGTCCAAACTGACAACCAGTTTATCCTCAGGATATCGGTATTAGCTCAGAATTGGGTTGCGTAGGTCTGATGACAGTCGCTTCGTGTAAAATACTGATATTCAGCTGCATCTGGTTAGACTGGAAACTGACCCCAACATAGCTGAGGAAAGGCTTGGAAGATGATAAAGAAAAACAAAGTAATGTTTTTAGTATAAATCAACAAAGGAACAGAAACATTAATGCTGAAACCACATTCTGTAGTAATCTCCACCCAAAATCTAAATTACTTTCCAAGTAAAAAACAATAGTGCAGAAATAATGAACGCAGAGCTCTTGAAATGCTTTTGAAATGGCTACTGCACACGACATGGAGTAAAACCGAGTACATCTCACGTCAGTTGGACCAATTATTCTCGGCTGGGGATTAATGCACCACAATACGGAGCGTAATGCATCACAGCTACGGAAGTGGGAATTACGGACGTGAGGTTCGTTCTCAAATGGCAAATTTTCAATTGCGACCGTCGAGTTACGTAAATTAAAAACTACTGTTAGACTTCGATAAAGTTTTCAGTTTATAAAATTAAATTAAAATGTGTAGCCGTGGATGTTAAATTTTCACTTCGTTTTTAGTGTTTAATTTTTTGAGCTTTGAGCTCCCTAAATAATAGTTGAACTACACAATGACTAATGTATGCGTTCCGTCAATAAGGACTGGTCGTCTCAAAGCTGATATGGTTGTTTCTTCAAAAGGCCAGTTCAGATCTGCCTACATTGTAAAACGCATATCTGATAAGCATTGAATATTGTTACTGTCTGGACTTAAAAAGATACCATGATTCTCTGAGTTTGTTTCGGCGTTTCTTCTCAGAGATCGTCAACATCTAAATGGCGGTGTCATCTAGTATTAATTAAATATTGATTTGTACAAACGTCTATAAAAGATCTATTTACTTACATTCATTCGCTTTCTTTTTGCTCTTCGTATCTTTCATCATCATCATTTATATTAATTTTTTGCTTCTGATGATTGTGGCTTTAGTAAATCAACTAACTTTTCAAAGTTAGATAGGTGACTATTGTTTATAAAACAAAATTCTGCTCTAACCTCGATAAGCAATTTAAACTATCGAGGACTAGTTAACGACCATTTTTGTTGCATTGCATTTTTTTCATAGCTCAAAAAGCTCGTTATTATAATCGAGCTCGTGAGTAAACCGCAACAATGGTTGAAGTGTAATCAAATTTTAATTAAAAATAAATTACGTATTATATACCGTGCCCTAAAAACGACGCAATCGGCGATCCTAGTTGCCCTAAGGAATACCATTATGATACTCATCAAGATTATTCAAAAGCCAGGAGAGACATCAATGTTACTTAAACTTAGAAAAATATTTAAAAGTAATGGAAATTTTTAGTACCAAACCGCGTCTGGTTAGAATGGAAGCCAATGTGAAGATAATTGGAAATAGACTAGGCAGATAACGTATTACACGTTTATAGAATAAGATAAAGAAATTCTATAGAATCCCGATAATATCAGACTGATATTATGACAATATTGGATCTGTTCATTGGAAAATATTGTATCATTTTATCAATGGTAATGAAGACCTTTATTATTCTATTGAATTATTGAATTGTTATTAATATTGCTATTGATAGGTCTAGGCCTTTGTAACTCTACGTAAAAAGAAAAATCTAATAATTATAATATATATATTATAATGATGATCTATATTGAATACGGAATGCTAATAATTTTCACGTGTAATTTTTCGCCACCTATTATATGGGACCTAAACATACCGGTGAACTGAGGGTGTACTTTCATACACCACTTTCGTACGCCTAACCCTTCGGGGAATACAGACGTGGTGGTATATTTTCTATTCCTAAAAGTGTATAAATTTCAAGATATTATTTAACTGGCTTCCTCAATTTTACTTTCTTCCCTTAACGCTGTTTACTCAAGAAAATCTTGACCTTTTCAATTTATGAATAAGGCAAACTTACGTGCTCCTAATGAGATAAATTAGATGAATAAGTACCTACACTAATTCAAGCAACAAGTAAGTATTAATTATCAACAGCAGACTAATAATCTCCAACATTTGGCCGAATAATTCCCTTAATACAATTACTAAACCCATATATTACGCTATATTAGGCTTCCTTGCGAAATTAATACAATTAAGACGATTTCTTATTACCAAATTGAGAATTCACCAAATGGTATTTACCCAGAAATAGGCATAAGGATATTCTGCTAATGATAGCTTTGGATCTAAGTGGTTTTGTTTGTCGGCTTTTTGGCTGAAGAGTTATTTATTAGGCAGACTGAAATCGTTTTGCAGATAAATGGTGGTCTTGTTTGGCAAGTTCAGTTACTAGCTCGAGTTCAGAGGTCATCTAAGAAATGCCTGGGAGGCTAAAATGGTTTCTTTTGATCAATCATTTTGTGATTTATATTACCAAATTGGGGTTCTAATTATGAATTTTCCTGATATGAAATGTGTCTTGGGTGCTAAAATGGCTACATTCAGCCATTCCTCTATAGCAATTCATATTTAGAAGCTCTAGAATTCCTTAGAAATTTTGTAATATGAAATGATCAAACTATTTGTTTCCCCTTAAATTCATCTGATTTTTGGCGGCAATGCATCTATTTAAAAAAGTTTAGAACAAATACTGAATTTCACACTTAGCCTTGTATTCCTAAGTAAATAAATCATGTTCACATCTATCGTTTCTCATCAACTCATTGAACTAACATCAAACAAATTTCTTTACCGACAGGAGCCGGCGGACTCCGTACCACGGAACTGCGAATTACGCCGCGCGTTGTTCAGCGCGGTAGAAACGTCACGATGGCCTGCTTGTACGAGTTACATGATTACGGAATATACTCCGTCAAGTGGTACAAGGGGACTCAGGAGTTCTACAGGTACTCTCCGCTGGAGAACCCTACCACGAGCGTACTGCGTGTGAATGGGATTATAGTTGATGTAAGTATCTTAGATATAATTGAATATGTCGTAAGGTGGAAGGTGCTTGTTTGTATGAATTGGGGATTTGTGTCGACTTGGCAACGTGAGAAATGGGGCTTTGATTGACAGACTTTATGGTTTCAACTACTCGTAGCATTTATATTGAATCGATGCGATGTTAGCTTTTGCTAAATTGAACTATACTATTTGTTTGAGCTAATCAAAGCTTACCAGTATTGTTCATATTTGGAAATTTCCCTAATCCCGTCTGGGTACATCATGAGGAAAGTAGCATCCAAATTTCAGGACTTTGAAACCGAATATTTGAATTTTCAAAACTGCAGTAGTTTGAGTTGTGTGATTTAATGTATCGGGAAGATTCGTCTTATATAGTCATAAGTACATAGATTCAGATACTAGTTGAGGAAAGTCTAATATCTACATCAGCTCCATTTCTTATATAATCTTTATTTCGCAGAGGTTAAGGTCCAATGAGACTCACGTGGTGTTACTGCGGGTGGCATCCAACCTCAGCGGTAACTACAGCTGTGAGGTCATACAAAACGCACCATCTTACCCCCACTACATGGCCTCAGCGAGACTTGACGTTGTTGGTAAGTAATCTTTCCTTCCTTACCTTTTAGTACTTCTTTTTGGGATGCTTTCATGGATCGTGTGCCACTTTGGAAGCGACTGGCTGTAAAGGAACCATACCGACCAAAAACAGCAGTAGTTGTGGTTTATGCTTTGTGATTGTCCACGACCATGACAGACTACGGTTCAGCCATCCTCGGACCCCTTCAAGGACCTAGTTTTATCCCTGCTGAAATCCAAACTGGCTAAGTAGTAGCGTAGCGCGATCACCGATGACAGTCAGATCTTGTCTGCGGTTGAATTCTTTTTTCACAAAATATGTACTTTAAGATTATCTTAATACAAACACCACCCAAGTAGTAATGATTAGTTCTAGGTACTGCCCTAAAAATTAAACCAAGTGTATTAACGTTTAAGCACAAAGTAAGCTGAAGTCAGGAACTTGCACGTTTGCCAAACTTGTTTACTACTCTATTTTGCGTTAGGAACTGCTAACTTGCAAATAACTTGGGCAATATCTGCCTGAAAGTTAGCCTGATAAAGACTATTAGTTGGACTATAAATTTGCGTCAAAAATCACATTAATATGGATAGTTTTTACAGAGATAGTCGATGTGAAAGGTTATTTTCTAATAGAAGTGGCTGTCAAAGTTAGGTTGATTATAATGATATTGGCTTATTTAAATTACTATAAAATATTTCTCATTACTGGCCATAGATATCTTGTTATAACGGAACTTTTGGTTCATTGATACTTTCAAGACTCTTTTTTATGCGTCCAATTTTCCCTTTGCCGTTGATAGTATATTTTCTAACTGCGTACACAACTATAAAGTTCAAGGTGCACTGATTGTTAACTTGGACCGCATTTTACGGTTGGCGTGGCCTTGAACCTCTTAAAAGAAAAAGAATGCGATGAAGTCTTGTTGATTCAGTTTCTTAAATAAAAATAAAACAAGCGAAGACCACACAAACAATTACAAATTAGCTATGGAAATCAACAAATACTTGAGGTAAACAAAACGACCTTCTTAGGACCGAGTTTAGATACACACCTCAATTGGAAAGCTCATGTCGATAAAGTGTGTAATAAAATTAATAGATTTGTTTATGTGCTATATAAATTACATAAAAACTCTACGCTCAAAACCGTTCTAGCGGCATACCACGGATACGTGTCCTCCGTTCTAAATTACGGTCTCTTATTTTGGGGAAACTCCACGGACGTACATAAAGCTTTTCTTACTCAAAAAAATGTGTTAGAGCCATTGCTGGTATACCACCTTGGGAATCATGCAAACCACTTTTTAAAGAATATAAAATCCTTACACTAGCCTGTATGTACATTCTAGAAGCAGCAAAGTTTGTTAAGCTTAACCCTGACCTTTTAAAACCGCTAAAGATCTATTCCCTAGAAACACAAGAACTCGTAACAGAATTGTTTTGACAATTTTACCAAGGACACCAATGTGTTTAAAGAATTGTAAGGTTATGTGTGGACATATTTATAATGCAATTCCACATAGTATTAAGGGATTGCCATCAATAAGATTTAAAAAAGAATTGAAAATATCCTTTTATTCAGTAACAGAATTATTAAAATAAGTTTCACTGTTGTATTAAGTAGTTTATTTTAATTTTAATTTTATATTTGCATATCGCAAAGCGATAAAATGTATATGGCACTGATTGTTAAATTTCCATCTATAAGGTAACCTACATTTTATGCAAATAAATGTATTCTATTCTATTCTTCAAACAATATTTTAATAAGAATGAACTACATTCAAGGTAATTATCGATTTAATAAAAATATCAATTGATTCGTTTTTTTTTTTACTCAATGAAAGAGGATCTAGATCTAGAGGCCGTAGGATATTTTGAAATATTACTCAAATCAATCAAAAATATTACTGCAATATCAGTTAGAAACATTTTGCTGACTACAGAAGATAGATTATTTTTTTATATGAATCGAGAATCGATATAACCTAGGGTAAAATGGTAACAAAGGATATCAACCCATCAAAATACCGTAAGAGACCGATACATAAGAATACCTGAAAGATAAAGCGACCGTTTGTTATGAGAAATTATTATGACATCCTCTAATAAGGCCTTTTCGGTACAAATTCTTAGCAACAGAGCAGGAAAAGCCTTACGAAATCAAAGATAAATAATTGACCTACATACCTTTTCTCTGCTTCATCTTTAATGATATCGTATATACACGTATTTTCTAATAGTCTAATGATGTCAAAGAATCTCGACTATGTCGAAGAGAAGATCTATTTAATTTATTTTTGGACTTCTTTGATGCTCATGTTGATATTAAAATAGACCGTAATCATCAGTGTCTTTTGACTTGTGAAAATCTTTATAGTTGATTTTTTATTAAATTCTGAAATTAATGAAAGGCGTATTTCTAGCCAAGTCCTCAACTTGCCTAGTGGTTGTTGAGTCCTACGACAATATTGTGGTATTGCACTGTCTCGTCTCGACTCTTCATCTAGAGAGTGAGCTTGTTAGCCTAGAATAGCATCTAACATCCCTTTTAACGTCACTCAATCATCATCCAATCACTCGAATGTGATTACGAGTCACTGATTTTAGGTGGTATGTCGCCAACATACTTTGCCGCCTTCCGGAACACGATCTACAAAGATTCTCTACTAAATAAAATAGAGTGACATTTTGTCATCCCATATAATATTCTTCAATCACAACATCCACGAATATGAAAATGTTTTGGTTATTATTTCCAAATCCACACAAAACCATGACAAACAAAGGACATTCAAATAAAAACAAAAACACAGGAATCTTCAATTACATCACTCGCACTCACATATCACGAATTCTGCCTTCCCAGCTTACATCTCGAAAAATACTACGGAACGCGTATTATTAAAACTCTTTTGACCGTAACAGACAATGGGCAACAAAGGTGGAATCATAAAAATGTGATGTGAAACACAAAGGGGTCGGTAGTAAAATAGACGGTAGAGCGACACACCTGTGACCCTAGTGAGGGTAGAAGGTAATAGCGGAAATTTAGGAAATTGAATGTCAGTGTAAGGTCAGCTTTAGTTGTATTCCTTTTTGGTTGTGAGAGCTTAGGCCTAGTCTTCGAGATTATTAACTCGTCAAGAATCGAAGTATATAATTTCAGACGTAATGCAAAGTCTATTATCCTTGGGCACTCCATTCCTGAGGTGGCAACATGTTAACGCCTGGCGTCTGTGTGGCTACACAGACGCACACGACGATAGAGCAGCGGCGGTTCCGGCTCGCGCGTTGCGCATGATTTCCTGCCGCACCCTCTGCCGACCGAAGACTGCACTCGCCCATAAACCTTTGCGCGATATTGAACTTTGAAAGAAAGAAAGAAACATTATATATTTGGACACAGATTCAATACCCTATTCATTTAATGCATTCCACAATATTAACATATAAGATACACACAGTATCGATATGCGCAAATCCAACCATAGGTTATCTGAAATCTCCAAACGAACTGTATCAATACAAATGGAGTTTAAAACTTCCAATAATACTTAAGCCAGTTTTCCTTAGCTGATTTATCTAACTTCCGCGCTAACTTCACCAACACAAACATCATTGATTTTCTCTGTGTTAACTCTTCAAACTTGGTTGCGAAGACAAACAACTGATTTCTTTTGTTTTTCTTTTACGTCTTTCCAAACATCATGAGTACGGTCTTCCCTAAAAATAATTTCCAGACCGCAACCGTATCGTTTGTGTAAAATATTAGGTAAACGATCATTGTTCCATTTACTGACCTACTAAGCACAGGTCTTCTTACAGAATAAGCTAAGACGATCCTAAATATTGTTTGCATTAAGGTTAGGTGTCGTATAATAGGGGGCGAGCTAATCATAAAACATTTTTAATCAAATATATCTTTCTTCCCCAGCTGCAGGGGGTCTTCGGGCAACAGAGCTTCGGATATCTCCGTCAGTCGTCCAGCGAGGGAACGACACAACTCTGGCGTGTCTTTACGAACTGACGGACGCGCCCCTCTACTCCGTCAAGTGGTACAGAGGGCGCCACGAGTTCTACCGCTACTCGCCAACTGAAAGTCCTAACACAAAAATATTCCCCTTCGCTGGGATTAATGTAGATGTGAGTATTAGTTTCATTATTTAAACTTTTAACTGAAAAGATATTTTGTAATATTTATTTTTTTTGTCTTTATCGTGAGTCCAGAATATGTAAGAAGTCATTAAACTTTTCATGTCCATATTTTTAGTATTATAAATATAGCATTAATAAAAAACGACGTTTTTCATTTTATTTAGATATTTTGTGCTGCATGGTCTGGACTCATTAACTCACTTATTTGTGTAAACTTCTAAGTAATTGGCCTTCTTTCGATAATCTCTTTACTATCAGAAAACTTACAGCTAAGTTTTCTGAAATAATAAAATAAAAATAAAATAAATAAACTAGGGTGGAGCGTCAATGCATAGCGAAAAAAAAAGAATCGATTTAATAAGAAAATGAAGAAAGAAAGATGTGTTTGGGTAAAATATACACACATCAAAAAAAGTTTGCGATCACTTTGAAAAATCTAAATCTTTTTGTTACGGTAGATTATATTATGACTTCTTCTTTTTAGATTCTTTCAAACAGGGTATTTTTTCAGGGTATTATATTTATTATGTTATAATATAGCTCGATTTTATGATTTCTAGACTTCACGATAATTTCGGAACTACCCGCACAGAATCGAACGTCTCGAGTCATAACACTTTTCCCTTACGTTATTTCTACCAGGCAGATCCTACCGGCAGGCCGCGTTAAAGAACTTTGTTCCAAAAATGTAATTTTCATTTCGTTTTTCAATATCTGGAAGAGAAAATTGGTGTTGTCGCGTCAAGAGGTTAATCAAAGCCGAGAGAAAGCAATTACGTGACCAACAACCTATTAAATTAAAGAAGAATAAAACCTTTATGCTTCAATATAAGTAGGATCGTTCGTCATTTGAATTTTAACGGCGTTCTAAAATTAAAATTGATCATTGTTTAGTGTTCCTTAGCGGGAACTTTGGGACAAATCGATAGGATTTCGTGTAAAATGTAGTACCTAGTAGTTAGTTGATACAGATGCACGTATTGATTTAGTACCGGTCTGTCCAAAGGTTCCGCGTTTTCTCAGTAACATTACTTACTATTAATTATATCATTAAACAAATAACGTTATAACGCCAACGATATAAGCATATTTTTATAATAAACTTCATTCATCATCAACATCATCAACTCATACACTGTCCTGCTGCTGGTCTTCTCTCACACAATGAGAGAATAGGCTTTAAACAGCGGCCGAAACTCCTACTAAGCCTTATAAACATAACATCGTTAGTAAGGTTCTACTCAAAGTATATTTTAGCCTCATAATAATGAATCGATAAATTCTCTTTACATTCCACTATTTACTATCTCGTCTAGGAGACATAATTTCGATGTCGACTGTTGACACAGACCAGTTATTGAGTAGGGTTGAGACATCTTCAAAGAGTATATTTTTTTTTCGTACATACTTGAAGTGATATCAAGTACATAAAAATACCTACCTACACTTTATCTATCTATTCTTAATTATCTACCTAGTACATCAACCTACACACTTCTGTATTATAAGTATGTGTTTACAAAAAAAGTATATAGGTATTATATCCATTGTCTAGTACCCATAGTACAAGCTCTGCTTAGTTTGGGACTAGATGGTGCTGTGTAAAAATTGTCCAAGAATATTTATTTATTATCGATTCGGCTTGGTTTATGAAGAATACAGTTTCCATACTTATTGGTGTCGCTGGATTTTAGAATTTTATTTAGAGCAGCCATGCCATACGTACCTTAATTAAAATAAATAAATAAATAAATATTCTTGGAAAATTACACAGCACCATCTACAACCAAACTAAACAGAGCTTTTAGAGAGGCCAGCACATCAAGTTACCACAATCTGTCAAATTTATTTGATTGATTTTCAACTTTATTTTAAAACAATAAGGTTCATATTCAATTGGAAAAATTTGACAGTTTTGGATCCCTTGACCTGCTGGCGTCTGTACTATGGGTACTAGACAATGGATATAATGCTTATATATCCATTGACGACGTCTGTGGTCTAGTGGTTCGTGTGCCGGACTGCTGATCATGGGGTCGTGGGTTCGATTCCCACAAGACACAAATATTTGTGTGGGTAAAACATGAGTATTTGTGTTTGTCTGGGTGTTTCTTATGTAGGTATTATAAGTATGTATTTACAAAAAAAAGTATATAAGTATTATATCCTTTGTCTAGTACCCATAGTACAAGCTCTGCTTAGTTTGGGACTAGAAACTATAAATACATACTTACAATACATAAGAAACAGACAAACACTTATGTTCATCAAATAAATATTAATTTGTGTTCTGTTGGAATAGAACCCACGACCTCGTGATCAGCGTACCACTCACTAGACCACAGACGTCGTTGATAATTACTAAAGAAGAGAAGGAGCTGTCTTTAAAAAAATAGTATCCTCAACCATCAGGGAAGGTAATGGGGCATGCCGGATTCATACAGACTAAAAACGACAGCCTTCAAATCAAAATCAAAATAGTTTTATTTTCATATAAACCATATACCTACAGGCACTTATGAAATGTCGAGTCTAGGTGCACGGTTCCAAAGTAGTCGTTTCCTATGGAGAAGAACCGGAAAGAAACTCCAGGGTTACTCTTTTAAAATATCGTTTTGTATTGTACAATGATGGATTATAAATTGGATTGGATACTTGCATGAGAGAACAATTTAGGAATGTTGCGAAGATTACAATTATATAAAATACAGCTAGGCATAAAAGAAAGTTCTAAACAGTTCTCCATTTACAAACGGTAGAAACTAATAAACTATATAAAGCAAATGGCAAAACTTCCCAAGTGCTATAGTTAAAAACTCGTGACGATTAGGTAAAGTTGGGCTGGATGTCAATAACTTGATGAAACATTTAGTACATATTCAGTACACACTTTATGCAGTCTAATAAGGTTAAAAAATGTTCAGGTTATTTACAAAAAATAAAAAAGTCAAGTACTCAAACATCTTAAAGTAGTCTTCTCCATCTATCCTTTTACATATAAACTCCTTCACATATTAAATCCAACCATAAAGATTCTAAACGGGCTTTTAAGCTAACGCTTCGTTTAAGTCACTGCAATGAATTCCTTATACACACAATTCCTTGAAACTTGTTCACGATGTATACGATTTGTCTTCTCAGGGCTGTCACAAGCGACTACGCGTGTCATGTAAATGCATGTATGTAAGGTATAGCACGTACATCGAAGAGTTTGCGATGCGATATAGCAAAGGAATCGGTGACAGGGGAATTGCAAATGGTTGGGGACAGTGCCAAGTTCGTTGTGGATGTCAAATGATTTGGAAACGATGGCAAAATATTGCGTATATACAAGTTTATTTCTTCTTCTGCTGGCTGCTGTGACGTAACTATGAATTATTATAGTTTTAGAAATCTATGTGAACTTTTGTATTACATACCTTTGTAAAGAAGATTATAGTATCGGCTAAAGTACATTTTGACAGACAACATTGCTTGAAAATATTATGCGTCTCATCTGTAGGTATATAGTATATCACCATTGGACTGCCAACTCAAAAGTCTCGAGTTCGATTTCAAGGCACGCACCTGACTTTCCAAAACATGTGCGTATTAATCATTAATCGCTTAAACGGTGACGGTTATAGGAAACCTGCATGCCTTAGAGACTTTTCTCGACGGTGTGTGAAGTCGGCGTAGTGGAAATAATCTCCAAAAAAGTCTATCATTCTAACAGAAGCACCGTGTCCAGCAGTGGGAAAGTATATGGGTTAGTGATGAAATATTTCCAAATTCATTATTTTTATTGAAACAATGTTCAGATTCAGTTGCTTTGCTTAAAGTGAGCACAGAAGCTCGAATATTAAAACATAATCATAAACCTCTCCACCTCATTCAGAACACTGCAACTCATTATTTAATCTTCAAGCTTTAAAAAACTTGTTTATATCGCATCAAATTCGCATTACCCTCGCCCGCACTGTGCACCCGCTTAAAACTTCATTTCACAAAACAGATTTATTACATCTAATGTAAAAACTCTCGTTGGGAGAAAATATTCGAATCTCGGGCACCAAGTGCCGACAATAGAAAAATGTGGAATATCACGCCAAACGGTCTCGCAGCGATATTTCTTGTCGGACGAAGAAACTTCCCAGCAATTATTTTTACCTGTTGAGCTGTTGAAACAATGTATTTTATGGTGTGGAATTTGGTTAATATACTGGCTCAGTTTAGCGGAAGGGAAACGTGTTGAGTCGCTGTTAAAATCTCCGAAATATTCGCGGTTAAATAATTTTGTAATCTGCTTGTTCTGTTTGTTGTGTAGGTATTCTTTTTGGGAACAACAATGGGCCCTTTTGTTTACGAGTTGGATTTTTTACTCTTTGACTTTATGAATAATGGTCTGTCGTGAAACTTGCTTGTGAAAGGAGAGGCTTTACAATGTATTACGTGGTTTGATGTTGTAAGTTAGAAGGGTTTTTATTACCGGGCTGCAAAAATATGATAATTTTTTTACGTGTATGTTATGATAGGATCCCCCAAATATTTGAAATTTTAATAAATGCCGTCAAAAAGTAGTTACGCAAATGAAACATACACTTTTTAACGATTTCATAATAATCATCAAATATCATATTTTGATAACGTGCATCTCCGCGAGGAATCGTTGTGTTGGCAGACTTTGACTCCACTGCGAATCCAACTAGATATTCCTTTTTCGTTTTACACTGTCGGCAATGCACAAGAGATTACCCCTGGTGTTACAACCGTCTATAGGCTACGGTAACTGCTTACCATCAGGTGGGCCGTATTCTTGTTTGCCACCTTATTGGGAAACAGAAATTACTCCTCCGTCTAACTTGACCTCTTTACGTAATCGACTTTTTTGACATCGCAATTTTATTAAACAGCTTTGTTTTTTACTCTGGTATCTTTTGGAAAAACCGTTGTTGTCAAACGCCCTAAAATTAAGTAGGTAGACACTCTTCACACAAAACAACTTTGTTACAAAGTAAACTCTTACTTAATTCTCAAAGGCAAATAACATATGTATATCCACTTCAAAGAGAAACGCGCATATTATCTTACTCGGTAACATAGAGCTCTCAAAATTCATTTGATTTCGGCAAAACTTAGCTTTTAGTATTCGTCATAGGATTTCTGTTTGTAACAGAAGTTAGAAAATACCCAGTCTAGTGGTTTTTGTATAAAGAGGTCGTAATTGTTTTGTGTTTCGCAGTCTCTTTTAATTTATTATCTCAAAAGGTAACTTAAAGCCTACTTCAGATGTCTCTAGTGTTCATAGAAAAAGATCACTGTATAACTCTCTTTCATTATTTGAAGAAAAACTTCACGTTTACAGGCGTTTTTGCTTTAAACATAAATCAAAAATTAAAGAGAAATACCTCAAAGTAGATAAAGTAAATGTAAAGTGAAACTAGAAAAGGATTAGGTATTTTGTTTTTGTTATGTAATTTCAAGTAAGCAGACTTAATTAAGCAGTCTTAATAATTTATGTGTATGAAACAAGCAAATAAAAAGGATGGAATATGGAAAATGTATGTACACAATATAAATTAAAAACACCAAAAACTATTTAATGTGAAAAAAATAAAATGTTTAGTTAAGTCGGTGAGCTATCTAGCGGCTTTCACGGATGCAAAGCAGTAAAATTAAGAATAGATCCTACCTTGTGGCCTGTGGTTTCGATTCCCACAGGACACTAATATTTATAACAAACAAAAACACTAAAAGTTCATCACATTCAGTGTTTGTGTTTGTTATGTAATTTAAGTATGTATTTACAAAAAAAAAAAACAAAGTATTTAAGTATCATATCCATTGCCTGGTACCCATAGTACTAGCTCTGCTTAGTTTGGGACTAGATGGTGTAGTGTAAAATTGTCCAAGAATATTTATTATTCTTAACTTTACTACTTTACATACTTCCTTAACCATCCTACGAAAACACCGTTGGTAATCGTTATTGTCTTCAAAAATAACCCTTACAATTATCTAGCCCACATTTTATTATTTTAAATAACAAAACTACGCAAACACCATTAGGGTATTCAATTAAAGTTTAATCTAAATGCTTGTGTGTCCGCTCAACAAAGGGCTAAGATAACAATTATAATGTATTATAGAATATTGTTACGGGGCGTTGAAGCGTTGCTTTGTGCTACCCAATGGCGGTTGGTACGATTTAAAAGAAAAAAGAGAGGGATTATTAACTTTTTAACCAGAAATAATGCAAAATCTATTGTTCTTGGGCCCCGGCTTTTACGCGAATTGCTGAATTAACTTCAAGCATGTACATAATTATCTGCAATTGCCTCGTTAGTGTAGTGGTTCGACTCCGAGCAATGTTATTGGGTTTTTATAATTGAAAATTGAATGTTCGGGTTTGTGTCCGGTTAATGGCAATAGGCTCGCCCCCTATTACATGGGACCTAAACATACCGACGAACTATGAGTGTATAGGAGACAACTCTGACTAAGACGTGATGGTAAGAAGAAAGAAAGACTGAAATAAAGAAAGAAAATTTATTCTGACAATCACAACCCAAGTCAAAATACCAAATAAATAATAAAAAAATATCTTCAATACTTAAACTAAGTAAGTAGGTACATTATCTTGTGCGATATCAGAATAGGTCCCTACACACATCAAAAAAAGTTTGCGATCACTTTGAAAAATCGAAATCTTTTTAGTTACGGTAGATTATATTATGATTTCTTCTTCTTTTTAGATTCTTTCAAACATTTTTTCTTTTTTTATTGATAAAGATGAGGAATTGACAGATTTTTCCTTGATTAAGTTCAATTTATCGCAAACAATTTTTGATTAAATATGGTATATTATGCTATATCATTATCTTCAAGAGCTATGGTCAGACACTAACCAGATTTTTAAGGGACCATCTAAGTAGTATATTCTATCAAATAAAGAACAAAACTCGTTTTTTTAATCGGCTAAAACTGACACATTGATCCAATATCTTAAGTATAAAGAAACCAGTGGCTAAATTTGATTATTTTAATGCAAGAATAAGCAAATTAAACTAGAATGTCACCTTCGCTGAAAGCCCGTCACTTGCAGTCCTTATTTTAAATGGTGGTAACCATTTAAAATAAGGAAACCCAGATAACTAGGAATTTAATTAATCCAAAAGGGAAACGTGAGTAAACCCATTGTTTTTATTGCAAATAACAAATGGCCACCAAAATCTGTTGTGTTTTATGACAGAGCCCCTTCATTTTGCTTAACAAATACAAACTTGAATAGCTATCAATAGAAATATTTAATTTCAGACATAATTAATTTTAATTAAGGATTGAAATGACTGATTTTCAAAGGATTGACTTTGAAGGTTTGATAAAAAATTGTTCACGATTTTCAGGAGGACAACGGGGCTTAACAAAAGGTTTTCAATGATTAATTAATCTAGTTAGACCAGGCAGGCTTAGGTCGGTGAATTATTTATTTGCGCTGGCTCAATGCTAATTGTGTGTTTTATTTATACTGATCTGGTTGAACAAGGGAAATCGGCTTTATTTTGCGCGTGAACTCAGATAAGAGTTGTTTTATTTTATTTAGAAATTTAATGTATATATATATATATATATTATATGGCAACCTTCAAGAAGCGAGCCTATTCTTTTCTCAAAGGCCGGCAACGCACTTGCAACCTTTTGGTGTTGTGTTTGTCAATGGGCGGCGGTGATCACTTACCATCAGGTAACCCGCTTGATCGCTTGTCTCTCTTTTCCATTAAAAAAAAAATATGCGCAATATGTTGTATCAAGAGGTCCAGAGGTACTCTGAAAGTAATTCAACATTATACACATTCGCACATATTCAGTAAATAAAGTAACAAAATATATTTTTCAAACACTTTCAACCCCTCCGAATCATACTATATTTGGTCCACGTAAGCCTGTACCGTACAAATAAATATTAAACTTCCACACTATCCCTTTTCCACACATAAAAAAAAATTGAATCCCTTTGACAGAAAACAAGAATGTATTCTGTCAAAGGGGCTCAACTCTGAAATATTGTTATTTTTTTGTACACAATAAACCTTGGGCAATCCGAACAGTTAATTTTAGGAACAGATGCTCTCCATTCCTTCGTGTCAACCCTAAAAAAACAATCAACTATTCACGCTTTATATGAAGGGAAATCCGAGCAATTTTCACATGCTTTATTCCTGCGTCCCGACCAATGGTTCGTACATTTTTTCCTCAGAAAAGAGCTATTTCTCCTCGTCGTCTATGCGGCACGTGTTCATAAATCCAACCCTTTATCACTCTCTCTTATTTCCCAGTCTCGCGGCGATAATAACCCAATGGGTCGTTTTGTTTCGTTTTTATCCCAGTTTTCCTTCTAGCGTTCAGCCTAAAATGGCATTCATTCCTTTTTATAACACAATACCCGTCCGAATGAGGAATTGATCGACGAAATGAGAATATAGATCATGCTTATTGTATATAGCTTTTGGAACGCGAGTTGTTTCCAAATTATGGAGGGAGTTCTGTCTGCGGTAATTTGTCCAATTTGCAGGGGAATCCACCAAGAATACAATGCATTATTTAGCGGTTAAAATGCTACGGCAATTCAATGGGAAATTTTGGTTAATAAATTGAACTGTGAATCAAAACCGTCGGAATTTCAATATCGTTTGAATTAATTCGTTGAAATGGAATGATATTTACTTTGAAATAGTATGAATTGAAATAAGTATTTATGTGAAGTTTTTAAGTAAACACAATACATTATTTATAATCAGCCCGTGACCATGAATGCTGTACAGTATCCAATTTACGATTTGTGTTTTATTAACATTATTAAAAAAATAGATGTAAATGGATGATTTAAACATAGTTAAAGATCCTTATTTTCTCGAAAGAATTACAATTTTATTTATAGATAGATAAAACTTCATTTCCATAGAGCGTTTCGAGCATACTTTAAAATATGAACAAAATACAGAGGCCAGCACATCAAGCTACACCAATCTATCAAATTGAAAGCTTTTCCCCTTTAATTCAAAGTAATAAGGTTCATTTTCAATTGGGATAATTTGACAGTTTTGGATAGGTGCTGGCGCCTGTACCTAAATTAACTTAACGTAATAATCAAGTTACTTAACCTTATATAACATACAATTATATATAGATAATAATAATAGTAACAAGTAAGTAGTTATATCTTTTGGTCGAACAAAACAAAACCGAAATACCTAGGTAGTTTCGTGCAACGAGCAGTGGAATGACCACTATTTAAAAACTTAAAAGATACCTTAATGTTATATTTTCTATTTTCCGCAATCTCTCTTTACATTAAATATCTTAAAATAGTATGAAACAAAGTCGCTGTCCGCGTCTCTCTTTCTCTTTCCCCGCTGACTCCTAAACAAAGCAACAGATTTGGATACAGTTTTCACTACCACTTTGAAAATTTCTTCCGGAAGGTCTACCTTTAATACATGCATATTATTATCAGTGTATTGCTCCTCTGCCAAGCCGAGGATATTTTATAAATAGCTACTCGCTGTAAAACTAAATTATTTAATAAAGTTCGACCTGTATACCCAGCCAGTGTTACGCAGGCCCCATTTCTTAAAGCCACAAGGTCTAGAAAAATACGTAGAATAAGAATTAATTGCGTAGAATCTAGACACAATCTCGGTCAGGATTAGATTAGAACAGGTTGTTAACTTGTTACCCAGACAAACGACGTTAATTTGTTGAGATAATTAAATGTTTGTTCTCGATCCTTTTTTTGTGCGGCTTTTTTTTGGTGTAGATTATTAGGGCTGAGGGTCTACTCCCTATCTCCGTCAACGAAGTTACGAGCCATTCGTAAGTTCTCCTAAACTTCGGAGTCCGATAAAACAAGTATCAAATTCAATTTTTCAAACGGGTAAAAACACATCGAGAGTAGGGACTATCATCCATCCGTAAGTGATACGGAGTAGGAAAAGCCCGTAACTAAGGTCGAAACTACGGACTTCGTGCTTAGGGAGTAGACACCCTGGTTTTATGTCCTGTATAAAAAACATATTAACATACCCAAATATTTATGTATTCATTTCATCAATTTATCTTTTGATCACAGTTGGCGAGGTCCAATCAGAGCCAGGTTGTGCTAACCAGGGTCAGCTTCGGCCTATCTGGCAACTTCAGCTGTGAGGTCACGGCAGACGCCCCCTCGTTCGCCACTTCCATCGTGTCCAACACCATGGAGGTGGTTGGTAAGTGTTGTTTTTTTACATAATTATCTGTCACATTAAAGTATTGGTAAAGATCGTAACTTCAAAGCTACTTAGATATGAGGGTTGAAACCAATTATGTTTTATTTGTCGACTTTGATGTAAAGATAACATTAGATATCTAATTTGTGTAAGCTTGTAAAAAGCGAAAATTTAGGCTAGTTATTAATGTTACATAATTAGTAGTCTGTAAGATTTCCTTTCAGTAAAAAAAATATGACTACATGCTAATACCAATGACATGTTGAAATGAAACTACTTTTTAAGGATTTTACATATCGTCCCTTAGCTAACAACACCGCTCAAGTCGAAAATTGGCGGTTTTGACATTTTAGTGCCATTGGATGAAGCTGCGCATTGCGCGTCGAACCATTGGTCTCATGAAATAGATTTCAGCCAATCAGAAGCCGTAATTCAAAAAATAGTGACAGCGCTCAAGTCGGTTGGCTTCGCAACACCGCAGAAGTCGTTAGTCTGTCATAATGTTCGCGCGAAAATACTTCGCGCTCCGTGTTTATTCAATTTTTATGTGAATTTTATCGCTGAAACGTCTATGCAAGAAGTTTTAATAGAAGATTAAGAGGTAAGCTATAGAATAAAGTAATGTTTATTGATTTACGCGTATTAATTTAGAAATAAATGATAAAATAATATCTTTACTTACTTAGGCGGTGTTTACTAACAATTTTTTCTTAACTTAGGCGGTGTTTCAAAATTTATTTTATTTTTTTAGGAAACTCAATAATTGAAATTAATGCGCTATGGATGGAGAAGAAATTGATTCCTGGAGTGATCTGAGTTCGAGTTCACGTGATGAATGGTTATGTGCCCAATTACAAAAATCAGGACTGATGTCAAAACATAAACGGCGTAAACAAAGTTGCAAAGAAGATAAAAAAAGAATTAAACTAGGTTAGTAGTATGGGTTTGTTTTGAGGTCCGAATTTTTTTTTGTTATTTATGTTTTTAATGCAATAATTCCTATTATTTATTTTAGATGTGAATCAAAAAGATAACACTAGTTCTTCTGACACCAAAGCATGCAATTCTCCTACAAAACATGAAACTATTGCAACACCAATAAATGATCAAAACTTCGGGGAGTCCATAAAAAGTATTATAAGTAGCCAGGATAATGTAAACACAATATTTGCCCAGAACATAGACTTGGATAATATTGAAAACATTAACATTCACAATCTACAAGTTGTAGAAAAAGCTGGTAATGACTTTTTTGATCTGCAACATATACCACCCGAATTTGCTACAGTGACCATCGAGTATCCTCAGCCTTCTGCATTGAATGTAGCCAATATCTCGGTAGAAAGTGAGAACGTTGTACAAGAACTAGGAAATATTCACATCGAAGCTTTCCCTACGAATACTCAAGACCCAGTTTCGGATATAGTAATTAACACAGACACTGCTACTCCATCATGTTCTTCAAAAGTGGTCATACTCAGTAATGTTCCTTATCACGGTGATTTGTTAAGTCATAAAAAACGACAGAACAAGGCGTCAAAAGATCCAAATAAATATAAACGCAATATAAATAAAGAATTACGGATGAAAGGTGAAAATTATTTAGGATACAGAAGAGACAGAAAAGCAAAGATTAATGAAACATTTAAAGTGAAGCAAGACGTATTTAAGCCTGCAAGATCCATGAAACCACCGTGCACTTCTGCGTTTTGCAAGAAATCCAAACTCAGGTCATGTGATAACATAAACGAGCAACAACGAAAATATTTGTTTGAAATTTTCTGGAAGAACATGAACTGGGAGCAGCGAAGATCATTTATAACTTCTCACGTTAACAAAGTACCAAAGAAAGTTACAAAAAATCCAGATTCATCCAAAAGAACTGATAGTCGAACTTACGTTTTGACGATTGATAATGTACGTCACCAAGTCTGCAAAAAAATGTTCTTGGCCACTCTTGGAATTAAAGATTGGTTTATAAGATATTGGTTGACAAAAACCGATTGTGCTATGCCTCCCGATGTGTCTACTTCAACCAGTAATCGCAGAAATCCAGGGAAAATTGAAGACCACAAACATGTTGAAAAGTTTTTAGCAGATCTTCCAAAGATGCCGTCACATTACTGTCGTGCTAAAACATCACGAGAATATTTAGAACCAATTTTCTCGAGCATGACACAGCTCTATCATGCATATAAAGATAATTGTGAATTGGAGGGTAGAGAATGCCTTGGCCGTAAATTATTTGACAAATTATTTTTGAAACTCAATCTGAGCCTATTCCACCCAAAGAAAGATCAATGCGACGTTTGTTGCAGTCATAAAACTGGAAACATTACTGATGAAGAATACGCTCAACATGTTCTGAAGAAAGATCGAGCCAGGAAAGAGAAAGATACTGACAAAGGAATTGCACAGTCCGGAGCTTGTCACGTGTTCACACAGGATGTTGAATCGGTAAAATTGGCCCCGTATCTTCAAGCTAGTGCAATTTATTATAAAACGAAATTATGCGTCCATAATTTTACATTATACAATATAGCAACTAAGGAAGTAATGTGTTATTGGTTCGATGAGTCAAATAGTATGCTTGAAGCCTCTGTTTTTGCTTCATGCTTAGTAGACCATCTAGAGAAGGTTTTGAGTCGGAAATTATTGCCTGTGGTTTTATATTCCGATGGTTGTTGTGCTCAAAATCGCAATGTTACCTTAAGCAATGCTTTATTACGTTTAGCGATTGAAAAAAATATTGTGATTACTCAAAAGTACCTGGAAAAAGGCCATACTCAAATGGAATGTGATTCGGTACATAGTGCCATAGAGTGTAAATTAAAAGGTAAAGAAATTTACCTTCCACAACAATACATGGCTATAAGTAAAACTGCTAGGAGTGATCCTATGCCTTACGAAGCTCGTTATTTAGACTATACTTTTTTTACAGACTTTTCGAAAGAATTAATTTATAAATCTATAAGGCCTGGTAAAAAAGCAGGTGACCTTGTCGTCACAGATTTACGTATGCTAGAATACAGACCAAATGGCACAATTTGGTATAAAGTTAGTTTTGATGACGAGCTTCACCCGTTACCACATCGTCCCACGTCAATTAACAGCATTAAACAAATAAATAGCTTGCAAAAATTGTACGCAGCTAGAATACCAATTACAAAGCGGAAGTATCAAGATTTGCAAGACCTAAAAAGTGTATTGCCATCTAATTGCCATTCTTTTTATGATGACCTTCCGCACAGCAATCACTAAAGACTGCAACTAAACTAAAGACTAGAGATTTTGAGTATTCTTTATTATTTCTATTATTTTATTAATACTATTATATCTTATTTCTTTGGAGTTCATTAAAGACTAAGTAAACTAAGATTAATATTTGAAATATTTACCTATTAAAATAAAAAAATATTATTTCATTTACGTTCTAACTAGAGGTTCGTGTATTACCAATTATCTTGAAGCAATTGATCTCAACAATGTGATTCTTAAGATTTAAGTTAAGATATCTATGTCATAAAGAATGTTAATTTTCTTGAAATATTTCTTAATAAAAGCTTATTTGCAAATCATCTTTTGATACCTTAATCCCTAACATTTTCACAAACAACACCGCCTAAATCTAATAAAATATCAGTCAACACCGCTCAAGTCATAAAATAAAAGTTAAAATAAAGTAAATCGTCAAAATAAGTATAATTAATTATTTCTTAACCACTAACTAGAGTATGTATTAAGAAGCAATAGAAAAAAACACAGATTTTTTAAAATATACAGTTTTTTTCGTCTCCTGTAAAGTTGGTAAAAATGACTTAAGCGGTGTTGTAAGCTAAGGGACGATATGTAATTATATTTATATATGCATTCAATAATATTAACATGTTTGAGGGGTTTGAGGGTCTAGTGGCTAAGTAATAAATACGCTGACCAACTGATCTGCAAGGTCAAGCTGCACTAGTCGCGGTCAGTCTGTGGATGGGTAACCATTCATAGCACATTGAGACCCCTCTGTGCCTCGGAGAGCACGTAAAGCCCGGTTTTCATACGAACATCCTATAATAATTGTTAGTGGTAGTCAGAAGCCCAAAAATCCTAATAACCCAGGTATTACCCAGATTATTGGCTTGCGGAGGTCTGATGGCAGTCGCTTCGTGTATAATACTGATATTCAGTCGCATTTGGTTAGACTGGAAGCCAACCCCAACATAGTTGGAAAAAGGCTCGAGCATGACGATAACGAAATTTTTTTTAACGACGATCCGAATCCGAAAACCGACGATCTCCAGCAGGCGGCTGGGTCAGACTGGATGTCGAAGAACGGAGAACCGGGTGTTGTGGCGCGATTTGGGAGAGGCCCATGTCTAGCAGTGAACTGTGATAGGCTGATTTATTTATTTATTTATATATACTTCATTGTACACCATAATAAGAAATACAATTAAAGTACTTGATGCAATAAAAAAACATACAATGGGTGGCCTTATCGCTAATTGCAATTTCTTCCAGGCAACCTTAGGATAGACATAAACGAATGAACTTAAAACTGTAGGTTGACCACGGTGCACATCCCTACATAGATAATTGAAGCTGATTTGATTGATAAAAAAAAGGTTTCGCACGCAACAAACAAGGGATATAATTCTTTGATGTTTGCTGCTAGATATTTCGTAGTGATGCGAAACCTACTACTTCCCTTACTAATTCCACCTTCCCATTTTAGATCTGACTTAATCTTTGACCCTTCAACAGCCCTTCCACCATCGTTGCCAACGATACAAACGAGTCAACACTACTACATCCCAGGTGACGTGCTGCGAGCTAACTGCTCCTCGGGCCCAAGCCGCCCACCGTCCGACCTCGCCTTCTTCATCAACGATATGCCTGTAAGTACATCTATACTGGGTAATAATAAGCACTTTTCACATTAAATTCCTTGCCGATATCTACACTTTATAAGTAATCAATATATCAAATTGACGCTTGCAACACCAGGTATCAATTGTGCGTTGCCGGCCCTGTAAAACGAAAGAGTAGTAAGCTGTACTGCCAACCCAACTTACTACCAACTCCTCTTTACGAGGAGGTATGACCCCTTAGGTCAAAGTCGGGGGGACTTTGACCTAACTGCCGACACATTTCCTCGCGGAGCACTGTTTTGCATTTAAGTTTACTCTCTCCAAAGTGACTATATTGACAATCACTTTTAATCTAGGAACGGGATCGTTTGATACCCTGAATCTATTTGCCAGAAATAACCCTTTTCAATCCTACATTTGCATAGGATTGCGTTTGAAACTGGCAATATAGCTAAAAGGATGTGTAAATATTGTCAACAAAATGAATACGTGAGTGAGAAAATATTAGGAGGATATTGGCATGACCTTGAATATCGGTAAGGTCACTTAATGTCAATGTGACGTAAATTGATGGGAAGGCACGAGTTTCCGTTTATAAACATGCCGCAAGGCACCGAAAAGTTTTGACAAGACTAGCTTATAACAGCTGCCATTGATACAATGTTTGTAAAAGCGCTGAGTGGGGTCCTGGGTTTGATTGTAGTTACCCAAGTCGAAAAATGATTGATTTTTTCTTGCTTTGGGAGTAATTTATTTCCGTTAATTATATGTTTGTAATAAATCCCTTACAACATAGGGCTCGTTCCATAGTGCTGGAGTTCTCTTTAAATTAATGAATATCTTAGTAGTTATTTAAAATTATTAATATCTTAGTCACAAAGCTTAGGCTTTTTTTATACCACTAAGGTAGCAAACAAGCTTACGGCCCACCTGATGGTAAGCGGTTACCGTAGCCTATAGATGCTTTTAACACCAGGGGTATCACTTGTGTGTTGCCAATCTTATAAAACGAAAGAGGAATAAATAGTTGGGTTGGCAGTATAAGGGTCAATGTACCCCACTGCTGACACAACGTTTCTTCGTGGAGTACTGACAACCTTGCTCACCGTAAGAAACAACACAGATCAAAGCAGTGTTATTTTACTTTGATTTTCTGCAAGCCGAAGGTACTTCCCCAGTCGGGCAGCTCCAATTTATTTGAGTGGAATTACTCCCACTGAATTACTACCTTTCTTAAATGTGGGTAATGTCCAAATAATAATTAAAATTTTAATTCGGTATTTACCTGTACTCAGGTACTTCATCCAAGGAGTGTGGGTAATGTCCGAATAATAATTAAAATAAATTTTAATTCGGGATTACCCGTACAAGTTATTTTACCCAAGTAGTTTGGGTAAAGTAACTGTTCTAAGTTAACCCGGGTAAATCTGGCCTCAATCTACTATCATCCACCACCGTATTCGACATCATTACTTTATCAAAAGGACCCTGTTGACATGTTTTCGGTGACCTTCACCCACTTATTCACAATCGTCTGAAAGTACTAAAGGATCCCACAAATATACGTGTGACTTCCTCCCACCGCATACCTTATTTTCGTGCGTAAAGTGAAAGATAAATAATTATAGCACTTTCACAGTTTTAGAAATAGATAAGCTTTAATTCTGAGTAGTTTAATAGCAGAAAAAGTACCTAACAATCTACACGAGTTATAGGGAGCAACAACTGAAAACTTTTGTATGATTCTTTAATTCAGCGAGGCAGTGTAATTAAACAAAATTATTATTAAATTAAGAAAATGGCTTTAAATTGCATTAAGGGTTGCAAAAAAAAATGGTGAACTTTGTGAGATGTATTATTGTAGGTACCTATGTGTGGCATGTATAAGAGTGTAAAAAAATAACTTTCTATTTTTCAGACTAGTTTAACTAATTATATTATGTGTTATTATATTATAAAATTCATGCTGTGGTTACAGATCACTGTGAGACAATAATAAGTGCCCAATAATTAACTAAAGGGTGACTCAAAAGCAGTTAACTGCTCGATAGTGCAATATACTCCGATTTCAGGCTAAGAGAGACAGTGAATTGCTGTGAGATGTAAACATATTCTATTACGTTGAAACCTTGTAACAACACTGAAGATAACATTCCCAAATTGGTTGTACATGAATTTCTAGTTTCTGTTTCCCAAGACGGTTACAGACATGTAAATTGAATCCAGTTATTAATATCAGGTTAACTGTAGATGCTAACCATTAAATGGATTTAGGCATTGATTCCGGAAATTTGCGGTGAACGCTAAGACTGAGAGGCGATCTCACCACAAATGGTTTATCTTATACATTTCAAGGCACCGTATTTATGGCTTCGCAGAAATTAATTTATTGCCGTAAACAAATCATAAGCTAAACAGAATTGCTTATTTTATGATGTTTTGAAAACTGATGATCATTATAAAGAGCAAGTATTGAAACGGGAACACAGATTCGACAAGAAATTATAATTTCTGACATTTACGCGAATATTTATTTGGGCGTTGAAATAAGACAACTCTTTCTTTACGGATTTTATCGCATATATTGATACTAGCTTCTACCGGCGACTTCGTACGTGTGGAAAAGTAATTTTCAGGTCTACTCCCTAAGCATGAAGTCCGTAGTTTCGACTTTAGTTACGGGCGTTTCCTACTCCGTATCACCTACGGATGGATGATTCGTTCGGGGTCCAAACTAAGAATGAATGACAACACAATTTGACAGTTGTCCCTACTCTCGATGTGTTTTCACCCGTTCGAAAAAATTGAATTTGACACTTGCTTTATCGGACTCCAAAGTTTCGGAGAACTTTCGAACGGCTCGTAAATTCGTTAACGGAGATAGGGAGTAGACCATCTGGTTAGACTAGAGGCCGACCCCAACATAGTTGGAAAAAGGCTTAGAAGAAGAAGAAGAAGACTTTCTTTCAATTGAAGGTATTAAAAGTTTTTTAAAAATGGGTCATTATATCGAGAGCAAATATTGAAACAGGAACGAGGATTCAAAAGGAGAATTGTCACTGTTCAGGGTAAATATTCTAGCAATTTGACCTGGAAAATTTTTTGGTCTTTGAAAATTTGAATGGTCGAGCATTTTGCTGCGGTACGGATTGCGGGCTCCGTACTGAAAAGCTATTTGTAATTTGTATGGCTCACAGATAGCAGTTCTGGGTACCTATATGATTTGTTAGTGCAATTGCGGGTTGTGTTTTGTAAACGGATCTGCAATATAGGAAAGAATTCTAGTACAGATTAAATGTAAATGACTTAATCTGAAAACTTTATAATCTATACATAATTATTATTATAATAATTTGGAATATTTGTGGTTTAGTGGTTCGTTTGTCGGACTTCTGATCATGGGATTGTCGGTACCCACAGGACAAAAAGTTTGTATGATGTGATGAACATAATAATATTGTTTGTGTTTGTCTTAGTGTTTCTTATGTATTTACACAAAGAAGTTTATAAGTATTTTCGGAAATTTCACCTTAAAGGAATAAATGTGCGAAGCCGGGGTGGCCGCTAATTAATAATATTAATCAAAATTACTTAGATTATTTTAATTATTGTGTATTTATTTTTTCTGTGGACTGGCCTCTGATTAGTATTATAATAATATAAATCGTTTATTTGTCCTCAAATGACACAATAACTACCTGATGTATATTCTTAAAACCTAACTTAAGTACCAGTATCTAATTCTTCCAAGTTCTTGATTCCACATTAAGTCTTCCTACGCTAACGCTACACTGTATAGTTTTAATGGTTCTGTTCCATCAATTGTGTCAGATAAATGGTGAGTGGTTTAGGTATGCAGGTATATTTTAATATGAGCATCACCGAAAAAGTAATCATCGATTCTCATATCAAAAGAATTATATAAAGAAAAGCCCAGATGAACAGGCTACATGATAGAAGATAGAAGCGTTTTCACTAGGTATATTTCAAAGTTATAATCTTCAGTGCATTTTGCCGCTTATTCTAGTGAACGAGTCTCGTTGAGTCTTCTAGCGAGCTGGTTAGGCACTACTAACTATGTACTTAAGAGAAACTTGTTACAAGTAATGACAACCCATCGCCTGGCTCACAAATCCGTTTACAAAATCCTCTCCGGCTTCACATCTCAGCATCCTGCAAGAGTTTTAACTTGAAATAACTTCACGAAGGCTACAGTTGTTCCAACTCAAATTCTATAGTGGTAAGTTTTAATGCCTTCACAGTTTCACATTTCGCGGATCCCACCGCAAATGCTTTCGAGATTTCGGTATCTGGGGCGCGGTTCTGATGCATTGTTCCACGGATGCTGAACTAACTATTTTAGTGACGATATTATGATTTTAATGAGAGATTTTAAACGGTGAGATGAAGTTGAGTTAAGTTTTCGTTAATTCGTATCCTTTGGTGTGGTATTTCTGGGTAGCTCGGGGACACAACTGTGGTTTTAAATACAATAATGGTCCAGTGGTTCCGTTATGTTAGTAATTTAATACAATACGGTGTGCAACTAGTTTTGACTTTACAAAAGTGCTATTTTAAAGGTCTAATTGAAATAAAATATTTGACTTTGATAAGGCAACGTTGCGGTTTAAAAGACGATGTAATGACAAGAATATGCTGAGATGGTTTGTGTATGTTGAGAGAATGGATGAAAGGTGACTAACAAAAGGGATTTATATAGTGAATGTCAGTGGAACCACCGGGAGGGGACGCCCTAGAAACACTTAGTTACACCGACCTTATTGGTGGGGTTCTTCACAAAGGTCAAGAGCGTAGTACTCGCAACCGGCGTATGTATGAATGTCGATGAAGCGAAAGAAGTATGCAAGAATCGTAGCAAGTGGCGTTTTTTTGTGTCTGCCTACCATGGGAAAAAGGCAGGAATGTATGTATGTTACTTAAGGCGGGTCTAAAATTTCGCCTAGCACAGCCTTTTTTATCGTACGAGAAATCTTCATTTATCATCTGTTATGTATATCGGACTCCTACCGACGAAAAAGTAAAAACTGCACTTGTCTTCTTTAGCCCTTTATATCACTGGACCCCTCCAAATAATGACCTCTCCTCGCTTCGTACTGGAAAGCATCCATACATGAAATTCTTGCACCGGCCTTGCAGACTTAGGTTAAAGTAGTTTTAAACATGTCTAGTAATATTTCGCCTTCAATACGATCTGCAATCGTGTGATATATCAAAAACCTATAACCTATACCATTATGATCAGTTTTTTTAGGAAAATGTTTAGGACAGTTTAGGACTTCGGCAGTGTAATACAAGTTAAACACGCAGACTAAAATGTACTATTTTACATTATCAAAAAGCGCAAATATAGCGTTTTTTTGTAACTCAATTAACGTGAAATTAAATAAAAACTGCTCAACACAACTCATTATTACACAGAATAAAATATGTTTAGAGAAAATATTTGTTTAGTACCAGCTTATGAATTTGCACTCATAATGAAAACATAGGGCGTGGTAATTTTCCCGGGTGCGCAAACTTTCAGGTACCAATTCTATTGATAGCTGTTTAGCCAAGAGCTTGGCTAAACAGCTATCGGCGCCCATGTCTAAGTACCTATATCAAACAAAATTTATTTATTTTAAACCGATAAAAAATACAGAATATCAGGACACAACTTAATATATAACATACTCGTACAATGGGCGGCCTCATCGCAAACAGCGATTTCTTCCAGGCAACCTTATTTATCATTAATGTATTTCATATTGGAAGCTTGATGCAAGCTAGCGCAATAGTCAAGAGATTGTCTACTTGAACATGTGAAACTTTAACAATTTTATTGTTACAACCGTAAAGTACTCTTATCACCAGCCCGAACAATGCAAATTCCCTTAAACCACCAATCCGCACACAGTCGCTTGAATTCGTTGCGGCACAAACACAACAACTGTTGACTCATTGTTTGTTGTGTTGATATTCGCAATTTTCCTATGTTAAGTAACTCCGTCTGGTACGAGGACTCTTCAGATTTAATCACATCTGCATTTGGTCGCTATTATGGAAATTTTAACTTTATACGAATAAGTGTAGAGTGTGGATTTGTTTGTTTGACTCTGTACTTAAACATTTCTGTTTTTAAGCCGATTTGTTTAATTTGTGCAAAGTTTTGCTGTGAAATTTTCGCATTGTATCATTTCGTAATGTAACTCATGTATGGAGTTAACATGTTCACGATAAAGTCACAAAGCTTATCGACATATTTGCATTGTTACGAAGCGGAATGTTGGTTTACAGAAATACTTCAATGAATTTCGTGGAATTATTTCTTTAATGTACAGTTTACTTACCAATTACTTTCTAAAATATTTCTTTGAATTGAGTATTGGGATTCTTTCCCAACTATGTTAAGATTGGCTAACAATTTATTCAAATGCCACTGAATAAAGTTTTAATAAAAATAAATGATTAATTTTAAATCTAGACTCACCAGCCTTATCTGCTGTAAATATAGTTTTTTTAATTATCTGGACCATCTGGCTTCCTGTAATGTCTATACAGGCTTTCACCTAGCGATGGGCGATCATTACTAAAGACAATCGAATTATTCGATTGCGCAATTTATTTCAATGCATTCGAATAACTCGTTTTTTCTTTTTATGTATTAAACCCAACCTGACTGCGGGCAGGTATCGCAGAGACCTGAAATACAGGACTTCCAGCATTGTGTAAACCTTGTTCTTAATGTTATATTGTACTGTACTCTAAGTAATTATGTCAGGGTTAAACGTCATTATTATTATTATAAAATAGAAAATATATCATATTAGTAACTGTAAAGCGGTCGCTATTGTAGGAATATAGAATTTCCTTTCCGGATACTTCGCCACTTACGCATGCATAAATTGTATTAACCCAGTAAACTTGATTTACTTTTAAGTATCTCAGTATCTCGATATCGAGACACTGATATCTGATTTTATATTATATAATATAATTATGTCAGGTTTTTATATTAAAGCTATTATCATCAACAACATCATCATCATCATCATCATCGTCAACCCATATACCGTGCCATTGCTGGGCATGGGTCTCAACTCTGGTTGAAAGGGATTAGTTATTTATATTTTATTCAAATTAGTATTTTTTGTAGCGTTTAAATAATATTGGCCGTAAGCCTTTCAATATTGAATAAAAAAAATTATTTGAATAAACTAAAATTTTGATTTAAGTTTAAGGTTGTCAGAGTTTCATTAATTTAGGAAGATAACGCTTATGCTTATCCCTTGAAGATATTGTATGAAACTGAATTACAGACAAGACTTTAACCAAAGAGAAAAGGGGTGCAGAGATAAGAATGAAAAAAACTAGACTAGGTATTTAAGTAGAATTTTTATATTGGATACCGTATTCTATAATGAGAGACGAAATTAAGATCTTTTAAGAGTTAGTATGATAGTAATAAGATAAGTCATCCAGCAGGTCGATAATATCTATATCGTTACTCGTATTTAGAGACACGACACCACATTATTATTATACGAGGAATTGTAAGTGAGACCACGCACCGGAAAGCGCAGCGTAGGACGGCCTCCAACGAGATGCGACGGACGACTGCTAAAGGTCGCTGGAAGTCGTTAGATGCAGACGGTTTGTAACCGGACCTTGTGGAAATCTATGGGGGGACGCCTTTGTTCAGTAGTGGACTTCTTGTGGCTGATATGATGATGATGAATTGTAAATTGTAAGTGCAGTGGCTTCGTGTAAAATACTGATATTCAATTTCATCTGGTTAAACGACCCCAATATGGTTGGTAAAAGGCTCAGAGAATTATGTGTGATAAACAAACTAAAAAATATATATAGCCCACGGTGTCTTGCCGGCCTAAAAGCCGGTCTCTTGTCACTTCATCATCATCATCATGATAATCATGCCATATTCGTCTACTACTAGATGTAAGCCGATCTTCAGAGAACAGATATTCATTCCTCTACTGATCCCTATCTATAGATAACTGGAGCCAATTGTTTTGGAAAGAGTCCAGCTCATCTCACCGCCAATATTTTAAAATAGCTTTATTGTACATTATGTATACATTTTTCCTTTATTTAATTTCACCAGGTAACTCCAGGCTCACACCAAGTGCAACCAGCGCCCGAGGGCCTGTTTCGTTCTGAGCTGTACGTCCAAGTTCAGCTGTGGCCTGCCCACTACGAGCGTGGAGCTCCTATACTACGCTGCCAAGCCAAGATCGGAGACTTGTACCGAGATGATGCAGCAGTAGCACTGTATTCAGGGAATAGCGACCCTAAAATTGAAAGAGGTGAGTTGAAAATACAACAAAGAGAATAATTTCGATGACTCCATATTGAAACTAAATCGGTTTGCGTTAATGATTTCAATAGTAATACAGCAATCGTTGTCATGACCTGTCTAGGAGCTGAATTATTGTTCATTGAAATTATTGATAAATTACACGTTTATTTGATTAATGAGTAACTAGTTAATTAGAATGAAACAAATACTAATTACGTTAGGACGGTCTTGAAACAACTCATTTCAATAATACGGGGACTTATTTTGAAGACAGTCAAAATTTAAAAAATCTATTATGAAACTCCAAAGTTCTCTTAAGCCAATTAGAACAAATCCTTGGATTTCCATAACTAAAATTACACCTTACTGTGGATCCTGGATTTCAGTAATCTCAAGGGTAGATTCATAATGTGAAATTATGTAAAGTACCCAACAGCTCTCAGGAAATTTATTCATTACGACATTCTGAGAAGGGCTTGTACGGTGCTCCCGTCAAGCATAATTGCAATTTTCATGACGCCCCATAATGTTCGTGTATTATTAAATCTCAGTATTATCACATCCCATATGGATGTCTGGCGTTGAGTACTGTTGTACGGAGTTCGGAGTTCTTTACGGAAATGTTTCGACGAAGTGAAGCGGTAATGATAGTCTTTACTTAAGTTAGTAGGTACGTCCTTTACTTTTATACTTACCTGTATTGGACGATACGTTCTATATTTAATAATTTCTACAGCATCAATACTACTTGAATCGGTATTGATGGTAGATGTCTTTAAATTATAATTTTCCGAATTTACTTATTTACTCTTGTAATTTGACTGAGATTTTCATCAACTATCGCTGTACTGACCCTTATCATTATGATTTAGAATTATACTCAGAAAACCATGTAGTATGCCATAAGAACCAGTGTAAACATCAAGATGTTTACACTGGTTCTTATGGTTTCTCATGTTCTATTGGTTTCTAAATTCTATAACGAAGGAATATTTTATTAGTGTCTTCTTTGATCTTCATTATTTCTCAACACCAATATGTATAAACAAATATAGCAACAAGTGTTTTACTATTCCAAGTGACGCCATGCCGATGCGATGCCGTCATTTTCTGATTATAATAAACTTATTAATTAATCTATTACCTGTCTTATTGAAATCGATTATGTCGTCAAACGCAGTAACGGCCCGTCATTATCGGTAACATAACCATTATTATTTAACATTAGGTCGGGTGACGTGAAGGCCGAATCATGCGGAATATTGGAAATGGCAGGGTTTCATATTTTTGGAACAAGGGTTTATGTATGTAATGTTTTGTAATCGGATATTGATGAAACATTGAAAATATAACACAGATTGAGGTTTTATACAACAATTTATATTGTTTTCTTGTTAACTTTTTTCTTAAATTTCAGATTATCTAGTTTACAATGTAACTTTCTATTTTACACTACGTTTCGACCAGTCTACCAAGTTTATTTATAAATTTTTAGTTGCTTCACAAATAATATTATATGTTGAATTTGAATTTGTAGCTATCCGTATACTTTTGGTCAATTTAACCATGATCAATTATTTTATTTATAATAAATTCAGCTAACAAATCTTAGTATTATACACTCTGATTAACTTAAACATTCCAAAGAAGTACAAATTCAACAGGAAATGCTAAAAAAGTCACAACACAGAATTCCAAAAATGGCAGAGCACCTAACACGCCCGCATATCTTTAATATCCGTGGAGAGGAAGCTCGGCTAATAAGATTACAAGAACCAAAGAGGGCATTGAGGGCTCAATGAGTTATTGCCTCCCGTCTCATTTGCCCAGACAATTTCCTCTGAGGGCAACAGTGAGGCGTTTGTTGGTAGATAATAAATTTATCTTTGGTACATGGAGAGCGTTTATTGCAGGAAACACGCGCAGTAAGCAAGAAGTAATGTCTGCTCCTATGAAATTTGTAGATTCTAAGAATAATCGTAAATATCGATTACTGAGTACTGAAGTCATAATTAAAGAGACACCTAGTAGGTATACAAGGTGTGAATTTTTTTTTAACTGTTATTATGAAATTCTAAATTTGGTAGCATCAATACAGGACTATGATATTATATTATCTGATATGAAATTTCATGTATTTGAATTTGAATAAAAATTAAATATAATATTTTTTAATATTAAACACCGGTTATATGAAACTTGCTAATAACAACAATAATAAATAAATAACTGTACGTACAAAACTAGAGTACAAACAAGCAGTTACTAGAATTACTACAAGAAATGGTTAAGCCAAAATAAAGACTATTCCGTCTTATATTCCAAAAGAAATTCATAAAGCGCAAAAGGAAAAAAACGACGAAGAAAAACAATACAAGCTCGCAACTTTTCACTCACATTCAGCGTTTTCTTCACCCCGTGTACATAAACCTTTAAGGCGCAAATTAAATTAGTAAAGGCTTTCAAAGGCGAAATAGGGTTCTTCGGTACTAGCTCGCTATTCTACATACTTAGAGTACCTAACTTAGTACAAAAGCTCATTCTAGAAAATCTTTTGAAGGCAACTGCGCTACAGTATGAGTACTAAAACTCATTCACTTAAGTTGGTACATCAGTAACATTATTTTCGGAGTTTATAACCTTATTATTAAGTTCCGCAAAGCGAATAATTATTGTGAGAGAGATTCTATATTTTTATTGGTCCCTATCTATACAACAAAGTTAACAAAATTATTAATATATACCCACTAAACAGGGTGACTTTTAAAAAACAAGTGCATGATTACTTACTAAGTCTCTCGTATGAAGAGACTGAGCAGTTAATCGACATACCATCTTAAATGATCTTGTGACACTCCGATAAACGCGCAGACACACACACACGTACACACACACACCCACACACACATACACGTACACACACGCACAGACTCGCACACACACAACAACAACCTACACTCACACGCATACACACACATATGACGAGTGACTAATGTATTGTAAATTGGCTTACACATATTTTTATGTTTTTACATTCTTGAGGGGAATAAGCTGCACTCCGAGATACAGGTTTACACCTAGTTCGGATGCAGAAGTTCCTGTGTTACGAAGTACCGCTGGCATAGTAATAAGACGATTATAATGTCAATTAAGCTTTGTAACAGTGTGCGCAAACTTTTGGTGAATTAAATAAATAAATAAATAAAATAAATAAATAAATTGTATTTTTGTTACAGTTACGTCACCAGGGTCAGCCTCCAACCTACAAGTGTGCCAATTTCTACTATTACTTCATATTATGGTTTGGGCAAATAATACTTAGGTGATACTATATAAAGTAAAACAAAAAAGTGTATAAATAATAAAATAATTGATAAAAATATAAATATAGGTAGATGTATTCGATTCTGTCGGATGAAATTGTGAATTTAAAATGAAAAATAGTTAATTGTACCTAAGGAGCTGACGACTATGCCAAAGAATGTAAAGACTTAAGAACATTGTTGATTTAATACAAATTATATATATGTCAATGTTTGTTTTATTTTTTAACTCAATGCCTGTTTTTTTACAATTCCGATGAAATAGTATTAATTATAATATAAAAACAGTGTACACCAAAAAACGAAGCTAAGAACAAGTTGACCTTAAAAACAGAAAGGTTGTACAAAGACTGTCTGTTAGCTTATCGCTAAAAGTGATCGCTTTCGAGCCTTTGGATGGACTAAAAAAGAAGGAAAGATGATTAACTAATCCGGAGTACAAAAAAATCTGAATAAATAGACACCAATAAATTTGTTCTTCTTTTTATTATTTTCGTGTCGATGGTAAATATCTACATCTACACTAATTATTATAAAGAGGAATGATTTGTATTTTTGTATATACCATTAACCCATATACTGTCAGACTGCTGGGCATGGGTTATGATTAGGCTATAGTCCACCGCGCTGGCCTTGTGCGGGTTGGCAGACTTCACAAACCGTCGAGAAAAATTCTAAGGTATGCTGGTTACTTCACGATGTTTTCCTTCACCGTTTAACTTACGTTATTATTGCCTTCGGTACAGACGCCAGTAGATCGAGATATCCAAAACTGTCAAATTTTCACAATTGAAAATGAACCTTATTGCTTTGTGTTAAAGTTGAAAATCTATCAAAGAAATTTGACATATAGGAGTAGCTTGATGTGCTGGCCTCTGTACTACTAATTTGGATATATTGCACAACTTTTTAAGTGACGGTACCTACGTGGCTGTTCGGAACAGCTTACTTTAGATACCCACTGTTCTTTTGTCGGAATTGACTGACACAAAATTACAAAACAAAAGAACAGTCTGTTCTGTTGTACTGTTCTTTTGTCGGAATTGACTGACACAAAATTCACAAAAGTTTAATCATAATCGGATGTATGGTAAAGGAATACAGTGGATGAACAAACAAACAAAATGTTATTCATTTTTATATTAAATATTTATATTGTATTAAAAGCAATCCCTACTTCCCTATTATAATATTATAAATGCAAAAGTAACTCTGTGTATCAGTCTGTCTGTTACGCTTCTATGCTTAAGCCACTGAACCGATTTTGATGAAATTTGGTATAGAGATACCTTAGACTTTGGAGAAGGACATAAAATACTTTTGGTCCCGAAAAAGTCTTTTTTGAGATGTGGGTAGTGCTGCGGACAACAGCTAGTATGATACAGCTAGCTGAAACATAAACATTTTAGCTTAGGCAAGTAAATAAATTCTTGAACATAATAAGACTCAATAAATACGGATCAATGTCATAAAAAACAAATTATGAGAAGGAATACTCGTAGAGGAAAATTCTCATATTAATGTTGATACTCATCGAACCATATTCTCTTATAAGAAATAGCTGGAGGTAAAAAATGCTAGCGTAAAGGTTTACTTACAAGGAAACAATATGTTTCCTATAAAACCATTACCCTGGATCCAAATAGTCTACTAATTAATTATACTTCAATAACAATTTTATTGAATTATTTAGCAGTTACTTACTTAAATCTACCTTTTTACGAAAAGATCTTCTTTTTTTTATCTATGCCGTTTTTCAGAACCCGTGGATCTATCATTGCAATTTCGTGTGAACCTTATTGACATAACTATGCCTATCTGCAACATTCTTGTTGTGTCACAAACTAGAGTATGAACATCTCCGCATTGATATAAGCTGGAAGGGTACCAAAAAAGCATTACCACGTTGGACATGGCTGGGCTATACTTTGTACAGAGAATCAGTATTGCAGTGATTCTCTTGCCAAAGTATAGGCCAGTTTTTGGGTAACCCACATTAGATGTGATGCTACCTCAGTCTTTTTCTACTTCTCAAAATGTGTTGCTGTTAAGAACCAGTCTTCTTGGAACGAGTTATGCTCATCCCACCATCCCTACTTAGGCCTGCCGTATTGGCATTATTATTATCTCCTTTTATTAGATGTCTTTCATTAATTATCTTTTCAAATATTTGAATTACCTACACCTCCAAAAAGTCCAGAATACATTTTGCATTGCCGGCTTTGTAAGTCAATACGATACAGCAACGAAATTGAGGAGGAAGTGTAATTAAAAAGTTAATTTGCATCAGTTTCGGATGCGAAGGCTTTATTGCGCATAGTCGACTAAGTGGCTTTAATACCTGATTGCGTCTGTTCGATTTTTAGTAAGTGCCACTTGTAATAGGTACTATACACTACACACTACTGTACACTTGTAATAGGTGCTATAGATCTATCAGGTAAGACTTTAACACTTTTCGGCAAAATGTCCTTTTGAGCTTAACCTTTGCCTAACTCTTTGGAAGGTTACCTACCTTCCAAAGAGGCAAGATGGTATGTGCTTTTATCACTTTATTAAGAATCACTTCGACGGTAGTCTTAGATGGTTTATTGGATTTGGGTCTCCTCTCAGATTGAGAGGGATTAGGCTATAGTCCACCCCGCTGGCCTAGTGTGGGTTGGCAGACTTCACACACCGTCGAGAAAAATCTGTAGAGGAGATATTTTTATATTTTTAAATTTTGTAGTAAGTAATAAGAAAATTGTCAAAGTCAAATGTATGATTTCAATTAGACCAATAAGATAGCACTTTTGAAAACTCAAAACTACTGTAGTTGTACTAGTTGTATTGTGGCCATTTTCATACAAACATTTTGATCAAGCTTAGATTTGTTTTCTCCCTTTGTCAGAATTTACATAATGACAGAAACTGAGTGACTTAAAAAGTCATTTATTTTTAGTTTGAAAAAAATAAATAGATTACGATTCTGTTCGTGAGGTTTCCATCTATTGCTAGTAATATTTAAATGTCTGTGGTGACTACGTACAGACGCCAGCAGGTCAAGCTATCCAAAACTGTCAAACTTTCCCAATCCAATATGAACCTTATGGTTTTGTATTAAAGTTGTAAATATATCAAAGAAATTTGACAGATTGGGGTAGCTTGATGTGCTAGCCTCTGTACATACATCACGACTTTATTTTATAGTACGGATTCTCCTCATAGATCATTTGATACCTGGAGAGGCAAAAAGGTATGTCGTTACATAACACCGAATCCCCTTTGGAAAGAGTTCTGTGATGTAATGCTTTCTAACATTTCTATTTTAAAAATATGACTTCTTTTGATTGGCAACAAGTACTAAAGTCCCATTATGACTGAAGAGGGTTAAATGTCTCTGCTAAGCGCTACACATATTAGGTGTCAAAGTAGCTTCCATCGCTACTACCCAAAAAGTACAAAAACAACCTTTTTAAGCGAACTCATACATTTTAAAAGCGTTGCTGAAATTCCAGCTTAGAGACCCATTAGGACCCACACGATTTTATGTAAGTAAAGTTATCTTCCGGAAATTGCCGACGAACTCACAAAATTGACCGGCTAAATTATTTGGTCATGCTCGCAGATGTCTTAGGGTTGATCGAAAGCTGCACGGGGTCAAATTTTATTTTGCTATTCTATAAAGACTCACACCGACCTCCTTGTGGGTCCTTTAAAGGTGCGTATATGCTTCAGGTGTGTAGTACTCACAACAGGCGTGTGTGTATGACGAGATGTATGAATGTAGCCTAAGTGAAAGAAGTATATAAGAATCGTACCAAATGGCGTTCTTTAGTGTCTGCGTAATCTAAACTCCAAGCTGCTACTGAGAATTTTATTGAATACTCCACAGCATTTTGTTCGACCTAGAAATCGAATCGCTTGCAAACACTAGACAATTGTAAAACAGTGCGACAATACTCATTTATCACATCATGCAAATTATACACGGATATGTTACCCTCATTTAATTTACATCAAAACGTATTTCATACACTTGAGACAAAATATTGGCGTCTTGTTGCGCTTACAAAGGAGCAATTAGTGACGGAGTTTAAGCCACAATTATACCGACAATTTCATGAATAAATTTGTGTTGAATTAGTAAGCCATTTTGATTTTATTATAACATAAACTTTGATTCAATTATACTAAGGTGTTCTGTTCTCAAGTTTATGTTGACATGATATTGCGAGGTCTGTAGGTATGTGTCTGAATTTGTATTAAAACAATGGTATTCAAGAGCTTCTAATTTATGCTTTGTTGGTTGTGTAAGTCAAGATACAGTTGTAACATACTATCACGCTTGTATTCCCCGAAGGGTTAGGCAGAGGTGTACTGTATATTTTACAGCCACAGTTTGCCGGTATGTTTATGTCCGGGCGCAAATCTAAACTCCCGAGTTGCTACTGAGATTTCCTGACCTAACCTGGGAATCAAACCCAGGACCTCTAGCGTAGCAGTCACGAGCATAATACATAAATATCCCAAAATTAAAATACGATTTCTACATCATCATACTATGTGGCTGACCACAGGAGGTCTACTGAGAAAAGGCCTCCCCATAGACTTTCAGAAGGTCCGGTTACATGGTCCGCCTCCATCCAACGACTCTCAAATGGCTATCTGCCCCGTTCGTAGCCATTTAAGCTTGCGTCTTTCAGCTATTCTGGTTTAATAAAAATTAAGTACTCAATACCCAATATTTTATTGCAAGTATTAACTAATCAAAATGGTGATAATAATCATATAAATTAATAATAATATGGTGTTCCGATTGATAAATAAATAATGAAATGTTAAATATTCTCTTTGTATTTTCAGAATTGGGAAAAACGAGATGCTTATTGGTAAAGCTGGGTACACTGTTAGCAGTAAATAAAAATGTCATTAGTTAGAGGTTTAAGTGTTTTGGAATAAGCAGAATCTCATTAAGATATGCTCCAAAAACCTAACTCCTACCAGTTCCTAGTTTTTGCATAAGCTAATAAACTCGTATTCAATTAATACTGACACTATCATGCCTCGCTAAATTATTCGCTGACAACCCATCGCGGAATCTGAACAGAAAAATCTTTAATTTTACATAGCACTCGTACCAGTAGTGCTAAAACACATACTGACATTAATTACATTAAAACAGTGAAAATAGCAACGCATTGTAGGCTTTTTGAGAGTCAGCTCCTCAAAATTCGATATTGCAGTACGCCAATGCGAAAAAAGAGATTGACAAAGCTGGTAATGTGTACTTAGTGGTATTACTTTGCTACACTGTGGATTTTTGGGTATGATGTCTGAAATACCACGGTATTCTGTGAGTGAGACCTACTTCAAACAAAAATAGCGGTAGTACTTTAAATTTTTTGCTTGCTTATTTGTGCACATAAAAATGCATATCTACATACTTGCAAACCTTCTTCCAATAGGGGTTAATAGAGAGTACAACAGAACACCAACGGGGACCAGCTTCGCATAACGCTATTGCTTGTTTCATGTTCAAAAATGTATAGTTTAAATATTTATTCCTCATAAGAATTACCATTCATTCATACTGAGAAATAATAATAATAAATAAATATTCTTAGACAATTTTACACAGCACCATCTAGTCCCAAACTAAGCATAGCTTGTACTATGGGTACTAGACAATGGATATATAATACTTATATAGTTTTTTTTAAATACATACTTATAATACATAGAAACATCCAGACAAACACAAATATTTATGTTTTAACCACACAAATATTTGTGTCCTGTGGGAATCAAACCCAGAACCCCCAGAAGAAGGATCAGCAGTCCGACACTCGAACCACTAGACCACAGATGTCGTCAAATATAGGGACACCTTATTCTACGGTTAGTTATTAAGACTACCATCAGGCACCGGAATACGTTTTTTTGTCAACCCATATACTGACTGCTACATTTTATTTTATTATACCTACCTTATATTGAGTGGGCCATATATTAAAATGAACACGGTTCAATTTATGTTTATACTTTTTAATTACCACGAAGTACTAAGCCCATCTTTTGACAGTCGACACTTACGAGGTTCAAGCGTACTCATCATTTTTGAACCCCAAAAATGTATAACATAATATTTATTTTTAATAGCTTACAAGGGAGACGATGACGTGCTTCTGAAAACACATTGTACCCTGCAAACGACCATTTTGTGGTCCAAAATGGCTCGTAAAATGGCTTTTATGAGTGGACAGGTTTGGTACCACTTTGCCCATTATTCGACAATTTTCGAAAGGGAAATTAAATAAATTGCTCCAACGAAATGTTCAACAAATCGATGTTTAAGAGTGACGCTATTAAAATTGCGTCTATCATTCATGTCCTTGGCGTAGGAAACTAATAAAGTCTTTGGCTTTGAATAACAGAAAACGGCAGCTATATAAAATAGGTCTTAACATATTTGCTACTGCCATTTATTTCAAAATACGAGTGGGGCTTCTGCATGGCAGTTTGCGGCCTAAATCACAGCGTTTTGCCGCTGCAGATGCGACTTTTGAAAATCAGTCAAAAAATCAATCAGTATTAAGTGGCATAACCACCATTAACCCATATAGTCTCCCACTGCTGGGCACGGGTCTGCAGATTAAGAGGGATTAAGTTATAGTCCACCACGCTGGCCTATTGAGTTGACAGGCTTCACACACCATCGAGAAATCTCTAAGGCATACAGGGTTTCCGATGTTTTCCTTCACCGTTTAAGCGAGTGATAATTAATTATTAAGTGGTACAAACTAAATCTCTGGTAAGGTAAAGTAGTTTGGATCCTAGATGGATCTTCACAGTAGTTTGCATCGTAGATGGATCCTTAGGGTACGTTGCTCAGAAAATTCATTATTCTTGTGCAAAAAATGTGTCTCAGTGAGAATAGGGAGATTGCTTAAATATTAAATAAATAATCTACGACAAAAAATAAGCAGTGTGGAATCTCCTTACAACATCTTCAGCCATCTTTTGTAGAAATATTCTGAAATATAAGTCCATTTAGGTCGGTCTAAGAAAAATATATCTACAGACTAAGATCTTCACTCGGTGTTTATTTTGTTAGCAGACGTATATGATATTACATCTAAAATGTTATGAGAACGTTGGAAAAATATGGTGTGATACTTTTTTCTGCAAATATTTAAAGCATTTTCTGTGTATTCCTTTTACAACATGGTCACGGGTCGACTCAAATGGATGCTGTAAGGGATCCGAAAGTTTTTATAATATCAATATACTGTGATAAAATCTGTAAAAAGTAGTTTTATTTGAATAATAAGTAAAATTTGTGTTAGTGTTAGAAATCATATTTTTTTATTGTACGCTGAACCACATTGGTTTCACTCTAGAGTTCTATTTGTTTATTCTAAATAAGATACACAAAATAATAGTCTAATTAATATATAATAAGAAAGACTCTTCTTGTTTATCTGTCCTTGGACAGATGAAGGCAGTCAAACAGTATGCAAAAAGGCGTTTACGACGCCAACCTTAATGCTTCCTACGCCCACTCTATAGGGTAGAAGCTAAATAAATAAACCTACACACTCAAACATATTTTGCCCTACTTTCTTTTTCCAATACTAACCAAGCAATCTCGATCAAACAGCCTCTTTTCTACACATTCCTGTTGATGTACGCCCGGAAGTCGAAGCTCTAGGGGCCCCGAACTATCCAGCACCATTGTTTGTACTGCCATATTTCTTTTTGCGTGATATACTGATATTAGCTCTCAACGCAGATAGCTACAATGGACTTTTTGAAATTTACTGTATGATAGCATTTTACGTATGTAGACGACTGAATTATGTGTGGCGAATGTAATTGATTACTGTGAATGGGCAGTTTTATTCTTGAATGGGATTCGATAAGGGAATAGGAGCTGTTATTGGATATTTATCCAAAAGGATGTTTGCTTGCATTGCGTGTTCCATATTATACCATCTTTGGGCTTTCCATCTATTCAATCTAGGGTGAAAAGAATGTATTCAACACAATATAAAGCCATAATTTGTTTAATAAATTCTGATCTACATTACATACTCACACCTTTTCCCTATAGTGGTAAGTAGAAACTAAAAAAACAAAACATGCTACGATTCTTGCATACTTTTTGCTTCATCCACATTTCATTTGTCCTGTATTTTCACTGACTACATTATCGTTCTAACCGGAATACAATAATATTTGCACACCACTACATACTTAAAGTAGAACATTTGGCAAAGCAATGGTGTTTACCAGGAGAACTCAGGAGCAGAGTGTGTTATACAACAGAAGTATTTTTTTTAAGTGTATTCGTTTATCGTACTATAACATTTATTATCATGTTAATTAAAACAGTAAATGAAACTAAACTAATTGAAAAACCAACAAACACCTCTTCCGACGGTACAAGCGTATCAACTTTGAAAGACAAAACAACTACCAACAAAATAATGTTTACATTAAAGTAAGACTACAAAATCTATGCTTAAATTTAAATTAAAAACTTTTTGCTGGACCGCACTATTCAAGTTGGAGAACTTAGTTCTTCCCGGTATTGGAAAATACGTCAAACGGTCATGTTTTATTTTCTTCTTGGTTTACCTTCGTGAAGTATTGAATTTTCTCCAATGGCACTCTATCGATTGGAATTTAGAGACATGCGTGTAGTTAATTAGAAAGAGGATGACATTTTTAAAGCTGCTCTATCATTAATTTATTACTGACGTCATGAAGAGTAAGTCAGCGGTATACTGATACACAAATACCGTTCTCCAATATGATTTTAGAGCCAAATAATACAGGGAAAACCTAGCTGCTAATGATAATTTCACAGAAAATTTTAACGACATTTCTCGACATTGGAATCAAATGGGAGACCTCACGCTTAGCAGCTGTGTTTGGAACTACTTAACCACATTGAAATATAACTACTTTTTACGGGTAGACTACCCGTGACCATGGACGCTATAAGGGTCCAAAACGTCGGGATTAATAATATCAATATAACGCGATAAATCCGAGAAATCAATATATTTAACCACAGGCAGAATTCACAGATAAAAAGCGTAATTTTATAAATAATAATTTAAGCTCAGTCCTACAAAGAATTGTAGGTACCTACAGTGAGTTTAATCTACAAACTAACATATTAGTTCAAATATCGAATCATATTAATTTAACAAAAACCGAACATTAAATATATGCAAATAGATTTAAAAGGTTCAAAGCATTATAATTTACTTTAGTGATTGGTACATAGTACATTAGTATTGTGGCCTTCGCTAACGGAATATTAAATGAAAACTTTTCAGAACGTACCTATATATAAATTGAATTGGTAATATTTTATTGGAATAAATCCGAAAAGGTGGCGTTATAAAACGACCAATGACCGACAGATGTATGTATTACGTGTATACATATATTTATGCCAGTAAGTTTTACGTGTATGTGTGTATTTACAGTAAACGAAATGTATACATTATAAATATGTCATTATCCGCCAAATGATTTGATATGTGAGTAGCGACTTTGTTTTATACTATGTAGTTATAGAAAATAAGCGTAATTTTATAGTGCATGGCCAGTGAACGTGTGTCGCGAGCGTGGCAGATAAGAGCTAGGTCGATTTCCAGGTCGAATAAAATGCTATTGGGTTGCTAATGCTATCAAATTTTCAGTAGCTGTTCAATGATTGGATTTATGACTGATATGAGGTCGAAAACATACCGGTGAACTGTGCGTATGTATTATCCATACACTTTCGGTTAATCCTTCATCTAACAGTAGTATGTAATGGTGGTACTGTAACAATAAATTTAATTTTTCATAGGTAGAAACAGACAAAATGTCATAGCTACAAAAATTATGAATAAAATCTGATAAATAAAAAAAACAATAGGCGACCTCATTCAACGATATAAATAAGGAGGCTTTACTCTAAAATTAAAAACAGAAATCTTCAAAAAGTTATGACCAGAAAAGCGATGTATACTCTCGAAACTTTTTACATTAAAACGGTTTTATTATTCAGGAAAAAAGTCAAGTTTGACCGTTTATAACATTATGAATGCAGACTGCGTACCGAGCGCGTGTTTCAATTATAACATTGTAGGAATTAAGCGTTTCGCTGTAAACATTGTAAGAGATAAAGGTGGCATAACTGTGGGGAGAGACTGGAATATTATATGCGTGTGTTGAAATTTTTTGAGCGGTATTTGGTGAATTTTATTTTTGGTGTTGATATTTTAATTTCAAATCACAGAACCTATAGAATCTTTGACGGATATTATTCCTTATGTATTATATATACGTATTTACAAAAAAAAGTATTATAGTGACAGCACCGTTTTTTATCCTTGTAGGAGTTTACGACTCGTATTTGCAATTTTGTATCAGACTAAAAACCAGGAGGCCAAAATATCAGAAAGAGAGCAGAACCAGTGTGAAGTCTCTACCGGCCGTGCTTTCAAATGGAAATTTGAAAGCGGGCCTGTTAGGAAATTCATAGGTCAGAACTGGATGAGAACCGATTGCAGAAGCAAAGGGGCCCATTCTCATTAGTGAATAGATTTGGGCTTTAGATGATGATAATGTAAAACGATGCATCAAAATTAAGATGAAGAAAGTTGTTTTATGTTACCATAAACTAAGTAAGTTCCACTATGCCCTACCTCTGTAGGGCATAGTGGAAGTAATTCCACTCAAATTGGAGCTGCCCGACTGGGGAACCTCCGCCTTGCAGAAAATCGAAGTAAAATAACACTGCAAACACAAGAAATTCTACGCACGAAAAATGTGTCATTAGATTGAATTGTGTGGTAGTGGCCTCACTTAAGTAACAGCGCTTTGCAAGAGATAATCCTTCTTGGTTCTCAAGATATGCCTTTAATCATTCGTTTGAAGAGTTGATTAGCATATAGGCTAAATGTAGATTTATGCAATATTGCTTGTAGATAATTGTTTAGGCATATTGTAAGCAAGTAAGATTCGTCTATAATCCATGATGAAGAGAGCCTAATCAAGTTGGAATATACCTTTCGAGTGGGTGAAAGAAACAAAGTTACATTTTAATGCTCGATTAATCGATAGCTTATTTCATACATATAGCTTGCAATGTCAAATTTAAATTTGGAAAACGGTAAATATTATTTTAAAATTAAAAAGGAGTGAACTTGAATGCAATGTTAACACAAAAAACATTTCTAGAAAATTGAGACCGCAAAATGATAATAATTCCGTGTTGTTTTGTGTTGCCGCGTTTTTTCCGCGACTCGTTTTTGCAGCACGAGTGAACACGCGGGCAGTGTTAGTTTTAACGTTATGTTAACCTGAGCGGTTAAACACGACAAATAGTTGGTGGCGTGGCGTGAACTCCGTGGCGTGAACTCAGAATGGTGGATTGTTGTATCACAATACAATATGAACAAATACCGGATCAAAACTATATTTCGTATATTTTTGATCTACTCGATTATATGCGGCGAATCTTCATACATTTGCTAATACGTCAACATAAGTACTTTATAATGCGTTTGTTTGTTAATCGAACTTGGAACATAGTGCATTTCTGTGCTGCGAGCAATAATGACAATATGGCATAAATATACCGGCAAACTGTGGGTTGGCAGTATAAGGGTCAAAGTCCACTACCAACACAACGTTTCCTCGTGGAGCACTGGCAACCACCGTAAGAAATACAACACAGCTCAAAGCAGTGTTATTTTACTTCGATTTTGTGCAAGGTGGAGGTACTTCCCTAGTTGGGCAGCTCCAATTTGAGTGGAATTACTCCCACTATACCCTAGCTCTCTTCTGATGCATGTTGGTTCTTTGTTTTTTTATATATGTTTTCATACATTTTAGTAAAACTGTAGCAGTAACTCGAGACAACTGAATACCCGCTATATATTTCACGACGTATTTTTTCCGCACCTAGTTATTGTCGCACGAATGAACGGGCGGACATGCGTTAGTTTCGTCGAAAAATATACGGCAACGACGGTTTTACACGACAAATTTGGCATATTACTTACATTTTACGACCGGTTTTTGGTTTATCTTTTAATACCACTAAGGTGGCAAACAAGCATATGGCCTACCTGATAATAAGCAAATACCGTAGCCTATAGACGCTTGTAACACCAAGGGCATCACTTACACGTTGCCGACCCTCTAAAACGAAAGAGGAATGGTTGGGTTGGCAGTATAAAGGCCAAAGTCCCTCACTACCAACAAAACCTCTCCTCCCGGAGCACTTTAGCAAAATATTTTATCTATCATTAAGTGGGTAAGTTATAAAATATTTTACTTATTTTTCAATACACAAAAATAAAAATTACCCTGTTATGCCTCCAACTTCCCTTTTTATCTTTCAGCCTCCAAGCCTTTTCACAACTATATTGGGGTTGGCTCCCAGTCTAACCAGATGCGGCTGAATATCAGTATTTCACACGAAGCGGCTGCCATCAGACCTCCGCAACCCAAATTTTGGGCAATACCGATGTCCTGAGGCTGTCCTCAGAACTATCGTAAGCACTTAAGAACTATCGTAAGTGGTAGACAGAAGTCAGAGAACACTTAAAGCCGTCGGTCCCGATTGTCAGTTGAACATCTAAGACCATAATATGTTCAAATGACAACTGGGACCGACAGCTTTAAGTGCTCTCCGAGGCACGGAGGGGTCTCGATGTATTAAGAATGGTCACCAATACACAGACTGACCACAGTCATCATCAACCCATATACTGTCCCACTGCTGGCACGGGGCTCCTCTCATATTGAGAGGGATTAGGCTATAGTCCACCACGCTGGCCTAGTGCGGGTTGGCAGACTTCACAAACCGTCGAAAAAAATCTCTAAGGTATGCAGGTTTCCTCACGATGTTTTCCTTCACGGTTTAAGCGAGTGATAATTAGTTATATTAATACGCACATGAATTCGAAAAGTCAGAGGTGCGTGCCTTGGGTTCGAAATCGAGACCTTGACCTTGACTTGGTAGTCCAATCGTCATACCACTAGGCTATCACTGCTGTCGCTACAGCTACCGCAGTTTAATCTTGCAGATTGGTTGATCATCGTAGTTAAGTTATAACTTAACTACGAATCCCTCTCACTTCCTTATATCTTTATTCTACATTAATTGCAAATTGTTAGTGATACGTATATTTTATTTCATATATGGAAACCTGCAAAACTCTATTCTGAGACGAGGCCACGGAATCTAGAAATATTTGTATTTGTGTAAATAAATATAAAATACTCATATGTGGTAGATTTAGACACAGATGAAATAATATTATATTGTCTTCTAAAAACGACCTTCCAAACTGCGTCAGTAAAAATATTCCTCCTTCTTTTTCTGTCACTTCACTCTGTGAATCAAAGTGCTTATTTAATGTAATTATTCCTCCTTGAAAAAAGATGGTAGGTATATTTCACTTCACTTCCAGCAATTGAAACAGTTCTTACTTCAAAGTAGCCTAGAATATTAAGAAGATTTGGGAATATCATCCACCAGTAAATTAACAGCATCGCAAAACACCAGGGCTTTATTATGCTAAGCGCTGTGATTATAGCGCTATTCCCTTAGGAACGTTTTGTTCCATATACAGCGCCATCTATCGAGTAACGAAATTCCACACATTGTCATGAGATAATATGCTGACAATCCCTACTGCGTTTATATTTCGTGTTCAGATGAATAAAGTTACGTGTCTTAATTTTTTTAGGAATCGCTGCATTTGTAATGAAAATGTATGCCATTTTGAACAGGAATTTTCGATGTTGTCTGGTATTATGTCTCGTGCATGAACAGGGCCAAAGTTTTTTTTATTCAAAAAGCTTTTTCATGACAGTGACTTGATTCTATGTATCGTGATTTGCACGTATTTATGTATAAATATTATATGTATATTTTTTCTACAAACGAGTTATAAATTCTGCATTGAGTGCATTACAAAGTCAAACATTTTATTTCAATTAGCACATTGCGGCACTTTTGAAAAGTCAAAACTAGTTGCACGCTTCTAAAAACTGGAGAAGGACCGGCAAGAAACTTCATAGAAAATAATAAAAAAACATGATTACAGTGTTCATCTTGATTAACAATCTCATCAACAACCCATATACTGTGCCACTGCTGGGCACGAGTCTCCTCTCACAGAATGAGAGGCTATAGTCCACCACGCTGGCCTAATGCGGGTTGGCAGACTTCACACTTCCTCACGATGTTTTCCTTCACCGTTTAAGCGAGTGATAATTAATTATAATTAATTATATATATATATATATATATATATAAATAATTATAATAATTATTAATGCGCACATGATTTAGAAAAGTCAGAGGCCTTGGGTTCGAACTCGATGCCTTCGACTTGGCAGTCCAATGGTCATGCCACTTAATCTCACTTACAATCTAATTCTGAATAATTAATGAGAACAATGCAGTTTCATGTGTACTATTAAATTAATCCAGTATAATAAATAGAAAAAAAGAGAAAACAAGATAAAAAAAGAGACAAAGCGAACGAAGTTTCATTAACCAAGATCTCAGGATCACAACGTGCGAGTGACACCACGGTTATATTTTAGAGTTGCCGCTTATCATCAGGCGGCCAATGAAAATATTTTGTGTGAGTTTAAAAATGGTACACTTGCCTATAAACTCCCATTTAGTGTTCGTTACGACTCTTTGCCTCCAATACGGCCGGCTCGCGTGTTCCCATTCCGTGTCTAGAGATCATTACAGCTAATACCACTGTAATTAGACAAGCTACCCTTCATTTCATTTGGATTTACTCAACTACACTTAACGAGTAGTTTTATTCAGCACGTAATATAGAGATTTTATACTGAATGCAATCGACTAAGTGTTGGGTATAAAAACAGCAATCGACATCTGCGTCTTGACATAGATTGCGTTACAAATAAAGGGATTGTTAATGGTAGGCAGATAATAACAGCTCCGCTTTGACACAATATAATGCGTGATACACTATTACACAATCTTTGTCAAAATGTCGTTAGTTGCCTGTACCTAACTCTGTTGACGACTTTCTTTGATTGATTTTCAACATTAATACAATATACATATTCAATTGAGAAAATTTGACAGTTTGTGGTAGCTTGATGTGCTGTGATGTGTAAATACCGTTAATTGAAGTAAATGACACCATAATAATATATACGGATTTAAGATTCTTTATTTCCCATAAGAATAAAATATTCACTTACATGAGAAACACACATAATTATTACATATTAGTAACGCACGCAGGTAAACACGAATAAAAACACGACTATTACATATTAATAATAAAACACTTAACGATGTAATCAATGTATAATCAACATAACCACATGTAAACCTTTTAGTAATGTTGTTACATGTAATACCAAATATAAGCAGCGTTAAACATTTAAGTGGACACTCCGATTAACATCCAGATAAATATTTCACGCCGTTGCTTTAAGCAGACATTAATTATATTATCAAAGCCAAAAATTGTCTACTTTAATAGTTTTTCTATTTTTCGTTCATAAATGTTGTTGTTTTCCTTTTTTTGGGGTATGTTATACAGCGTTACTACGGTTCTTAAATATTGTGAATGGACTCGTTATAAGGCCCCATTTAACCTCCTTTCGGCTTTACGGGTAGTTTTGTAACAACCTGTATTATAATTTCAATAAAGTAAAACATCTCTTTAAGTTCTTGCGCGGTTTCGTGTATAAAATGCAGCAGCAACTCCTGAATTCAAAACACTGCACTGCCTGTCTCTTCTTCAATCGACGTAGGTATACAAAATTTCTAAAAGCGTAACATTTTACAAAGTAAGCACACTATTATATTGAGTGTACTATAACATATTTCCTCTGCAACGTTTACCGTGTAGGGTAACAACCAATGGTTCGACAGAATAAAGATCAAAATGAGAATTTTAAAATTTACCCACGGACCTTATCCGCGCCCCGGCGATCAAATACAGTGGAAATTTTCTGTTCATCGTGTCGATAGCTGGTATTATCTTATCTTTTATGTACCCAGGCATCGTTAGAGGGAACTATTAAAGCGAAGTGTCACAGTTTAAAATTCGAAGAATGGTGGATGAAAAACTGAATGTTTTAGGATGGCAAGATAAATGTTTCAATCTAGTTTTTAGGTGTTCCGGACCGGTGGAGCTGCTTGATAATCACGGTTTGATTTAATATTTTGAAGGGTTTGTAATATTATATAATTATGGTAAGGTATAGAGATTGAGTCTTATTATTAAAATGGGTGCAACGTTTAAGTAAATAATTTATTCAATTTGAGCTTAGATTGTTTTAACTAGTTAATAACATTTGAATAGAGATTTTAGCTTAATTTTATCTTAAGATGGCGATATAAAAATATTATTAAACAAACTCGTATATCTTTTTGAAGAACAATCTATAAATTTACAATTAAATATACTCCCAGTAGTAACTTTAAGCTAGGATCTAAGGACGCACATTTATCGTAGTATATTTTATTTCATCCATGCTTTAAAACTTTTATGATCCACTTTATTGCGAGCATTACTTAAATCTCCTTGTTGTCTTGAAACCAGGTCACAAATATAGCGTATTAAATTTTATAACAACATTACCAATTTAGAATTTATTCTATCTAATTTAGAATCTAATTTAACATATAATGTGGATCTAGTATCAGATTCTGAACGTGAATCAACTATTGGAAATGTTTTTTATAAATAACGCCATTTGTATTTAATCCCGAAATGAATTCTTTTACTTTCTTAGTATATATAGTATTAGATGTATGGATAGCCTCTCGTAATATTGATTAAAGGACAATGGCAGAATTTGGTCTGGACTTTTTTTAGCGTCCATAGATTTCATAACATGAATCAAATTTAATTAATTTTCTACGATTTTTCAATTATTCACTCCTTCTCGTCGAAGCCGGAGTTATTTTATGTTTTTAAAAACTTATCATATGATGTTCGAATTAGGTACATTCGAAATGTTACCATTAAAATAGTGATGTGAGTACAAATAATATGAATGCAATTTATCTGTATCAATAATTAAACGAATAATCGATATAATCGATCGATCGATCCGCTCATGTAGAGTTGGTTTTGTTTTTAACATAATTATTGAAATGCTCTATTCTTTTGTCTTTAATCTTTGAGGAAATGCTTCTAATTTTAAATCCAATTGATAATGGATCAAAATATCACAAGATCGCTTCAGTGTTGTATCGATTCTTAAGAAAACCGAATCGAAACGTGCAGCATTACTTTTGTCTTTGTTGACAGTGACATGTTGTCTGCGGTTGTCTGTCAAGACGTTACAGAATCCTTCCGCGTTTTTCATCTCGGTTGTGTGTTGTGTTTATATTTGGCTATCTATTTATTTTTACCCGACTTGATACTGCCCTGTGTGACTAGTGCGTCGCCCTTAGGACTCCGATATTGCTTTTGCGTGATCTTAAGCTTACTGTGCTCCGATGGTGCCCACTGAATTTGATTTTTGTTGTAAACCCGGAACAATCTTAATGTCAGATTACGATAGAGGCTGCTGCGCACACACTATGACCTTAGTGTGGTATCTAGGATGGGCCAGATATCAAGAACATATCTCAGCACCAGCAGGTTTTCTTGATGAAATAATAATACGAGATGAGGATGAGGAATAAAATAAATATGTTTAACAAAATGTGTTTTTTATTTGCCCTAACATTATTACCTAGATATTATAAACCCTCAATTTTTCAATCTGCGATGTTATATAGATAGAGATTGTTTTTTGACGTTTATTCATAACCTAACAATTCAAACACCGAAATCTTTTTTTTCCGGCTTTCCCAAATGAAAATGGTCTCATTTATAGATTCTGGAGCTAACACCAAATTATTTAACATATTTTTCATTATGGGACGCTTCAGTTCGATCCCAGACAATTCTTAGTATGGAGACCTGCCATTGTTCTTTGTTCATAATGTTGATACGTCAATAATCATCAATCCATTTGCTCTTTTAAAATGTACTTCTGTTGGTCACGGGCCTTCCCTCAGAATAATAAGGGTGAGTCCTCTACGCATGTTGATAGTAAGACAAACATTTTGAATTTTAACATGTTTGTTAATGTGATATTGGATTGTTATAAAAGCAATGTTGGAAAAATACTTTCATACAAATAGGCAAAATTACTCTTGATAAACGCTAAAATTGAAAATGTTGTTTTAATAAAATGTATTAATGACAGACCAAAAATAAAGGGACTGGAACCAGCTACCTGTAGTTCTTGACGTGTGCAACGTGTACTGTGTGTTTGGGGGTCTTCAAGTCATGAGTAAATATGTATCTTCTAAGCTAGCGTGCTACTTCTCAGACCGCATCGTCACTTACCATCAGGGGAGATTGTGGTCAAACGCTAACCTATCTCCTATAAAAAATAATTACAAATAAAAATCATTTCGAATGAAATTCCGAAAATAATTTATAATATTTACGGAATTTTTTAGGCAAAGTTTAATACATAAAAGTAGTAGTAAATTCTTTTAGTAGACGCCGAGTATGAACGTCAGCAGTAATAAATCCAATGGAAACTAAAGCATGTCGCTGTCACTTTGTACGAATCAGCTATTCTTTGAAATAACGAACTCGTTTGTCCGGATCAAGTGCATTAAACGCTAACTGGAAATGGAGTTAGGTATTTCTGTACTGCTTTGACTACATGAATATTGATCAGCTATATTGTGCTTGTTTGGACAAATTGGACATATTAAATTATTTCTCTTTTGGGAATAAGTAAATTATTTTTCGCTAGTACTTATAATTTGCATCCACATGGATGCAAATTATAGACGCTCTTAGGTACATACCTAAGAGCGTCTATGAAAATGGTTCGTGGTAGTTGATTTTCTGCAAGGCGGAGTTATTTCTCCAGTCGGGCAGCTCCAATTTGAGTGGAATTACTCCCACTATGCTATCCTACCTCTCTTATAGTATTAATCAAACCACAATATCATTATTAGCGAGATTCGTATCATCCCTCGTTAAGAATAGAAAAGCTAGTGACCTAGAAACAATCTGACTGGATTTTAATTAATGATATTATGTCTGCCTCTATTTGTCTTATAAATCTATTTTCAGAATTTTAATCTATTTTTTAAAAAGCTGTTCTCATACTTGATAGGAATGAAAATTTATCAGTTACCTTATTCACACGTCTTATAGCCGGAACTACGCTCTAGTTGTTACGTGAATATTAGAACATCTAGCATAACCCAGTCAGCTGTGCAGTGCTTGTCGTAGTATGGCATGTGATGCGTAGAAATGAAGACCATGTTACAAGGAAGGTGCTGAGCATGAATGTAGATGGATTTACGGGAAGATGGAGACCAAAGAAAAGAAGGATGGACTGTGTGCGAGATGATATGGCTACAAATGAAGTGAATGATGAGATGACGGCTAAAAGAGCTGATGTTTGGAAGAAAAAGACATACTGCGCGGACCCCAAGTAATTGGGAATAAGGGTAGGAGGATGATGATGATGATGAGCATACCGCGGTTACTCCACAAAAAACCACGACTGGTTGTGATCCGGTAAAATTGGACCTCATCATGGGACGTGACCTTGCCTTATTTCCCTGTAAAAGGCGTGCATGGGCCACCTACTGGAGCAACTGCCTGGTCGGACGGCGGACTACCCGTGTACATGGAAGCCCTACGTTTGTCTGTGCTCTCCAGCACCCCATTATTTCCGGTATGAATTGTATACAGTTCACGGTTCAGCGTTCACTGCAGTCTATATTATAAGCGAACATACCTTTGCGGATATAGATCAAACTATCTACATCCACAAAGGTATGTTCGCTTATAATAGGTAAGTGTCATAAGTCGTAATCTTAACTTGCGAAGAAACGAAACTCCATGAGACTGGCAACCCTAGGTTGGGATACAGAAAAACTGAATAGTTTACCACAAAAGTACAACTTTTATTTTTGCACGAGTGTTTATGTTTGAATAAAAATGTATTATTTAAGTATTCTGAGATAGTATCTTTTTATGGCATTTTCCATGCTAAGATTTTAAAGTTATTTAGAAAAGGAAAAATACGACGAATAGACGATAGTTTGTGTGATCTGTAGTAGTATGTGATAGTTTGGTTTTAGCACATAAGTAGTTGGAATGTGGACGTCAAAGAGCAATTAGTGAACGTAGAACTCAAAGTCTGAATTCTAGAAAGCATTCAGTACATTGTCGGCCTATACGTTAGGAAAACAACAGTTGTTTTCCTACCGTATAACACTGTAGAATTAGATAGTTACTATCTAATTCTACAGTGTTCATGCTTCCAAGCACGTATTCAATGGGACTCCAATCAAAAACTCAGCAAATACTATCCAACATTAATCACAAAAGGGTTGCGATCATTCCGGTCACCATAACCAGCCCAGGGCTGATAGTATTAACAGAAATTAACCAAACAGGGCTTTAAATCAAAATTTCAAATTATGCTACTCCCGCCGAGGGTGAAATGGGGTTGTATCCGTGAAATCGCATTCATCAAAACTTGGGAATTAGCTTCGTTCCCTAATTAAACCTGTCGGTTGTTAAGTTCGCCCCGATCTCCCCCGGGATCTCGAATCTTACGTAAATATTAGGTTTGAATAAAACTTTTATTATTATAGCTTTATTGGTGCTTAATACCCGTGATCCTTTGTGTAAAGGGAAAGTTGATTTGGACGAATTTTAATTTAGGCAGAGGTGATTTTAAAAAGGGTGGGCCAAAGATCAATCTTTTAGTATTCATTGCATTCAATTGTCTTTGAAAAAAAAATGTTTACATTGGTTGAATAAGTTTCTTTTAAATCAACATTAAGATCTTCAATCATTTTAAAAGTATTCGGGTCACGTACAATAAAATGTGTGAACTTTAAATGATTGCAAAATCATATCGAATGATGGGTAAGCCGTTTTGAATATGAATTTAAAGTTTTCTCTTGCTCTGTTGGGCGAACTTTCTTTTTCTGTTTTATAAGTAGAAGATGCCCAACCACCAAGTGGAGTGAAAGCATCTGGCTGTGGCTGGATGAGGAGAGTCGAAGACCTGTGGCATCCACTAGGAGAGGCCTACGTCCAGTATTGAAACATAATTGTATAGACTGATGATAATGAGTTTGGTACCAAAATCCTGTTAGACGCATATCTGTCCACTTTTGAAACGCAATCATTTTTAACCTACCTAAAAATATTTTGATCAAGACGTGGGAACCTCACTAATATTAAATTAAAATTAAAAATGCATTTATTTTGTCATCACAAATGGTGTTGGTAGTATACAGGTATAGGTAGATCAAGTATAATAACAAAAAATTGTGAGAAACTTGTGTCCGAGATAGGTATTGCAATACCTGTGATACGGGTCACCAGGCCCCCAAAAATTTATAATAATTATTAAGACTTATTTCTTAAATCATGTTCAGACTAATTGGTGAAAAGACACAAAAAAATAAAAATGGATAGGCATTCTGTGTTGTGTGTGTGTATTATGTGATCGTTATTTTATGTTAGTAAAGAGGAGTTAAAAGATTTTCAGTAGCGTGATAATTCATCGATAATCCAAACCGCAGGCAAAATCTAATTATTAATATACGTAGCTTAAGTCTCTTCACTACCAAAAAGTAGCACAGCTAAGTACCTCCAATAATATCCAATCCACGCAATCCAAATCTGTAATTCACAAAGTCAATTCTAATTCAACTAAATTCGACAAGACGCCACCACAAATTTCAGTAACTCAAGCAATTTATCATCAAAAACAAATCCATTACAAACATCATCGGGTCAAACTAAGTCCCCGACAGTCATAATTCATTGGATTAATAATTCAAGCGAGCTTTGAGTGAGAGCTAATATTGAATATACTAGACGTCTCTGCAGAGTGGAACTGTACAGAGGTCTCCACTCCGCAATAATAATTACAGTTTATAGAGTTTTACAACTATACCTACCTTTCTCAAAGTTTTTGATAGTATAAATGAACCCCACAATGCCGACAACCAGTCTATCTTTCAAGATATCGGTATTACCCAAAAATTCTGGAGGTCTGATGGCAGTCGCTTTGTCTGAAATACTGACGTTTATCTGAATATAATAGCAGTGATAGCCTAGTGGTATGACCATTAGACTGCCAAGTCGAAGGTCTCGAGTTCGAAGCCAAGGCAAGAACCTCTGACTTTTCGAATTCATGTGCGTATTAATAATTAATTAACACTCGTTTAAACGGTGAAGGAAAACATCGTGAGGAAACCTGCATACCTTAGAGATTTTTATCGACGATTTGTGATGTCTGCCAACGCGCACTAGGCTAGCGTGGTGGACCCTCTCAATATGAGAGGAGACTCGTGCCCAGCAGTGGGACAGTAGGATATGGGTTGATGATGATCTGATTATACTGGTAGCCGACCCCAACATAACTCGGAAAACGCTCGGAGTATGAAGAACCTAAATCACCCTGTATGTTTGTTGCGGCAAATTTAACGCAGCCAAGAGAAACAGTTTCCTCACGATGCAAGACTTATGAAGGAAAACAGGTGTAATTAATATTCATGGGTTCGCAATAGTCTGTAGTGTATGTTATTGCGTCCGACACACATCTTGCCAAATGTTATGTTTACTTATATAAATGGAAGCATACAATCATGCTGAAGTTTGTTACACAATCTATTGTTGTTTTGTTTGCTGTACTGCCATGAAATAGGCTATCTTTGAGGTAGTATTGTGCCTATTCGGTCAGTAAAGAGATCGCTCCGTACGAGTACGGTCGACAAAAGAGTTAAATATACGGGCAACTAATTAAACATCTGTGTTTTGTTAAAGATCGTGTATTAATGTGTCACGCATTAAGTGTCAAAACGCAGGTATTGTAAGCTGCTACACATCATACCCTTTGACGGGCAATTATTTAAATCACAATCTGTGTAAAGATGCAGATTACGTTCGCTACCTGTATGCCAATCTCTTTTGTTGACTGACAATTCGGCCAGTGTACTAGTTCATTTTATTAGTTCTATTAGTTCATTTAAGACATCTGACCCAATAGTATAATAGTTCATCGTTTGGTTCCGTAACCATAGTTCGAGAGTCATCAGAATACTAGTATGGTTTCATGTCTAGCCGAGTTGTTGCGCTTGACGATAAAAAAAATATTTAAATATTAATTTTCCATACTAGGTTGATCGATGAATTGGATTCGTATTATGGTAAAATACGATTGTACAATTAGTACGACGATGGTACAACGTAATGAGGTACTGTTAGGACCGAATGACCGATTAACGATCTTGGTTAGGAAACGTGCTTTCTAGTTCACTGGTCGGAACTGTGTCTTTTAGTTCGTTCGTTCAGGAACTACACCGACTATTAGGGGCTCCTGTTAAATATTAACGCGATCAGCAAGGTAAAACTGCGCTAGCCGCAGGTCGAGTAAATTATTATTGGGTTATTCTATGGAATTCTTGGTAGCATCTCGAAGTTTAGATTTGTGCTCGGTTTATTACAATAGGTTTAAATATACCGACGAACTGTACACCTCTACCTAACCTTTCAGAGAATACAGGCGTGATGGTATGTTATTTCTACCAAATTCAGTACATAAACATTACAATACCAACAAAACCTTCTTGGTCTTCAATTTTACATCCCCATCGTCCATTGCATATTACAATCAACAAAATGGGCATAGCCTATAAACGTATAGCGATATCTCTTCTTTCCCTTCGTATCTTTTAGTATTCTACTCGCGATCTCTATCTATCCTATACAGAACAAAGTGCTTGCTCAGAATGAAGTGAAAATTGGATAAGGTAGCTCTGATATTGGTTTTGTGACAATGGAACCTTTTCACAATAAGCTTTCAAAGCTCAATTATTAGCAGTCGTTTTCCAGTTTTTGTTATTGTTAGAGCGATATGGTTCTTTCGTTATTGTTAAGATGTTTAATATTTATTCTTAGAGCATGGATTGGATTGGCTGAAAGTATTATTATCATAGACGTTGTTATCTCACAAAATATTCTCTCAAATGATTAAAATTTTATCTTTTATTTCAATGACATAGTGGCCAATATGTCTTCAATAGGTCTTCGTAAAATGAAACAACAATTTTTAATATTTTTTTTATATACCACTAAGGCGGCAAATAAGCATTATTGCCCACCTGATGGTAAGCAGTTACCGTAGCTTATAGACGCTTTCAACGATTGGGATAACACTTGTGCGTTGCTGACCCTGTAAAACGAAAGAGGAATAGTTGTGTTGACAGTATAAAGGGCAAAGTTCCCACCACTGCCAACATAACGTTTCCTCGCGGAGATCTGGCAACCTTGCTCACCGTAAGCTTACTACTTTATTCTAAAATGTTAATTAACTAAAGGTCAACTAAAATGGTTGTTAAGTCGTCCCAATTTTTGTACATAACAGTGACAAAGATAAACAAAGACATGTTCACATATTATTTGAATAAATTGTTACGTTGTATTTTTTGTACCTACCACTGGTGGGTGGTACACAGTTTCGTTTTAATAAATAGAGTGACTTTAACCTGAAAACATAATTCGGACTATACGAAGTTTCCGAGTTTGGTATTTATTTGTAATTTGTGCAATTGAATCGTTCCTTCAGCTGCCATTCGTTACTGGACTCTTTATCTTACACTTTATAACAGTGAACCACTATTTAATTCAAAATACTGTTAGGTTTGTGAAATTAATTAGATCAAACAAGGAAAGTAAGTTACGATTGTTTACATTATTAATGGCACTCAGATGTCACTTGTCGATTGTCAATGAGAAACGTCAATTTCAGTTGGCGTGCGGCATCTGGTGGCATCTATTCACAGATCGTAGTTTTAATCGATAATATTTAATTTTTGGAATATTGATTGTAAACCTTCTAAATAATATCATAAAAAATTAATCCTTAATAATCTTCAGTTTTTGAAAAAATAGATTGTAATAATCAAAAGCGGAAATGAATTCATTAGTTTATCATAGACTTGCATTCTCGAAGGTTCGATGTCAAGTAAATCCATAGTTCATCGGGAGTTGTCAATTTTCTTTCTTCTCTCTGACGGCTGAGAACTCGCGCGGCACGCGCGTTGCATCTTCTCAAGTTTATTTCCATGTGATTTAAAGGTAAGGATCTAGTTGAAATAGTGTGAAGAAGTGGTCTGTAAGCCCTTCTCTGGTGGTTGAAAGGATTTGTCGTGTTAAGTGGATATTTATTGCAGGATTCACTGCGGCAAAGGCCGACCACGCCGCCAGCAGTCACAAGTGTTTCTTCTTCCTACCTATTGTGAGTATTCGCTTGTTGTCTGTTTACGATGGGGATGCCGTTAGTAATCCCTCGGGGTTGACCACAAGTTTACTTTAGTTTAGCAAAGGCACATGTGGCGTTGATAGACGCCCCGTAGGTTGCAATGGTCATCCTCATCCTTCTAATCCTGTCACGCAGGATCAGGTCACCTGAATTCATGAAGTGATATCTTTGTTGATGGACTTTGTGTCCGGCTGACTTTGTAGTTTTGATTGCCAGGCTCGGTCACCTCTAAGAAAGTAAATTAGTTTTATTAGGTCTCCGTATTGTCGATTCCAGGAGAAGCATCTCGAGAGTTCGTCTCGCCGCCAGGATTCGGAGGAGCGTCCGAAGCCTGGACGCGAGATCCGTCCTCGAGTCCGCTTCAAGCCTCCTGGGAGTTGACTGCTCGGCTGGCCGAGTCCGCCTAGCGATAACGCAGGCGCTGACGGTTTTTTTTTAATGTTTTTTTTATTCTTTATTTTATTTCAAAATTTAAACCCATATTTTAATATGGATAAATTGTTATTCAGATAACCTTTCTTATCTTATTACCCTACTACCATGGTGTAGTTAAGGTTATCTTTGGTAATACCGATTCTTAGTGCTTTTCTATTCTTTTGGATTGCATACTGATATTACCCTACCTACTCTGTTTAAACAGTAGCAATTCCAAGGGGATCCCGGACTTGATTAATTCCGGCTTTTAACTATTTATCGGATTTCAATATTGTACTGGTATTAAACCTATAAGAAATTAAAGATCTTCGGGTTCGACATCTATGTTCATCAAGGAGTGTCTTAGACTACCTCGTCGGCTCTAGGATCCGGAACTGTAAAGTTCCTGGCGCCCATTTATTGTATAATTAAATAATTCATAATTGGAAGGATTTACTTAGATATCTTCACTAGTAATAAATAATTTCAAGTTTTATTTTCCACGGTACTGGCTTTATCTCCAACCCCCCACGCCCATAGCTCTTACCACTGAAATTTAAGCTGGCTGGCATGGTTAGGAATAAGATTCCTAACTAGGTTATATTTAACTTTTAAATTAAAAGGTTTGTAGTATTGATAAGCGTTTAACTGTTTTATTTAAGTAGACCATTACAGTAACACTAAATGAGCTTTATAGTTATATAATAAAATATATGTTATTTGGGACAGTTTGTTGTTTTCTTTTTTTATCAATACCAAACCACCTTGCATCTGGGCTTTTGTCTCTTGGCAATAAGAGGGACAAAATCTCAAATGTAACAAAGTGATGAAGTTTGGATTTGTGCCTGTTTAATAGCAATAGGCTCGCCCATTTGTAAATGGGTCCTTAAAACACCGATGAATGGAGAAAGTACATAAGTACACCTCTGCCGAATCCTTCGAGGAATACAAGCGTGATGGTATATTATGTTAATGTTATAAATCAATTTTAGGTTACAGCACTCCTCTTCTATATAAATTATGCTCAGTCTCACATTCCCTAAATGATCAATATACTTAAAAAGGAATACAAAGTTTCCTCTTCACATAATATTATTATTAATTAGAAGATTTTGGTTTAAATTCTTTGTTGGCGAAATATCATTTCCAAAATGAACCTTAATTGGCTACGCGTTCGATATTCCGTCAGTTTGTCCAAATTGAAAACAAAATTATCTGCCCCGGCCACTACAGCTTCAAATGAAATCAATCCTCCAATATTTTAAAACATTTAATTTTCTACAATGATAATTTTATTGTAATTGGCGAATGACCAATGTATTGTCGTAAAAGGGTATCAAGAGAGCTGAATCGCTTTAACTCCATGTTTGTTATTAAATTGACAGTCGTTTATGGAGAGAATTTCCGTAATTGCATTGGCACAATAGGTCCCTGGGTGCTGTTTGATCGGCTTTCACAAGATCGCCTAATTGTTCAAATTGACTGAAATACCGTTTTTAAAATGTACTGATTTTCGTTTATCTCGTTCTAATAGTAATAGCTTAAAGCGAAATGTTTGTACTGAAAATTAAAAAGATGTGCCTGATTTTGGGATAAAAGTACTGTCGTTTTTGCAGTGTTGAAAAGGCATATTGTTTTTATTCAGCCCGAACCTTTGGATGAAGCCAACCGGAGTTACAATATATTTAAAGCATATTTTAATGGAATGGTTACCGACCATCCATTTCCTGAAAATATGTATATAATATAACTATACGGACGGACTATATAACGGACTCAATAGTGGTTGGAAGCGAAGCTGCTGATCGAGATGTCTGGCGTTCGATTACCAGGACGAGTAAAGTAACATTGGGTTTTTCTATGCAATCCTCAATAGAAAAGTATGGATTTGTAACCTACCGGCGAACTGTAAGTTACATGTGAAATCTTAAACTGCTTATGTACTGCTTATGTACTGCTTATGTACTGCTTACGTACTGCTTATGTACTGCTTATGTACTGCTTATGTACTGCTTATGTACTGCTTATGTACTGCTTATGTACTGCTTATGTACTGCTCATGTACTGCACATGTACTGCTTACTTTTTTTTATTTGCTCAAAGTTTAAGTTTGCGCAGTTCTTATAATTTAAAGTTGTCCATATACTTTTACTTATAATGTTGTCCTACAGGTACAATAACTAGAATGACATTATTAATACTAATAAATAGACAAATTTCACTGATTTCCAATAATAATAATTTTATATACCTTCTATTACATTTCATTAAGTATTACCGTAATTTTATTTAATCTAAACTGAAGTGAAACTGAAACTTACATAAATTATTTATATTTCCATTTTAAAAATTCATCAACTGAATAGAAACATTTTCCCATAAGCCATTTTGTTAATCTGTGTTTGACTAGATTAATGGGAAGTTTTTTTATACCAATAACAAGAGAAAGAAAAAGAAGATTTTAACAAGCATGAATTTGGCATTCTTCTGAAGCGACTTCTTACAAGATGGGGTATACAATTTCTTATTAATTCTATCCCTTAGTAGTCTACTCCTAAATTCTTGCTCTTTTGGAAACAATTCAGGATGTTTCCTTGAAAACACTGCGCCTTGTTCAATATACACGCTGGACAGAGGCAGCAAGTTTAGTTTTCTGAAAAGATACAAGGTTCTAAATAATATTCAGCACAAATGGCTCCGATGCACTACTTTTGTACCTTAAATGCTCTGTCTACGTCAGTTTAAGCACCCCAGAGTATCAATCCGTACTAGAGAACCGATGCTACATAGCCATAATAAGCTTGAATAGCTGCTTCCAGTGATACGGTTTTCCTAATTCTTTTCAGCGCAAACACAAATCTGTTTAATTTTGAACATATTTCGTCTACATCGTCATTATTAGTATATGCGAAACCTGAATATAGTTTGTTCAGAATCAGTAACTGAATCGATTCCAATAATTTTTAAATCATGTTATATTTTGTCCCAAAAATATTTAAAAAATGTTACGAGTAGGACACCCAGCGACACTAAGTACCTATCCGCAATCATATGCGCGCAACACAGGTCACGCGGCATGCCACGTGCCACATGCCACGGTCGAAGCAGGACTGGGCGGGCGCGGGCGCACGCGGGGCAGGGGCTAATCCATCCCTTCAGTCGCCCAGATGCAACTGGTCACTGCGCACGTATCGTGCTCCCGTTCAGTTAGGTACCTACATGTCCCGAGCGCGCGTCCGGGTAGTTGTGTTTCGGTTGATCGTGTGTAACTGTGTACAAAACGTGAGTAAAAAGTGTCGTGTGTACAAAACGTGAGTAAAAAGTGTCGTGTAACAATGTCTTTCTCATACACAAACATTGATAAGTACCTAAGATATTGTAAACATTGTTGAACACTATTTACAATCAAGTCAATTATGATAGATTTTAGTTATTTCAACAACAACACAATTTACGTCCGCGGTCGCTTAGTGGTCATAGCGTCTGGTGTACCTAAACAGAAGACGTCGGTTCGAATCCTGCCCGCGGTCGGATTTTTGCTTTGCTAAAATAACTTTAAAGTCAATCATTGTAAAAAGTAATGATTTAAATTATTAAACATGCCATGCCTAGCCAAAACGGTTAAATGTAGAAAGTTGTTATTTACACCTACAACCTGCTGTGGTTAAGTAATGCGATGTTTAACACTTTTCATCCAATTTGAACTGGCTGGTGGTTGGCATAAGGTGCACTAATCGCATTGACTAAATTTTATCACTTACGGCCGTATTTACGAATAAAGTACATAATAATATCTACCTACACAACCATTGCGGTAGTCCAAAGCCTGCAAGTATGATGAAAAATGTTATCACCAGTTAATTGCAATAAAATCGCCGTATGGTTAGGTACTACTGCCAAATTATTTCTTTCAATGAGCACAAGACGACGCGGGGCGCGGGCGGAGGCGCGTGGGCGCCTCGTGCCGCGCGGTGCGCATGTTTTTGCATGGACAACGAGGTAACATAACATGCTTATAACTTTGTGATTTTGTCATGATACCGTTTAGAAATACTGTACATAGATTCTTTACATAAAAATACTAGACACGTGTTTCAGGTTTCGCCTATACTAATGATGTTGTATATGGGCTTTCCAGTTACATTTGTCATCTATTTTTATTCCTAAAAATTTAAATGTATGTACTTCCTCGATGTCCGAATTTTGGTTCTTAACTGTAATAGTTTTAGGGTGTCTTGAATTGCATAATTTTTGTTTTTGATATGGTGACTGTTAAAATAATACACCACGCTGGCCTAGTGCGGGTTGGTAGACTTCACAAACCGTAGAGAAAAATCTCTAAAGTATGCAATTTTCCTCACGATGTTTTCCTTCACCGTTTAAGCGAGTGATAATTATTAATACGCACATGAATTCGAAAAGTCAGAGGTGCGTGCTTTGGGTTCGAACTCGAGACCTTCGACTTGGTAGTCCAATGGTCATACTACTAGGCTATCACTGCTTATTCGTCTCCATTTAATTACAATTTATCCGTACAACAACTGAATACCATTATATTCTGAAAACAACACAAAAGTACAAAATGCATACATATTGTCTATTATCTCGGCATACGACCCACTTACATTTAACAGCTAACCGGCTCAGCCGCCATTTTACTTTTATTTTTTGTGCTGTCCACACTGAAATCTTTTTAATCCACAGCATTCGACTGATTCAGCGACGATTGCCATCTAATTAAAACCTCATTAAGTTTAAACTCTGTAATTAACTGGGGAAGCGGTCATTTGTGGTGAGGTTCGGGTGTTTTGTAAATTGGGGTTGCTATACGTATAAGTAATTCACAATTTCTTTGATAATAAAGTAGCTGGATATATTAGCATGAGTACTTAGTTAAACAACATTATTCTACGACGTCTGTTGTCTAGTGGTTTGAGTGCCGGACTGCTGATCATGGGGTCGTGGGTTCGATTCCCACAGGACACAATGATAATGTTCATTTTCAATTGGGTAAATTTGACAGTTTTGGATAGCTTGAACTGCTGGCGTCTGTACGTACACTCATAATATGTCCCATGTAATATGGGGCGAGCCTATTGCCATTAAACGGGCACAAATGCAAGCTCCGAGCTACACTGAGAATTTCATAGAAAAACCCAAAAACACTTTACCGGGCTCGAGAATCGAACTCTCTAGCAGTAGCAGTCTCACTTACGATAACTAGGCTAATGAGATAGTCTATCGTCTTGTTTTAAGCAAAGAAAGGTAATTACCAAAATTAATTACGTATACTTTGTTGGTTTGCGTTGTAAAAAAGAAAATAGAAAAGAGGGGCTTATGGCTAAGTTACAACTGCGCTGACCAATCGATCAGTAAGGTTAAGCTGCGCTAGCCGCGGTCAGTTTTTGGATGGGTGACCGTTCTTAACACATTGAGGCCCCTCCGTGCCTCGGATAGCCGTCGGTCCCGATGGTTATACAAACATCAATGATAATATGTAGTGGTAGTCAGAAGCCCAAAAAACCTGACAACCAGTCTATATACACGATGATTTTGTAGTCGTTTTGGAACCGAAAATTTTAGACTCTATATCAGTAATAGAACCTATTAAAATATAATTTAAATTAAATAAAAATACATTATTTTATTGATTATTAAAAGTAATGTCATATTCGAACAAAAAATGAGAACTCATGATAATTCCACTCAATGTTACGTACTACGATCACTACGATCGATGTCATTCAATGTTACACACACAACACTAAGCGGTAAAACATGCCTAGACACGTTATCCGCCCATTGGATGCGGCGCGGCGCCCACTGCCTACAATCCACGCACACAGCTGTAATGTATTATGTGCCTACCCCTAGTAACAGGCTGCGCGGCGCCGGCGCGGCGGGCGCTCCCGCGCCGTCGCCCGCGCCGCACCCACCCCCGTTAACCGACGCGCACCCGCCAGTTCTGCTGCAACTCGCGCGCGGTAAAGGTTGCACGTACGTACGTAAGGTTGTACGTTTTACGTAGCCATGCGAAAATGAGTCTTCAGTATGAATATTCGAACGCGGAGTAGTTACTTGACAATGGTTCAGCTGTACACTGTTACTAGTTACAATTTGGAAGGCCAAGCGGTTGTATTCCCGGCCAGAACATTTAAAGGCGCTGCGGCTACGAGGGATTGAAAGTCCTCAAGTACCTTCAACCCCTACCAACTTGGCTGCAACCCAGCGCCTTCTCAATCAGGGACAATTCCGTGTGCCGGCTCACGCGCAAGGTCGAGGGCGCCTAAATGACTCGCAGGAGAACGAAGACGCTATTCTGGAGTAGGTACTTCGAGCGGGTTCCGCGGCAAAGCACGAGAATGGCGGCACAAGAATTTAATGTTAGCCAATGCTCTGTATGGAAAACATTAAATAATAATGGCTTAACATCCCTGTAAGTTCCGTCGACCTCACGTCATCAACAACAATGATGCACCGGCAAGAACTGCCCTATGTCAGCTGCCCGGCTAGTTATGCAAGTGTTGTGCGTGCTTACCCAAACAATCAGTTCCACTTCAATGGATAGGCCACGTCGCGCGGCGGTCCCGTAGCTTGCCCATCACGGAGTCCAGACTTAACGCCCCTGGATTTTTCTTGTGGTCGGAAATAAAAAGACTCCTTTATACCCGTGAACATGAAAGTCTTAACGAGTTACGCAGTGCGATAGTGGACGCCTTTGATAAAGTGAAAAGTGATAGGCTAAAAGACAATAGCATAAAACGGACACGTTTGTGTATTGAACGCGGCAGACTCCATTTCGTGTAGTTGCTTCGGTACAGGGAAGTGTAAACAATTTATAAATAAACTTTTAATAGGTAAGTACTTAGCTATGTACATAAGTTAATTATTTTGTAAATAGCTCAAATTCCAAAAATCCAAACGCCTGAAGTACCTACTCAATTCATTGGCTCTCTGTTTCTAATTATTGATACCTACAGTAAAATAAAGATAAGTTCAATTCAAATAAAGTATTTCTGCCGGTCCTAAGCCCGTGTAAAGTATGAACGAGAAATTGGAGTAGGTACAATTTACGTAGTTGGCGTGAAAATGTTGATGCGCAGCGGCTGTGCGAGCGACTGCTGCGCCTGTCGCGGGTTCGATCCTCGCTCGGAACAAATTTGTATGATCTGTGGGTGAATGTTCTGGGCTTGCGTGTTTGTGTATGTGAAAATTTATGTTTGTAAATGCACCCATGACACAGGAGAAAATCCTAGTGTTGGGCAACGTTTTTTTTCTTAAATAAGAACTACGATAAAACCTACCTACACACAGTCTTATTCTAATTTTTTTAGTAAGAATGTAGGTATTACGTCCGTGTCCCGTATCAGCTGATGCGCTGGGCGCCATACTTGTAGTATTTGAACTGCGATCTAGGTACTAACCTAACATCAAATTACGTCGCTATCTGCATCGTAATGCAATTTATTTTAATAATAAAATGTACTTGTCTAGCTACTAGCTATTAAATCACGCGTAGTAGGTACTCGGACGAATCATCCGACCGTCGTCCGTCGCTCGCGTTGCTGTAGGTAGGTGACCAGCTGATGAGCTGACTCGTACCGCGCTCGCGCCACCGCGCCCCGCGCCCGCGCCACCCGCCGCGCATCATTGATAAATGGCAAGCTTGAGACTGCGGCGGTTTTAGAATGAAATATTCGTGCACTACTACGAACAAACTCGAACAAGTGAAATTTTTTTTTGAAATGCCAATTTTTTTATTATTAGCTGTACAGTCAACTTAATATTTTTTATTTGTACTACTAATTATCCTAAGTTACCACGTTTCGGTTCCAAAACGACTATAAAGTCACGGTGTATATGTATACTATCCTCAGGATATCGGTAGGTATTACCCGGAAATTGAAGAGGTGTGATGGCAGTCACTTCGTGTAAAATACTGATATTCAGCCGCATCTGGTTAGACTGGAAGCCGACCCCAATATAGTTGGGAAAAGGTTCGGAGGACGATGTTTTAAAAATAAATACTTCAAAAATATGCTTGAGCCGATAACATTAAACTATACCATTTGGAAATATTTTGTTCAATATTGAAATCGAACTACTTTTTCCGGATTTGTGAAATATTTATAGTATTCAATCCCGACATTTCAGATCTTTTACAGTATCAGGTCACGTGAAAACTATTTCGGATAAATTTTCCAATTTTGCAAATTAAGCTACAATTTTCTGTGCGCCGTTTTTTATATATTTTACCACAAAATTCAAAACAGTCACTATTTTTTTTCGCTAATTATTAAAAAAATAAAATTACATATACCATCACGCATTCGCCGAAGGGATTGGCAGAGTTGTACCCACAGCTTGCCGGTATGTTTAGGTCCCATGTAATAGGGGGCGAGCGTATTGCCACTAACCAAGCACAATTAATCTTAAATCCAAGCTACTTCTGAGATTTCATAGAAAAACCCAATATCAATTTGCTCGACCTGGGAATCGAACCCAGGACCTCTAGCGTAGCAGTAGTGAGGACATCATGCTGAGTGGGGACCTTATTGTGATGAACAACGGCGACGTACAGTACCTTCATTTATTTTGTTATTTTGTTATTTCTTCTCTTCTTTGTATGTAGTACTAGTCACTGTTTTTATGGCAATAAAATCTTTCTTTCTTTCTTTCTTTCTTAGTGTTTATGACCACTAAGCTAATGAGGCAGTTAAAATAAAGTAAAAAAATAATATGTTGTAAGAACAAAAAACTACTATACTTAAATTGATTGATTATAAATGTGAAAGTTTGTGAGGATGTATGTTACTCTTTCACGCCAAAACTACTGAACGGATTTTGATGAAACTTTACAGTAATTCATAAATCGGAATAATATATATAGACTATAATTTATAACGATTTTAAGTTAATTAGCCAAATTACAACGATAATTAAGATAAACTTTTCCATACGAACGAAGTCACGGGCAGAACACGGCTAGTCATAGGTATATAATTTAAAAGGTTATTTACATCAACTCAAATTAAACAAAACTCCAAACGCTAGCTCCCATACTAAAGTCCACTCACGAAAAATCATCAACCCATATTTGTCCCACTGCTGGGCATGGGTCTCCTCTCACATAATTGAGAGGGATTAGGCTATAGTCCACCACGCTGGCCAAGTGCGGGTTGGCAGACTTCACACGCGTCACGATGTTTTCCTTCACCGTTTAAGCGAGTGATAATTAATTATGAATACGCAAATGATTTCGAAAAGTCAGAGATGCGTGCCTTAGATTCGAACTCGAGACCTTCGACTTGGCAGTCCAATGGTCATACCACTAGGCTATCACTGCTTACGAAACATACTCCTAAGGATATTTCCACGGCGCGTTTGTTTTGGCGCAGCTTGACCGCAAGTAATCCTATCGCGGGCACCTGCGCAAAATAAACGACGATCGTAAATCCCCCAAACGTCCAGAGCCGCTGCGACACAGTTATTGTTATTAGCTGACAGACGGTTGATTTGGCTCATGCCTTAGATTTAGTGGGACGACTGGGCAACTGGGCGACCGTCTTTTGTGTATAGTACTGCAATGGCCGAAATATTAATGGGGGTGTCACAAAAGAAATGTTAAGGTCTGTTGAAAATATTGAGATATTATATACTGTCGTACTAGAGCTGCCATGACAAACTATAATGCGGTCGAAAACAGTTTACTGAGACATGAAAAGTTACACCTTATGTTTGTATTTGTAGAATTACTCTATTTATTTCCACTCAATGAATATACAATGAGTATTACAGTAGACCAAAAAACACTGAAGTTTGTCCGAAATCCCGTGCATTCTACTTAAAACTAATAATTACAAGTGAGTGACATCAACCTTAACATAATCAAGGAAACAAACAACAAAAAAACAGTCATCTCATCAGTTGTTTTGCTGACCTGTAATAATATTTTCATTATTTCCATATGTGCTGTAGCACATTCTCTAGCGAAAGCACTTTTAAAGTTATTCATCTCTACTTAGTATGATAATTATAATAACTCAATGGTCAAAAAGTGTGGAAAATGTATTTGAATAATTTTCTGTCACGAACTTTTTGTAGTCATACTTTGAATAAGAATTTTAGGTGCTGCGTATTTTATCTTGCTTTGTTATCCTTTTTTTGTAGGATAAAAAGTTTTTGTTGACCTCTGCTAACATTATTTGTAGTGGTTTGTCACGTCTTGCTACCACTTGGCTTGTTTTTGCTTTGACCTTTAAACACGTTTCTTTTGACAGTTGAAAGACCTTAATTATTCGACAAATACAAAAATCATCAAGAAAGAAATAATAATCTAAATATATACCTTATTCATTATTACCGGCTTCAGTACCTATTATAAATAGTAGTGGTAAGTATTATTTTCTTTAATTATCTAATTTCTTATAATTACATTTTTAAATATTTTATTAAAAAACAATACATTTAAAAATATAAAAAAATTAGGCCCGATACCGATCGGGAACAGGGTCCAAGCTACAGGGCTCCAGAGAGAGGAACCTCCTAACAATACGACTATTAATTATTAATGTACTATTTTTATTATTAATCTATTTTTACGCTTATTTGTGTTTTTTTAATTAATTTATTTACTTACACTTGGGCTTTCTTTTTTTTATATTGTTTCTATCAGTGGAGACTTTTAATAGCTTTATGGTAAAGTAACTACTTAAATACTATTTTTAGTTAATTAGCTTATAATCTTCCTAAAAGTTATAAATAAGCGCAACTGTTACGCTTGAGATTCTGGGGTCGATTCTCTAGGCGAGCAGTGTTTTTGAATTTTTCTACAAACCTAGCAGTAGCAGTTTTTGTTGAAGAGCTTTATATATGTTCAACTTTTTCATAAGGCGATAAGAAACAATCAGCCAAGCCTAGCCTATTGGCTGTAAGATTTGTTAAATGAGAACTAATGTTATTATTAATAGGATAAGCAAGCTAAAGTGGCAATGGGCCGGTCACATCTCGCGGAAAACTGATAAACGCTGGAGCAAACGAGTTCTCGAGTGGCTACCGTGTCTAGGGAAGCGTAGTGTAGGACGCCCGCCGGCCAGCTGGCAGTGACTGGATGAGGAAAGCCGAAGATCGGTCTTTGTGGCGTTCACTAGGAGAGGCCTACGTCCAGCAGTGGACGAATATGGGCTGATGATGATGATTTAGAGCTGTTGATTTTGCAAATAAATTATCAAGATAAAAAATCGTGTAATTTTGAAGCAAATAAACATGAAACTGTAAGTACAGTTGAGCGGCGGGAGCTTGAAGTTTGTTCAAGTCTTATGCGATCAAACTGGACTGGTGCAGCCCGAACAAGGTGGCTGCCTCTAACACCGTAGTGTATCGACGCATGCTATAAGGTTATACATAACATACGAGTATCATCATTCCTGTATGGTGAGCACAAAACCAATATCTGAGCTGCTAGTGAGGATTCTAGGAAAACATAATAGGTAACACTTGAAGCAAAGGTTTTAGGAGATTATATAGGAGAAATAAAAAAATACACAGTGACCAGCATCAAAAAAACACATTAGTTACAAAAACACTTATGTTTTTTTAAATAAAAGAATATGTTTTGGAACTTATCGAATAACATATTTTAAGCTGATAATTATAGTAACAGGTTTTGGGGCTTATTTGTTACAATAATTTGATTTGTTAGATGATGGGTTCTTCCAGGCCGATTCGTACGCTATAAAACATAGCGTTTATTTGACGACATTACTTATTACACTACGGTGTAAATACAGCTTTTTATAGTAACTGTACTAAGAAGGTTACTACATTACAGAAGCCTGCAAAACTCTTTTATTTGAATTCAAAAACTGTTTATATTTAAAGTAGGTTTTGAACGAAACTTTTAACTTTCCTTTATGATATATTACGGTAATTACTCTGTTGTCCGTAAAGAATGGTAATGCTGTTAAGTTTCAGTGCAGTCTAACTTTTGTTGAGGAATTTCAGGTCATGTACTTTCAGCCTGAATAGGCTAGGTATTTTTAGTAGGTAAGGTGGCATTGTTCGACATTGAACTAACTGTAAAGTAAGTAGTGTCGGTTGAGGAGCAAAACATTTGCTTTTCAATAGGTGTCTCTGACGTCACCATAAAGACGTAAATTCACAATGCGAAGGCAAAATTCGAGATGACGGGTAGCTATCACGGTGGCTTAGTGGTCATAGCATCTGGTTTACCTAACCAGAAGACGCAGGTTCGAATCCTGCCCGCGGTCGAATTTTTCCTTTGCTTAATAACTTTAAAAAATCTTAGCATGGAAAATGCCAAAAAAATACAAAAAGATCATTCGAATTGGTTATATGACTTTTTGAAGACTAGACATTCCATCTAGTCTTCAAAAAATGTATATGTATGATAGGTTGATATGTATGAAATTTGATATAATATGTTATGCTCTAAGATCGAAAACGCTCATTGAGCGAAAAAACAGCTCACAACGCGTCGTAGTCAATTATATTAGAAAGTAGCAGCTTAATAATCAGTTGTTTATTTATAAAAAATTAACAACCTAACCTAGCCTAAGTAGGTTTTTTTAATTATTTAGCTTTTAAAATTCCTTGCATTACGAAGCTCATATAATATTATATATAGTGACCCTAACAAAAGCAGCGATAGCCTAGTGGTATGACTATTGGACTGCCAAGTCGAAGGTCTCGAGTTCGAACCCAAGGCACGCACCTCTAACTTTTCGAATTCATGTGCGTATTAATAATTAATTACCACTTGCTTAAACGGTAAAGGAAAACATCGTGAGGAAACCTGCACACCTTAGAGATTTTTCTCGACGGTTTGTAAAGTCTGCCAACCCGCAGTAGGCTAGCGTGGTGGACTATAGCCTAATCCCTCTCAATATGAGAGGAGACCCGTGCCCAACAGTGGGACCTGACAGTGGGGATGATGATAGTGACCATAACGCGTTGTGAGCTGTTTTTTCGCTCAATGAGCGTTTTCGGTCTTTGAGTGTAACACATATATAAATTTAAAAAAAACCCCGGACTAGGGTTCAAGCCATGTATCGCAAGGGACTTTACATACATATAATTAACGATCGACACCCAGATCCGAAACAAACATCTGTGGACCACACAAAGATTTTTCTCGGGTGGGAATCAAACCCACAACACCCGAACACGGTAGTGGTGAGATGACCACATTAACCGCTACGCTAAACGAGCATTCGATATAGGTAACTAAGTGAAACAAAGCTCTCTGCTATTATTCCAAACAGATTTATACCTAATCCAACTAACTCCAACATAAATCATAGCTGACACAGTTATTCCCGAATAACTAGTTACGTTACGATACTGTGTATGAATAATGCAGGCAGAGATAAGCGCCCACGGCTCAAACTGTTCACGCATATAATTAACTTCCAAATATTGTAATCAAAATTACGTTGATTCGTTAAACTAACACAATAGAGCTTACGGCACAACATAGCTTAAATACGTTCAAACAACGTCTAATTATTTACATTACATGAACATAAAATTATACTTAGAAGTAAGTAAATAGGAAGTTAAAGTTTATTAGACCTATCCTATCCTACTATTAATATTATAAATGTGAAGGATGGATGGATGTTTCTTACTTTTTCCCGCTAAAATTATTGAACGGATTTTGATGAAACTCTACAGTATTATTATTTTTATACATCAGAATAATATCAGTCTGATTATTGCCTATTGCCGTCCACTGCTAAACGTAGGCCTCCAAAGAGCGCCAACCATCCCGGTCTTGGGCAGCAGAATAATATATTGGCTATAATTTATAACGATTTTCAAATTACAAAGATAATTAAAAGTAACTTTTCCACGCGGACGAAGTAGCGGGCACAAGCTAGTAGGTAATTAATAAGCCTGACAACGAGTATATCCTGAGGATATCGGTATTACCTAGCAAATTATTATAGTAGTAAATATACACACGTCATACACGTGAACGACTGCTGTCGGGGCTGGTCAGAAACAGAATAAAGAAATTGAAATAAAACTACTTTTTACGGATTTTATCGCGTATATTGATATTATTAATAATCCGTAAAAAGTAGTTTTATTTCAATGTATAATATTCGCGTAAATGTCAGAAATCAATAGAATAAAGAAAGACAACAGATAAAGATTGCCCTAGAGAATAAGAGTATTCTCTAGGGCAATCTTTATCTGTTTTCTTTTTTATTATTCATCCTCAACCCATATACTCTCCCATTGCTGGGCACGGGTCTCCTCTCACAAAATAAGAGGGATTAGGCTATACTCCTAGTGCTTGTTGGTAGACTTCACACGCCGTCGGGAAAATCTCTCAGGCATGCAAGTTTCCTCACGATGTTTTCCTTTACCGTTTAAATGAGTGATAATTAATTAATTATTAATACGTTCGTAATTTCGTAAAATCAGAGGTGCGAGGCAGTTCAATTTTTTTCAGTTATACAAAATTAATTGTATACATCCGATCTACATTATTCTCAAAAACTATCTGGAAAAATATTATAATTAGAATAATATTTATTGTGAACACAATAATGTGGTAAGTAATAATAAGGTGTCTATGGAGTTTCCTGCTAGTTTTTCCTTAGAGGACCCACTTTTTAGAACTATTGGTAGAGGAGCCCTAGAAGGAATTTCGGGATTTACTCGTGCGCGTCAGTATGTGGGGCAACCTTGCACTTTGGGAAGTACTCCCACCATACCTGAGCCCTGTACAGGGTCAAAATGTCTAGGGCAGCCGATCAGATTAGTAAAAAAAAATCGATACTTAGAAAAACTTGAGCGCATCAAATTAAGATAAGGTAAGTTAGTTACATACAGAAAACCATGACCCTCCAAAGAGTTAATAAGTATTAATATAATATTTCCAAGACTAAGCTAAATTCAGCCGCCATATTGAATTACGTAAGTATTTAATTTTTTTTTATCATAAACTCACGATTAAAATCAGCCTGTTTTGTGAATAAATTTAATGTTTCATGGAACATAGTTTAATTATTGTAGTTAGAGTTAACTTTTGATTATGTTTAAGTTCATTTTATGCGTGGTTAGTTGACGCCGCGGGGCTACAACGTTCCTGTATAATACGAACCATGTTTATGTATTTTCATATTCATTAACCAACTTAAAAAATTGAGGAAGTTTTCAATTTGACTATATGTACCCGACTGCCGAAGGCGAGCAATGTTTTTCAAGCATATATGCGTAGCATATAAGCATGTATTTTTAATTCTTTCCCTAAGCCTTGATAGACTTCTAGAAACTAGAAAAACCTACAGTGGGGCAACGTTTATTAGAAAAAAAATATGCTTTGTTATCCTACAAACGCACGTTTACAAACACAAATTTCACATATACAAACAGATCACCAGACCCGGAACTACTGTAGGTCATACAAATATTTGTTCCGTGTGGGGATCAAACTCACAACCCGTGGTGCAGAAGCCAACGGCTCAGCGGCTACGCTAAAAGAGTCGTCAAATTGAATGTATGTAGAGAAAAAAATAACATTAAAACGTAAAGAAACCAGAGTATGCTTCCCGTCCTAACGACTTTGATACATAAAAGAAAATACATACTACCGACACTGAAAGATGAGTGAGCACAGGAAATAAAGTGCATCTCAGAGAGGTCAAGCGATGCAGCTCACTCAATGCCAAGACGTGTACTGGAGATTTACATTATGTATTACGTAAAACCCTCTGAATAATAACACCTAGAAAGACGTCATCTTAAGACGGATAATGTTGAAGTATGCCGAATACTTCAACATTATCCGTCTCTCTCACAGTCAGTGATCTCAGGTTTGGTCAATTGTGTATTTGAAATGACAATAACAAAAATCATTATGACATAACTAATGTCATTATGACAACTCACTCTCTCTCTCTCATGCCGAATACTTTAACATTATCCGTCTCTCTCACAGTCAGTGATCTCAGGTTTGATCAATTGTGTATTTGAAATGACAATAACAAAAATCATTATGACATAACTAATGTCATTATGACAACTCACTCTCTCTCTCTTGCCCTCTCAAGGATGACAGAGGTCGTCCTTGATAGAAATAATTTTAAAAATATTATTATCTATACTTACTAATATTATAAAACTGTAGAGTTTTTTGGTTTGTTTGGTTGAACGTGTAAATCCCAGGAACTACTAGTTTGAATTGAAAAAAAAAATTATATGTTGGATAGTCCATATAGTTAGTTATATATGTTACATTTGATATTATAGTTGTCCCCCGGTGACATCGCGGGGGACAACTAGTTTTAAAATTAACATAAATACACTCAAGCCTTTTTCCCATGGGGGTAGGTAGAAACTAAAGAACGCCACTTGTTACAATTATTGCATACTTCTTTCACTTCATCCACATTCATACATCTTGTCATACACACAAATACAATACATATATAATTATTACTAGCTTCGGCCCGCGACTTCGTCCGCGTGGAAAAGTTGTTGTCTAGTGGCTCTACGCTCGGCGACTATGGTCGAGGTCCCGGGTTAAATTCCCAGATTGAGTAAAATATTGGGATTTTCTATAAAATTCTCAGTAGCAGCTCAGATTTGTTGGCTCGCCCCATAACAGCACATAAAAGCAAACTGTGGACGTGTGTACATTGGAACACCTCTGCCTAAACCTTCGGGGAATACAGGCGTGATGGTATGATGTATTTTGAGGCATGAATGTATAAGTTTACGCTTAATATTGTTTCGGAAATTTTGCCTTTCTCAAAATGCTACGCCGTAAATCAATGGCATACACCATTCCATAGTAAGATATGATAAAAGGCTTTAAAGCAAAATAAATGCAACAGCAATGCATGAGCTCACTGAAATGTGTGGAAACTCCGACTTCCCGATCGCAGTTCGAATGAAAAGATCGACTCGGATTAGTTCAAAAGGGAAAGTCTATGCAGGAATGAGAAAGGCATGCTCCGCTGACTTGAATATGAGATGCTGTTGCGTTGATTATAAATGTACTGTTGACAAACATTTGCGTATTGAATTATAATATAATTCAGGTTAAAGAGACATTAAATTTCTTATAAAAACTTACAGGGTTCGCTTAAATTACTTACTTAAAGTAAAACTTAAAAACAACAATTTGATAGCTTGACACTAACGTAAAAGTAACATCTATAAACGTAGGGCAGGTAAATATACTCGTATATTGGTATTGGTACTTTCTTTTTAGAGGTTCTTATTATGTAAATCAATATATTTTTAGTGACTACATTACGTAAGGATTCCTAAAATACCATTACTCATTTATCTTAAAAGTTTATATCTAACTAGTTTTCCGCCCGCGGCTTCGCCCGCGTCGAGTTCGGTTATATCGCGTTTCCAAGAAAACTCTTCAAAAGTCCGAGATAAAAACTATCCTATGTTCTTTCTCAAGGTCAACTCTATCTCTGTACCAAATTTCATTAAAATCAGTTCAGTGATTTAGACGTGAAAGCGTAACAGACAGACAGACAGAGTTACTTTCGCATTTATAATATTAGTAGGGATTATCTTATGATGAGTTTGATTTGACTACATTGTGATTTAAAATAAGATATAAGTTATTTATCAATAAATTGTTCACCAAACGCTTTGGTATGTAGACAACGATTTCATTTTTTTATGCGCTGTAAATCCTTATGAATCGTCTGCCACGGGTAAAAAGCCACCTCGAATGTGTGCCACCAGAGTATATCGGATTCATACCGACTGGACTTGTCTCTTACCCTATAGTCATGGCCGTGTGATTCGGGGCATTCATCACGTCCATGACAGGAGCTAACAAAACCCGTCTTTTGTCTTTAGCTGCTTGTATACCTAACTCTTTACTTCAATTCTAATATCGGTGTAGTTAACAAAGGCTTACTCAGGTTAAATTCAGTCAATTGAGATATTTTTCTGCAGATTCGTCTGATTGCGTCATTCGGACTTGACAAATTTTACAATACTCTGATGTAGTCTTCCTTCTAAATAAATTAAATCGGTTAATGAATTTAGAACTTCCTCCTTTTTAAATTCAGTGTTTTATTAATAAGATTATATGTATTATTTTAATTTGTGATAATTAATTATAAGTATGTAAAAAATCATTAAAGTTAACGAACCATTAATATGTTCATTTGCTACAGTTAAATTATTTGAACTAACTGTTGAGATTTACCTAAACTTAAGACAATTAACAAATTATTGTAACCTTGTCGGTTGTGTGTACCTATCATTTTCGCAAAATAAATAAATATATTTTGATTCTATAGTCACTGAGTACGCAACACAATTCGTGGTCAACCGAGGAGACGCCGCCGCCCGGCGAGAAGAATTTTAACAATGTGAAAGCCCAGTATAAAAAATCCTGGACTAATTCAGGGGATACCTTTGTCCAGCTATGTGCAAGGCCACCTACAAAAAGTATAAATAGTCATCTGATGTACCTAAGTTTGCGCTTACAGAAATAATACGCTTATAAAAAGTTTATTTTTCACTTAACTTACGATTCGATCAAACCTTTTGAATTTTTTATCAATCTCTTTTTGCGTTTACCACAATTACTATGACATGTCAAATGTTCCGATTTGCAATATCTGGAAACACAAATATTTACCTTGAAATTTTCAATAGGAATACTCGGTTCTAATTACAAACGAATCACAACCCAGTTAATTGAATTGAAACTATTCTGCAATAATTCGCTGCTATTGTTTCGATTCTCGTAGTTGTTCACTCATTGGAACGGACACGCTCACTTTTGCAAGCCAATCAGACGACGAGGCCTGAATCGCGGTATTAAAGTTTTCCTGACACTTTGTATATAAGCAACTGACTTTGATAGTGAAGTGGGGAGTCCGTTGCTACTGAGAAGACCGGCAATGGCGAGGGCCGGACTCAATTCTCGCTAGTCCACGTAAATTAATTAATTCGTGTTTGGTAGAGCGGCCCTGTTTCTAGAGTTGTGAGATTTGAAAAATGCGAATGACTGAACGTTAACAGAATCCTCTCTTCTTCATCAAGTAGCAAGTTTGACTTCCTTTTGCTTTTTGTTTCTTTTTTTCTCGGTAAACCGTGACTTGATTGTAATTTTTTAGAGATTGGTAACATATCATTACATCACGTCATTGACGACACGTTTAGCGCAAAGACTGAGCGATCGGCTTCTGCGCCACGGGTTGTGGGTTTGAGTCCTACTCGGAACAAATATTTGTATGATCTACACGATACTGGATCTAATATACATCAACAGTTCAAAGTAACTGTATTTAAGTCCCAGGTTATTACTTACTAAGGGGCGAGCCTATTTCCATTATCCGGGCACAATTCTAAACGGCGAGCTTTAACTGGTAATTTTACAGAAAAAACCCATTAATTGTTTGTCTGATCGGGTAATCGAACCTAGAACCTCTAGCGTAGCATTCGCACTTACGTCCGCTAGGTAAATACAATATAGGTAATATAAAATTGTATATTTGTTTGTTCATCTATGAGTGAGTTCATGTATAAAAAAATGTATTGAATTACTAATAATTACAATTTGTAAGGTGCGGTTTCATAAGAAAGCAATAATGAAAACAGATAAAAAACTTCCTACACCGTTGTCGCTCATGCGGAAAAATTTTGCGAAGAATATTTGAGGAGAAATAATGATTTCAAGTGCCTACATAATGCTTGGCAATAAAAACTTAATTGGGCTGGCAGAACCATTTGTTTTATGCCTGATCTGGCTGTTCATGTCAATTTTGTTGAGAAGCGATGCCAAGGAATTCATTTTGTATATAAGTTTAAAACAGATAATGTATAAAAATCGTTTTTTTTTTATAATAATAATATTTTTATTGTTTACAAGGACTAGATTAAAGAATGGATACAGACTGAAGCACAGAATTGTAATACAAAAATCTACTAAGCGGGTGAAGCTGAGTACTCCTATTTAGATTGTTTGCATGTCTTTTTTGTATTAGATTTTATAGAAGTGTTTTTAGAATAGAGGTCATAAATAAATAAACAAAATTACGTCACGTTGAAAACCTCTTCATGAAGCCGTTAAAAGAAAACTGATCGTTAAAAAAATTACAATACCTATTTTAGCGACGGAAAAATTCGACTTCAGGCAGGATTCAAACCTGCGTCTTCAATACTTCTGCGGTTCAATACTACAAAAAATAAAATACTTAATAAGGTACAATTAAAATTAAAAATCGGGAAACGATTAACTCAGGACTATATTGGATTTACGATATACGTAAAAACAAAAAACTACGGTGAAAAATACTTGCTAAGTATAATTTATTTTTATTTTTGAAGTAAGATGCTAAACAAGTGAAAGAAAACATTTTTAGGAAGCCTGCATGCCTGAGAGATTTCCTTGTGTAGTCTGCCAAGTTGCACTAGGCCAGCGTGGTGGATTATTAGCCTTATCCCTCTCATTCTGAGAGGATACCCGTGCTCAGCAGTGGGACAGTATATATGGGTTGATGACGATGATACGACTATTTTGTAAATACTTCGGCTTTTTTACAACAAAAACCATTTCGCTCTTAAACTTCCTCACCAAACACATCAAGCGTCCGTTAGCCTCTTCAGAATACCTTACCATTCATAAAAATATCAATAAAAATAATCACAAACGCTACGTTAATTGTCCCCCGGGGTGTTAGCGGGGCGCCCCGTATTAAGGTACGTGCCGTATATAACGTGGTAAACGCGTCGTAAAGTCCTACTTTTACGAGTATGGCAAAAAGATTTACCTCCCAACCGCAGGTTTATGAGGACCCCAGGGTAATGCCAGTTTTAGTGGCGTCTAGAACAACCTAGCTGTCTTTACGTCTTATTGAAGGAATGGTATATGAGCTCACCCTTTGAGTCGGACCGCCTTTCCAGTATCGAGTGCATTTCCTTTTGAGAATTCGCCTTGCAATTTTCTTGATGAACGTTCAGTTTTTCGGATTAAAATTTCCGTTTCATGTTCATCTCTTTTGCCTGCATAATTTAATAGGACTAAGTAGGAAGTGCAGTCACAGCTTAGTGATACAGCTTGCACTTTCAAGGCACAGGTCTCAAGTTCGAATCCAAGGAAATGTCACCCGCACCTCAGTCATGCGTCAGGTAACATATTACAAGGATAGTGCAAAATCTATTGTGCCTGGACCTTGGGAATGATACGCGAATTGCTGTAATAGTTAATTATTTTACTCGTTTAAAAAATGATTATGGAAAGTATTGTGACTTGTACGGAGTCCTGCATGAGTGATGTTTTTACTCGACTGGATTTTTATTTAAAAAAACAACACTTGGCAGGGAGGGAACTTTGACCCTTATACTACCAACCCAACTAGTCCTCTTTCGTTTTACAGGGTTGGCAACATGCAAGTGATACTCCTGTTGTCACAAACGTTTATAGGCTAACGGCTTACCATCAGGTGGGCCGTATGCTTGTTGGTCACCTTAGTAGTGTAAAAAAATAATAATATGTAATGTATTCGATGTTTTCTTTCCATTAATCGAAAATGGTAGATATATTGAATACCGGCAATAAGATAACGAAGTTTTAAATTGTACAATCAAACGAGGAACAATATCAAATTCGTCCAATCAAAAGTTAATCATTGCACAGTCTGCACGGCTCTTAAATTTTTTATTTCTCTCTATTAAATCATTGATGTCGTAACAACCATTTTATGTTGATTGTGAATGAATTGTACCTTCTTTTTTAAGTGATATTTTGTCCAGCGGCTTGTTGATGGATATTAAATAATTATAGTTACCCCAATGAAACACTGGATGGCGATAGATGTTAGTGTGTCTAGTAAAATTTCATGTTTTTTTAGTCAGATTAACTCATTATTGTAGCAGTCGTATAAGCGATGGCTAGGCTATATTACATAACGATCTCGACGTGAGTGAAAGATGGTCTTTCTATTGTCTCTATAATTTTGTTACAAAATACAACTATCACACCTGTATTCCCCGAAGGGTTAGCAGAGGTATACTAACGTCGTTGGAGGCCGCATAGGCAGCCCGCCACTGCCGGGTATGCGAAAAATGCTACAACGCTCCCGTAGGCTTGGTACTAAAGTGGTCACGCGAAACGCCGAGGTTGGTTTTAGTTAGTAGCTCGCTCTTTTCAGAGCGGAGTCAAACACACCACATCGCTCTCCACGGAGCGTTGGATAACGCATAAAGCATTTCGAAACTCTTCAACAAAAAATATATTATAATAATGTTCATCCACATGTAATAATAATGAACACAAATCGTATGTGTAGGTACTACATAGGGGGTGAAAATATTGCCATTAACCGGGTACAAACCCAAACTCTGAGCCGCTACTGAGCAAGAGAAAAATCCAATAACACTTTGCTCGACCTCTTACGAAGCAGTTGCGCTTATAGACACTAGACTAACAATGCAGTTTCGGAAAATATTAAATAATAATTTTATTAACATTCTTCCAAAAATACAACTACTTATATTCCAACAGGCTATTTTATACAATTTACAAATTTTCGCACCGCGGCGGGTCGCCGGTTACGACCGTAACATGGAACTGAATTTATAAGAAAAAATGCTAAAACCACCCCATACCGCCCCAAAAGGTCGGCCCAACCAATATGTTCCATCGAAAGTCACTTAGAGGGGCAACGTGTGGCGTAAATGTACAATCACTGGGGTACATATATGGACGTACAAGTATTTGAAAAAAAAATGTGGAAAATATTTTTTGGAGAACCTATTATTTATTTTAAATAAACCTCAATATCTACTGACTGCCTCATTGGTCTACGCGTCACAGTTGCGACTGCTGAGCGTTTGGTCCTGGGTTTTATTCCCATGTGGAGTCTTTTGTTATTAGATTATTCTATGAAATTCTCAGTGGCAGTTCGATGTTTTGATTTCTGACCGGTTAATGGCAATAGATTTGCCCCCTACTACAGAGGATCTAAAAACTCCGAACAGTGGTAATATAGTAGTAGACTTGTACCTTATCCTTCGGAGATATAGACGTAAAGTCAGTTTTTTTAAGGAATTAACAACGGAATAATCGAAAGTTACCAACCTGCCCGTCTAGCAATAAAAAGATCATCTACATATATATTTATATTTCCATTTTAAAAAAGGCAATAAGTAAAGAGATCGGTGACCTAATTTTATGAAATAAAAGCAATTATTTCGTGTTCATGTTTTTTTTATAAAAACGTTGGGACGGAGATATAAATTGTTAGCTACAGAATTTTTATAATGACTTTCACGTATCTTTTATTAAAAAATATTATGTGCGACGATAATATCGTGTCTTACTTACTTTGGAAAGTGCTTATTACATATTATAACTATTATATACTAGTCTTACTGAGTAGTGGGAGTTTATTACATTTTTTTTAATATAGCTTAATTAAATTCCAAAAATGTAACAAGCCTAGAAATAATACGGACGGCTGCCGGAGGCCATTTTAATTTTGTTACTTTTTACGTACCTACGTTATGACCGTTTCAAAATATTTATTTATTTTTGGAAGCTTAGATTAATGATTAATACACTATTTTTGTAAACTTAACGTTTTAAAAATAGCTTCGGCATGTATCAAACCTACCTACAGATATATTGTAAATTATGAATATCATTTCTATTTTTATGTTGTCTTGAAAGCAATCTTTCTTTTATAGTAAATCATAATGGATCATTAGACACACGAGGAGGTAGCAGGGTATCATCATCATCATCAATAGCCCATATTCTTCCACTGCAGCTATGGTTCTCTGACGGATAACTTCGTTGCGAATTCTATCCCTCAGAGAGACTCCGAGCATAGCTCTTCCCAAAGCTCGCTGTGCGACTTTAAATTTATGGATCAGTCTCATCGTGAGTGTCCACGTTTCGGCTCCGTAGGTCATTACTGGTAGGACGCACGCATTGAAGACTTTCGTCTTGAGGTATGGGTGACGAGAAGACCTGACGAAGTTTGCCGAATGCTGCCGAATCCCAGCTGTAGCAGGGTGTGTCGGACTCGTGGTGACTAAAACCCACACTTGCTTTCACTTGCCCTATAGTTATGTCCACGGGATCCGTGAAATTCACCACGACCACGACAGGCAAGCAATAATAGCCTAGTGAGTTGATATTACCTACCTACTGTAAAGAAGGAACACATCGATGCCAGATTAGATCAGCTTGAGATTTATCCTAATCCCTCTTATTGCGACAGGAGACCCACAGTGGGACAGTTTATGGGTTGATGATGATGGTGACTTGAATGTCGAAAAGTCCAATAACACTTTGGTTGACCTGGGAATCGAACCCCCAGCGTAGCAGTCGCGCTTAAGAGCACTAGACTAATGAGTTTGTTTATTTAATAAGGCAGTCCTAGATGTTGAGTTAATATCCCGAAAAGACCATAATAATAGGATGTCTATAACAAACATATAATTATTGTTAGTAGTCATGCTCTAATAGTACCAACATGCTTATTAACTTAGATGTACATGTAGGTACAGTTCATCAAACATGTTTGCCGTCAATGATTGATATGTAATTAATTATGTATAGTGCGACAAGCTTATCTGACCCGGTGGCCGTAATTGAAACTAAAGTCACTTTGCGCTTCGTCATTTTGATTAATGTCAATCGTATGTCAACTGAGTTCAGTGTTTCCATTTTCAGTTTTGTGTATGAATGTTTAGTACTCAATCTTACTAAAACTACGGATCGAATTTAAAATTGTATCTGAATAGTTTAACAATATCTTTATAATTATCTTCTTTAAAAAGTATTGTATATAATTTAAGACCCGAAATATATTTTTTTTCATCCTCAAAAAATATCACGACCTCACTGCGATTCATTTTATGCGCGCCAAATTTTAAAAAATGGAATGGTACCTTCTTAGGTTCCTTTTATAACGTGTTTTAGAGAAACAAATTTAAATTACGAAAATGTTTTTATTTAAAACAGCCAGAGACTTATCCAACTAGTCTGTACATGTTTGCCTCAACTTTGGGAGAATAGAGGCGCGATATCAAGCTGTATAAAAAATGAGCGTCATAAAATCCTCAAGCCTACATTTATGAACATCCATTCATTCCAAAATATATTTTATCTAAACGCGGTACATGAGATCGTTAGTACGCAGACCGTATCAATTAAAATGTCGATTCAACGCCCTGAATAGCGCCTGCTATCCTGTCGTAAGGGTGTTGGTATTATGAGATTTATGAACCCAGATTTTTTATTTATTATAACATACCATGATATCCATATCGCCATAGGGGTAGGCATAGTAAATCTGATGTATAGTTTGTTAGTAACTTTTTAGGTGCCACCCCGGATACAAATACAAATTCCGACCGTTATGAAGAATTTCATAGATAGAGAAAAATAACGACACTGGGATTAAAGTACAAAAATTTTTTTTTGTTATAAAAACACGACTAAAAGTATGTTTTTTTAATGACCGTCAAATTTACTAACCAGTGTAAATCATGATCAGTGTGTTGGATTTTGATCTGTCACATTGTGCGAAGCCTGCAGCGGGATATACTTTTAAGAACACATCTATTTATTTATCTATCTATTTAGCTGGAAACACCCACTGCTAAGTGAAGGCCTCATCTCTACCCCGCCACTGTTGCCAATCTTGAGCAAGTCGCACAAGAACACATGCCTGAAAATAAAGAATTAGGTAATATTAATTTAAATGCTACTAAGACACACATAAAGTAAACAAACAAAAAGATTACTTAGCACATAGAAATAAGAACGTTCGAAGAAATAGGGAGAAAAAAAATCAATGTCAATAAAAAAATATGCGTAAAAAACAATATTTTTCCATTGGCCACACCGTATGTGACATAGTACCTACAGACGCCAGCAAGTCAAGCTATCAAAACCTATCAAAATTTCACAATTGAATATGAACCTTATCATTTTGTTTTAAAGTTGAAAATCTATCAAAGAAATTTGACAGGTTGTGGTAGCTTGATAAGCTGGCCTCTGAATATTACTCTATCCATGAAATTGATGAAGAATTAACAAAATTACCTACGCAAAAATACAATTTTGAAGTCGGTACGAGGAAAATTTTAAAATTTACGTTATGACATGATAATAAAAAGTAGCGTAAAACGAGCATAATAATAACTTTGGTAAAAATATTAATTTATTAATTACCAAATTACTTCTTTCATTAGCAATTAAATCTTTATCTAGATAATTTCAGAATTATTTTCAGTAAAACGCAGGTGTTCCAGCTATTTGTCGAAATGGTAAGTAGGTTGTTTAGTTTTGCTATAAAAAATATTTATATCTCACATTTTCGAATAAAATTATTTTTTTATATGTATAAAGACACAACATTTTGGTGTATTCTCAAAAATGGGTAGGTATTTAAACACCAACCAAACTTATGTGTGTAAAACCAACTAGAAAGTATATTATACTAGCTGACCCCGCAAACGTTGTTTTGCCATAAAAAAATATATTTAGGGGTATGAAAAATAGATGTTGGCCTATTCTCAGACCTCCCCGATAAGCACAAAAAATTTCATCAAAATCGGTCAAGCCGTTTCAGAGGAGTATGGCAACGAAAACTGTGACACGAGAATTTTATATATTAGATGAAAAAATCAAATAAACATCGAAATTGGTTCACGTTCGGCAATATCGGATAGTATACACACAAAAAATACAAACGAATTGAGAACCTCCTCTTTTGGCGGTAAATTAAATTTCCTCCTTATTTTTTATAAAAGGACAAGCTGAATATCATTATTAAAATCAATATTGATTTCAAAAATTTAATTATACTTTTTCTGAATATTATTGCAAGTTTGCTTATACACAATTTTATTAGGTTATAGGCTATCTTTTAGCCTTTACGATGCGACTAAAATTGCCGGCAACAGCTAGTAGGTACAGTCAGCATCGAAAGTTGCTGAACAAGACGTTGTAATCTTCAATATGATTTATAATAAGTATGAAGTTACTGACCTGTGAAGGTTATGCGAAATAATTGCATAAATGACCGTTAATTATTTAGGATATCTTAATAGAAAAAACCTCTTGACAAGTTCTGGAGCTGTGATGTTTTCAAAATTTAGCTTGCGTTCAGCGACTTTCGTTGCTGACCGTACCTAATATTTTATTGAGATGATTTTCATTACCAAAAATAAATAAATACTTGGACATTTTAAACTATTTGGAGCAGTCTATAGTCTATAGTCTACCACGCTGGCCCAATACGGGTTGGCAGAGTTCGCACGCCGCCGCCGTCGAGAAAATCTCTAAGGTATGTAGGTTTTAGGTTTTTTTTGTTTTCCTTCACCGTTTAAGCGAGTGATAATTAAAAATCAGAGGTTCCTTGGATTCGAACTCGAGACTTTTCACTTGGTAGTCCAAAAAACATAGCTCCAAGCTATCACTGTTGTGCATTAAAATAAGGCTTAAATAAAACCAGTTAAAAAGTGTTCAAAAAACCCCGGTGTGTCACAGAAGTCTGGACCGTTAGCCGTTGCGGATAGCACTCGTAACTCATTTCAGCCGTGAATGGATCCAGCGATTTTTATACCGACGGTACCTAGAACATGGATTAGTGTGGATGAGATTTTGTAAGTTCTGATGGACTTACTAATATTATAAATGGATTTACACGACGGTTTTTTTTTATCGTTTCGTCATTATTGATAAGTAATTTTGACGACACGTTTGGCGTAGCGGCTGAGTAATCGGCTTCTGCGCTATTTTGTGGGTTCGATTCCCGCACGGAAAAATTGTATGACCTTTAAACAATTATTTTTAAAGGAAATAAAAAAAAATATCTATACCCGCTTAATATCATAATATGCTCAAATGATACTTAAATATACCGTTGAACTGTGGGTGTACATTAGTACACCTCGGCCTAACCATTCAGGGAATATAAGCATGATGGTGCGGTATTTTATGTCTAAAGTATTTCCAAAGCGGGATTCTTTTAATCGTACATTTGCAATGCTTTTTAGTGTCTAGTCCACAGTCACCTTTCGTGCGGAGACAATGCACCCAGTACAAGTGGATCGTTACCGTTGAAAGTCATCGATGTAATTGCGCAGCCAGTATGCAGACTACCACGATGACACGACAACGGCATACCGACCAAATGGAAGTTGAAAATATACAACGTGTTACAAAACACCCCGTAAAAAATATAATTAATTTTATTACCAAAGCCAAACATTTTGTCAGCTGTCATGTCAGGGACCAGATTATTTAACAGAAAGGCCTACATACCTGTTTTACCTAAATTTGTCTACTTTAATAGTATTTCTATTTTTCATTCATAAAATGTTGTTGTTTTCCTTTTTTTGGGGTATGTTATACAGCGTTACTACGGTTCTTAAATATTGTGAATGGACTCGTTATAAGGCCCCATTTAACCTCCTTTCGGATTTACGGGTAGTTTTGTAACATCCGGTATATACTTAGATATGTTACGCTCAAATATCGAAAACAACTCACAACGCGTTGTGGTCAATTATATTAGTTGAACTTCAAAATACAAGGAATTATAAAAACTAGAAAATAAAAATTTCTATTTAGGGTAGGTTAGGTTGTTAGGTTTTTTTTATTTAGATACAAATACTCGATGCCAGTTTAAATTAAAACAAAGCTAACAAGTGATTATTAAGCTGCTACTTTCTAATATACCTAATTGACCACAACGTGTTGTGAGCTGTTCTTTCACTCAATGAGCGTTTTCGATCTTTAAGCGAAACAAATATTGTATATATTTGGGTTTTCTTGTGGCATTGGTGGCCACTTATGCGGATAATGAGAGAGAATGCTTAAAGGCAGTATTTAGTCACAGGTCTCAAGATTCTTTTCTTACTAAGTTATAACGCTTGAAAATTATTATTTTAGTTTTGGAACAATTTGAAGTTGGAGAGTTCATTGCCCTGCAGTGGGACATGCTACTTTAATTTATATAATTTTTTTTTCACAAGAAAAAAAAATGTATGAATAGGTATGAGAGAGAGTATGAATTTTCACTTAAGGATCGGCAATTTATTTAACGACTTGCAAAGCGTATTATGGCTAGCATGAAATATATATTATACCGTAAGTAATTTAAGGGTTATATTTTATCTTTAAACCAATTTTGAGCGATGTTTGATCAACGGATTCAAAACTGATTTCTCAAATTAGAACAATTAAATTTTCCACCTGGTCCAAACTTACACTAATCCTAATCAAAACTAGAATCATTGTAACCAACTGAAATGGAATGAATAGATAAGTTGAGTTAGAAATAAAGAGAATTAATCCATTGTGCAGATGTAATTGGTAGATTTAACAGGGTGTAAACTTTCTTGGTTCAGGCGTTTGAGCGAAGCGACGCCGAAACGTCAATCACTGGGACCGAATGAAGTCCATTGAAGGGTGTTGGGTCTTCGAACTAGAAAAGTGGCGAATTTTGTTGACACCTCTTTTGATTGACGGTTTTATTTGACCGTGAATAAGTTCGTTTACTTCATTCGTTTTACTGTGTTTCTTTTTTACGTTTGTTACGATTATATTTGTAGAAAAAAGCTCGATATTGGGTTTTATGAAAGCCTCAACTTTTAGAATATTTCTCTGATTTAGGAGTTTCCTTAATTACTGGTCTACGTGCATCCCTTTTTAGTCGAGAATTAGCTTCATATGCTTTTTTGAACAAACTCTTATTGTTGTAGACAAAAGTACAAATTTCATAAGTATAGAGTGAAGGAAGCGGCAATAAACGTAAGTTTTTTTAAAAAATGGTCCGCAGGTATCTTCAGGATGAATACTACAAATGGTTCTGATGATCTTTTTAAAAAGTTACTCAAATATTATCACTATAAGTACTAAATCTAATAATGAATCTACTAATATAATAAAGTTCATCAAAAGTCTTCTAGTAACTACTAATAACGAGTACTACACTCTAACTACAATTTAATTCATCTCACGCAATTCACCATGCACTTCACAAAAAGCTGATTATTTTACCTGAATAACGTTGATTATAACAAATAATGTTCCATTCGAACTAATGAAAAGCTATACAGAACTGAATTCTGATGAGGTTATAAAGTCTTGTTCACAATGTGGTATTTAACGTTATTACAAAATTAATATGTATAATAACTTTTTCACGTGGGTACAAATAATAGATATAATAGATAGAATGTATTATATACAACACCATCTAGTCCGAAAGTAAGCAGGGCTTGTACTATGTGTGTACATTTTAGAGTTCAAGTTCCCTCTGTTTGCCCGATGAGAAATGAAACACCATTTACTCTGACGGAGACAATTTATTTCTTTACAATTTTGCACCTAACCAAATTGAGTTAACGAAACCATACCGCGATCTATTTCGATCTTAGCACCATCTAGTTATAAAAAAGGAAACATTTGCAAATCTGAATTATATTTTCTAGTAATCTGAACAATGTGTAATAGATAATGGATATAATACTTATATACTTATAATACAAAAGAAACACCCAGACTAACACAAACACTTATGTTTTAACCACACAAATATTGGTGTCCTGTTGGAATCGAACCCACGACCCCATGATCAGCAGTCCGGCACTCGAACCACTAGACCTCAGACGTCGTTATAAGTATGTATTTACAAAAAAAAAGTATATATCGGTACCATATTATATTGCTAGAAGATTGATGATTTTTTATAAGCCTACTGCCTATTTTATAAGTCAGTATCTCGCTGAGTATAAAAGGGCTTAGACGTCACAAAAACTTTTACAAGATCGGCAACACGCAAGTGATACCCCTGGTGTCACAAGCGTCTGTAGGCGACGGTAACCGCTTAACACCTTAGTGGTATGAAAAGAAATCCCGAAGGGTTGGGCAGGGAGGATATTTTGACGAACAACAAAGTACTTATATTTTAGGTTTCATGTAATAAGAGGCGAGCCAATTACATTTGAATATTTAAAAAATATTAAAATATAGATATTCTACAATTAATTGCAGTTTTTTTTTTGTATACAAATAAGTGGTGTCCAAATCCTCGCCCACCATAGACACATCTTTACGAAAAAATACCTAAATAAAAAATATGTCATCAGTATTCAAGTGATGTACGAAAGCATCTTTGGGGCCGTCTTGTACAAATGCTTACAGATTATGATGGACAGCTACGTTTCATCGTGTCTCAAAGAAAGAAAAGATTTGATCATGTACTCTGAAGCTAAGGCCTGGAACTGGAACACACGTAGCGGTTTTCGTCCGAACACGCTGCGGTTGCTATAACAGTTTTTTTTAGTAAAAACGCAGATTAGACTAATGCCATATTTTTCTCTCACAGCTTGCACGCCGTTCTTCTCAGCTATTTGTATTTTTGTGAAGTCCCCCGTTACACAGGGCTGGTTTCTTGGCGCGGGAACTATCTTTAATAAAATATTAATCCCTACTTAATATTATAAATGCGAAAGTAACTCGATCTGACTGTTTTTTACGCTTTCACGCTTAAAACGTTGAACCGATTTTGGTGAAATTTGGTGCAGGGATAGATTAGTACTTGAAGAAGGACATGGGCTACCTTTTTATCTCCAAAAATATAATATTGGGGTGAAACTACGGGCAATATGTAGTTACTTTAAAAAATAAAATCACGCTCCTTATCTGGCTTATTTAATTTCTAATTCGCTTCGAGAAACGCAGCGGGAGCGGGCGAATCCCGTTCCGTGTTTTTTCCGCCAAAGATTTGATCATGTCTGAGTGTTGCTTAGAATTGAGGACGTGATATGTCAAAGACAGCCTTTTAAACTAGGGTTAACTACCTTTGTACATTTTGGGGACGACGTTATATCAAATATCAATGTAGGCTTCACTTTTTTTTTACAGGTAATGTCGACCTTGTGGGTTTTCTGTTGTCATTTTTTCGTGACGAAATATATTATATGAATTACAACAGTAACCTTGATCTTTGCATTCCAAGCGCTTGATCTAAGAATTGAAATTCAACATTGAAATTTTTGTTATGAATAGTTAATGAGAACAATGCAGTTAGATGTGTACAGTATAATATACTGTTAACAGTGAATGAGTAAGAATACAAAACTATCTCTTCGCACGCTGGGAACAAACTACACGCACGTGCAAGTCAACAAGACCCAGCACGTATGGATTGTAAAACAACGATCGGTATTGTCTTAAAAATATACATTTCTGAAACTTATGCGAATATTAGATGTTGCAATAAAATTACTACTTTTTACGGATTTTATCGCGTTACATAGATCATCATCAACCCATATACTGTCCCACTGCTGAGCACGGGCTATATTCCACCACGCTGGCCTAGTGCGGGTTGGCAGACTTCACAAACCGTTGAGAAAAATCTTTAAGGTATGCAGATTTCCTCACGATGTTTTCCTTCACCGTTTAAGCGAGTGATAATTAATTATTATTAATTATTAATACGCACATGAATTCGAAAAGTCAGAGGTGCGTGCCTTGGGTTCGAACTCGAGACCTTCGACTTGGCAGTCCAATGGTCATACCACTAGGCTATCACTGCTTTTTTTTTACATAGATAATTATTATTAATGGCCGGCGTTTCGGACCCTTTACAGCGTCCATGGTTACGGGTTTACTCAGCTCTAACTGCATCCGATGAACCAATTTGGATGAAATTTAGTACAGAGATTGATTAGACATAGGAGAAGAACATAGTTTACCTGTTGTCTCCTAAAACATCCTTTGAATGCGGTTAAAATTGCAGTCAACAGCAAGTTCTACATAATTCCCACATATCTATACAGATATAATCTCATCATCAATTCCAATGGATTATACAAATACGCGGATTACATAAGTTCAATTAAACCATAGTTAGTTATTACTGGAACAAATTGTTAGCTGCGTTAGAAATTAGGTAAAGGCTTGCGTAAGTAAGCGTAAGGCGTTACTGTAAGCCACTAAAGTCATTTTGATATTACTAATACTAGCAATATGTTAGTCATAACCTTGTGAGGTGGTAGAATTTTCCGACTGTGTTTGTCTGTGTTCTAAATGATAATGAAAAATGACAATTATTTCTATAAATAGATCTTTTAAATACACTTTTACATGTCAGTGTTTTATTTGCGAGTGATCTACATAGGAAACGTTGTGTTGGCAACAACGTTGGGTTGAGGGACTTTGACCCTTATACTGCCAACCCAAATATTCCTCTTTAGTTATATAGGGTCGGCGTCTAAAGGCTACGGTAGCTGCTTACCATCAGGTGGGCCGTATGCTTGTTTGCCACCTTTTTATTCTTCTTCTATTTAAGAGCTACACTCTTGTCTGTGCATCGTCTTCCACCGCCCTCTGTTTAGAGCTAACTCCTCCATTTATAACTTTGAAAAAATAATTATGAGCTTTTCCTTAAGTTTTATTTAGACTGCCTCATTAGCCTAGTGGACCTTGATGCGACTTCTACGCTTGAGATACTGGGTTTGATTCTCAGGTTGAGCAGGTTGTTATTGGGTTTTTCCATGAAATTCTCAGTAGCAGCTTGGAGTTTAGATTTGTGCACGGATAATGGCAATAACTGGTTCTGTAGCGTTTTTATTTATTTATCTAATGGCACACCAACAACCTATTCACAATTTTTATGTAGAATGAGATTACATTAGAAGTTTATTCTGTGTGAACAAGTTAGTCAGTCTGACTCGGTACATTTTTATTTAAATAAATTGTAATGAATAAAATAAAATTAAGATTTAAATGAAAATTAAAACAAATTGAAATTTGGAAAACTGAGAAGCGTTCTAGCGTCGTCTTCTAGAGTTCGCTAGAAGAGTCCTACGTCCAGCAGTGGACGAATATAGGCTGACGATGAATGGAAATAAGCTTGCCCCCTATTACATGGGACTCAAGCATACCGACAAACTGTGGGTATAATCTTAGTACACCTCTGCCTTGCCCTTCGGTGGATACAATATAGTTTTTATTATGAAATAATTATCCAATAAAATTCTTAATTATTATTAAGACTGCCTCATTAGTCTAGTGGTCCTAGGCGCGACTGCTACGCTAGAGGTCCTGGGTTCGATCCCCAGGTCGAGCAAAGTGTTATTGGGTTTTTCTATGAAATTCTCAGTAACAGCTCGGAGTCTGGATTTGTGCCCGGTTAATGGCAATAGGCTCGCCCCCTATTACATGGGACCTAAACATACCGGCGAAATGTGGGTGTACATTAGTACACCTCTGCCTAACCCTTCGGGGAATACAGGCGTGATGGTATGTTAATTATCCAATAAAAGTCCAAGCGCTAAAACAAGCTTACCCAAACGATACTGTTGAACAAAGTCTAATAAAAATTAATCATAACGCTACCACGATACGACCATTTAAAAAAGGCGGTATCGTGCCGATTACTCGACTCATTTAAAATGATACAAGGCACTCTGTGAGCTTGCCAAATACTCAAGCTTCCTGTACTGAATGCTGGCAACCCTATTCTGAGGCTGTAGCATGAATATTATGATTTTGACGTTACATTATAAGATAGGTAGGGCATAGTGGGAGTAATTCTACTCAAAGTGGAGCTGCTCAACAGGGCAAGTACCTCCGCTTTGCTGAAAATCTAAATTCATTATCCTATCGGTGAGCAAGGTTGCCAGTGCTCCGCGAGGAAACGTTGTGTTGGCAGTGGGAGAACTTTGGCCCATTATACTGCCAACCCGACTATTCCTCTTTCATTTTACAGGGTCGACAAGTGATACCCCTGGTGTATAGATGCTTGCAACAGCAAGCATCTATAGGCTAAAGTAACCGCTTACCATCAGGTGAACCGTATGCATGAACCTTAATGGTATAAAAAACATATTAACATAGCACAACATTAATAAATAATTTAAGTACGGAAAGTCCTCATGGATCATCTGCCATCTGAGGAACTACCTATACTGTTGGACTCTTACCGGCTAAAACCGCACTTGCATTCCCTTGCCTCTATCTTGGCTATGAGATTCATGACATTCCCTGGACCCCTTCAAAGGGCGAGCGCTTCCAAGGCCGTTTTCCGAGCACAAATCGAAACTCCGAGCTGCCGCTGAAAATTTAATAGAAAAACCCATTACTCGACGTGGGAATCGAAGCCAGGACCTCAAGCCTAGCAGTCGTGATTGTGACCAGTTGGCTAATGCGACAGTATCGATGGAAAAAATATGTTATTATACGATATAGTGTAGCAGAATACGGCTGCCGCAAACTTGCTAAATTTAACCGAATGCATAAATAACGAGCTTAATTGGGGGTGAAATCATGTTGCAGTTTTGATGAACTACTCGAAATTTTAAACGGTACCCAGCCCGTGTAGTTGAATAGATACATGTATTTTTTACTGCAAATTTTATTTAACCTCGTCAAAGTATTTTACTTCAAAAGTGTATGAATATACATGTATGAAGTCAAACTAGTAGGTTTAAAAAATTGTATCACTTATTGAGAACACAGTTAGCTTAATAATTATAGATAATTGAGTAATGTAATATTAAGCGATCGAATAGTTCTAAGTTATTTTATCATGAATATATATATTTTTTATTATACATATACATACACTCACGCTTTTACCCATGGGATAGACAGAAACTAAAGAACGACGCATTTTTGCCCACTTCTTTAGCTCCACTTTCTAAAATCTTGTCATACACACGCCGGTTGAGAGTACTACGCGCCTGACCTTTTTGAAGAACCTCACCAAGAAGGTCAGTGTAGTCTTTCTAGGTCTCCCAGCGGTTCCACTGAAATTAGTCATATAAATCCATAAACAAATAAATTGTTATACATTTTGGCAGAAGGATAAAAATGTTTTTGTCATTGTCAATTTTTTTTTTAATCTAATGTTGAGAGAAAAACATTTTTACCCGTGACTATGCTTAAAGAATGTCACCTAGAATTCTGTTTTACTAAATTTATTCTTAAAACTTTAGACAATATTTGTTTTAATATCTTGTTGATTGGATAACTTAATAAAATTGCGTTCATCTTGTTAGCACAGGCAACATTATCTGATAGACAATTCTCAATAACGCAATTTTGTGACACTTTAACAAGATTATAGTTTCTGACTAGACTATCAGACCAAATTTTACGTCTAATTATTTTTATTCTAAATTCTATGGCTATCCTTTGAATTGATGGTAGATAATAGCTAATGACGCATATATAAAATGATGGTATGAAAATCTCTCACAGCACTGAATATGTTATATAGAATAGTTTATATTTTTTTTCCTGTAATATACTACATATATAAGCTGTACATAAAAAAGCAGTGATAGCCTAGTGATATGACCATTGGACTGCCAAGTCGAAGGTCTTTAGTTCGAATCTAAGGCACGCAGGAAAAAAATAACAGTAACAGTTACGTATAGACAATTACTTTTCCATTCATAATTAGTAAGGATAGTACAAGTCACGAGGTAGCGGACGATCCATGAGTATTTTCTGTAGGTAAAGAAGCCAGCAGGTCAAGCTTTCCTGTCAGACTGTCAAATTTTCCCAATTGAATATGAACCTTATTGCTTTGTTTTAAAGTTGAATATTTGACAGATTGTGGTAGCTTGCACATCAAGCTACCACAATCTGTCACTTCTTCTGAGGAAGTCTAGTGGCGCGGGAAATCTTACACACTTGCTGAATTTATTATAAGAAATAATCCCTCTCATTCTAAGAGAAGACCCGTGCCCAGCAATGGGACAGTGTATGGGTTGACAATGAAGAATGACATTTACACGCAAAAACACTTGACCAAGCAGACTCGGAAAAACAATATATTCGAGACATAAATTATCTCTTGTATTATAACCGTATCCACAGTCCACACCCCTTAAAGATTCAATCATCCTTCGATTTCCGAAACCAATTTCATCACCAGCATGAAAAATAACAGAAATATGTAAACACTTAGCGCACACAAATGTAGCAAGCAAAATGGCGGCTCGCATCGCACAGATGTGTGAAATGGTGCCAGCGACAAATTGTTTTATCGAAAATGACTTTCTGGAACGGGGAAGCGGATAAATTTCCATTTTTCTAATGGAACTGAATGGTTCCAGTCCCTTGGAGACGCTGACTGGCATTCGTTACAATTACTAGATCCAATAAACCGTTGGATTATATTAAAACTTGCCCTGATCAAGATATGGTCGACTAGTCTTCAACCCATATACTGTCCCACTGCTGGGCACGGGTCTCCCCTTAGATTGAGAGGGATTAGGCTATAGACCACCACGCTGGCCTAGTGCGGGTTGGCAAACTTCACAAACCGTCGAGAAAAATATCTAAGGCATGCAGGTTCCTTCACGATATTTTCCTTCATGAGCTGGTTGCCTCAACAATATCTAGACCCGAAAAAGAATATTAGGCCGCTAATGCCAGTCACATCTGTTCGATTTAGCCTGAGGAAAATCTCTTTCATCCAATATTAAAATCGGTTCAAAAGGACATTAAAAAAATTTTTAGTATAAAAAGCTGATAGCTCCAAAAATAACAACTTTTATTTTTACGCTCATTTTCCCTCTAGTTCAACTTAAAAAAAAACATCAATGTATGTGTGTCACCGTCATTTAATGCCTACTAATAGTTGGTCAAAGGCTTGGACCTTTTCCCAACTATGGGGTCGGCTTCTATTCTCACTAGATCCGGCTGAATATCAGTATATTTTATGGCAAAGCGACTGCCATTAAACATTTTTCATCACTGGGGCGTTGTCATCTAGAAACTTCAGTAGTTCATATGCCGTAATTATAATTTCACTAACTACTTGCACTTCAAACTGGACGTCTGTGGAGTGTATCGGATAACGTCTGTGGTCTAGTGGTTCGAGTGTCAGACTGCTGATCACGAGGATGTGGGTTCGATTCCCACAGGACACAAATGTTTTGTGATCAACATAAGCGTTTGTGTTCGTCTGGGTGTTTCTTATGTATTTCCAAAAAAGTATATAAGTATTATATCCATTATCTAGTACCCATAGTACAAGCTCTGCTTAGTTTGGGACTAGATGATGCTATGTTAATGTCCCAAATATTTATATTTTATATTTTAAGTTGCCTTGAAAGCAACATCGTTTGGGTGTTTCAAACGTATTTAAGTACATATAAGTATTATATCCACCGTCTAATACCCATAGTACGAGCTCTGTTTAGTTTGGGACTAGATGGTGCTGTGTAAAATGTCCTAAGATATTTATTGGTTATATTATTGTATTATACACCAGTGTAATACAATAATATAACCAATAAATATCTATAATTATGTTCTACTGAGAACCATCTCAGTAATAATGTTAACACATTATGTATAATTTATGTTAATTTTACTGCTCTTTTTTTTACTAATTTATGTTAATTTTACTGCACTTTTTTCTTTTTTTTTTTCTCAAATGAGTCTTCAAAAAGCGGGAGGATACTGGCTCCTGCAACACAGTTTTTACTAGCGTAGGAGTCAGGGTATTCTAACTGTAATGTAAATACATTATGTCAATAAAGAATATTATTATTATTATTCTCGTATTTATTTAATTTCTTATTTACATTATATTTTTAAATATTTTTACAAAATAAAAAATATTATTTTTAATGCTTAGCGGTAGAATATTTGATAATGCCGACGTAGGGTCAGCAACGAAAGTCGCTGAACACAGCTAAATTTAAAAAAACATCATAGCTTCAAAACTTGTCATGAGGTTTTTTCTATTACGGTAACGAAAATATTTAATTGTCATCTATGTCATTATTTTGTATAACCTTCACAGGTAAGTAACTTCATACTTATTAAAAATCATAATTATTGAAGATTGTAACGTGTTAACTGACTTTCGTTGCTGACTGTACCATCCCAAATGAACTTTGAAGCACTTCTCATGCTTCAAAGTTCCTAAAAGCCTAAGTCTTATCAGTTCTGGGCTTAATCAGTTAGGTACAAATATTTGTAAGGCCTACGTATATATTTGTTCCGGGTTTTGCCATTTATGTTCGAATCGCACCCACGATACCACTGAAAAAAATACAGAATTGAAAGGTAACGTTTTTAAAAAAAGATTGGCGTTAAAACTTCACAATGAACCGAATATTGTAATAAGCATGAGTTGTATGATTTTGAGAAGATTCACTGACCTTTTGATATATACTTCCATGAAATCAGAAGAGAATTTTGCAATTATTATATTGTTATGCTTGTTCCCAGAAAAACTGAAAGCTGAGATCACTTTCGTAAATTTTTCTTATGAGATATAGGAAAACGATACACGCGCAAAAGAATTCTATACACTTTGAACAATTTCTTAGGCTTTATTAAAAGGAAAAAAATATCGCTTTGATCGTGTTTATGCCACTCATGAGACTTCCTGTTTTTAACAGAAATAAAACATAACATAACATACTCACAATGATGCCTATAATCACCAAAGGGTATGCCAGAGGTGTAATTTTTTTTATTCTACTAAAGTATACGTCCGACCTGATGATATGTGGTTACCGTAGCATATAGACGCTTGTAACACCAGGAGTATCACTTGTGCGTTGCTGCGTTGTATAAAACGAAAGAGAAATAGTTGGGTTGGCAGTATAAGGAAAGTCCCCCCACTGCCAACATAACGTTTCCTCGTGGAGTCACCCTACGATTTACCAGCATGTTTTGGTCCTATATAATAGGGGGCGAGCCTATCGCCATTTAACCGGGCACAAATCCAAACCAAGCTGCTACTGAGAATTTCATAGAACCATCATAAAAAACTGATTTCTAGGTCGAGCAAAGCATTGAAGTATTCGGTTATACTTCAATGCTTTGCTCAGCCTAGAAATCAAACTCTAGTGTAGAACCTCTAGTGTAGCAGTCGCCTTTTTGACCTCTAAAATAACGAGGTAGTAACATAAATATCAATTAACAAATAAAGTACAGACTCAATGCAAAATATATTGTTCTTGGGCACTAAAGCCGCAGGAACGCATTGGCAATATTGGTACCAAATGACATCAATTCTTAAACTGAAAAGTAAAGTTATTACGAATAAAAAAAAACACCACACATCAATAACTTTGGAATCACCGTCTAAAGTTAAAATAATGGTGCTGGTATCCAAAAGTGATATTTTCCATCAGTCAGCATACCACAGAATATAAAACATAACATTCATACTGACAATTGGTGACGTAACCAAAACCAATACAAAGTTTCGAAGGTAATACGTTTATATGAGCAGTATTCATACAACTGCAGAAAGGAAAATAACTAACCACGAAATCAAATTCTCCTCAGTACGAATCGTTCTACTGAAAGATTCACTCGTTGTCCTAATGAAACGTCGCGCTCTAACCACATTTGCTGATATGACACAGAGTAAAAGAAATCAGTTAGACAAGTTGATGAAGGTTTAATTGAATTTACACTTACTACTTAGTAATTTTGTTTGTGTTTGTAGGCGGTTATTAATTTTGAGAAGGGAGAAAGAAGGACACACACACAAGACACAGTTTGGGCACAAATTAGCACAAAAAGGTGTAATCTGTCAAATTTCTTTGATAGATTTTCAATGTCAAAGTATTAAATACTAGTTGTACAGGCGCCAGCCGGTCAAGCTATCCAAAACTGTCAAATTTTTCCAATTGAAAATGAACCATATACTTTTGTATTAAATTCGAAAATTCATCAAAGAAATCTGACAGATTGGGGTAGCTTGATGTGCTGGCCGCTGTACTACTCCATATACATTTTACCTGGTATAAAATTTGATTTATAATGTTACCATAATGAGGATGTATGCAGATAAAGAAGATTTCTCGTTATTCTATGCGTCTCACTAGCCGGCATAACGTTCATCCCTCGTCGATATCATTGAGTGTATTGGCATAGCAACCCGTACGGATTCCTCTCCGGCATTCCTTAAACTAGGTCTACAAACGAACATATTTCTTACTCGATAAGGCAGGCTTACACTGACAGCTTAATCGATGTTAGTTGTCACATATGAATCGATTTCACAACGATCAATCTTAGTACTGATAAAGCAGAATGCCTTACATTTAGACCATTGTGTTTCAATCACTTAGGCCTAACTCATTGTATAAGAGATTAAACTAGTCTTAAATTTATCGATGATATTCCGATTATCTTGATATTTCAAGATGGTAAATCAATTATGTTTTTTCTTAACGAATAAAAATAGAATCGTAATTGGAATGAGAAATCGAGTCATTGAATAAACGATTTCTTTGATAAAATAATATCAGGTTACTTACTATCCTTAATTGGAATCGATTTTATAAATTAGTATTTGATTGATCAATATTGGAAGATACACGATCTAGAGCAATTATTTATAGGATAAAAGGTTTTTTGTTATTTTAATAGAAAGCTGTTCTCGTAATTGCAAATGTTAAAATATAGTTCTAATCTAGACTCGAAGTTGTAAATATCAATTAGTAATAATCTAGTAAACATACAATGTTAAACATGAGCTATATATTGTGCTATGTAATTACCCCTATATTTTGGCATTGACTACCAATAAAATGGAGCTATATTTACAACATTTTTTTAATATTACTAGGTAAGCTACCCCAATCTGCCAAATTTGTTTGATAGGTTTTCAACTTTAAAACAAAATAAAAAGCTTCATTTTCAATTGGGAAAATTTGACAGTTTTTGAGCTTGACCTGCTGCGTCTGTACTTATTGTGGGATTAAGCATTAAAGTATTCTTTAGCATAGCTGTCATCTGTCGTAGTCTTTAAATACCCATATTTGGTATTCTGATCTAGTGGCGGGAGTAGATCATCCATTCAAACTGTCCATACTAATAATATGAATCGTTTTCTGTCTGTTTGTTACGTTTTAACACCTAAACCGCTGAACCAGTTTTGTGGAATTTTGGCATAAAGATAGATTAGACTTGGGAGAAGGGCATAGGGTACTATTTGTCTCACACATTTATTTTTAACCATACAATTATTCATAATTATACGCTATTTGACGATACGACTTTGTAGCGTGCTTCGCTAAAAATAAATAATTTATTCAAGATAGATTAACTAGGGCTGCCTCTAGTGGTCCGAAGCGCGACTGCTACGCTAAAGTGTTATTGGGTTTTTCTATGAAATTCTCAGTAGCAGCTGGGAGTCTGGATTTGTGCCCAGTTAATGGCAGTAGGCTCGCCCACTATTACACAGGACCTAAAACATAGCGGTGAAATGTGGGTGTACATTAGTACACCTCTGCCTAACGCTAACTTACTCCTCGGGGAATACAGGCGTGATGGTGTTATGTTAGATTAACTAGGTTGTACTTTATAAACGTAATTGTTCAATGAAGACCGCCCCCAAAACGCACACGTACACGATAGTATTTTCCTACCTTTATTGACGACATCAGTCTGTCCTTCACACCAATATCATGATGTCATTAGGCGTTGCTACTGAGGCGGAGACGAACCTTGGGCGCCATGTTTTCTGACAAAGTTGCCGCTCCATCAAGTTGGTCGTATGAATACCGGGTAACCGCTGTTTTATGTGCGAGTAACTTTTCGACGCCACACGATAGCGGTTGCGTGTTGATATGGAAAGTCTTTTTTGATGGCGTTGGGTGTATTTGGATACTGTATTTTAATGTTACAAATATGCCTACGCCTGTACAATAAAAATAATAAATACCTATTAAAATTTGGGATATTTTACACAGCCTAATCTATTCCCAAACTAAGCAGCTTGAACGATGAGTAGTAGACAATGGTTATAATACCTACTTATATGATACGTACGTTTTTGGGTAAATACTTAAATACTAGTACAAACCTATATACTTTCACACCGCGCGCCGTCTTCCTACGGGGGTAAGCAGACACTAAGTAACGCGACTTGCTACGATTCTTGCATAAGTACCTACTTCTTTAGCTTCATCCACATTCATATATCTTGATAAACACACACGCCGGTTGCGAATACATAAACATACATACCATCACGCCTGTATTCCCCGAAGGGTTAGGCAGAGGTGTACTAATGTACACCCACATTTCGCCGGTATGTTTAGGTCCCATGTAATAGGGGGCGAGCCTATTGCCATTAACCGGGCACAATTAATCCAGACTCCGAGCTGCTACTGAGAATTTCACAGAAAAACCCGACACTTTGCTCGACCTGGGGATCGAACCCAGGACCTCTAGCGTAGCAGTCACGCTTAGGACCACTAGACTAATGAGGCAGTCCGGTTGCGAATACTTAGTACTTTTTGATAAATACATACTTATAATGCATAAGATACACCCAGACAAACATAAACACGATGTCTGTGGTCTAGTGGTTCGAGTACCGGACTGCTGATCATGGGGTCGTGGGTTCGATTCCCACAGGACACAAATATTTGTGTGGGTAAAACATGAGTATTTGTGTTTGTCGGGGTGTTTCTTATGTATTATATGTATATATTTACAAAAAAAAAGTATCTAAGTATTATATCCGTTGTCTAGTACCCATAGTACAAGCTCTGCTTAGTTTGGGACTAGATGGTGCTGTGTAAAAATGTCCCAAAAATATTTATTTATTTTATTTATTTATTTACTTATATTCTTCACGTAAATATTTATTTTCTGTGGTAATCGAAGTCACAACCTCGTGATCAGCAGTCCGCCACTTGAATCACTACGCCACGGAAGTCGTCAGAGGGAAAATAGAGGTTATTATAGAGGCTAGCCATAAACCGTGCACAAATATATCGCACAACCAGGCAAACTGAAAAGCGTCACCGTTTTATGGTGGAAATTCTCGAAACCCGCACTAAGCGTTTTGCCTCGACATTCCTTATCCGTACAGCAAGGGAATGGAATCAGCTGCCTGAGTCTGTATTTCCTGACGTGTACAATTTGGGGGTCTTCGAGTCACGAGTGAATAGGTATCTTCTAGGTAAGCGTGCTACATCTTTGACCACATCGTCACTTACCATCAGGTGAGATTGTGGTCAAACGCTAACCTATATCTTATAAAAAAACAAATCAAAAACTGAGTTGCTATTGAGAATTTCAGAGAAAAAACACAAAAAAAAGCTGAACCTGGAAATTGAAATTGAAATTAAATTAAGACCTCATTCTTAGCAGCTTGCTTAGTAACAATACCATCACGCCTGTATGGTCCCTGAAGGGTTAGACAGATGTGTACTAAGGTACACCCACATTTTGCCGGTATGTTTTAGGTCCTACATGGGACCTAAAACATAGGGGGCGAGCCTATTGCCATTAACCGGGCACTAATCCAGACTCCGAGCTGCTACTGAGAATTTCATAGAAAAACCCAATAACACTGCTCGACCTGGGGATCGAACCCAGAAGCTCTAGCGTAGCAGTCGCGCTTAGGACCACTAGACTAATGAGGCAGTCATACATACATTTAAAAAAATATATACATGTCTTTACTCCCCAGACTGTCACGACCTCCGAACATCCGCAAACAATATTTATCCCCTGCGAGAACCACTTGATATCGATGCTATCGATAATCGATATGCCGTTGACACTCGATACCGCTCTTTTCATTTGTTCTTTGTTATTTTGACAAGTTCGAAAGTTGCGAACAAGTTGTGGAGTCGATTCGAATGGTTGCTGATCACGATTTTTATTTTCATCTTCTTAGATATAAGAGGAAATTGTCTCGTTGATTTGTAAAAAAAATGCGATAAAGTACGGTTTTTACTTCGTATAAATAAATATTCTTGGAAAATTTATCACAGCACCATCCAGTAACAAACTAAGCAGAGCTTGTACTATGGATACTAGACAATGGATATAATACTTGTATACTTTTTTTTGTAAATACATTCTTATAATACACAAGAAACACCCAGATAGACACAAATACGTATGTTTTAACCACACAAATATTTGTGTCCAGTGGGAATCGAACCCACGACCCCATGATCAGCAGTCCGACACTCGAACCAATAGACCACAGACGTTATCCGATACACTCCCCAGGGGGCAGATAGTACATGAGGATTTTTCGTACTATATAAAAAAGGCATGCAGGTTTCCTCACAACGTTTTCCTTCACCGTTTTAGCAAGTGCTAATCTTTATATATAAAGAGAAATAAATAATGTTTAATCAAATTCTGGTTGATAAATAATGTTTTTTATAATATTAAAGAATTTTTGGACCATAAAGGAAAATAATTAATGTAAAATGACCTTTATAATGTGATAAAATATTATTGTAGTATTAATGCTGACATATTTACCTTACATATTGTTAGTAAATTATTATTCATTTGCAAATGTGTTTTCCGCATGCCGCTTACGGAAAAATGTGTGGAGACTTTCTAGCACTCTAACTATCTATTTGTACCCATATTTTTGGCGAAATAAATGACTATTGACTATAATTCTACTGTAGGTGTGTATGTCACTGAACTCCTCCTAAACGGCTGGACCGATTTGAATGTTTTTTTTTGTATGGGTTTGGATGGCGCCCTGAATGGTTTAGATTCACAAATCAGCCCGGCAGATGGCGCTCCAACTAAATGGCTGGATCATGCAGGACAACGTCTGTCGGGCCCGCTAATTAACTATAAATCCTAATACGTTTAACTAATCAAATTATTTTATATGTTTTAGTAACATTTATATCAATTCACGGTCAAACTGAACAGTGAAAAACACCCTTTACGGCCCACTATTTGGAACTATAAAACTTTTATGACTCAATTTCGCGTACTCTTCATTATCGGGCCTGTCACGAAGCATTGTGGCCTTTTCGTCACGTTTTTGCACACTTCCTGTTTATTTCGGAACGAGGTCAATTCCTTTCATTCGTTAGTACGTTTTTTATCATTTTCTGTTTTTATGAACTGATGTTGTACTATATATTGTTATTATATGTCTACGGTTTGACTCGCCCAAACAACTTTTTGAGACTAAAGCTAATCTGTGTCCTATCTCATGATCCAATCCTTGCCCAATTTTACCGAAATCTGATTAGCGGCTTAGGCGAGAAAAAGTAAACTGTACTAGTAGCCCATATCATTCGTCGGGATCCAATCTATTTCCTTACCAAATTTTATCGAAATCTATTGAGAAATTTAGACGTGAAAAGGTAACAAATAAACTGTTAAGTTAATACATAATTAATACACTATTACTTTTTATAGTATTATGGTGGATATGGATTAACAAGGCGCATTCTGGATTGAATCGGATTCAAGAAAACATTTTGTGTTTTTCGATTGGGTTTTAGTCAGAACATTATATTCATCATCAACCCATATACTGTCCCACTGCTGGGCACGGGTCTCCTCTCATATTGAGAGGGATTTCGCTATAGTCCAACACGCTGGTCTAGTGCGGGTTGGCAGACTTCACAAGCCGTCGATATTTTCCTTCACCGTTTATGCGAGTGATAATAAATTATTATTAATACGCACATAAATTTGAAAAGTCAGAGGTGCGCGCGCCTTGGATTCGAACTCGAGACCTTCAACTTGCAAGTCCAATGGTCATACCATTAGGCTTAGTACTACTGCTTTTTTACAACTTTTTTATCAAAACAATAAAATTTGGTTAATTATCACAAAATTCACGCAGACCCTAATCATATTCATAATTTGCTCTCAATAAAGAGCCTTGGAAGGTGCTACACTGACAAGAGGGTAGCTCTTAAGTTGGAGCGAGATAATAATCCTATCAAAAACATACCAGTAAAAGGTGCCAAGTTTTCTGGAAAAAGAAATAAGATAACTGATAAAAGTCCCTCAAGATTTTTTTTAACGCAGCATGATTTGTGATGACCCTGTTGACACATGAATAAATACTTACTTGGGACATTCTACATAGCACCATCTAGTCCCAAACTAAGCAAAGCTTGTACTATAGGTACTAGGCAATGGATATAATACCGACCTATATAATATTTTTGCAAAAAAGCAGTAATAGCCTAGTAATGTGATAATTGCACTGTCAAGTCAAAGGTCTCGAGTTCGAATACAAGGCACGCACTTCTGACTTTTCAAATTCATGTGCGTATTAGTAATTAATTATCACTTGCTTTAACGGTGAAGCAAAACGCCTTCTAGCATAAAAAATCAAAACCTTGACATGTAAAAGTGTCATTAAAAGATCTATTTACAGAAAATAAATATCATTTAATCATTTCATTTCATTTCGTGAGGAAACCTTGCCTTAAAGATTTTTCTGGACAGTGTGTGAAGTCTGCTAACCCGCACTAAGTCAGCGTGGTGGACTAAAGCCTAATCCCTCTCAATCTGAGAGGAGACCTGTACCCAGCAGTGGGACAGTATGGGTTGAGGATGACGATACGTTTTTTGTAGATACTTAAAATACTTAGGAAACGCCCAAACAAACACAAACACTTATGTTCATCACGTAAGTATCTATGTTATGTGGTTAGCAGTCAACTCAATCCACAAAATGTTGTCTGGTAGAGAATGCCTACGGCATTAAGACCGCCTTTGTACACTTTTGTACATTAAGAATTAATAAATAAATAAAAATGCGGGTTATCTTCATGATATGACAATAATTAACCAAACCAAGGCCAAGAGATCAACGATTACGCGTGTAAAAATAATATTAGAGAAGCGCTATACTATCTGTATTAAGCGCAGTACAGTAAAACAGCACTTAAAACTTGGCGTTGCAGTAAACTGTGCACCCAGATTACAATTTTATTAAAGCTCTTCTTAGTTTGGCATTATAATTATGTTACAATTTTCTTGTTGTGTAAAATATTAAATAAGGTACTTTTTTTAGGGTTCCGTACCCAAAGGGTAAAAAACAGGACCCTATAAATAACTCCGCTGTCCGTCCGTCTGTCACCAGGCTTGTATCTCATGAATCGTGATAGCTAGACAGTTGAAATTTTCACAAATATACATTTCGCTTGCCCCTACTTAAAACAACAAATACTAAAAATACAATAAAATAAATATTTAATCCCATACAACAAACGTTTTTTGCTCGATATTAATAACGGCATGTTTTGCCAAATATTGGTACGGAACCCTTCGTGCACGAGCCCGACTCGCATTTGGCCGGTTTTTTCTATCAGTGAAGGAGCAGTAAGTACCAAAAATCATCATTCTTAATGGTTTACCCACATTGTTACTCTTTCAATAATATTTATTCAAAAGCGATAAGGTATCGCACTCATTCTGCGTAAAGTCAACAGAACCATTCCGCAACGTTATTGTGATCGTTTTGCGATTAAGAGAGAGAGGGATGTCGCTCTACATATTAAATAACGCCATCCCTTTCTCACAATCTAAAAAAATCGTGTGGTATGGCGTCAGTTCTTTTTGTTTGTTGACAAAATTTAGCCTCACCTGTGAACTGATTACATTATTTTGCATTGACCTAGTTCCAATACAATGAGTTAGGTAACGTGCAGCACGTTCTGCCGTACTAAAAAGGACTTGATACATTATTATTATCCTATACTTTCCCAATGCTGGGCCAAAGGCTTCCCTATAATCTTCCACGTCTGCCTATTTGCAGTTTTCTCTGGCCAGTCACCCAGGAACGCATCCAAATCTGTCACTGTTTCCTTGGCCTGCTCCGGCAACGACTTGATACATTTAGGTGTCAATCAAAAATAATTATTAGTTTATCATCATCATCATCAACCCATATACTGTCCCACTGCTGATCACGGGTCTTCTCTCACAGAATAAGATGGATAGTCCACCACGCTGGCCTAGTGCGGGTTGACAGACTTCACAAGCCGTCGATATTTTCCTTCACCGTTTATGCGAGTGTTAATAAATTATTAATACGCACATAAATTTGAAAAGTCAGAGGTTAGTGTACTACTGCTTTTTTACAACTTTTTTAGAAAAAAGGCATGCAGGTTTCCTCACGCTGTTTTCCTTCACCGTTTAAGCGAATGATAATTAATTATTAATTCGCACATGATTTGTAAAAATCAGGCGTGCCTTGGATTTGAGCTCACCTTCGACTTTGCAGTCCAATGGCTTACCACTGCTTTATTATTATATAAATAATTATTATTAACCTAGTCTGTTCGGATGCTAGGTCAAGGTCTCCTCCATAACCTTCCACGTCTGTCATTGACGTTTTCTCCGGCCAGCCACCCATGAACGCAGTTAGATCGTCTTACCCCCGTTTCCTCGGCATGCCCCGGTAACGACGACTTTTCTGAGGCAACCATTCTGTGGCGATCTTGGCCCACCTATCTGAATGCATTCTACATAAGTCTCGGACCTCTTAAGTAGAATACATCTTTATTAATATACCATGATTACATTCATTAATTAGAACTCTATGACTCCTGTGCTAGTATGAACGGTATTAGAGAAACCAGTGTCTTTCCAAAGAAAATAATTGTTTTTTTGTTTGTTACCTTGTCATATTTGTTATTACTTGCACACCACACATGACAGAATAGGTATGTTATTCTATTTTTTTTCCTCTAAATAATGTCATAAAAACTGTCAAACTTGCATCAAACGGTCAATGTTTCTTTTCAGTTTACTTTTTTTTTATTCTACTAAGGTGGCAAACAAGCATACGGCCCACCCGATGGTAAGCGATTACCGTCGCCTATAGACGCTTGCAACACCAGGAGTATCGTATCTTGCCTTGCCGACCCTGTATTGAAAGAGGAATAGTTGGGTTGGCAGTATAAGCGTCAAAGTCCCCCACTGCCAACACAACGTTTCCTCGTGGAGCACTGGCAACCTTTTTTTAATATGATTAAATTTTAATATTGATGTCGGTGTTAAAAATTTGAATAGAGAACTTTACTGATAGACTTACTTAAGAAGTGACTGGGGGAGGAGCAACACAGTTTTACAAAGGCCGATTAAATAAGTACTTATTCCGTCAGCCATTTGCACTATGACTCTTGTAAACTAATAATAAAATGCAAAATGTCGCTCGAAGAGTCCTGGAGAAAGTTAAACTGTGTTCTGACAGAAAACTTAATCAGAAGAAAACTAACAGAAGTTGAAAAAGCTGTTTATGTTCATAATCAATGTAAAAATGTTCGCAAGATAGTGAAAAATTGTTCTTGTTGTTAGGAAATTGACAATTTGATGGCTGTTTTACAGTAAATAAGCGATTTGATTGTTATGGAGCAGAAAAAAAGTATGAAAAAAGAAAAAAAAATATGTATCATATTATCACAGATGATAATATGATAGATAATTTTTTTTTCAATCATTCCTCATCAACTCATTATATTGTCCCACATCTGGACACGGGCGTCCTCTCAGAATGAGAGGGATTAGGCTATAGTCCACCAGTGGCCTACGGTGGTCTAGTGCATCTATATATATATATGACTAGTTCCTGCCCGCGACTTCGTCCGCGTGGAAAAGTTACTTTTAATTATCGTTGTAATTTGGCTAATTAACTCAAAATCGTTATAATTAATTAACACTCGCTTAACCGGTGAAGAAAAACATCGCGAGGAAACCTGTATGCCTTAGAGATTTTCTCTACGGCGTGTGAAGTCTGCCAAACCACACTAGGCGAGCATGCTAGCGGCTAATTATACAAAAATTACTGAAATAATAATTAAAATCACTCCCACTTATGTGTAAAGAATAATTGGCAAACTTTCGCAGTGTACATTCATTTCTCTATTGATTTCACCAAATAATATTCGTTTATTTGTTTGCCGATGGATAATGGCTAGAGTTTGGCCATTACGAATCAACTATTCACATTTAGGGGCAGTTGAAAACAAGCCTATACAAAATGATGGATTGTGATTGTGTTTATATTAAAGTTTTTCGTAAATTGTAATGTTTATGAATTTTTGTGGGCAATTTCTGATACGGTATTTATTTTAGGCGACAACTCCCGCGCTAACATCATCCCTGTCTTGGGGGACATAAATACCATTAACGTAAAAAAGTAAAGTATTGTAAAAAATATTAGCGAATCACACAAATAATTGTTTCGGGTGGGAATCGAACACACGACAACAGGCTAAATAACCACCTCATCATTACAGTAAACGTCTGGTCAAAATATGCGATTGAGTTTGATAAGCATTCAGGGCTTGCGAAATATGGGAATATTTTTTTTATACCACGAAGGTGGCAACCTTGCTCACCGTAAGGATATAGATAATATTACTGTGGTAAGCAATACAACACAGCTTAAAGCAGTGTTATTTAACTTATAATATTATCACTATTAATTTGCGAGCTTGATATTAGCTTCCAACAATTTCTAGTACGCTAATGGTCTAGAGGAAATAACCAGGGATTGGCAATTGGCACTCCTAATTTTATAAATGTATATAATGTGTATTACGATGTAGGAGAACATTTTGAGTAAACCTTGCATACCTGAGAGATTTTCTCAACGCCGTATACATCCTTACTGAAATATTATTAATGTGAAACTAACTCTGTTGTCTTTCACGTCTAAACTGAACAAATTTTGATAAAATATGGAAAGGAGGTAGATTATCTTCTGAGAAAAACATAGGCTAGCTTTCGTCTCAAAAATCCTTTGGAATCCGAGTAAAACAGAGGGATAAAGCTAGTAAACTATATGCAAATAAAAATGTAACAAGGACCAGCCTCTATATGCCTTTAAACATTTAAAATCACTTAACACAACATTACTCAAACCAAAACAAGCAAATACATTTTAAGTGCTGTTCACATTAATGAAATTCAATTTGAAAAGTAAACAAATAGAGTAGAAACTAAAATAAAATTGAATTAACTCGTCGACAGGATTTGAAAACTTATAATTAATGTGACTGAGTTAATTATCAAAACCCTCAATTTAGTTTGGGAGGAATCTTGTTACAGCTAACTAGTAGGTGAGTATGTGTTTTGAGGCACTAAATGGATATTCTGAATAATTTCCCAATAAGTACCCTGTTTCTGTATATACAATAATAATAATAATTAAGCTTTATTAAATTCCATGCAAATAACAATAACAATTACAATGCTATAACAATTAAACGATTATTTTTGTATGGACTCCCTTCTGGTAAAAGCCTCCTCCAAGGTTTGCCACTCCATCCTGTATATATAATATATATTAATTATCTTATCGACGTCATCAGTCTAGTAGGCATACGACTGCTGAGTAAGAGGTTCTTGGTTCGATTCCTAGGTCCAGCAGGTTGTTTTTCACAAATCCAAACTCCGAGCTGCTGGTACTGAGAATTTCATAGAAAAACCTAACAAGACCTCTAGCCTAGTAGTTGCAGTACTTTTTTGTGTATCCATATGATTAATCTAAATGGACCTTTTTATCGAAGTAAACAAAATATTATCAAATATAATGAGAAGTGAATTATTTGCCCAGTGATCCTAAGCGCGACTGCTACGCTTAAATTTCCTGAAAAAAACCCACCGACCTGGGGTCGAGCAAAGTGTAACCTTCGACCTGGGCTGCTGCGCCATCGTGTCATCAAAGTATTACATAGCCACGAGCCCCGCTTGATGGCTCATTCACTATTGAAGAAAATCTTTCAACGTTTAAAAACACGCGACAGAAAATAGCGGACAGCCAAACCACACTTAACCACTGTGCCCTACCTTTCTTAAGAGAGGTAGGGAATAGTGGGAATAATGCCACTCAAGTTGCATCTACTCGACTGGGGAAGTACCACCGCCTTGCAGAAAATCGAGATAAAATAACACTGCTTTGAGCTGTGTTGTGTTTCTTACGGTGAGCAGGTTGCCAGTGCTCCACGAGGATTGAGGCTCCACGTGTGTTGGCAGTGGGGGGACTTTGACCCTTATACTGCCAACCCTACTATTCCTCTATCAATACAGGGTCGACAACGCGCAGCCTATAGGCTACGGTTACCGCTTACCATCAGGTGGGCCGTATGCTTGTTTGCCACCTTAGTAGAATAAAAAAAACACTATCCACTCTTTGGAAGCAAGTCTTCAATAAATAAGTTTTCGCTACCGTCTCCAGGGGGCGTCACATCATACCCAATGCAACTGGGAGTCGCGTGGCCGAACTTCTCAATAAGTATTGATTGAGCGTGATAACTTATAGGAAACTTTGTCGAGTGGACACTGCTTTATGTCATAATTTTCAGAAAAATATTGAAGCAGTCGCCTCGAGTCGCAGTTAGTCGTGATAGACGGTAGAATTTATTGAACTTACTCTTCGTATTACGTTTCAGTAAATTGTTGAGTGCCTTTTGTTAAAAGTACCTATGTGTAAGTCACAGAATAATGGCAGATTTACACTGAGTCAGTAATTGACGTCATTACTGGTGACACGAAAATATATTTTTAAAAAAAGAAACATCATCGATATACAATCGAAAAAAAATCTGTCGAATGAAGAAACTCCATCATTTTTCAAGTCTGTTACTAAAGAATAATATAGTCTTAAACTGATGCCAACAAATCAACAACAGTTTCAAGATAATCCTCTATCTCTAAAGCAATAAACCTTTCAAAGTTAACTAGAGCCTAGAAAGATAGTAAGCTCAAATCGGAGAAACTAATCTAATACACAAAGCGTAGATATTTCAACTAAACTTTTGAACCCTTTACCAAGACGTATAAGGCACGGCACTCACCGTCTTATATTTCGTATATCTTATGTATAATAAATAATAGATTAAAACACGCTTTTATAGAAAATCAAACAAAAAAATAGAAAATAAATTTGAATTAAGAATAGTGTTAAATAAGAAAAAAAATGTATTTTATTATCTTTTTGTATATTTTTGGCATTTTCCATGCTAAGATTTTAAAGTTATTAAGAAAAGGAAAAAAAAATAAAAAAAAAATGAAAAAAATTTAGTATGTGAAGGAAAAATTCGACATGACGGGTAGGTATCGCGGTGGCTTAGTGGTCATAGCGTCTGGTGTACTTAACCAGAAGACGCAGGTTCGAATCCTGCCCGCGGTCGAATGTATTTTATTGTTAAAAAAACGTAGGGTGCATGTCGTCAATAGTTATAAATATTTTATTGACATATAATATATGAGTAAGAGGATTATCATTTTGATAATATCTTAAAAAACACCTCACGCTTTTTTTAACAATAAAATATTTTTTATTCTTATTTACACTATTCTTAATACAAATTTATTAAAATTTGTTTTAAACTTTTTAGTTTGACTTTCTATAAAAGCGTGTTTTTTTAAACTGTTATTTATTTTAAATTTTTTAGTATCGTCTCCTGTATTGTAGGATTATCTATAAAATATTAAATTAATATAATATACTATTTAATATATTGAATTGTCAGCGGTCCTTGATAAGTATGCCAAATTTGATTTAATCCGACGTTTTGAAGGGGGTGAAAATTATCTAAAGTTCCTGCTACATAGGCAAATACGTATGAAGCTAATAAAAGCGTTATAAAATTAGTGATAGCCTAGAGATATGACCTTTCGACTGTCAAATCAAAAGTCTCGAGTTGGAATCCAAGACTCTCTGACTTTTCGTCATATTAATAATGAATTATCTACTAGCTTGAACGGTGAAGGAAAACATTGTGAAGAAAACTGCATACCTTAGAAAATCTCTAAGGTATGCAGTTTTCTTTGACGGTGTGTGAAGTCTGCCAATTCACACTATACTAGCGCAGTAGACTATGGCCTAATCCCTGTCATTCAACTTCCATTTACTGTGTCTACCCGTGACTATGGATGCTGTAAAGAGTTTGAAACATCGGGATTAATAATATCAATATACTTAACGCGATAAAATCCGTAAAAAGCAGTTTTCTTCATTTTTGAATATTAAAGTGGGCATTGTCCATAACTGTGTCAATATTTTTTTTTCTCTCTTACTTCTTTACATATTATGTTATTTTAAGGAAGGGTGATGAAGCTCGTTTTATGTAGTCACGTCCAACATTTTCAATGTTATTCAAAAAGTACCTAATTCTGAAGCTGAGCTTGCGAAAGAATGTGCTTACACCAAACACTCGTTCACCAAACGCTTGCACAACGAATGTTCACCAATCAAATTTGTAAAGAGAACGGTCCCGGTGAGTACCGCCCTTAAGATCAAGAATTTGCTCATATCATCCGATAGATTAAAGCGATTAAACTTCGCTGATTGCTGAGTACTTGAAGTGAAATGCTATTGTTATCCAATGTATCGAATTCTAATATCGATATTGAATTGAAATTGAAAGGATAATAAGCACCGTTGGGAATTTAAAAGAAATCAAATTTGGCATTCTAATATTCTAGATACAGTTGACAGAATTCGAGATGGGTATAGTATGTACTACATGTAATCTTCTATTTATATAAATTGTCTAGGTATATGGTTCATAGTTGGCCAATTATTTACAAAGTAATATTAAAAATATCAATAATGTAAATACGTAAATTGTAATTTCCATTATTTACAAATCAGATTACTACATAAGTTTTTATTAAGATTAGTCCAGTCTTTTATAAATCAACGTAAAATCCATATTAAATACTTTACGAATTAAAGTAAATTATAATCCAATCGAAATTTGCTTTTACATTCTGAATTTACGTCTTTATAGTGACTTCAGTGACACCTATAATATTGAAAAGCAAGTTTTTGCTTCTCAACTGACACGACTTACTTTTCAGTTAGTTCGATGTCGAACGCAAATGTCGCGGTGGCTTAGTGGCCATAGCGTCTGGTGTATGTAGATACATACACCAGACGCTATGGCCAAAACACAGGAAGACACAGGTTCGAATCCTGCCAGCGGTCGAATATTTTCTTCGCTTGAATAAACCTTAACATAGTTGTAAATAATAACTATTATAAATATGAAAATAACTCTGACAGTCTCTAGTTGTTTGTTATATTTTCACGACTGAATTGCTAAACAAATTTTGATGATGTTTGGTATAGAGCCTTTGGAGAAGGACATAGCCTACGTTTTGTATCAAAAAGGGTTACGAATGAACCTAGCAAATATCTATATAATAGCCGTTAAAAACACTCACGTGAATCCGTCGCCAATTCTGTACGTAACTTGTAAACACAACTTGTTTTCATTAGCGACTGAATGGCAGTAATCAGATTTGGTTAGCACCAGTTATTACACTGTTACGATGTTGTTTTCAAAATTCGAACGCTTCCACTTTTTTTTCCTGCATTTGCGTGATAATCGGACTGAGGTCACTAGTATTCTTTCTTTTTCTGAATGTGACTTATAACATATTTTATCACCAGTTACCGCACTGTTTTTTCAAATTACAAACTTGCGTACAGACGTACATACGCCAGCAGGTAAACCTATCCAAATCTGTCAAATTTACCAAATTGAATTCATATTCAATTTAGGTAAAAAATACCAAATAAGGTTCATACCCTATTGTTACGTATTAAAGTTGAAAATCTATCAAAGAAATTTGACAGATTGGGGTAGCTTGATGTGCTCTCCTCTGTACCTAAATTATTCTACCAAGTGTAATGAAACTAGACTGAAGTAACAAAATCAGCCACCTGTGTGGAAAAATCCTATCTTTAGAGTCTCCAAAGACACCCTTGTGATCACTTATCAGATCTCTTAACAGGCAAAGAATGAGAAGTTTCCATTCAATAATACATTACTATTTTTATAAACATGTATTCAGCTGCTTTCGAACAATGGCGTCAGATAAGGAGCCTATTTCAAAGAAATCTTAACACTTCAATGCTGATGTGATTTAAATTTATGCGAGTCGATGAAAATTAAAAATGAATTTCTCATACTCGTATTTTATAAAATGGAGATTAATAATATTATTCTTGAAATTTAAAGCACAATTGCAAATCAATGAGTATTTCTTTGCTGCAAGCCAATAGTTTGTTTCTTTTGGGGAATAATAATTGTATGGCTTGCCAAAAAATGTTTTTAACGTGATTTAAGAGTTACAATTAAAACTGCCTCATTCACCTATTTGTAGTTGAAGGGGTTCGACAACCATGTCGAGCAGTGTTGTTGGATTTTTCTGTGAAATTCCCAGTAGCAGCTCGGAGTTGTGCCCGGTTAATGGCATTAGGCTTGAACCTATTACATGGAACCTATTCATACTGGGAACTGTAGATGTATATTAGTACACCTCTGTATTCCCTTAGGAATACATAACAGGCGTGGTGATAAAGTAAGTTTTTTTTCATTAAAACTCAATCAACTTTTATCAACATATAAAACGAATTAACATCGAATTATCGGCTCCTTAGTATTGAAATGAGGCCTAATACCTCATTATCGGCTACAATAGCACAATGGCCGTCCACTTGACATGGTAATTATATTGGTCTATTTGTAATTCATGATATGGGTTACTGGATATAACTGCGTTACTAATTTTGCTTAGTCACATATTGATATGTTTGATTAGGCTTGAAGGGGCTTTTGGAGGTCATCAAAACAAAAATTGCATACACATACCTACCTATTTCCCATTCAGAGACTGTAGATTTCCACTTGCTACGATTCTGGTACATCACTTTCGCTTCATCTACATTCATTAACCTCCTCATGCAGGATCGTCAGGTTAGGGTGCTCTTAACCTGGAATATTTTGAAAACGTCCGCAATTTTGTTGTGGTACGTTTGCTGAGGTCGGCTCCTTACAATTCTTCTATATTCTGTGTACTACTACTTCGCCACGTATAGGTACTACTTTCGTCAATCTCTGTCCGTTCACTCTCTCTACATCTATTTAGCAAAAGTAATATAGGGATTTTCATGGCGTAGTAATCTACGTTACTATCTAACGCCACCGGGGAATGCAGGTGTGATGTTATTTTTGTATGTAATATTTGTGTTTCATCTAATTCTGTCCCTGCAATCTCATCTCAAAAACTTACTCCACGAAACAGATTTACAAACTAAGTTCACGTTGCATCTGTTAACTTGTAGCGTGAACTCTGAACCAAACTTTACGTTTCCCAGTTGTTTGTAGACTGCAATTAGTAACCTGTTTTATACTTTGCACGAATATAATTATGCCTATATGAAACAGTGAAGCTACATGGTAACGGCTCGAAATATCTCCTATGGCCTCTCTCGGATGGTTGCCAAATCCATGTATGCAGCTTAAAATAAACGTTCATAGCTTAGGAACAGTTAGATCAGAGTTCAATGGCCTCGCAAAAATAACGGCTTTATTCGAAATTCAAAACATTATTCTACAAGAAGAACTTAATCCTACAAATACGTGGCTTCGTCAACATGTCGGCGAAAGAAGGGTTAGCGTTTGTAGCGCCGCGGCAAGTGTGAATGTTTCAGTTTTTTTTTTGTATTTTTTGTGAAAAATTCTAATCTGGATATAAGCCATCTGTGGTGACGATCTTTAGTCTTTGCATCACAGCACTTGATAGGAAGATGGCGCGGAGTAGTAAAACAAAATTTATTATTTTCATCTTAGTTCTAAGCTGGGTTAAGGCGCAGGAGTATATTGAGAGTAAGTTGTTATGTAAGATTATTAACTGTATGCGTAAATATGTAGTTTACGCCATGTGGTTATTTCAATAATGTAATGATTACAAGAAGAATTAAAAAAATGATAACAGGAAGACTGAGAAAAAATATTTAGTCCGTCTTAGTATATTATATGCACCCCATAGATTAAAAAAAATTCGAACATGTACTAGATAAATGGATAGTTATTATGATAACATTTATGATGCGTTAATTTCAATGGATACCGTGAGTTTATTTAACGCGTTGTACGTTTTATAAAACATTAAAGAAAATTGGCACATTTGCTGTGGCTTCGATGCCATTGCAGTGCCTTTTTATGCCTGTTAAGTCACGTAAAGTCGAGGGACACACTATTTTAGGTTAGATAATCTATACCATGGTTGTCAGTTATGGAATTCTATGAGAGCTTAATATAAAATGACGAAAGGTTTTTTTAATTGAATTAATATTCTTCCAGATCTTCACGACTCAAAATATGGAACACACAACAAAGAGATACCGAAATCATTCGAAGTAAAAGGGTCTGATGCAAACATGCAATTCCAAAAATACTTTGATCGAATCCAAGAAGTAGCAAGACAAGACAATGTTAATGTACTATACAAAATTACAATAGAATTAGAAAAACCAACAAAATATCATGGAAAGAAATCAATAATGAAGAAAGGGAGGTCAAAGAAGTACAACATACCGCTGAAGAAGACAAGTATGAAGCTATCGAACTTCGAAGTGTGGTTGAGGAAGATGGCGGAGCAGTCAGGGGTAAACAAGAAGGGCCATGCACAGAACTTTGAAATGTATGCTCCAGTCACTACAGAAGGGGAAAAAGTAATAACAACAACAAAACAAATACAACTCAAGTACAAACCGATCATTTCAAGGATCAAGACCAATTACACGAAATACGTAAAGCCTGTAAGAAACAGAATAATTACACTTACTAAGTAGGTTACGTTATAAATAAAAAATATTATATAGTAGGTAGTGCTGTTAATAAAGTAGTTTTTTTTAGTAATTTAATTGGTTTTAGTTTATCCTGTTCCGCTTAGATTTTGAGATAATTAATTAATTTCTCAAGGAACCATTAGTAGATAGTAGAAATCAGATTATTACGACAATGTGGAGTCATTGTTCTTTAATGAATTAATCTAGTTGATTATAATTAGTTGGGACAAACATACATACATACATACCAAGAGAGGGACTTGTGGCTATGTAATAATTACGCTAATCAACCGATCTGCAAGGTTCAAACCCCTCCGTGCCTTGGAGAGCAAATCGTTAGTAGTAGTCGGAATCCCAAAAAGCCTGACAACCAGTCTAACCTCAGGAATCACCATTACCCAAATAATGGATTTCGGATGTCTGATGGTAGTCAGTTCTTGTAATTTTTTTTTTTATATCACTAAAGTGTCAAACAAACACTCGGCCTCTCACTTGTGTCATCAGGGGTATCACTTGCGCGTTGTCGGCTCTGTAAAACGAAAGAGGAATAGTTGAGTTGGCAATATAAGGGTCAAAGTTGGCAGTGGCAGTGGGGGGGTGCCAACGTTTCCCAGTGGAGCACTGGCAACCATGCTCACCATAAGGTGACACAACACAGCTCAAAGGAGTGTTATTTCTCTTCGATTTTCTGCAGGGCGAGGTTACTTCCCCTAGTTGGGCAGCTCCAATTTGAATACATTACTCCCACTATGCCCTACCTCTCTTGTATTATCTTGTTCTCACTGATATTCAGCCGCAACTAGACTGGAAGCCGGCCCAATATAGTTGGGAAAAGGCTCAGAAGATGACGATTGGGATCGGAAGGGTAATTCTGCTTTTTATAAAATGTTAATAATATAATTCCTGTGTCAGTTTTATAAATGAAAATGTAAGGTGACATTTTGTGATATTTATGATACTAAAACTGGACACAGCTTAACCTTGCAGATCAGTTGATCAACGTAGTTATAACTTAGCTACGATTCTGATCCCAATTGTTTACTAGAAATCTTTTTAACCTAATTAACGAATAAATTATCTTCAACGTTTCTAAAAGAATTGCTTGCTCTCATTTCTTAATTCTACAAAAAACGTGAAGCGGCTGTGGTCAAGCTATAGAATCTTGCAATATGCAGTTTTGTATAAAATTCTTCGCACGATCTATAATAAAAACTGCGCGGTCTATCAGTTTTGTTTCTCTCACCAGGGGCCTCGCTTATGAAACATATTTCAGCCAAATTGCCGCACATGAAACCCGGAAGATATTTGGAGTTGATAGATTATATTTATTGCTCTGTCGTTGGGATATTTTTATTTTTAGAGAAGAAAGTTTTTGAGATTCTATTACAACGATGTGAAATTGGTAATAGAATAAGAAATGAATGAAAAAGTTAGGCCTAGGATAAGTTCTTGTTTTATTTTCAAAGATATGTGATAAGCCCAAGATTTTATCCAAAGTGGCTGAACATACCAAGGCGACAGAGGTGTACCTAGGGGGTGAGCCTTTAATCGGGGACAATATATGCAAACTCCGAGCTGCTACTGAGAATTTCATCGGAAAACCAAATAAAACTGCTAGAACTGCGAATCAAAGACAGACCTTTAGTGTGCACTTGCAATGCTCGCTTTATTCACTACGGAACAAATGGTATGTTGTTCCAGTTGTTTTTAGGATGTATGTGAGAATAAAAATAAACACGATACAGAAGAAAAATAATTGTGATGAGCTACGTTTGTATATTAAAGAGAGTATTTAAACCAATATATGTATATGAATAGTACCTACCATTCAGAATAGTAATAAAAGCAATTTTACGCATAAAATTACAATAAAAATCCATCCATATTTAAGGAGCCTCCCACACATCAATATTAGCCCGCACAGAATCCGTAAATTCCAATCCTTTCTCTAAATCCTCAATAAAAATTTGTTGGGAGGGAAATCCTTTTATACCTTCGAGGTCGGAACCTCTTTCTATTCTGCTCACACGTTGTTTCACATTCCGCGGTGTCGTGGCACCGAAAGCTACATAAAGCCTTAGGGGCCTACATAACCACTGCACAAAATTAAATATCGTTCTGGCGGTATGCTTGAAAGTTCTTTGTTTGTTTTTGTAATGTTTGCTACATGAGTGGCTTTAAAATTATAATTACAATAATGGTTACGGCTAGTATGGCATATTTCTAAAAAGCATACCTATGAGATTGGAAAAAATGATTTAGTCACATTAACAAGGTGATGTCATTTGGTAAAAGGAACAGTATCTACCAATTTCTGTTTTTTTATACCACTAAGGTAAGAGTGCGTCCCTTGTAATGCTGTTCGTGGACGAGGTCAGTCGAGGTGACGTTGGTGTGATGATCTTTATCGCTTTTTGCCAACGTGGTATGAAGAAGCTCAGGATAGAGAGTCCTGGAGGGGAGGCCTTTGCCCTGCAGTGGGACACTAAAGAGGCTAAATAATAAAAACAAGTAGCAAGCAAGCATACGGCCCACCTGATGGTATGGTATGCAATTACCGTAGCATATAGACGCTTGCAACACCAAAGATGTCACTTGCGTGTTGCTGACCCTTTAAAACGAAAGAGGAACAGTTGTGTTGGTAGTATAAGGGTTAAGGTCCCCCCACTGCTAACACAATGTTTACCTCGTGGAGCACTGGCATCATTGCTCACCGATAGAAAAAACACAACAAAGCGATTTTCTGCGAAGCGGAGGTACTGACCCGGTCGGGCAGCTACAATTTGAGCGGAATAAGTTCCACTATGCCGTTACTCTCTTAAAACATTACGTTCTGATTTAGGAAATCAATGGAAAAGTCTACCGACCTCCTTTTGAATAGTTATAGTTTTTAGACTGCAGAATGCTAGTTTCAATACTTAGCGAACTTAATCCTTTCGCCACTGTCGAACATGAATCTATAAAGTCCGTGGATGTATAGCATTTTATTCATAACCCATTATCATGACATATCACCACGCCTATACTCTCCGAAGGGATAGAAAGCGGTGTTAAAATGTACACCCACAGTTCGCCGGTATGTTTAGGTCCTATATAATAGGGGGCGAGCCTATTGACATTAACCGTTCAGACATTTCAGATTTGCCTGCAGTGATAAGCATTGAATAATGTTACTGTCTGGAGTTTAAAAGAGAGCATGATTCGCTGAGTTTGTTTCGGCGTTTCTTCTCAGACTTCGTCAGCTAGGAAATGCCGGCGCCATGTAGTATCATTTAAATATTAACTTGTTGACTTGAAAAGTTCTATTTTTAAAAATAAACATCATTTAGGGCACAAACTGAAAATAAGACAAAACTTAGAAAATACACTAACGAAGATGAAATCCAACCCAAATAGCAAGGAAACTCATAAAATATGACCTATAAAGATAATAATGCCAAAAATGTAGCAATAAAATTTTAGATATTGAATTCCCAATTTGCAAATTGATCGCATAATTCTATGAATTTGACTTTAATAGGAATCAGATAGTAAAAAAATATCTTGAATTTTAAGGTTGTTCATTTTGGACACCATCTACGGCAGATAGGATCCAGAAAACAGTGAGCTAGGTAGTCTGAACTTTATTAGATATATTTTTTTTTATGGGATAGGGGGCAATCGAGCAGACGGATCTCCTGATGGTAAGCGATTTCCGCCGCCCATAGACACCCTCAACACCAGAGGAGTCACAAGCGCGTTGCCGGCCTATAAAATGGAGTACGCTCTTTAAATTCATCATCATTAGCCAAACAGTGGTTATATTGTATAACCACTGTTTGGCACGGCTCACCGCTCTGAAAGAAGAATTAAGCTGTAGTCCACCACTCTAGCCTAATGCGGGTTGGCAGAATTCACACGCCATCGCGAATATCTTTTAAGCATGGAGTCACACAGACATATCACTAGGCTACCACTGCTCTTTCTTTGGAATACACTGAAGGAATACTTAAATAGAAACTACAAACACACTTTAAGGACATGACTACAAATTACCATGGGTGGTAGTAATGCCAAAAACAGAATTTGTATAAACAAGCATTGGATGGACAAATTAGTTGTAAAAAAAACTGATAAAAGGCCAGCCAGGATCCAGCCAACACTGCAGAGGCCAATCAAAGAGCTTGGCTCATATTTTTGATTTTCAAAACAATAATTTTACAAAACCGAAGACCCTAAACCAAAACCTATGAGGAGCAGGGTAAAAACAGAAATGAAAGAAAAAAACAAAGGTAAAAAGATGGTCTGCTTCAAGTGTTCCTCTTTGTAATCAGATCTCTGACTGTTGTTCAGAGCAGAGCTTAGAGCGATCCATCGCGATAGCCCCCGACACTTACCTTGAGCGCGCTCGCTTTAGTGTTGGGCATTTATCGATAAATTAAAAAGTAACATCACTGATAAAGACCCAAAAATTAATTGAATTAAGAGTAAATTATAAATAAACAAAAAGGAAATAGGAACGAAAGTTTTACCACCAAAATACATACTTAAACATATGAGGATATATTATTTAAATAATTATATACCTACATATATATATTTATTTAAATATGATAACAATAATAATATTTTTGGGACATTTTACACAGCAGCATCTAGTCCCAAACTAAGCAGAGCTTGTACTATGGGTACTAGACAATGGATACAATACTTATATACTTTTATTTTTGTAAATACATACTTATAATACTTAAGAAACACCCAGACAAACACAAATACTCATGTTTTATCCACACAAATATTAAATATGATGAAGTAATGCTGTATATTATCAGATTAAGTAACGGAAAAAGTATAGTTATAATATAGCCAGGAGCCTCAAAACTATATAAAATATTGCTGCCAAAATTGCATAATGTTATCGAGCTCGTCCCATCCCTACAGTTGCATGTCGTGAGTGTTGATGCTATCGCTGTGTTACGTGAAGCGCGCTGAGACCGGCTCGCGACTAATCTCAACTCCTTGGTAACATGAGAGCTGTATGCACGCAACCGGAAGATCGAAGAAATTTGTAGATGATAACGTTTTGTAAGTGCTAATTTAAAGAAATTGAACTTTGGTGGAAATTATAATCTTATGAGACATTGTTTGATCGAAAGTTTAGATACTTATATCCCTATTATAGAGTTCATCTATACAAAAGTGAATCAAAGTGCGAATAATTTAACATGGTAAGGAAACAATTAAATGAAGATTATTCATTCTTATTTTACGAAATAAATGATCTGCGACTGTCTCATTAGTCTAGTGACTGCTACGCTATAGATCCTAGGTTCGATTTGCAGGTCGAGCAGTGTTATTAGGTTTTTCTAATAACTATAGCAGCTCGGAGTTTGGACTTGTGTCCAGTTAATAGCATGGGACCTAAATATCCTGATAACTATGAGTGTACATTAGTACACCTCTGCCTAACCCTTCGAGGAATACAGGCATCATTGTATGTTTATATGATGTAAATAAATTTACGGCATTTTACAATGGTGCATAGAAATATGTACGAATTACAAGTGACTTGAAATACACTGTTATTTTGCATACTTAAACATAAAATTGGGGAGAAAAATGTACATTTATAAATAGTTTAGCACCAGTTGGTTGCGTTATAAGTTCTTCAACTACAGCTACAATCACTAAACCAGCTGATCATATTGTTCTGAAGCTAGGTGCGTATATCTGATGGAAGTCGCTTTGTGTAAAATACTCATATTCACTTATACTAGAAATCGACTCCAATGTAGTTAGGAAGCAAACGAGGTCTCGAGTGGCGACCGTCTAGGTAAGCGTAGTGTAGGATGCCCGCCGGCCAGGTGGAGTGACGACTTGCGGAAGGCAGCTGGCAGTGACTGGATGAGGAAAGCCGAAGATCGGGGTTTGTAGCGTTCACTAGGAGAGGCCTACTAATCATCCAATTAAACGAGAGGTGGGGAAGTAGGATACATTGTTTAAAAAATGATAGCACTGAATGGAAGAGAATGTTTTTAAACACATCAACACTTTTTTTTTTCGTAAATATTGATGGCAACAGGTGGAAAAGTTAGTGCAAAAATGCTGAGTAGTTTACGAAAATATTATCTTTCTCTGAGTAGGTAGGTACTCGTTTGACATATTTAAACAAATTAAATTTACAATGTGAAATTGATGACATACATTAATTTTAATGCACTCGTTTGTGTCTACGTCCAGCAATGGACGAATGTGGGCTGATGATGATGAGGATGATAGTTGGTAAAAGGCAATGATGATCACAGTGTATGTTTTGCACTTCTAAATAAAGCTCTGTAAGAATTGGACAGCATACTAAGTACATAGTTGAAATGTAAACAAGTGTACCTTGGCCTCACGTAAGTGGCTACGTATGAATGAATAATGAAGTTCGTACTCCAGCACTAGCAGTGATTTTAGCATTAAGGACATAAATACAGCCCCAAGAATAGCATCACAAAGCGCAGCAGAATTTGTGTAGAGGTAAATTTTGCCTTGAACAAAAAAACGGTTGCTGATTTTTTCTCTACTATCAGTTTAGATAGGAGGAATATAGAGTTGAAATTTGCATGTAACATTAATCAATGAAGTTCCTCAGAAACCAAAAGAATATTTAAATACAGTGTGGTTATTCCACATTAATTTTTACTAGCCATTGACCGCGGTTTCTCGCGCAACCCAGAGGGTTTTTTGGAACAAAAGATAACTTTTATCCTTCTACAAGGTCTAATATATATATATATCTGTATCGGATTTAATAATTTATATCAGTTCAACGATTTAGGCGTGAAAGCGTAATAAACAGAGTTACTTTTGTATTGATTATTCTACTGCAATATTCAGTAAAACAACACGTTCACACAATGATCATTTATTAACTAACTGAGCGGTCAACCACGCGCTGTCCTTAACATACACAATTCGTTATAGAAGTACCCTATATTACAATTAGTAGGATTTTATTTTATTACTAAGCTGCCTGCGGTTCCAACCGCATACCAAAGGGTTTTTTGAGACAAAAAGCCTATACTTACCTTCTCCAGTCTTCACCAAAATTCATGAAAATCGAGGTTCAGAGGTTTAGGCTTGACTAGACAGACAGATACGAGTTACTTTCACATTTGTTATATTAGTAGGGAATAAAGAACACACTAATAATAATACTATTTAATGTTTATTACCTTTGTCTAACTTTTAACTTCGACAGCAAGAGCGTTTTTTTTTCATAGTATGGACAATCCTCATGAATCATCTGCGATCTGGCGGCAGAGTGTGTCGGACTCCTACGGATTAAAAAGTGTTCTTGCCTATAGTCACGGTCATGACATCAATACTATGGAATTGTTAACTCAACCTAGCTAATAATGATACAGAATTTATCAAAATAACCTAATTTTACTGCTTATATGTCACGTTGAGGATTTATCTGCCTTATACGAATTAATGATCCATTAGAATAAGTTCGTAAAAAATCGTTGAGTCCATGATGTTTTTCTTGCTGTTTTTACTTGTAGAGTAATTACATAGGTACATGTACCCACTCAAGATTAAGATACAAAGCCACAGACTTAGAATTTACTTTTTAATTGCCAACCATACAGATACAATGAAACAAAGTAGAAAGCCTAAACAAGATTAAAACCGAATATCTAAGCGGCAAGTTGGTAACCGAAGTGAACTGTAATCTCAACAATTAGTTGGCAAAACCTAGTTGGGCAATTGTCGCTTTGAAAATAAAGTTGCCAGCTATATTCGCTCACATTTACAACGAAACAACGTTTAATTTACCAACAAAATCAACCTTATTGTTCAGAACATTAGTATCAATTTTGTATCAAAGGATTTGCATAAACAAGTTTGTAAATCGCTAACACGGCTTAAGGGATTTTGGATTTCCACTTTGATGCTAAACAGGAACGTTTTGAGTTTCTAAATCTATTTAACTAAATGAATATAGTTTTGCTACAAAATTTGCATTTACAGTGGATTGATTATCAAAAATTTTACTATGCGTGCATAGCGGTTAACGAGTATACCTCGCCACTACCATTGCGCCGGGTTTTGTCGATTCAATTCCCACAAGAGACATGAGCTTTAAGAGAGGTAAAGCATAGTGGGAATAACTCCTCTCAAATTTGAGCTGCCCGACTGGGGAAGCACCTTGCAGAAAACTGGTACCAACCTTAGTACACCTCTGCTTTATCTTTCTGGGAATATAGGCGTGATGGTATTTTTAAGACAGCAAGCCAAGAAACCAATCACAAAAGGATTTGAATCTGGTGGGAATCGAACCCACGACAAGTGGCGAAACAATAGTGACCGGACGACCACCGATACGCCAAAGTGCAGTCTATATGGTATGTTCCGATATATTCAAGCTTCGCTGCAACGAACAATCGCTACACAATCCTCACAGTATTGGAATATCGAATAACTAAAATACAAACCTATTCAAAGCTTGATCATTTCGACTCCGAAACTTTCCGTGTGAGAACTTACAATGGCGGCGGTAATTTCTCCTGATTCGTACAAACTTGGTCCCCGCACTCGATAAGAGTAAAACCAAACAAGTGTATAAATTAAATCGAGAAGTTTGTCTGTAGCCGAATCAGGCGCCTCTTGTGTTCCCTAAATATGGATATCGTGGTTGAATGTTTTTAGAGATCCGTGTTAGATGAAATTCAACACTTGCCTGTCAATTGATTGAAGTTTCTCGGAATGATTTTTGGAACGAAGTTCCTTATCGCGCGTTGTGAAAGGGGGCTAGACGGAAAAAATTCTTACGAAAAAGTTGTCACGACACTTTTTTCGAAATTCAAATATTGTTGACAAGCATTCAAATATTATTGAGTGAATGACAATATTTGAATTTCGTTGTGAATTGTTGAGTGTATACAGGTTTTTTTATTTTTTATTATTAAATTTTAATGAAAGGAACTTCGTTCCATCCGGGTGTCCCTTGACACCTCTCAAGTTTTTTTATGATAAAGCACTTCAATCGCAGGTTTGGCTGAAAATTTGACAAACAATCCGCACAAAGTAAACTAAATCCAATTTAGATTACGGCTACTGTTCCAATTATGTGTTACAAATTCAAAAGTATTAGCAAGAAAGAAATCATTTCACTGACGCAGTTTGAGCACTAATTAATACATACCTACAAACAGGCCAAAGGCAGGTTACATAAAATTAAAAATATAAGTATCTGGTATAATATGTCGCCTCACGGCTGCGTCATAAAGGTATGAGTAGGTCCAGTTCAGCATTATTGTGAGACAAATGTAAATTGTTTTCCCTTTTTCGTGATATTGTCAGCTATCTATACAAATAAATATTAAATGCTGTTTGGTATAAAGCGCATCATTTGAGAACGACTGGACTAATTTACTAGGTTAATCTTTTTTTTTTTTTAATAAGGTTTTCGGGAAATCTGAAATTTCTACAATAATATATGAATTATATTAATACTCTTTTTCTTTATTGCCAAACAGTAGTATTAAATCATTCAAGATGTGAAGAAGTGGCACCTCATGGCACCGGTTTCTTTAAGCTTATAAGGACACGTCAACTATAGAATTTAAACAATGCTGACGGGTCAGATAGTAATTAATAAAAATAAATAAGTGCCGTGTCAGTATTAGTATCATTAGTTCGTTACTGACACCCGCTTCTCTTCACTTCTAACCAATGTCTAGTAACCAAACCAGTCTAGTCCTCCTAATAGCTAGGCGGAGCGACATCAAAGAAGCATTAAGAATTTCTATAGAAACATACTTAACCTAAAGTTAATAGTTTGGTGTAACAAATTTTTTAAAGCGGGTAGGACACAAAGGTGCCTCCTCTGGCACATTAATTAGCCTTTTCACATTTCTTTCAATAACTTATATTTGGTTCTTTACCCAAAACCTATTTTCATTACAAACAATCATTTGTTAATATCAGATATATGTAGTCCCAAACTAGCTTTCAAACTTAAACATACACATATTTTTTTCTACAAAGCATCTTATAAATATAGTATCCATTGTCTAGTACAGACGCCAGCAAGTCAAGCTATCCAAAACTGTCAAATTTTCCCAATTGAATATGAACCTTAAATTTTTGCTTTATAGTTGACAATCTATCAAAGAAATTTGACAAATCGTGGTAGCTTGATGTGCTGGCCTACTAGCTCTGCTTAGTTTGGGACTAGATAGATTCTATGGAAAATATATCACACATCTATCTATGACTATCTTTCTACCTATTTTAAGATCAGAAAAGTCAAAAATTGACAGGTGTCAAAGCAGAAGACGAGCAGCAAGTTGTTTAAATAAAACAGTTATATAGTACTTCTCCCAGTAAGTACGATCAGACTTTCTTTATAGTATCACGTAGGTACGGAATCCTCGGACCACCGAACTCCGAGGTCTATAACGCTGTATGCACAATCAACCCACATTCACAACTCATCGCCAAGGGGCAAGTGGAGTTACAAATTCACTTCTGTCAAATGCGAAGTCTCAAGTTTGGCGCCGAGTTAGCACCAATTTGACACGCCCTAACCCAATAACACACAGTTATGTGTTGTAAAGTTATTACTAAGATTCCACTGGTGTAAGTTTGTGTACATTTGCTGGTCGGTTAGATAAACTAATTCTAGTATTATGTCAGTTGGGCAGCATTTACGTTCATTATTATTAGTCTATTATGAGCGTAGTCTATTACCTGTAACATAGCTTTTAGCTATTGCAACCTCTTTTTTAATTGTTACTCCGACAGAATATAATAAGCCATCACGTCTCTAGGTTCGCCAGTATGTTTTAAAACCCATGTAGCAGGGGGCAACTAGTTTATTTTCGTTAATTGAGCAAGCTTTGCGGAAGGATCTAGTATTTATATAATTAGAATTTTACAACTCGCGTGGTTCACAGCCTCATTAGCATAGTGTCCTAAGTTCAATCACCAGGTCCAACAGTGTTATTGGGTCAGTAGCAGCTCGGAGTTTGGATTTTTGCCCGTTTTATGGTAATATTAAATGGAACCTAAACACACCGGTGAACTGTGGGTGTACATTGGTAGGTCTGCCTAACCCTTCGGGGAATACAGGCATATTGGTATGCATGTTATGTCTCTTTTACAGCGTGTTTCAATTCCAAGATCAATACATCTAATTTCCCCAAACAAAACACTGAATTCTGCACAGGAATGCGCACAACATAGCAACAGTTCATTCCGAAGACTGACGACCTTTCCGCTCCGTGAACTATGCCAAAGGGCTGACGCGGGATATTGATATGCCCTCAGAACAAACGTACACAAACATTATTCAATGTGTTACGCCCACGTTTACATATATTAACGGCGGCGAATACTAGTGAAACTCGATTCGAAGTCGAAGTATAAAATTATCATAATATTATATTTTTCTTAGAAAGTTTAGCATAACACGTGTGGTTGATACCCACAGTTTGGCAGTAGTAATTCTTTTCTTAATTCTATAAAAAAGCGTGAGGAAATTCGAACTGGCAAAATAACACTGCTTTGAGCTGTGTTGTGTTCCTTACGGTGAGCAGGGTTGCCAGTGCTCCGCGAGAAAAGTTGTATCGGCAGTGCGGCGACATTGACACTTATACTGCCAACCCAACTATTCCTCTTTCGTTTTACAGGGTCGGCAACGTGCAAGTGATACCCTGGTGTTGTAAGCGTCTATAGGCTACGGTAACCACTTACCATCAGGCAGGCCGTAAGCTTCTTTGACACCTTAGTGGTATAAAAAAAATATAAAAAGTTAGACTATAGTAAAAAAAACTTAATGGATCATGAAATAATCGGTTTACTTATACTATATTTGGAATCAAATGGGATGATAATTACTGTTGCTTCCACATAAAATTATGCGAAATTTGGTTTTTGTCTCAATATACTGATGACATTCTTAGTTCATAGATAATGTATATTTTTTAAAGTCTTAAAGGTAGAGAGCTCACAGTTTATCTTCGAACTAGAACTTCTTTTTAACGAGTCAATTGTAAAGGAGTCAAATTGACCTTATGTTAAGTGAGTTTAGGTTCACAATTGCCCAGCCCAAGACTCAGCAACTCGGACTGCGTTGCGAGCTACAACAACAATATTTGCTATTGAAATCCCGCTAATAAGAACCCCGTACATCAATAACATCCTAGCTAATACCAAAATACCAACATTGAATTGAAAACCCGGGCCAAACATTTCAAAACATTACTGGAAATAATTACAATGATTGTTTTCTATGCAGTTTCTACGTAAATTCAAATACTGTAGATAGTTATTTAACCTCCCACATCTCATTTCAATAGACAATTACAATTTGCGTGGGATGACCAACCCCGTTAGTTCGATTTTGTTTGGTTTAATCCATTTGGTGTTGGAACAATTGTTGAATGTTAAAACAATGACAGTAGTTTTAGTATTAGTACCTAATTAGTAAAGTAGCATAATGTACAAGGAGTAATCGCGTAAAAAACATACAAATAAAAACACATTAGTACTGAGAACCTCCTCAGTCCAGTGCTCCACGAGGAAACGTTGTGTTGGCAGTGGGGGGACTTTGACCCTTATATTGCCAACCCAACTATTCCTCTTTCAATACAGGGTCGGCAACGCCCAAGTGATACTCCTGGTGTTGCAAGCGTCTATAGGCTACGGTAACCACTTACCATCAGGTGGGCCGTATGCTTGTTTACCTTACCTTAGTAGTATAAAAAAAAATGCATATTGTAGATCTGTTTCAGAAAAAAACGATCTACAAGGCAATGCCTACGGTAGGGGCAAATGTAAACCTGCGAAAACTAAACATTCGATACATATTATTAAGATTCACTGATTGGATCGACTTGCGCTCCCCTACTGAAATTTGCCCTCTCACAGTCTCTTTACATAAAATTTGCATTATCGATTCCCCTATACATTCTGTAGGTAACTTTGGCTGGATTATACGAGATCTACTTAGTTCTCTACAGCTCAATAAATTTGCCCTCGTCATTCGAATATTTTCGTTGAAGGTGTTTTGAGAGATTTATGCGTTTCGATTATGCCGTCATTTCTTTTTGTTTTCATTTATTGAAGCCATCAGTCATTAAGTCTTCTTGTTATATGTACTATTGTATGTATAGTACAATACAATAGTATTAAGAGCAATATATCATACTGTGTTATATGTAGATACTGTTTTCGTGAATTGGCTGATTCACGTAGAGAATAATAAGTTAAGAGCCAAGCAAATTTATCGGAATTGGTCGAATATGGCCATTTATAAATCAAGGTATATTGAAGCTCTTTTTGTATACCTAACCACCTGACACAGGATCTTCAGCAATTTAACCTTCGAAACAGAATGTATGGACATGACGTACATACCTTGCAACCTAGTTTATTTATTTTATTGCTTTTTTTTTCTTTTCATATATTGAATTTATGTTAATTTGATTTAAATATTTATCTATTACAGACTATATACCGTGTATAAATATTTCTTTTTTTCTTCTTTCTCATAAGTCAGACAAATCGGACGTTCATAAATGTAATTTTCATAAAATTTGTTTCGATTCGTGCAGTGATTCGAACGTCAGCAACCTAACTAGGCTCAATGTTTATCTATTTGCATAGTTCATATTTCTTAGACGAGTCTGGAGACACTAAAACTCCTGCTCGCAATAAAACATCTGTAACGGTACCATACATTTGAGAGTGCCTCGGAGAGCACGTAAAGCCGTCGGTCCCGATTGTCATACGAACACCTATGACAATCGTTAGTAGTAGTCAGAAGCCTATGCTCACGATATTGGTATTGCCAGAAATTTGTTTGCGGAGATCAGATGGCAGTCGCTTTGTGTATAATACTGATATTCAGCCGCATCTGGTTAGACTAGAAACCGACTCCAAAATAGTTAGAACAAAAGTTCGGAGGATAATAATCGAGTAAATATTGAAATAAAACTATTTCTTACGGATTTTATCGCGTTATGTTGATATTATTAATCCCGACGTTTCGGACCCTTTACAGCGTCCATGGTCACGGGTAGACTGAGGTGGTGGGCGACTGGGTATCTTGATGATATAATTACTGACAGCTACCCTACATTTTTATTGTTAATAATATCAATATAACGCGATAATATCCGTAAAAAGTAGTTTTATTTCAATGTATAATATTCGCGTAAATTTCAGAAATCAATATTCGAGAAAAAAACATTTGAATTTTGAATATTCCTGATTAATCTTCCTACTTGTCGTTCTATGACCGCTAACTGCCGTTAGTCACAGTAATCCGTGGTTAAAGGTTGTTTTGCACAGAACAAAGCCAGCGAGGGTTAAGGTATCATAAATTTAGTGCTAATCCCCCTCTGTGGCGTTTAGGTCATAAAGATTACAGCCACCAACATGAAATACTGCTGCTTAGTTTTTATAATGTTAGTGCAATGATACTCTATTATGTAACCTTAAAAAGGTTGACAATACTTAAAAAAGGCAGGTTACACAAATATATTATCATGCCTCTATTCTCCGAAAGGCAAGGCAGAAATATAGACCCGAGAGAGAGATGACTTCTACGGCATGTTTTATGTCCCTTGTAACACAATTTTGATTAAATCTGAAGTCTAGTTGTTTCAGTGTTTGACTGCTGATAACGAGATCGTGGGTTCAATTCCCACAAGACACAAATATGTATATGATGAACATTACCTAAATGTTATTTTTGTCTGGGTGTTTCTTATGTATTATTAAGTTTCACGGATCCCATAGCCATTATAGAATTAAACTAATTAAAATAAGAAACACAGGAAGAAAGTATGATAGAAAGATATAGGTAAATAAAGACAGAAAAAAAAGTACACGTATGAACTCAATATAGACAACCCTACCAGTTTACGCACACATGTGCGCGTGTACAAACGTTACCTTGCTTATGTAATTAGTTGTAAGGCGTGTTACACACTCGTTCGTGTCGGCACGAATCGACAGCCGGAGCAGGGTGATAAATTCGAATGTTCGGGGAAAAGGCTATACGGATATTATGAAGTATAAGTGGTTTCGGTCGGTTACTTAGTTTTTTTTATACCACTAAGATGGCAAACGGCCCACCTGATGGTAAGCGGTTACCGCCTATAGACGCTTTCAGCACCAGGGTTATCACTTGCGCGTTGCCGACACTGTAATACGAAACAGGAATTGCTGGTTTAGCAGTGTAAGGGTCGAAGTCCCCCACTGCCAACACAACATTTCCTCGCGGAGCACTGGCAACCTTGCTCACCATATTGAACATAACACAGCTTAATTCACTTTTTTGCAAGGCGATTTTCTGCAAGGCGAAGGTACATTTCCAGTTGGGTAGCTCCGATTTGAGTGAAATGACTCCCACTATGCACTATCTCTTCAAATGATCATTATTTAGTTTAAGGGTCAAAGTCTCCCCACTGCCAACACAACGTTTCCTCGTGGAGCACTGACAACCTTCACCGATGACAGGATCAACATTTGTTTAACAAAATACTGGTGAACCGAAATTTCTGGGCCGAACCAGTGTGTAGCGCGCCTAACAGAGTGTTTCATAGAGCGTCCGAGGTAAGCCACTACTAAAAACTAGAAATAAAACTATCAGCAATTAAACATTAGTCTCACGTAGACAATTCATTATTCTGTAAAATGCTATTACACACAGCTATCCATTTGGATATACTTTCCAATGAATTTCAACGTTATAATAGAACGCACTTAAAAAGTTTGTAATTGCTCTTATACGGAGACAATTTGAATACAAAAATCGTAATTTTGAACCATATTCCGCAAGTGATAGAGGCGATAATTGTGTAGAAGTGGGCAAATGCACAGGATTCCCGGGAACGGTAAGTACATTAACAGAATACGACACTCTGTAATAAATTTAAGTTAACATAATCCTAAGCATTATGCGGTGATGAATGCAAATTTCTTTTCCATGGATGTTCTTTTTTCATAATTTAAAAAAAATAATCGTAGAAAATGTTGATTGTAAAATAATTTTATTACTTTCTTCTTTTTTTAAACCGTTGCCCCACACTAGGATTTTCTCCCGTATCATGGGTGCATTTACAAACAAACACACAGACCCGAAACAAACTACTTGTCACCTACCTAAAAGAGACTATGATTATCTGAGTTTGTTTCGGTGTTTCTTCTCAGAGGTCGTGAGTTAGCAAATGCCGGAAAGTTCTAGCTTAATTTTTTTTTAAATATTGACTTGTAAAAATGTCTTTAAAAGATCTATTTACAGAAATAAATATTATCATTTAACTGTGATACAAATATTTGCTCCGTATGGGAATCGAGCTCGCGATACATGACGTAAAAACAGATACATCGTTCAACCATTACGCCAAACGTGTCGTCAGATATAAAAAAGTACCTTACAGTAACAATTTCAAAAATACCCTGGCAATGTTTCAGGGTTTATTGGCCCAGTGTTTACTTATTACTATTTTTTTTTTTCGAAATTAACAATGAATAAAATGAAATGACAATTTCACTGAACACCATCTAGTCCCAAACTAAGCAGAGCTTGTACTATGGGTACTGGACAATGGATATAATGCTTATATCCTTTTTTATGCAAATACATAAGAAACACAGAAGCCATACGATCATGTTATATGCAGGTATCAAGGCACAGACATTCCATCCTTACGCATGAAGCGTTTTTCCAATACTTTTATTATGCGAAACGCCAATAAGTGGAACTCTACCAGTGTATGGGTTCCCCGATAAGTATAATATGGCCGACTTCGAGACGAATGAATAGACTTGACTTACTTCGCTTATAAGTAGGAACTAATACCACTTGTCTAGCTACCACCAGTTTCAGGTACCGTGTTTCGCCAAGAATAGAATAGAATATTCTTTATTGTACACCATAAACAAATACCAAGTACATGTTTTTATATTATATAATGGTACAATGGGCGGTCTTATCGCTATGAGCGATCTCATACGAACACCCTTTGGATGGATTCAAGAGACACGGAGAGGTGATAATTAGGTAGTCTGGCGTACATAAAAATATAATAGATATAAAAAATATAATTGATTTTGATAAAATTTGGTACAGAGATAGATTAAACCTAGGAAAAGGCTTTGTCTCAAAAAACGCTTAGGGATGTAGGTGAAACCACGGGCACAGCTAGTATCAATATAAAGTGATAAAATCCGTAAAAACTAGTTTTATTTCAATTGTTAATACAATTGTACTACAAAACTCAAATGCACTAACATATCGGTTTCACACGATATAATAGCAAGTAATATAATAACGAAGCAAGTGGAACTTCCGCAGCAAGACACAAATAACTTCAGAAAGAATAACACGTGAGCACAACTGAATTCTCAACATCTGCTGACCTCCGAGCTTAGACCAATGATGTTTGTGTACTGGATGTGACATCGCTGAATTTGAACATAACAACATACGATGACGTGGAAGTTTATAGGGGAGGCCTTTGTTCAGCAGTGGCCTTCTTGTGGCTCTTATTATTGATGAATAAACGAATGAATGATTGAACTTGGACAAACAAGCTTCTGACTACCTATTAATGAAATTTATCAGTCATAATATGACTACTAGAAATTATGCCTTAACCTTCTTTCCGAGGTACGAAGACGGGGTCGATTTATTAAAGATAGTCATCACTGATATAATTTCAGCAATCACTAGACCTTCAAAGTCAAAGTTACAATGTTCCATTTCAATTAGTCCATTCGTTAGAAATTGGGACTTTTGAAAAATCAAAAACTAGTTCTATCCGTTTAAAAAAGTGGGTTTTATGGAGAAGAACTGGGAAGAATTAAAGATAGCAAAAAAATAGTCAAACCTTGCCCCATATTCTTATTAGATGCATGCATTTGAAATGGTACCTATATACCGATATAGACTTCAGCTATTGAAGTGATAACAATCATGCATCCAGTGACGGCTGTCCATATTAAACTCTTCCAGTCGTTTTTCCAAACGCATGGATCATCCTCATAGATCGTCTGCCCCAGGAGGTTACCGTGGGAGAGCCATGCTTCGGCACGAATGGGCCGGCTCGACCGGACTTGATACCACGGCCTCACAGAAAACCGGCGTGAAATAACGTTTTCATTGTGTTTCGTCGAGTGAGTGAGGATACCGGAGGCCCAAACCCCTTAAAAGGGCCGCAACGCACCTGAAACTCCTCTGGTGTTGCGGGTGTCCATGGGCGGCTGTAATCGCTTACCATCAGGCGATCCGTCTGCTCGTTTGCCCACCCTATCACATAAAAAAAAAAGGCAAGGCTTCACTTGCCTTATAGTCATAGCCAGGGGATCCGTGAAATTCGCAACGACCATGACAAGCTATGTTCCAGCCATCTGAACCTCGCCAACGCGCGCGTGTGGCAAACACGCTAGCGGCCCACAGGGGCCATTTTCTGGTTGAGCGGCGGAATCAACTCTCTTCCAGTCCCTGCCAAATCTTTGACACGGAGGTATTGAAACGCTATAAATTAGCTGCCTTATCTCGCTGGCCATTCGCGGCACATGCTCTTGGATTACTCTCTTGTAAGGGGAATCTTTTATTTCCTGGCGGTGTTCTCAAACTAGAAACGAGGTTACCGATGCCGATAGAATTTGTGAGGCCGTAATTGTGTTACGAGATAAAGAATTGTTTGACGCAAGTATGTGGCTGCTAGGTGATCGGTAAGTTCGGGGATGAGAGGAAAACGTCAGAACTTGAATGATGTATACTTCGACAAGTATGGCTTTGGTTCTTGGTTGATATAGGATAAAAAGTATAATTAAACTTCTCACGATTTTTTTTTAATTTAGCTTTTAGTAACTTTATAAATTGACCTTTCACGAAATATTGAACAATCTACCTATATAATCCAAATACTATATATATTAGCTCTATTTAAAGCTCATCATTTTAAAGGTATGTTAAAATAACTTGTGATCTTCATGTTTATATTATGCTTAATTACGAATGACAGAATTTTGTCACAGACTTAAAATAATTTCTTTCAGAATTTTGTAAAAATACACACTTTTTTACATACGAGTACGTTGTTAAGTTTATTTTCTGCATGTGTAAGGAACCCATGAAGTGAATTCTTCTCATAAAAAATGGCACGTCATATTCTTAATACACACAGCTTTTATCATTACCCATACTTGTGTGTTGTGTGTAAAACCTATGTTTTATATTTGTCATGTCGGTTGAGAAGCAAAAACTTGCTTTTCAATTGATATCACTGACGTCCACCATAAAGACGTAAATTCAGAATGTGAAGGCAAATTACGACCTTGTGAGTGGTACTCGTAGCGGCTTAGTGGTGAAAGCGTTTGGTGTATTTAACCAGAAGACGCAGGTTCAAATCCTGCCAACAGTCGATTTTTTCCATCACTAAAGTAACATTATACTTGTTCTAATAAGGAATATCGATCCAGTTAACGAACGAGAATCGATCAGTTACTAAAACGGTATAGATCGTTTTAGAATTAATCCCCCAGCGTCAGCTTTGTGGCCATTTTGTTTTGCCTCGCTTCCTGTTTTTACTGTTCGCCATCCCGCAAAGTTTGCCGACGTATCTACTCGACAAAGTTTTACTTAATTCGTTTATTTATAAATTCCGATATCTTGTGCAGTTCCTAAGAATTAGGTCAGGGAATAAAAACGGGAAATCAGGTGTCATTTGTTATCGTTTTACTGAGCTTTCGAATGATAAACTTAAATTGTTTTATAGGACTAAAATATTGAAAGAAACTTGGGACTTGTTGGGATCGGCTTCCAGTCTAACCAGATGTGGCTGAATATCATTACTTTAAAAGAAACGACTGCAATCAGACCCCCACAACCCAATATCTAAGCGATACCGATATCCTGAGGATAGAGTGGTTGTCAAGCTTTTTGGGCTTCTGACCACCACTAATGAATGTCTTATGTATATATTATTATGTTTACAATTTATGCATCCGCATAAATTGTAAACGTAATAATAAATAGTGTTTGGAACATTACATACCCAAATACAATACATACTACTCTGCTATATTTGGGACTAGGTAGTCCCAAACATAGCAGAGCTTGTACTATGGGTATTAGATAATGGATATAATATTTATAATACTTTTGTTTTGTAAATACATACTTATAATACTTAAGGGGCAATAGACTTTTAACTGGGCACTTATCCTAAAAATTAAACATATAATAATAACAAATCTTAAATACTTATATTCAGCCGCATCTGATTATACGTGAAGCCGATCCTGATATAGATGGGAAGAATGATGATGGGCACAAATCCAAACTCCGAGAAAGAGCCCAATAATAATTTGACTCGACCTGGGAATTGAAACTAGGACTTCAAACGAAGCAGTCACACTTATAATCACTAAACTAAGGAGGCAGTTATATAAACACCACCCTATGATTCTGTTTCTCGACTGTCATGAAATTATTTTTCTATTCAAGAAAATCAGTGAAAGATCGCTTTCTCAAATAAACGCATTAAATGTTGAATTAGAAAATCTATTGGGTATCAATGTCTAATATCACAAAATAATGAGCTGTAGTCTTCAAATAAAGCCAATGTACTTAGGTATTGTACAATGTCACTGACTCTATTATGACAGTCCTCAAGAACTCCATTAATGTACAAAGAACAAGGCTATTGTTAAGTCAGACATCACTCTGTTCTATAGACTGAGCTTTCATAGGCTGAAAGTTCTTAGAAACCAAATGTTTTTAAATACCCATTACGCCTGTATTCCCCGACAGGTTAGGCAGAGGTGACTTAGTGGTCATAGCGTCTGGTATACCTCGGATTAGAGAATTTATTTCTTATAAAAACTATACAGTTTGTTTAAAATAAGATTATACAATTTTTGTTATTAAAAACATTTCGGTACCTTTGGCTTATTGTTGTGATACTAAAATAAATTAATATAATTATATTCATTGCATTAATTAAAGTGTTCGTACATATTGTTTTAACTTAGTTTTAAATACATTCATATTATCACATCCCTTTATGTCATTTGGTAACTTGTTATACAGCTGTGCTCCCTCAAACAAGATTGTTTTCTTTCCATAGTTAGTCCGTGACCTAGGCAACTGAATTTTATTTTTATTTCTTAATTTGTGAATAGTGTCTTTTTTCTGTAGTGTTAGGTTTGTTTGCATCATGTTCTTGCAATTTTTTTTAACCACAGTACTAGTACAATATGTATAAAGTTGTGCAAGGTTTAGTAATTCTGTTTTTTCATAGAGTAAATTTGTAGGGGTTAGGTAATGGTAGTGATATAGTGTTTTGATTATTTTATTTTGAATGATTTGTAGTGGTTTCAAGTTAGTGGTGGCTGCGGATCCCCATAGTTCAATCATGTATTCCAAGTGTGATTTGACTAGTGAGTTATAAATGATTGTTCGTACTTTCATTGGTATACAGTTTGCTATTTTGCGTAGTGCCCCCAGTAATGAAACAAGTTTAGTGTGTACGCTATCGATGTGGAGTTTCCAAGTCAACTTGTCATCTAACCGTAGTCCTAGATATTTTTCCCCACTTGAGCGTTTTATTATTTCATTATTAATGGTCAGAGGTGGGTAGGCGGGTGTTTGTCTATTTTTTGCTGCAAAAATCATATAAGACGTTTTTGCGGATACCTAACCAGAAGACGCAGGTTCGAATCCTGCCCGCGGTCGAATTTTTCCTTTGCTTAATAACTTTAAAATCTTAGCATGGAAAATGCCAAAAAATACAAAAAGATAGTAAGCACATGATTTCAAAACGTCAGAGATGCTTGCCTTGTATTCGACCTAGAGACGTGTGACTTGACAGCCCTGTTCATACCACTTTTGCTGGAACGCTGCGCCGCCGTATCTGGAGGTGGGCGTTAGTGGCTACGACACAGTCTCTGAACTAATGTAGCTGTTATCGTGCACTTGTCATTAATGTATACTTTTGTTATTGTTCCAATAAATAAATAATAAAAAAAAAATAAAAAAAAACTATATACTGGGGTGTCACTGCTGTTGTATAATAATATGGTCCTATTGAAATAAAACTGTTGACATTAACTCTACTGCATACTGCACTATACCCATCGATCTCACAAACAAACAATCAAGCGTACACAATAGAATCGATATTTTCGAAGGCTGAAAAGCTAAATATTGAAATTTTCGGCTCAGCAAGGTGTTGACGATGCAAATTGTATTTACATTAGGAGTCTTGTCGAGTCGGTCAACATTCGTGGGTAAATTCAGACGCGATGGTTAGATTATGTTGAACGTTCGGCCCACTGTGTAATAATAAATGTATTTTATTTTTGGTTATTCTTTGGAGTCTTTGTTAATTGGAATTGCTGTGACCCTATTGTTTTTTATTGAATAAATGGTGGGGCTTGTGGCTAAGTAATAACTATGCTGATCTACCGATAGCAAAGGTTAAGCTGCGCTGGCCGCGGTCAGTCTGTGGATTGGTGACCATTCATAACACATCGAAACCCTCTCACACACAAGAAGGAACACGTAAAGTTATCGGCCCCAATTGTTAGTGGTAGTCAGAAGTCCAAAAAGCCTGACAATCAGTCTATAATCAGGATGTCAGTATTGCCCATAAATTGGGTTGTGGAGGTCTGATGGCAGTTCATCATTATAATCCTCAACCCATATACTGTCCCACTGCTGGGCACGGGTCTCCTCTCATATTGCGAGGGATTAGGCTATAATCCACCACGCTGGCCGTGTGCGGGTTGGCAGACTTCACAAACCGTCGAGAAAAATCTCTAAGGTATGCAGGTTTCCTCACGATGTTTTCCTTCACCGTTTAAGCGAGTGATAATTCCTGCCCGCGGTCGAATTTTTCCTTTGCTTAATAACTTTAAGAGTGATAATTAATTATTATTACGCACATGAATTCGAAAAGTCAGAGGTGCATGCCTTGGGTTCGAACTCAAGACCTGCGACTCGGCAGTCCAATGGTCATACCACTAGGCTGCTAGTTACTTCGTGTAAAATACTGATATTCAGCCGCATCTTGTTAGACTGGAAGCTAACCCCAATATAGTTGGGAAAAGGTTCGAAGGATGATGAAGTTGACTAAATAAGAGTTAGTATTGATATTATAATAAAATTGTTTCACTGCCTCAATAGTCTAATATTTGCTTGCTGCTGAGCGTCAGTCAGCCCGGGTTCGATTCTCAGGTTGAGCGAAGTGTTATTGAGTTTGCAGTATTGAGCTCTGAGTTTGGATTTGTGCCTCAATAATGATGATAGGCTCAAACCTTATTACATTGACCTAAAAATACAGACAAACAGACTGTGCGTGTATAATTTATGGTACTTATATTTTTCAGCAAAAGCACTTTATCTATTTCATTGATATTATTTCATATATTTCAATCATCAAATATGCATATATCTTGTTATACTAAAACCGCAATAATAGTCAATATTTTAAACCTTTTCGAGTAATATTGAATGAGCAAATAAATATTTAATTTTCAAGGTACATAAATGTATTTAAAAGATAATTATTATCAGAAAATCGTTTAGGCTTACAATCAAGTTAATATATTTAAATTAATATTGAATCTATTTGAAATGTCCAATTTAAATTTATTTTATCAAATAACATTTGTCAAATTAATAATAGAGATCAGATACATACTCAAAGTATTATTTACACAATAATACTAACATAGTTTAATTAAATACAAATATTGAACAAAAAATTGTAGATGAAATGTTGTCTCTGCAAATTGAAATTGATCCCTGTCAATGTTTACCTAAATAACTGGTTGTAGCCTCCCAATGTAATCATTATATATCCCATTGACCGCCAAAGTCACAAATAGATGACACGCCAAAATGTGTCAAGCACGCTGATGTCTTTTGTTTTTAAATTACTTAAGAACCTTCTAGATTCTCAATTCGTCAGTTTTTTTTTGTATGGTTTTTTCGCTTGGACCGATTCGAGAAATTCTTTTTAGAAGAGTATCATGGAATCCCAGAAAAATCGAGGGCAACCCTCGAATTTTATAGAAACGCATGTGTTTTGTATATTTTCTAAAGCCATTTGACTCTGGTACTCATCATCTAATGTTGCTGAGCTGATGATGGAAGGTACAACTCCTTGTTAGTTAGCAGTTTCTCCTTTTTAGTTTAAGTTTGCACGTATAGGTAAAAAGTGAAGTGGGTTTTCTTGTTTCTAAAAATATTTTTGTCATGATCTGGTGCTCTGCTCAAAATTTGGCATGTCATCTATTTGTGACTGTAGCGGTCAAATGGTTAAAGATTTATTCTAGATTTATTGTCGTGGGCCACGCACGGGTTTTCTGCAGTTTTATTAACTATGTATGTATAAAACGTGCTAAAGAAGTGCGCTTTCAGAAGTATTTTGACTTGAAATAACTACACTACACTACATTGTACTTCAACATTGTCTCTATATCTCTGATTGGCAGCAATCAGAGATAAAGAGACAATGTTGAAGTCGAATAATATACATATATATCAAAATAGTCAAAATACTTCTGAAAACGCACTTCTTTTGTACGTTTATATTATAATTACCATAGTCATCTGAGTAGTTTTTTTTTGTACCTCTACGCCTCTAAAGTAAACAAAGTATCATAAAACCTGAAACTGTATAAAAAAACATATAAATATTTTAAAAACATATTAATACAGTAAAAACCCGACATTTTTTTATTTTGACGAGCAGACTTTTTCATCTAAAACAACCCTCCATATTCTCCACATTACAAGTTAACTAAAATTCACGAAGCCCAAAGAATATCAAACAACTCTCAAAAGAGACGGACTATCACAAAAAAAAAACATATAAATTATTTGAAATTGTGTTATAAAAATGTATGAGATTTATAACCTTTATTGTCATAGGGTATCGATGACGGGCTTTGGGACAGCCGAGCCTTCAAGCATGCTTGGAATAGAGATCACGGGATTTTCGTATTAAAAATAGACTTGAGACGTTCTTGATTATTCTGTTTATGTGATCACAATACAAATTTTGAGATGGCTTGTTTATATGGCTCGACTTGTAACGCTTTTGTTTTGATCCTGCGCTTTGGATGGGGATCACGCGTGTAATGTCTGAAATAAATTTGAAAGGTGACTGACATGTGACGTGCATATTATAATATTGTTTATCTATTTGTTTTATAATGGTTAATGATTTATTTGTATGTTTAATTGTATACCGGCCAACTATGGGTGTTCATTTCTGTACACCTCGGCCTAACCCTTCGGGGAATACAGCCGTGAAGATATGTTATTTTTAATTGAATCAGGTATGCAATTTCAAAACCAAGCAACTGCCATTTTATTTTAAAAATATTATAAAGCATAGAACAAGAAAATTTAAACTAAACTAACCTAGAATAGACAAATAGTTTTAGAAGTATTACTATACCTAAAAAATCTTTTAAAATTCAGAGAATCCTAGCCACTTCATAGCGGACTTCTTATGACATACCCCCTGGTTTTTTAATACCCGAATAAAAGGATTCAATGCGTACATCAGTTGAGGGCTCCGTGTACCGACATTATGAACAACTTTTCCTATGATACATTTGTGTTAGGTGAACTAGACAAAATCCATGGAAAAGCGATTTTTTTTCACAATTTTGTTGCGTAAGAATTATTTTGGTAACTAAAACTACTAAACTATATGACTGTGTATTTGACGCGATGGCAGTACCTAAAAGTAAAATAATGATGTTTTGCGTGTGCCATTAAGGTTGCGTTTGATAGATTATGTAGGTAGATATATCTCGGTTATTGTTTAATGTATTTCTGTAATAATTTACTTTGAAGCAGTTCTATATCATTGATTATGATTTCCGAACGAAAGTCATGATCTATGGTACTGTATAATTAATTTAAACTACATAATTATTTTCGTATTAATGTATGATGAATATAAAGCAATTAATTATATTTAATTTAATGGAATAATCCTCAGGCTTTATTTTGTTATTTCAAATGATTATAGTAAAGTCAATTGATACATGTTTTATTGAGTTGAAGCTAAAGATAATAGTTTATTTGGTTTTAAATCATACTTAATTATCATACCATGTTTTAAGACAGTTTTAATGAATTGAATCTAATTATTATCATCAATGTTTATAGTTATTTGGCTTCAATGTATGACGATCTGTGATTGGTAGAAAATGGCGCCTTATTACTACTATGTTGCTATTGTTTGGATAAAGTATAAAATGGGAGGTATTCCTCGAAATCAGTTAGTCAAGGATTGGTCGCTGGATGCTAAAGTTAAGTACTTTGATTGTCACTATGCTGGGTTACTATGCCATTGTTATTATGTGATTGTGATTTCTTATGTGTTGATATGTATTTCTCTTAATACTTTTATGCTGCTTTAATTAGATCGAAGTAATCATATTACTGTATAAGTTAGTGTAATTATATTATTGTAGTAGTAGTAGTGAATATCTAACTTATAAATTATTGTATCGAACATTATTGTACAGAACTATAATTTAAAAGAGTAACCATGGAGTTTCTTGCCGGTTCTTCTCCATAGGAAACGACTAATTGGAACCGGGCACCTAGACTCGACAGTGTGATATGGAATTTGTGGTTTTCTTAATATAGTATCCTTGGCAAATATTTGTAGTTGTTATTTTTAACCCCCGACGCAAAAACGACGGGGTGTTATAAGTTTGATGTGTCTGTGTGTGTGTGTGTCTGTCTGTGGCATCGTAGCTCCCGAATGGATGAACCGATTTTGATTTTATTTTTTTTGTTTGAAAGGTGAATAAGTCGGAAGTGTTCTTAGCTATGTTTGATGAAAATCGGTCCAAGATGGCCGCCGCCACAAGATGGCGGTTTACATATTTTTTCACAACTCCCACAATATTGGTATCAAATGAAAGGGCCTGACTAGTAGAATACTATACACTATGAAAAATTTCAAATCCAAGATGGCCGCCTCCACGAAATGGTGAATTTATTAATTTTTTTCACAACTCCCTCAATAAAGGTATCAAATGAAAGGGCTTGACTAGTAGAATACTATACACTATGATAAATTTCAAATCCAAAATGGCCGCCATCACAAAATGGCTAATTAAATGTTTTTTAAAACCCCCTCAATATGGGGATCAATCTGAAATACCTACCTAAGATATCTAATAGCTATGAAATAATTGTACAAAAATTGAATAACTAAACGAAGAAAATACCTAATTAAACACTAAATTACCTGGATCTTAAAATGCAAGAAAATAAAAGAAATTAAACAAAATAGCTAGAGAGCGGTCCCCCGACGCGACAAAATTTAATCAAAAAACTTCATACGTACTTACGAAGAGTTATAATTTCAAGATTATTTTTTTCTTTTTATAGGGATTAAGGTTTATACCTTTTTTGTTCTATTTGTGGTTATTTCATCATAGTTTTTCTTTTAGGTTTTTAAGTTGATTTTTTTGTGTCGGGGTTTTTTTTTAATTTTTAATTTAATTTGTTATATTAGCATTAACTTATTTATAACTTAGTTATATCATTGTCCTGACCTAATTAATCCCCCCCATTCTGACACGTTCATATCACGACATGGGTGCAGGACAATCAGTGTATCTTGATAAATGTAACTCTCTTCAAGTAACCTTAAACTTACATAAAATACTTATAACCTTAAAATTTAAAGTTATCAAACCTCTTATCAGTTTTTCAGATACCATTTTCAATTAAGACGAGGTAAATATTAAACTAAATTACTTTGATTGATTGAAAAAAATATATTAAAACGTTGCATGCCAAAGTCAATTTGATTAATGGATTCGCAGATGTTCTGAGAAAACTTTGTGAATTATAAATGTGTAATATGAACGGTTGACACTTTCAATTGGTTTGTTAAATTTAATTCATTTCATATTTAAACTTTGTGCGCTAATCCTGTAATAATTATAATCTTTAATACCACCAGTGTATCTACTATTTACGACTTATTTTCTCTGATTAGCCTAAGATTGTTTGGTAGAAAATGCCTTGGCATTACGACCGCCTTTGTATCATAAAATTTTCATGAAGTATATATACATAATAATTTAAAAAAAGAAGAAAAAAAAATTTTACAATTTGGTGTATTTCGGGAGCAAAATTTCCATCTAACTAGACCTAATTTCCTGAAAAAAAATTTTCTCAGTATTTTACGTACAAAGTAAATGTAAATGTTACCTTTAAACTAACAATTCCAATTTTTTCTTGAGCAGAGATTGGTGGTTTAGACTGATTTGATAAATGATATTTAATTTAAAATAGATCTTTTAAAAACATTTTTACAAGTCATTAATTAATTTGTAATCATATATGGCGCCGGCGATATCCATTAAAAAAAAAGATTTACGTTATTAATTGATTGATTATTTTTGGTAATTAACACATTTGATTAGCTACAAGCGTGACTGCTAAGCTATTATTGAGGTCAAACAAATTATTATTGGGATTTTCTAATAAACAACAATAAACATCACCTATTACGTGAGATATAAGACATAGGCACCGGTGAACTGTGGAAAAATCTGTCCAATTCCTTGATAGATTTTCAACTTTAATGCATTGAAATAAAACTACTTTTTACGGATTTTATCGCGTATATGGATATTATTAATCCCGACGTTTCGGACCCTTTACAGCGTCCATGCGGCGGCCCAGGCGGCATGTCCAGCGGGTAGTCTACCCGTGACCGACGTGACGATAAAATCCGTAAAAAGTAGTTTTATTTCAATGTATAATATTCGCGTAAATGTCAGAAATCAATAACTTTAATGCATTAAAATAAGGTTCATATTCAATTGGGACTGGCGTCTGTACATTAGGAGGTCTCTGCCTACCCTTTATGATATACGCGATAGTATTTTGTGGTAAACCTTAATAAAAAAAACATTACAGAAAATATAATTTAACAAGAACTTTACGAACTAACTTGTACTTTGAAGAAACGAAAATAAAAACTTTATAATAACAATTTAACGAAGCCGCCCCTAAAACTGCTATAAAAAATAAAACGAACGAAGAAATCTTCGTCTCGCATTTCCCAAACAAACGGGGAATATTTACTTAGGCCTTGTTATAAATATTATGATAACACATGAATATTATGCGTCGTTTCAGCAAAAACCTTTTTTATTCGTCAGTGTGTGCAAAATATGTATATTTTGGACATACACTTACCTTAAGTCTGAACTGCTTACTGTGTTTTGTAAAGTAAAAATATTTACGTACATATGTATTTTTTATAGACTTTTCTAAAAAATGTTGGTTTTTTATTTAATCACGTCGGAAGACACTATATTCCTATATCCTATCCTTTTTTTTTTTTCTTTTTTTTTTATAGTACGGAAAATCCTCATGGATCCTCCGCCACCCGGGGAGGTGGCAGGGTATGTCTGACTCATACCGACTAAAAACCGCACTTACCTACACCTGCCCTATTATCATGGCCATGGGATCCGTGAAATTCGCCACGACCATGACAGGCTGTGGTCCATTGTTGCTGGACCCCGTCGATAAGCGAGGCCTCTCCTCGCATACTGTTTAGGCACGCTTCGTTAAAAGCGTGTCGCCTACTGGGGCCATCCTATCCTACTAATATTATAAATATGAAAGTTTGTGAGGATGCAAGGATGGATGCATAGATGGATGTTTGTTACTCTTTCACGCTAAAACTACTGAACGGATTTTGATGAAACTTTACAGTGTTATTATTTATACATCAGAATAACATATAGACTATTAATTCATAACGATTTTGAGTTAATTAGCCAAATTACAACGATCATTAAAAGTAACTTTTCCACGAGGACGAATTCGCGGTCAGAAACGAGTAGTTTTCTAAATTGATTGAACTTCCTCATTAGCCTAGAGCAGTGTTATCGAGTCTTTCTTTTAAATTCTCAGTAGCAGCTTGGAGTTTCAATTTGTGCCCAGTCAATGGCAATAAGCTTGCCCACTATATGGAACCAAAACATACCGAGGTTCACGGCCTATTGCGTGAGATCTAATTATACGACGAACTGTGGGTGTTTGAGTACACTTCTGCCTAATCCTTCGGGGAACACAAGCGTAATACGACGATATGGTGGTTATGGCATGGTTAAATTCATTTTAGTGTCTCAGCAAAGGCGACAAGTCTAAACTCAATTCAGTAGTCATAACTACAAGTAATCGCATAGCTTTTAGCTAGAACCAAATTCACCGGTCTAGGCAAAACTTTAAATAGAACGGTAACTTTGTTCCACTTGCTAACTGATGGTCAGTAGCTGGTAAATTTGCCTGCCTAATGTTGTCGAGTATAGAAACTAGATTGTCTAAATATATTGTTAATATCTAAGTAATAATACGTAAGTAATGATGTTTAAATTGAAAGCAGTGATAACTTAGTGGTATGGCCATTGGACTGACAAGTCGAAGGTTTCGAGTTCGAACCCAAAGCACGCACTTCTTACTTTTCGAAATCATGTGCGTATTAATAATTAATTATTACTCGCTTAAACGGTGAATGAAAACATTGTGAGGAAACCTGCATGCCGAGATTTTCTAGACGGCGTGTGAAGTCTGCAACACGCATTAGGCCAGCGTGCCAGCGTGGTAGTGAGAGGAGACCAGTGCCCAGTAGTGGGACAATATATGGGTTGATGATGATGAATGATGTTTAAATACTAATTATGTAGGTAGGTAATAGAAATGTAGTGGTGCCTTATGGTTTCCGGCTATAGAATAGCACTCCTTCCCTTCCCGTGAATGCTGTAAAAGGCGATAAGGGATAGTCTAAAAACTCAATCATCTTAGTCGACTGATGGTAGCATACAAATGCGTAACACAAAATAATGCAGGCTGACGACGGACAGCAACGTCGAAAGCGAGAAAGTTACGCAACTGCGCTCGTAGACATGTTTGCTAAACGCGGCGAGTACAGGAAAAACCTTTCATTAGTTAATTTATAGAGGAGGCCCATGTCCAATAGTGGACTCATTGGGACTGTAATGATGATGACCGATATCCTGAGGAAAGACTGGTAGTCAAGCTTTTTAGGCTTCTGACTTTTTTTTATACTATAAGCATACGGCCCACTTGATGGTAAGCGGTTACCGTAGCTTATAGACGCTTGCAACACCAGGTGTATCACTTGCGCTTTGCCTGTAAAACTAAAGAATATTAGTTGGGTTGGCAGTATATGGGTCAAAGTCCCCCCGCTGCCAACACAACGTTTCCTCGTGGAGCACTAGCAACCTTGCTCACTGTTATTTCACTTCGATTTTCTGCAAGGCGGAGATACCTACTTCCCCAGTCGGGCAGCTCCAATTTGTGTAGAATTACTTCCACTATGCCCAACCCTCTTAAAACTACCACTAAATATTGTCATAGGTGTCCGAATGACAACGGGGACAGACGGCTTTGCGTGCTCTCTGAGGAGATCTCGAGGGTCTCGATATGTTAACAATGGTCACCCATCCACAGACTGATTACTAGCTTAACCTTTCAGATCGGTTAATTACCATATTAATAACTCAGCCCCACAAACAACATAACCGCACAATAATGTTGTTTTAATGTTATTTTTATTGGTTTTCTGAAAACCTACTTAAATTCGCGTAACAAACCTTCGTTGAAAGAAGAAAACTAAAGTAATTTCACAATTTAGTTCAGAACAAATCAGAGCAGAGTCTACCTGGAAGCGGCATGTTCTATTAATTATTAGTTAGTCGGCTTGTTGCGAAGTTCATAGTATCCCGCAATTAGGCCCTTCTGGTGAGATGTTGGTTTTATCTCCGCTTTAAGAGGTATATCGCTGAAACTAGTGTTGAATTTTCGCGTTTGGTAAAGGTAATTTAATGATAAATGATATTTATTTTGTTAATAGATCTTTTAAATACGAAACATTTTTACGAGTTAATGTTTTACTTTTTTTTTAAGCTGGATGGCTCCGGCATTTCCTAACTGACGACCTCTGAGAAGAAACGCCGAACCAAACTCAGAGAATCATAGTCTCTTTTAAAGTCCAGACATATAATAGTAACAAATATGTGAATATGTGAGTCTTATAATGTAGGGCAAAGTCTGAAATGGCCTTTTGAAGGAAGAGCCATAGCGGCTTTGAATAGACCAGTCCCAACCGACGACGCGCATGCATCAGTCATTGTGTAGCTCGACCATAATTTAGGCAGCTCAAATTTCTGAAGAATTTAACACGGAAACTGTCTCAATATCCCAGTTGATGGATGCGCGACTGCTACGCTTGAGATCCTGGTTTTGATTTCCAGGTCGAGCAAACTGTTTGTTATTAGGTTTTTATAATAATATGGCCATAAAAAGATAGTAGGAGCAAACTGGATGAGGGAGGCAAGGGACAGAGAAGGCTGGCATAAAAGAAAGGAGGCTTACACCCAACAGTGGGATAATACAAGCTGAGAATGATGATGAATAATGTGGCCGGAGCCATCTAGTTTAAAAAAATATGTAAAATATTGACTTGTAAAAGTGTCTTTAAAATATTTTTACAGGAATAATTTAACATTTATCATTATCATGGTATGACCATTGGACTTCCAAGTCGAAAGCCTCGAGTTCGAACCCAAGGCACGTACCTCTGACTTTTCGAATTCATGTGCGTATTAATAGTTAATTATCACTCGCTTAAACGGTGAAGGAAAAACATCGTGAGGAAACCTGCATACCTTAGAGATTTTTCTCGACGGTTTGTGAAGTCTGCCAACCTGCACTAGGCCAGCGTGGTGGACTGTAGCCTGATCCTTCTCATTCTGTGAGAGGAGACCCGTGCCCAGCAGTGGGACAGTATATGGGTTGATGATGATGATGATATGAAATTTTCAGGAGCAACTCAGAGTTTGGAGTTGTGCCAAGTCAATAGACTTGCCCATTATTAAATGGAACCTAAAAATACAGTGGAACTGTGGGTGTACCTTAAAACCTCTACCTAACTCTTCAGAAAGATTAGAACCCTTAACCCTACAGGTGTGATGGTATATTATATTAAAAATATTTGAAACGATTATCCCTACTAATACTATAAATCCGAAAGTAACTCTGTATGTTATACGCTTTCATGCCTAAGCCGCTGAATTGATTTTGATGAAATTTTGTACAGAGATAGAATATAACTCGGAGAAAGACATATATATTACCTTTTGTCTCAAAAAACCATTTGAGATCACAGACAAGTGTTTTAAAAATGGTCAGCCTTGCAGATCGCTTAGTCAGCGTAGTTAATATTACTAAGCCACGCGCTCCTATAATGCTTCTACCTACAAATTCTACGAAAGGCAAGCTTAGCTTAGTTCCAAACTTGAACAGACCTATCACTAGGAGTTGTACCCATCCAATAAATGGAGGAAGTGTGAGCAGTACAAAATTTCTATTCAAATTTCTGTAGTAAAATTAAATACAAGCATCTAAAACGGTAACTAACTTTAGTTGAGTTTCTGTGGCCGTTACCGCAGCCTTATGATAACGGTCCAGTGGAGGCGGCGAAGGAGCGAGGCGAGCGAGGTCAGCGGAGCGGAGCGAGGACTGGGTGACGTAATGATTCTTATTCTCTTAGCATTTGTTTATTATAGCTGATATTATGACCGCTTTTGAGATAATATAATTAAAAATTGAGAGAATTTCTCTAGAAATTGGACAGTTAATACTTTGATATCATTACTTATTATAATTTACAATTTGAAGTAAATCGGGAAACAAAGTTAAAAATTGTTATAACTACATTTTAACAGGAATAATAATTATGTTATCAAATCGAACTCACGACAATCGCCCCGACAGTAGTATCAACCTTATATATGTATATCATATTATGTATAAAATATTATTACCATAATTTCTCCATAATATTCTTCCCTTCTTCCAATAATAATTATAAAAACAAATAATAATAATAATAACGATTTTATTGATCCATTGTTAAAGTTTTAATCTTATGATTAACTAGTTGGTTTAGCATCACAAAGGATTTTTTAACTCCTTCTCTAAGGTATAATTTAAGGTTAGTTTAGCATTGAGAATTTTTCGAGTATTAGGGATTTATAAATATCTACATCTGTGAAAATAACTCGTAAAAATTAAAACCAGTTTGATCCCTAAAAGGTCTTACCTACTTAGGAAATATACTTATACTAAAAACCAGAATCAAAATATAATCGCCTATCATCAAGTTTCGCTTATTACAAGCTTACTACTAGTAGTGGACCGGAGCCTTTCTAGAATAGAGTGGGCCACTCGACCGTGAAATTTGGTTAGTTCAAACTGATGGTAGAGATGTAGTTGTTAGAATTTTGTTAGAAACACTATACTGTTGTCATATGTTCATACAAGTGTAGATTACACTTTATCTTAGTAGCTCATATAATATTCGATCGCTTTTAATCTTATTTTTAATGTTTTTTTTTATACTATACTATATTTTACTTACTAAGGTGGCAAACAAGCTTACGGCCCACCTGATGGTAAGCGGATACCATAGCCTATAGACACTTGCAACACCAGGGGTGTCATTTGCGCGTTGCCGACCCTGTAAAACGAAAGAGGAATAGTTGGGTTGGCAGTACAAGGTTCAACGTCCCCCCATTGTTAACACGTTTCCTTTTGGAACACTGACAATCTTGCTCACACAACACAGCTCAAAGCAGTGTTATTTCACTTCGATTTCCTGCAAGGTATGGAGGTACTTCCTCAGTAGGGCAGCTCCAAATTGATTGGAATTACTCTCCGTACTTCTCTAAAAAACGATTAAGTCTCACCGTCTTTTTTTAATAAAAACAGTAGAAGGGGATGAACACGTTAAAAAATGTTTTATTGAACGTATGGAAAGTTAATATGAATTTAATCGCCATTGCCATGATGATTGTCTTTTTTAATAAATGACAACAGACTAATTTGACAATTTTCAGTAATTACAGCCCTGCATAATGCAGTGTGTTAAAAAATAATTATAGTGAAATTAAATTATATTTTAAAATTTTAAATTCGTTTCAGATAGAAGAACAATTTATCTTGATTTCTTTTTCCTTTAAAAAAAATTCATCATAAACTCATATACGGGTCTCTTCTCAGATTGAGAGGGATTAGGCTGTAGTCCACCAGGCTTGCCTAGTGCGGGTTGGTAGACTTCACACACCGTCGAGAAAAATCTCTAAGGCATGCAGATTTCCTCACAACTGAGCAGCCGGATTTGCGACCTAACCAGACCAATATGGAAGTCCATGTTTCCTTCTCCAAAAAGCATCACTAAAACCATAAAAAGGCTGTTACATTTCCAAACCTCGTTTTTACCTTCGAAGTAAAAATATCAGCAATACCGAGACCGAATTTTGACGAAAAAATCGTTCACCTAATCTTTTTGTCTTGCGTAATGCGTCGCGAATACGAATTCCCAATACCGCTATTGACAGACGGCTGTAATAATTTTACGATTTCGTGAGAATCTATGTGTTACGATTACGTGAGTGGACTGGTTACGATACGGCTTATAACTTTTATTGTGCCGTACGAATTGACTTAATGCAATTGGACTCTTAAAATTTGTCATTCTTTTTTCGATATCACGACGTGTCTCCTGTGAGAAAGACATCCGATATTTTGACGGTTGCGTGGGGACGCAGTTCCAATATGTTTAGGCACATTGGAACGTTTTGATCTGTTTGTAATGGGGCACCAATCTGGGCTAATCCACAACTGCACAATGTAAGTTCTACTATGGACTATATCTAGGTGCAATACTACTGTAGTATAGAAAGAAAGGAATAAGATTTATTTGTCACAGTCAAGGCACTTTTGGAAAAAAATAAATAGAATCATTCTCTCGCTCCCGTCCCACATGACGACGTACTGTTTGTAATTTGCTCCCAAATAAAATATTGTTAAACCGTGTAAAAGTGAGTTCAAATGCAGTTAAAAGTGCTGAATAATTGGATGGTATTCATTGCTACAAGTCTGTGAAAATAATTAAGTGTTTCAGTGCGTTGATCACCTAAATAAGACCAATTTATAACCTAAATAATACTGCTCCTACCGTCAGCAGTAACCAATCAGTGCATCGCGATAAAACGCGTAAGCGCCCGCAATTTCACGGCGCTTACTACATTCTTGACGCGAGCTTCGTGGAGCGGAGTGACCGATTGTAAATCTACACTGTGGGCCTTTATTAGCGTGCACGCAAGGCCTTTAGTAGTGTGCTGTTATGAAAATATTATTTCATTCGACGAGATTCGAACCGGACAGCGTCTGCGCGGGGGACTGTGTTCTAAACCGCTACGCCAGGAGTGAGTGACAAGGCTCACCAATAGCCACCACGAGCAACAGACGTCAACGGAACAGCTGCGACTTACGCATCAAACTGAAAAATATCAATCTCTTGTGGTTTTTTGAAATTTATTTTATTGTTTATATTGCGCTCAGTATGTCGTTGCAACGCACTCCGCCAAATCCTTCTTCAACTGATATTGGGCACACGAAATCAGAAACCGATTTAAATCTACTAAATGAGGTTTCCTATGTAAATACAGTCAGACATAAGCGCCCCCGCTCTGATTTGTCACCAAAATAGCATAATCTAGATCTCAAAGAAGAAATTATGGGAATGCTGCATACCTTTAAAACTGAGTTAGATGCCAAACTAAACGAGATCTGTGATAAACAGAACTCGCTGATCACTAAAATTTCTTCAGACATCAGTGAATTGAAGTCTCAAACGAGTAAAATACAGAACTCAAATGACGAAATTGTACAATCTATGGCTTTCATAAACAATCAATACGAAGAAATCAGGCTGGGATTGGAAAACCTACAAAAAGAGCGTTTAGAACAACGCAAATGTATTGAAAATCTCGCTAAGAAAGTGCAGGATCTACAACTCAATTCGAGATCTTCATGCTTAGAGATAAGAAACATCCCGCTCACTGAAAAGGAGACCAGTGCGGACCTCACAAACACAATCTGTACAATTGGTCAGGTAGTTGGCTGCAGCATCACACCGACTGATCTTCGGGATATTTACCGTATACCCGGTAAACCAGGATTGACAAGACCCATCGTCGCAGAGTTCCAATCGGTCCTTAAGAAGCAAAAATCCATATCAGCTGTGCGTGACTATAATAACAGTAAGAAAACTGTGGAGGACAAATTGAACTCGGAACAATTAAATATCGCCGGTAAGAGACAGGCAGTCTATATAGCCGATTATCTCCCGACAAGTTTGAAAAAATTGTTCTATGAGACTCGTGAATTTGCTAAGCAGCATGGCTACCGATTCTGCTGGACCTCAAACGGCAACATTTTCGTTCGAAAAGCTCATGGTGAAAAGCAGATACTCATTTCCACTGAACAATCTTTGCTGGACCTTAAACCAAAACAGTGACTAGCTCATGTTTCACCACTTAACATTAGTATACATTTTTGTTTGTTTAAACTTTTATACTTTCACTATATAATAATAGATAATCATCAGTTCTATATCACTAAACATACACACACATATACTACGAACCTAACTAAAATTATTTCTCTACACCTACATTCATCACACACACACTATGAACAAAAATACACACTAACCTTTTCACATTCTCATCCTATTCTCACTCAAAGTCAACTTTTTATATGTTCCATTAAGTTCTTTCCACTTTCTTTTAAAATAAGATCACTCCGCAGGTCGCTAGGGTATTGGGTTTCTCTAACATAAATGGCTAACACAAATAAAATTAATACTGACCTGGACTCTTTGGAGGCGTCGTCGTCATACAATTGTCTCCCAAAAGACTGCAGGCTGTATATAAATACTGAAGGAGGCGTTACACTATTCCATTTAAATATTAGAAGCATAAATAAAAACTTTGACCAACTCTGCCTATTACTATCCGAGATAAACATTAAATTAGATATAATAATACTCACTGAATGCTGGCTCCGAAAAATAAATAACTTACCAATCCTTGAAGGATACACATCACACTATACCACACTAAATCAAAACCAAAATGACGGCATAATCATTTATACTAATTTGAATCTAACGTGCAAAGTAAACGAACCAATATTCAAGGATGGAAACTGTCTCGTTTGTCAAATAGGCCGCAGTATTGGTGTGGTAGTCATATACCGATCCCCTTCTTCATCTAGCAAAGAAAAATTTAATAACTTCATTAATAGCCTTAATACCGTGTATGTTAATATAAAAACTCAAAACATTATTTTGGCAGGGGACCTGAACATTGACATAAGTCCGAACTCAACTGATCCATTTCGTGAAGAATACTTAACGCTTAATGCCTCCCATGACCTTTTTCCCTCACATTTTCACCCTACTAGAACAAATACGTGCCTCGACCACTTTTTTATAAAATCTGATTTTCTATTTACAACACTCATTTTGGAGTCCCACATAACCGACCATATGCCCATTGCCTTATGTCTTAAAAAAAACATTTCCAATAATATACACTTAAACACTAGAACATTTACTTGTTATGAAAGTATCAAAACTGATATAGAAAACATCAACTTCTCTGACATTTTATCAGTTACCGACACAAATGTTGCGGCCAATATGCTTGTCACACACCTCTCAAACATAGTTGCTAAGCACACTATGACAGCTACAGTCTCCAGAAGCAATAGAGTTCTAAAACCTTGGATGTCACCGGGTCTCCTAAAATGCATTAGAAACCGCGATAGACTCCACACAAAATCCAAAAAAGCACCTGAGAATATGATCCTAAAACTAACTTATACGCGTTATCGGAATTTTTGTAATAACCTCCTTCGTAAATTAAAGCATGCACACCACAAGTCCCAAATCCAAAATGCCGGTAATGACCCAAAGGCCCTGTGGAAAGCCATAAGAGACATATCATCAACTCTAAAAACAAAAAACAGTGCAAAGGAACTTTTGAAATTATCAGACAACCCAACAATGTCTACTAACCATGTTTGCACCTACTTTAAAGATATTGGTAAAAATTTAGCTGAGGAAATTCGTAAGTCTGCCAACATTACTGAAAATTCTACCTCTCTACAGGAACTCGACTCAAACAGCCCATCTGGTTCTCTGGTCATCCTGGAAGTGACAAACACTGACATTGAAGCATTAATTTTAGAACTTCGATCTGATTGCGCTACAGGATGGGACAATATTCCCTCTCAAGTCCTCCGACAAAATTGCCAGGCATTAACTCCTATAATAACTCACGTTTGTAATCTTGCCATAAATAGCGGCGTTTTCCCTGAAGCCTTTAAGAGATCTATAATACATCCTATCTTTAAAAATGGCGACAGGGATTCTCTCAACAACTGTCGCCCTATTTCAGTGCTGTCAGCCTTATCAAAGATCTTAGAGAAGATACTAAATCGAGCACTGAAAATGTTTTTAGAAAAATTCAATATACTAGCCATAAACCAGTATGGTTTTCGCCCAGGATTATCCACAGAGGATGCCGTAACAGATCTAACTAATACCGTTGTAGATAATTTAGATGCAAAAAATAGAAGCTTATGCATCTTTCTAGACCTATCGAAAGCATTTGATACGGTATACGTGCCCATTCTACTTGAGAAACTACAAAAGCTGGGAGTACGAGGTTTATCCTATGCCATTTTTAAAGACTACCTCACAAATAGGAGACAACGAGTTAAAATTGAGAGTTATTGAAGTGATGAAGAACCAGTGAGTTACGGTGTACCTCAGGGCAGCGTTTTGGGCCCTACATTATTCCAGTTATATATTAACGATCTCTGCACGACCCAATTACCCAATACTAACATCTTCACTTACGCAGATGATACTGCTATCCTTGTCTGGGGGCCTAACTGGCAAACTGTAAAGGAGCGAGCCGAATACTCACTATCCAAAGTTATGAGCTGGCTAAAAAATAACCTCCTAACACTAAATCTATCGAAGACCAACTACATAGCTTTTTCCCTCAGCAAAATTACCGACCCTGTACAAAACTTCTCTATTAAAGCTCACACCTGTATAAATCGCAACGAATGCAACTGCCTAGAACTAAAGCGGGTCGAAGAAGTAAAATACTTGGGCGTACAAATTGATTTCAGACTGAAATGGAACAAACAGATAGACTTAGTCACGTCAAGAATAAGGCGATTCATATATGTATTTAAAACCCTACGAGATGCCCTACCGAACGATAAACTAATACTAGTCTATCTGTCTCTATGCCAGTCTGTAATACAAAATTGCATCACGATCTGGGGTGGAGCAGCTAAAACACACCTTATTAAACTGGAGAGGGCCCAGAGAGCGGTTTTAAAGGTAATGACCAGGAAACCTTACAGATATCCGACTGTAAGCCTTTATTCAAACTGTAAGGTCCTCTCAGTTCGACAGCTGTTCATCTTGAAAGCTGTTCTCAGAAAACATCGAGATGTGCCCCTCCCAGACCCAAATAAACGAAGCTTAACATCTGTATGCCCTCGTGTAGCGTGCAAAACCTCCTTCGCAAGAAGACAAACACGTAGTATAAGCGCTAAATTATACAACGAATTAAATAAGAAACTTAATATAGTGTCAAAAAGTAGGCGAGAAGTTAAAGTGAAAATTACTGATTGGCTTCAACAACTTGATTACCAAGCGACTGAAGAACTTCTTACTTTCTTAATATAAATCCCACTAATCGATCTATCCACATACACACATACATACTCGCATACACAGATACACCACCTACGCACACGCACACACACACACACACACACACACACACACACATACATACACACACTTAACTTCTAGACTAAAGTATTCAAATAATAATTTATATAACTTACTAGCCTAAAAATACTAAAGTATAAGCAGCGACCTTGTACAAACAGTACTGTCTACCTTTTGTGCGACTGAACACTGTCTCCCAAGATACAGGCTTCTAGCCTAGTTTGGGATTCAGTAGCAGTACATAATGTAATAATTTGCCCAAAGATTGTGCCTACTTTAATACCAACAATTGTAATTTATGTGTAAATAAACAATTTTTATTTTTTATTTATTATAGAAAGTAAACTACTCAGTATGCAACTTAAATAGGCGCCAATCTTTTTTAGAATTTTTCGAGCAAAGTATCACTGGGTTTTGGATATTTACCGAGTACTAAAAGGGATCTAAACATATTAGCGAACTCTGGGTGTACAATTATTACACCTCTACCTATCCTTCCGGGAATATATGCGTTATGGTAATGTTTGTAATAAAATTTATAAATACCTACATTGAAATTATTATCGTCGGTAGGTAATTATGTTCAGTACGAATTTTGAAGTCGAGACCCTTTGCACAAAAGATGAACTAGCAGAGGATATGTATCTGTATTCCGACAAAATGTCTCAAAATGGGAGAATAAAATACTCTCAGCCATTTGATTGTTGTCCTAAATCATAAAATATTGCCTTAATTGGAAACGTATTATATTAAAAGCATTAAAAACCCACATAACGTATCAACGCTTGTATTCCCCAAAGGGTTAGGCAGAGGTGTACTAATATACATACTCAGTCCCGTGTAATTAGAGGCGAGCCTATTGCCATTAACCGGGTACAAATCTAAACTCCAAGATGCTACTGAACATTTCATAGAAAAACCAATTACCTACACTGCTCAAAGAAATCTAATAAAGATAGTCGTGTTTACCTATATGTGTTTTGGTTACACACTAAAGTAGTATTTTACCGACCTAGGGATAGTCTATAGTTCTCTGCTCGACCGGGGAATCGAACCTCAAACGAAGTTTCTTTTCATATCTCTTTTATCAATTAACGAAATGAAAACTATTGCAGAATTAATCTTTGTACATGTCGGCAACATAGTTCGAGGGAAAAGTACTTCTGTTACAAGAGCCTCAACTTTATTTCTACTAATTAATATTTCCAACATCGCTAACTTAGCATTTTACTTATAAATCCCAGTTATTCTCAAGTTTATATGGAAATTGCGGCATGAACTTATGCACGGTGAGCACAAACTGCAAACATGTTACAAGTTGAACTTAGAGTTGACCATAGAATACATAATGTCTTGAGGCAATACAGGTAAACATTAATTGTGTGTATAAAGGGATAGTTTCCTTTGATCTGTGGGAAGCTCTAGTATAGTAGAGCTTCTTAATTATTATTATAGTAAATATATAGTAAACTAGATGCTCCTGTAGTTTCACTCATATCCCAGACCCAAGGTAGTGAGGAAGGACTATCTCCTTCCCCATGATGCAAATCTACTACGCACGCTGTGTAATCTACCTCCTTGTCAAATTTTATCGATATCCGTTCAGAGGTTTAGGCATGAAAAGGTAACAAACGGACAGAGTTAATTTTGGAATTCATAACTTTTGTGTAAAAAATAATTTATTGGAAACATCGTTTAGATTGACGCAGTGGTTAAGCCATCAGTTATTAATTATTATTTAGTTACATTTTTTTTTAAATCCTTTTCATTTTTTAACTAAAAACCGTTTAGTTTTTATTAAAATAGCCATTATTTTGCATAAAAATAGCTCAAATCTGTAAAGTAAAAGATTTTTCATTTTGATAGTCTTCCCCTAATGTTTCAAGGTCATGAAATATCAGCTTTGTACACTATCCTTTTTTATCTTAACATAAATCAATTCATCAAGATGATATATTCACGTTTTACTATACAACATTTAAGCAAGTGTCCCGTTTTCATGATATTTTATTATAACTTTTTTTTATACCACTAAGGTGGCAAACATGCATACGGGCTACCTGATGGTAAGCAGTTACCGTAGCCTATAGATGCTTGCAACACCAGTGGTATCACTTGCGCGTTGCCGAACCTGTAAAATGAAAAAAGAATAGCCAACAACGTTTCCTCACGGAGCACTGGCAACCATGCTCCAGTAAGGAACACAACACAGCTCACAACAAAGCAGTGCTATTTCCTACTACCTACATAGATGTTCCAGATCTGGGTGTCCGTGTAAGTGAAACATTTTTGTTACATCATTCTTTAATACTTCACAAAAGTCGAAACCTACCGTCAAAGTACATAGACACCCTAAAATGTTTTTTTTTCTTGAAACATAACTGCATTTCCAAGCTGTAAAACAGTACGGCTATAGTCGTAATCAATGAAATTGGAACTTTTTCGGCTTTGCCCACTGGACCGCGTATAATCTATTTCAAACAAACGGATAGTCGGACCTGGGTTAATTGAAAACTGATGAATTTCACCAGCTTTTGTTTCAAACCGGCAGGGTCTACCTTTCTGTAAAATCCATTATAATCTGTCGCATACATAAAGACAATTGATGTCGGAAAAGGTCGTATTTATAGTTAGTTTTATGTTTTAGTTGAAAGGTAGTCTCTAAAAATAAATTGAAAAAGGTTTGGTCGATGGAGTATATAATATATTATCACGACTGTATTTCCCGAAAGGTTAGGCAGAGGTGTACTAAAGGTACACCCACAGTTTGCCGGTATATTTAAGTGCCATAATAATAGGGGTGAGCCTATTGCCATTGACTGGACACAAATTCAAACTACGAGCTATTACAATTAAGCTACCAAGACTACTCTCTCGAGTGGTCTCGGTAAAGCGTCCGATGTACTAAACCGGAGGGACGCAGGTTCAAACCATGTCTGAGTACAAATTTTTCTTATTCTAAAATTTATAATTATCTTTTTATATGTTTTACATGCGTTAATGCCAAATATAATAAAAAATAAAATAATAATAAAATACTTTTACTGAGAATCCCATAGAAAATAATAAGCTATTTAGAGAGGTAGGGGATAGTGTGAGTAATTCCACGCAAAGTGGAGCTGCCCGACGGGGGAAGTAGCTTGCAGAAAATCAAAGTGAAATAACACTGCTTTGAGCTGTGTTGTGTTCCTTACGGTGAGCAACGTTGCCAGTGCTCCGCGAGGAAACGTTGTGTTGGCAGTGGGGAGACTTTGACCTTTAAACTGTCAACCCAACTATCCCTCTTCTGTTTTATGTTGGCATCGTGCAAGTGATGCCCCTGGTGTTACAAGCCTCTATAGGTTACGGTAACCGCTTACCATCAGGTGGGCCATGTGCTTTTTTGCCTTATAGGTATAAAAAAAATAGTTCTTTCTTTGTTTCTGAAAATATCGCTAGTGCACTCTATTTCATACTTCAAATGTAGTTCTTATTTCTTCAAATGTAGGTCAGCATTGTTGTCTGTTCCGTCATATTTGTCTATTAAGTCATATTTGTCTGTTAAGCCATATTTGTCTATTAAGTCATATTTGGCGACACTAGCAACGCCGTTCAATCATCAGACCCTTTGACAAATGTCTTGGCATTGCCAATTTTGCCTTTGAACGTTGAATAAAGAACAGTAGCCATGTTCCATAATTTTCATATAAGAGTCATGTTGTGGTGATGAGTTAATTATTCTCCTTTGACGTCACATATTGCAATCACGTGCATGATCAATTTTCATTGGTAGATCAGAATATAATATTCTGATCTACCAATCCATTCTATCCGAAACTGCAGCAATCTTGAGAAGGTTTTTTGATGGTCTCCTTTCACTTTCTTCTCTTTATAGACTAATGACATTAATAAGTATAATTACTCAATATTATTATTATTAACTAAATTGTCATTTGGCTCATTAGACTAGTGGTCGTATTGGCGACTGTTACGCTAGAGGTCTAAGATTGGATTCCCAGATCAAGCAAAGTTTTATTGGCCTATATTTAATTCTATGAAATTCTCAGCAGCACCTCAAAGTTTGAATTTTTATAGGTTTTGGGATTTAAACATGCGGCCAACTGTGGGTGTATATTAGTACACCTGTCTAACTTTTTGGGGAATAGTAGCGTGATGGTATATTTTGTTATGCTGCTTAAATCATCTACTAACATTATTAAACAATAACAATAAATATTCTATCATTTTACGTTTTGCCATTTTCCATGCTATTTTAAAGCTATTTTAGCGAAGGAAGAATTTCAATAGGTCTTACTCACGTAACCATAAAGACGTAAATTCAGAATGTGAAGGTAAAATTCGACATGGCAGGTGGTCGCGGTGGCTAACCAGAAGACACAGTTTCAAATCCTGCCCGCGGTCGAATTTTTCCTTCGCTGAAATAAATAGGTATTCTGGTTATGATTTAGTATTTTTTTTTAAATTTGTTAATGTAAATCAATAATCAACAGTTAAGATAACCGCACACTGAGATCACCCTACAAAACACTTGGCTTCAGGCTTCACAATCTTGACAGAAATATATAACCAGCAATAGGACAAAAGACCCATGTCCCAATATGTAACCCAATAATAAAATCCAACCCGTAATACAATAGATTGCAATAAAAGTTTACATCATATCGTGAGTTAGGTCGTATTATACCGATGCGAACGAAAATAAGAGTGTATCCTTCTGAAAGACGATATTAGGATCCTCGCACATGCCCGACATGCGTGTGGAATTTCTATTAGGTACCTAACAAACGTTTTGCTTCATGTTCGGTGTGCGGGTATATACGGGGGGATGTTTGAATGAGCAATAGTTTGGAAGATGATAACAAAAATTTCAGACTTTCAGATTTCACCTTTTTTTTATAGTACGGAAAATTCTCATGGATCCTCCGGCACCCGGGGAGGTGGCAGGGTATGTCGGACTCATACCGACTAAAAACCGCACTTGCCTTCACGTGCCCTATTGTCATGGCCATGGGATCCGTGAAATTCGCCACGACCATGACAGGCTGTGGTCCAGCAGTTGCTGGACCCCGTCGATAAGCGAGGCCTTTCCTCGCATACCTATTTTTAAGGCACGCTTCGTTACAAGCGTGCCGCCTACTGGAGCCATTATCTGGTCGGGCGGCAGAGTCCCCCAATTCAACCGCCCGCAGGCCACAGCTCATGGAGGCCGGAGGTCTGTCTGCGCCCTCCGGCGCCCGGTGCGTCTACTACGGATCGGGAGAGAGGTGGACAATTCTCTCTCCCTTTCCGCCGCCTCCTTTGCAAGCATGACTTGCTCGCTTCAGATTTCACCTGTGCTTGAGATTTTCTATGACATTTTCAGTAGGTACTATTTATTAAATTGTATTAATATTATTTTGTATTAAAGTTGAAAATCTATCAAAGAAATTTGACACACACATACAAGCATTGGCGGATCAACGGATTGGCGTTTTTATTAACACTAGTTACTAGGTCTTTCTACAACATGCTCTCGCGAATAAGCCTCCGTATGTTCCCATAATAGGCTCTCATCCTAGATCACAGTGAGCCGCAGACTACGCAATATGAGATGAAGGGGATTGTTTCACTGTATGCGATAAAAATAACATGAATAACGACTTGTGTGATGTGTATTTTATAGAAATGCTACGTTTGTTTACTTATTTTTATTTTGGCTTATTATTAATGTTGAAGGCTCTATTTAAAAATAGAATACCATGCACTACTATATACTATACTATGTAAAAGAGGTACTATGTAATAAGAGGTACTATGTAAAAGTGGGAGTAATTCCACTCAAACTGGAGAAATGCAGAAAATCGAAGAGAAATATACTTTGTCCCTTATACTGCCAACCCAACTATTTCCCTTTTGTTTTACAGGGTCGGCAAGGGGCAGGTGATACCCCTGGTATTCCTAGCGTCTGTAGGCTACGGTAACTGCTTACCATCAGGTTGGCCGTATGCTTGTTTGCCACCTTAGTGGTATATAAAAATCCAGATCCAGATTAGACTTTTCGTTCCTACATCCTAGGATTTTCCTTTGTTAAGTCCTTACCTTCATACATTGTGCATTCGATATAAGATTATTCACTATACAAGAGCGCCGTCGCTAAGTCAAGGCATACATAAAACATGGGATTTGCATACAATTACCCTTATGTTACGTATGCCTTTTGTAAATCTGTTAAAGGTATGAATATTATTACTATACCATCACCCCTGCATTCCCAAAGGGTTAGGCAGAGTTCCATCCGCTTATAGTACAACAGTCCGCTGATGTTTTTAAATCCCATGTAATACGAGTGAACCTATTATCGTTAACTGAGCAAAAAATCAAACTCCGAATTGCTATTGAAAATATTATATCCTAATAGCTGTAGCCTGTGGTTTCACCGGCATCCCAAATATTTTTTGAGATAAAATGTAGCATGTTGATTAGATCTTGGAGAAGAACATACTACAGTATGTTCTTCTCCAAGATATAATCTATATTTGTACCAAATTTAATTAAAATCGGTTCAGCGGTTTAGGTGTGACAGCGTAACAGAAAGACTTACTGAAAAACCAACTTAGTTACTTTCGCATTTAAAATATTAGTACTAATAGGGCCAGTACATCATCAACCCTTTACTATCGCTGGGCACGGGTCTCCTCTCAGAGTGAGGAATAGAGTATAGTCCACCTCGTTAGCCTACCACAGGCAGACTTCATATGTCGTCGAGAAAATTCTTTAAGCTATTTGCCATTAACCAAGGACAAATCCAAACTCCAAGTTAAGAACTTGGAGAATTACGAATAAGTTAAAAGAAAAATTCAGTAACACCAACCCGGAACCGCTCAGGAGTCACTCTTGATCAATGAGGCAGTCGAGAGTAGAGCAATGCGATATACTGAAAATAAAAACAATTCTCTAGAAAAGCCGTTCACCAAAACCGAAGCCGATAAACAACGAGACAATAGGCACTAGAATTGATTCGCACCATCAGCCCGCCCCGTACCACGAGACTAATGCCTCCATTACCGGGACAAATCAGCGACGAGTCGACGGCGACGAATCGTATGTTTCTGCATCGAGAGCGAATTAGTGGTAATGGGAATAGTTGCTCAATGACAGATGTAAAGGTGATTTAGGTAACTGATGTATGTATTGCTAGAGAGAGATTCAACGCAAGCAACGTTTTATTTGATGTTAGGCTCCGAGCCTTTTGCCTAATTATATTGGGATCGGCTTCCAGTCTAACTAGATGCTAGGCTGAATATCAGTGTTTTATACGAAGCGACTGCCCAACACAATTTCTGGGCGATAATGATATCCTGAGAATAGATTGGTTGCTAGGTGTTTTGGGCTTCTGACTACCACTAACGATTGTCATAGGTGTTTGTACGACAACCAGGACCGATGGCTTTAAGTGCTCTCTGACGGCACAAACCTTTTATTTCAAGTTTCGGTGTACTTTTTTTCTATTAATTATACAGGGTGGAAGGGACATCGACTCGCAACGGCTTACCATGACTTCAGTACATGATTCTGGACCCCAGGGGGTCCAGAATCGACGATAAATTCCAACGCAGGGGGTCCAGAATCATGTAATGAAGTCATGGTAAGCCGTTGCGCGTCGATGTCCCTTCCACCCTGTATATTTGTAAAGACCTTTAGAGAAACAGAATATAGAATTAACAAAAACAAAGTAAAAAACAATTAACAAAACAAAAACCATTCGTTCGGAAGGTTTGTTTTTAAAAGAAATAAAAAATATAAGAAATAAATGTAAAAAGTAAAAGTTAGCTCGCTCCCTCTTCTCCTTAAAAATTAAGCATAAAATACACAGCTGTATCTGCCCAAGGGCTAGTTATATATAATATTGTACAAATTATTCCGTAACGTCATGACGTCACTCATTTTTGTACTGAATCTTTAAAAAGAAATAGTGTGTACGTACAATAAATGGGTGACCCTCACAACCTTATGCTTGCTCTGTTATCAATACCATTCCTATTTCATTGAAATAGTTGATCCGGTCAGGAAGAGCCCCATCCCAATTTACTGACCATACGTGTGATACGACATACAAAACTACCATTCGATATCCAACTTTATTCTGAAACATTCAGAGTTTGTATTTGAATGTCAGTCTTTCCAAAACATCACTTCAAAGTATTTTCAATCTTCAATCGAAGAAATAGAGATAAAAATTCAATTGGGTTGCGGACGTGTTCACATAAAATGGAACCTTATGACTAGGTAATAAAGACAATGTTTGAAATGATAATAAACTGTTACAAAACCGATTTATTGGGCCTCGTCGATACATTATTTTGAATACGTTTTTAAGACATAATCGATTGTTTAATGTCTCATTGTTCTGTTCGGTCTAGTGGTTGCAAATCCTGGCTTCTGAGCATGATATAGTTCTGGGGTTCCATGCCCAGGTCAAGCAACTTGACATTTGAATTCGGAGTCTAAATTTGTGTCCATTTGTTGAATTGCCCTCTTTTGCATTTGGATCAAAAATATATCAGTGAATGATTCATCATACCAATTTTTTTTTTCATATGAGCGGAATATTATTAGACTACATTATAATGTCTTGGATGACTGGTGGTAGGAACAGTATTCTAGAACTTATTCGTAAAGGTATTGAACACTAACAAATTCTGATGTTCAGTAAGAAACTCACAATAAACTATTTTACAAACCAACTTATTTAAAAGATTGAGAAGTTTCTTTGCATGTTTTAAAAAAATGCGATTCCCCTGAGATAAATAGAAAAAAAAAGGATAATTTTAAATAAAATCCTTTTGCAAATCTGCCAGTAATAAAATCCATTTAATTTCTGAAAGGAATTAGGTAACCTGTACGAGATCCACAGAAAAATAGTCCTTGTCTCGGTCACATAATAAAATTTATTTTTGAATTGTTCCGCTCTTGACATCAGAATTATTCCTTCTAACCCCACCATTGATCAGACATGTATCTTACAAATCATTGTGTCAAGCCTTGAATGGCACATTATAGATGACTCAAAGTCGGCACACCGGAAAAACAAAATGGCCGAAACGAAACCTAAACACGGACAGTTAGACAAGCTTGATATATTTGTAAAAATGTACCCAAACCACGATATAGGGACCGACTTCGCTTTATATATGGTTTCCGATGTGTCGATAATATATTGTGCTTTCGTCGCCTCCCACATCCCTTTAGAGAGAATATAAAATGTTACGGAGCCAATAACATGTGCAAGTGCCAGCTATTCCAGCGTCCTGATTGGAATGAAGATGACTTTATGTAGCAGAAATAGGTTTGCTTTTAAGTGACTTTTGTGTTTAGCCTTGTCGATACTATACAGGATGGAGACGACGATGGTGATTTTCACGTATGGCCATGACTATAGGACAAGTTACGTCAAGTGCGGTGTATAGTTGGTACGAGTCCTATATACCCTACAAACTCCCCAAGTAGTAGATGATCCATAAGAATAGTCCGTCCTATAAAATAGAATGAAAACGATAACGTGAAATTAAGTAAATCCAGAGGTTAGTAACGTTAAAATAACAAATAATAATGACATGCAAAAGAAAACACTTTCCATACATATCCTGTCCGCGGTCGAATTTTTTCTTCGCTTTAATAACTTTCCATACAAAGTGATTGATCTGATAAACTTGGATTTCTTATGTTATTATTACCATTTCCTGAAAGGCTCGAGGTTAAGTAACAACCACAATGATCAATCGCGGTCATTCTGTAGTTGGTTCACGTAAAGATGTGTTTCTATCTAGCTGCCCCCCCCCCCCCATAAGCTACAGCAACGAAACTGGTGTGGGCTGATAGCTTGTTGAATGTACCTCCTTCAAAAAGACAGAAATGGCATATAATTTCGGTTTCCGGCCAGCGGGTCCCTCCGTTTTTCAATAACGTTAAATGAAGGCAGGAGCCAAAAAAGCCTGACAACCAATCTAGGATATTTGTATATATTGCGCTGAAATTAGGCGGAGGTGTGAAGGCAGTAGCTTCGTATAAAATACAGATATTCAGCCGCATCGGATTAGGATGGACACACATCTAAACTTTCATTCTAGAGTCTATGAAGCTAGCGACCATAAACACTAGCAATAAAGATTTACCCATCGGCGCATTAGGTCGGGACACACAATAAATTCTGCAGGAAGCACCTACCAACACATGAGCTTTACTTTTAATGAGTTCTGTACACGGCCTTATATTTATGACGCGCACGCCGTAATAATTTTACTGAATATTGTGATTGCAAAAATGATATTTTCTCGCTTTTGAAGGCTTATTTTTTCTTTTAGAAGTTTGTTTTATTTAATATTGTAAAGCTGAAAAAGATGAATCAGACATTTTAACTTAATTAAGTAAATGTTAACAAAAATCTGTAGTTGTAGTAATAATATTAATTGTTTCTGGGTACTGCGTAAAAAGCAGTGATAGCCTAGTGAAAGTTCTCGTGTTCAAATCCAAGGCACGCACCTCGGACTATCTGAAATGATGGATGTATTATAATTAATTATTATCACTCAGATATACGGTGAAGGAAAACATCTTGGGACGGGCTTCAACAGGCGTGACGCAGGAAGGGTTCCGGAAGAATACGTCTGTTCCCGGAGCCCCCCAATATTGTTCTGAAGATGGCCACCGGGGGGGTTTTAGTGCGGTAAAAATCCCACACACCACTTTCGAAGGTTTCCTCCTCGCAACAAAAAAAAAGTAGGACTCAAACCTGCACCCTTCCAGTTAAATAGATATGGGACATTTTAACCAATTAAGTTACCAAGACCACTCGATCGTAGTGGTTTGAGATCGAATTTTTCTTTCGCTAAAATAATTATACATATTGAAATAAAACTACTTTTTACGGATTTTATCGCGTATATTGATATTATTAATCGTCCATGGTCACGAGTAGACTGGAGAGTCTACCCGTGACCATGGACGAGACTCTCCAGTCTACCCGTAACCATGGACGCTGTAAAGGGTCCGAAACGTCGGGGATTAATGATATGAATATACGCGATAAAATCCGTAAAAAGTAGTTTTATTTCAATGTATAATATTCGCGTAAATGTCAGAAATCAATAATTATACATCATTATAAATATTTAAAAATCTTTGCTGATTCGTCCAAACAATCGACAAACTATTTCGTTCTTAATTACATCGACACTATTGTCGTTTTTACCAGACTAACTATAAACTTGGCGTCATTGTCAACTAGCAATCAGGCGAAGTAATTGCCCCTGATGACATTTTATTACATGACATAAAATGTCTATAAAACACTCAACGCTTCATAAGTGATTGCTTAGAAATAATCGCCCAACGAACAGTATGAGGGTTAATGCCTGTTTAGCTAAGATAAAGAGTATTATACACATACCCTGTCTATATCCATATACATTAACCCTGTCTCCTGTAATACCATTTTAACTAGCACAGGAAACAGGTGATCATTTATATTTATACTATTTTCTAATTATGTATCATATTCGTTTTCTCAAATTGTATACCCAGTGAAAAAATACTGTAACAGGTATTTTTTCACTGTATTTGTAACATACCGTCACGCCTGTAGGTATTCCCGGAAGGGTTAGGCAGAGGTGTACTAAAGTACACCCATAATTCGTCCCGTGCTTAGGTCCCATGTAATAGGGGGCGAGCCTATTACCATAAAACGGACACGAATCGAAACTCCGAGGTGCTACTGAGGAAAATCCCCTTGACCTGGGAATCGTACCAAAGCCCTCACAACAGCACTCGACCTTGCGAACATTAGAGTAACAAAGCCAGAACACACATAACAATAAAAAGCAATATTGTCATACGACAAAAAAAAATATTAGTCAAATTGATTTATTTCCAGATCTATCCAATTCAATCCGAAATAAACCGGTTTCCAGCGGAACTTCACTACTTAAAGTACATGAATGCACAAACTCGGAAACAACACGTCTATCAAACTTACCGGTAACTTTCTCTGTTTTCTGCCGTTGAGCGTAGTATCAAAAATAGTCCATACTTCGACCACCCCTGAGTAACTTATATACACCTGTTTTAGCCGTAAATGTACCTTATCGACTAAGACATACAGGTTTTGTGATGTGCAAAAGATATCGCAGTATATTCCCTGAAATACTAGCATTTGATTGTACATGACAGTAACAGAGAAGGGTCGGGCTTGATTGCTTTAGTCCAACCAAATAGACAATCTTTATTCGTTTCGTATTAATAATTAAAAAGGCCGTTTTGTCTTTGACTTGAGTAAGTATTAATAAATGTTCGTCTGAGTTTTTGTTAGTTTTATCTGGAGGAATGGACCAAGAGGATTGAGAATTTATTTGATTAAATACTGTTTTTAGAATTACTCTCGCCTTTTCTTGTAAGATGGTTGATCTGATTTATATTTCTGGTGCCTATATTGTAATAGTAAGGGCGTATTAACATAATATTTGACCGACCATGAGCATGCGGTGGGTGTTCGATTTCCAGCTTGGACAAAATGAACTATTCAGATTTAGATTGTAAACCAAGATGAACACGACTGTAATCATGTTTTTTTTAAAAGAGTGTCTATGGAGTTTCTTGCTGGTTCTCCTCCATAACACCCACTATTTGGAACCTTGGAGTTTTGACTTTTCAAAAGTGCCGCAATGGTCCAATTGAAATAAAATGTTTGACTTTGACTATGAAAAATGTTATTGGGTTATGGTAAAAGGGGGCGCCCCTTATTACATAGAACTTAATTCATACTGGCAAACCGTGGGTGTATTTAAGTACACCTCTGCAAAATCCTTCGGGGAATACAGGCGTGATACCCTACTGCACTATAAAAATTATAAATGCGAAAGTAAGTCTGTCTTTATCGCCTAAATTGCTGAACCGATTTTGATGAAATTTGTACAGAGATAGATAAGAATTTAGAGAAGGACATAGGCTACCTTTTGCTCAAAAAATCCTTTGAGCAAAAGCTAAATATACATTAAAGCTAAATTCAGTCAAAACAAAAACAAAACAGAGACGGCGAACTGAGGCGGTACCATGGTATACGTCTGCCCAACCCTTCGGGGAATACAGGCGTGATGTAAATACTATCCTGGCAACATATAGTATGTATGTTATATTATGTGATGGTAATACATTATCATCATCATCATCATCATCAACCCATATACTGTCCCACTTTTAGATAGAGGTCTCCTCTCATATTGAGAGGGATGAGGCTATAGTCCACCTCGCTGGCCTAGTGCGGGTTGGCAGACTTCACAAATCGTCGAGAAATCTCTAAGGTATGCAGGTTTCCTCACGATATTTTCCTTCACCTTTAAGCGAGTGATTATTAATACGCACATGAATTCGAAAATTCAGAGGTATGTGCTTTGGATTCGAACTCGAGACCTTCGACTTGCCAGTTCAATGGTCACACCACTAGGCTATCACTGTTTTTTTTTACTAGGTAATACATACTCTGTAGGTATGTATGTTACCAAAATTTGACCATACTGATCCTGTTGGTTTTAAAAATAGAATGCTAAATCCATTGAAAATCGCCAACAATATATTCCGGTCAATTTTTTCCCGCAACTGGCCCTCAGTAGCCGGATAATCCCCGTCCGGTCATGTATGACACGGCCGCCAAAACAAACATGGCTGACGCCATTACAGGCTGTTGGTTTAGGTTAGGTTACACATTATTATGGTGTTATTTTTTGTTATCGCACCGTTAAATTGGTAGCGCAATGTATCCTGTAAATTATATTTCTTTGTTGGTGTTTTTGGTTCACTGAGAGATAAAGTTTGTCCGTGTTTTTGTTTGACAGCTAAAAGTTAAGTTAGTGGCTCAATATTTAGTATAAGTATTTATTTATGTCACATTTAACATAACGCCTGTATTTTCTGTAGGGTTAGACAGAGGTGTACTAATTTTCCCCACCAGTTCGCCGATATTAGGTCCCATGTTGGTATTTATGAGTCATGTCAAGGAAGGTTATGTTTCAATGTAGGCTTATAGAATACAATATGTTAATACGTATGTTTCATATGAATAGTAAATGTTTGATTTGTGTGATGTCATACAGAAATTATGATGTTGTGATAAAGAATGTATGTTATTATTGGTTTGAGTGTAGTTATAGTGTGTGTATAGAAAAAACAGTGTAAGTAAGTATGTATTATTTTGTAGCGTGGTTTTCCATGTTCGTTTGTTGAATTAATGTGGTCAAAAATATATGAATATACATATATGATTGTGTTGCGGTCATGTGTATGTTAGGGGCGAGCCTATTGCCATTAACTAAACTCCCAGTAACTTCTGACAATTTCATAGAAAAACCCAATAACACTGCTCGACCTGGCAATTGAACCCAGGACCTCAAACGTAGCAGTTGCTTACGACCACTAGGCTAATGAAGCAGTTGTAATCACTTAGAAAACTGTTTTACTTTTCGTAATATATGCATCGTTGACATTTTAGGTATAATAATGTGTATTCAAATAACTTTTGTACAGTCGGTGTTCCTTCCATGCTGAATAAATATTCAATATTTATTTAAAAAAAATAGAAAATCACTTATGTGATATAAAACATAATTTCATAATTGTCAAGAGGCGACACAAAATCTGGCGAAATATTTCATCTTTGTCTATCAAATTCGCCCCAAGGGAAGTATTTTTGATCCAGAAAATTCTCGCAATTACATTTTTCGTACACGCCCCAGGAGGGTATATTTCCCCATGATACTGACGTAAATAATCTATGGGGAATGCGGCCAATAGCCCTGCCTATAGCCATTAATTAACAGCATCCTGACCAAGGGGTGTATTTATGGAATTTGTGATCTCCTTTCAATGACTATAATAAAGAATTTGTTTTATTTGATTAGGCCTTCACTTTGGCTTATTAGGGGCGATGCGCTTAATAACTTGAAAAATACATACCTACAAACAGTCACGATGTTTAATAGTCTAGTGATTTCAGTGTCGGACTGCTGACTACGAGGTCGTAGATTCGATTCCTAGAGGACACAAATATTTATGTGACGAATGTGTTTTTTTTGTCTAGTGTTTCCTATTTGTTATATGAACGTAGTTAAGACAAAAAAATCACCCATCATTTCCCTAGTATAAGCTCTGCTTAGTTTAGGACTAGATTGTGTGGTCTCAAATATTAAATATATTAGTATTTATTTTCAATAGGGTAGACAGAAACTACAGAACGCAACTTTCTAGGATTTTTACAAAATAGATGAAATAATATATACATATCTCACATATCTTTTACTTCTCACACGTTCATATATCCTGTCTTAAACACTTGTAAATTGTACTATACACCTGACTCGAAGAAATAAAAGCAGCTGGTTATTTTTTGATAATATTTTTTGAAAAAATAAAATATCATCACTATCAACCCATATATTGTCCCACTGCTGGGATCGGTAAAAAAAAACATACTAAATACTTATTTCAGGTTTAATTTGATGAAATTTAAATATTTTAATTAATACCATTATCGTCATCATCATCATCAACCCATATACTGTCCCACTGCTGGGCACGGGTCTCCTCTCATATTGAGAGGGATCAGGCTATAGTCCACCACGCTGGCCTAGTGCGGGTTGGCAGACTTCACAAACCGTCGAGAAAAATCTCTAAGGTATGCAGGTTTCCTCACGATATTTTCCTTCACCGTTTAAGCGAGTGATAATTAATTATTAATACGCACATGAATTCGAAAAGTCAGAGGTGCGTGCCTTGGGTTCGAACTCGAGATCTTCGACTTGGCAGTCCAATGGTCATACCGCAAGGCTATCACTGCTTTTATATACCATTATACTACCAACTTATGGCAAAATATTGAACGGCTATTCTATTTTGAAGATGTTGTTAAATCTCGTGGTTTCACACTCACTTTGACTTAAAATTATAGAGACAGCTCAAGACTTAAAAATATTTTAAATTGAGTAGCTTATGAGTTATGGTACCTATCTTAAGGGATATTGTAGCTCAAATATTGAAAATAGCGTTGAATATTTGAGCTAAGATATCTTTTCAGAGTATAAAAAATCGGATGGCAGTAATTTCTAAAATTAGACCTAAAAAAACTGTTTTGCTGAGTTGCCCAAGAACAACGCCGATCTCACGATTATTAGGTCAAATGCCCTAAGAAAAAATAGGCACATTATCTGGAAAAACATAGCAATCCATCTTTTTAGTAAAATCCTGACAAGAACACTGCTTGTCAGATTTTGGCTACGAGCTTCTTGCATAACACACAATTTAGATAGTTCATATTACTATCTAACATAATATGTTATGTGTATAAATGTGTATTATACATTTATATTTTTCCTCTCATCCGTAACTTCGACCTTAACAGTTTTGTATTTTGTACTATACTATCACCCGCATCCCAAACGGCTTTAAGGTAAGGTAGCCTATATTCTTCTCCATGATCTAATCTATCTCTGTACCAATTCCATCTAAATCAATTCAGCCGTTTAGGCATAAAAGCTTATCAGACAGATAGAGTTAATTTCGCATTTATAATATTAAGCAGAGATTGACTACCGTAGCATATTTTTTAACTAAAAACGTAGTATGGATAAAAAAAAAATTGAACAGGAAAAGTACCGACGTCAAATTTATATTTTTTTATTTTAGGAAACTATGGTCAGACTACACACATCAAAAAAAGTTTGCGATCACTTTAAAAAATCGAAACCTTTTTTTTACGGTGGATTATATTATGATTTATTTATTTCTATTTAATTAGATAATTATATTTAAAGAAAACACACAACAAAGATTTTTTCTTGATAAAGTTCAATTTAAAAAATTATATCAGCTTATGCTAGTGATCGAAAACTTTTTGATGTGTATATGATTGGTGACTGAAAATATAAGAAACCGCATCAATTTTTATAGGGGAATTTAGCCACCATACTTTATCAAACATAAAATCATTGAAATCTGTTCATACACAACAAAGTTATGCACAAACTTAATAGAAAAAAAACCTAAAAAAAGGTATAATCTCGTAATACACCTAACACGGTAAGGTAACAACACCAAATATTGATAGTCGCGACACAATTCATCCTAACATAATGTCGTTAGTGGGACCAATGGCGGTGCCTTGGAGCGCCCCCTACCTTCGTAATTGGTAAATTGAGTTGCCTCCTTCAGTCCGTGTAAGTAGCTCAATGTAATATTATTGATGAAGTTAGAGCTTACTTTACTTCTTGTATTATTTTATTTCTATTTTTGCAGTCTCTTAATACAAATCATTGTTCAATCATTTTAGAAAAGGAAAAATACTTTTTTAAAATTTATTTATTTTTATAAATTTATTTATTTTAATTAAATAAATATTTACAGAAATGATTAATATAATTTCATAAAATAAAACTAATTTTACTATTTACATAATTAACAAAAAAATATATAGAATGAACAATACAATGACAAGGTAGCCTATCTCCTTCCTCGGGATGCAATCTATATTCTTATCAAAATTTTATTGAAATCTCTTTAGCCGTGAAGACATAAAAAGGTAACAGACACATGGATAAACAGACGAAGTTACTATCGCATTTTTAAAAGAGGTAGATATTGGGAGTATTTCCTCTCAAATTGGAGCTGCCCAACTGGAGAAGTACCTACGCCTTACAGAAAATCGAAATTAAATAACACTGCTTTGAGCTGTGTTGTGGTTCTTATGGTAAGAAATGTTGCCAGTGCTCCGCGAGGAAACGTATTGGCGGTATTATGATGGATATATGATATGTATTTGTTTATTGGATTTAATATTTTCTCATGAAAACCTTTAGATAAATCGATTTGTGGTAACTATACAAAATCAGACACAAACGAGAAAGTATAAGCATGAAAATATTACCTGTCTTATGATATACTAGCTGTTGCTCACGGTTTCACCCACATCGCAAAGGGCTTTTGGACACAAAAGGTAGCCTATGGCTTTCTCCAAGGTCTTATCTATCTCTGTACTAAATTTCAACAAAATCTGTTCTGTGGTTTAGGAGTGAAAGCGTAAGAAACCGACACACAGAATTACTTTCGCATAAATATTAGTAGCTATTGGGATTTAGCACAACCAGATGTATCAGTTATACGTATCCTCAAGTAAATCCTTCCTCCGGTAACAATTAATGCTACATAATTTCTCCACCACATTGAAGTGTTAATCCCATTTAAAGCACCTACAGTCTCCACATTTAGTACGAAATTCTGCTCAGCGTAGGACGAGACAAAAGCAATTCACAATCGATTCAATCCTTCGTTTGACATTCTGGAACTCGATATCATAACACTTGTACTGCAGACAACAGATAATGGAGCATAGAGCAAAGACGAGTATAGCTTTGTGTCATCCAATCAGGCCGTTATGTCCAGCACAGATGGTCTCATCTGGTGGAACTATTGCAGTGAAACGGAGACAGAGGAATTACGGGGGCTTGGATGCATTATTCTGACCAGGAAAACTCTTGATCAGGTTACTAGAATTTTAGTGTCTATTCTCGTCTAGTTTTCAAGTCACTAGCGTATCTGTAAAATGTTTTGTATGGAAAACCTAATAATTCCGCTTACAGGTTTTTCAAAATTAAAGCTGTTTAATGGAGTTGGGGAGGCGAAACGTGACCGGTCCTTGTGGAAGTCTATGGGGGAGGCGTTTATTCAGCTGTGGACCTCTTGTGGCTTATAATGATGATGATGAATTGAGTTTCGTCTTGCTACAGGAGCTGGGTTAGATTACCAGGTTTTATAAAATTCTCAATAGCATCTTGGAGTTTGGATTTGTGCCCGGTTAATGGCAATAGGCTCACCTCCTATTACATGGGATCTAAATATACCGGAGACCTGTAATTTGTAACCTTTCCTAACCCTAACCCTTCGAAATACAGGCGTGATGGTATGTTATGTTAATATTATTGATGAAGTTAAAACTTGCTACATTACTTATTCATGTCAATACAAAAAATGTATTGTTTAAATTTAGAAATGTAAAAGTAATTTTAACTCGGAAGTAAAAACATCATCGATATAGACAAACTGGAAATTGTAATTATTACTGAAGCTGTTTAAACACTATTGAACTAAGGTAGCTGGAATTTATGTAAGACCGATTAACGCAGTCTAATACACCATTTAATCAACGAATCTACACAAAACATTTCCAACCACAACCACAACTATTAAAGGGGGATACCTGAGTTGGCACCACTGTGCCAACTCAGGTATCCCCCTTTAATAGTTCATTACCTTCTCCCTCCATACAAATTAAAACGTAATCGCTTCTCCAGACGTCCCGGAGTTAACCTATGGCATTTCCTACATAGTGTCCGTCCGTCCTGTCTTTGACATGCTAAACTAATGACACAACAACCGGTACCTTGCAGACGTGCCGAGAATTGGTGCTGTCACCCTAATATTAGATAAATGCTAAGATGTATGTCTTGTGGATATACCTCAATGTTTATAAGATTGGGCTTGTATTTAAATTGCAATAGCATGGATTGATCGATTAATTACTTATAAATAAATAAATATAATTATATTTGGGGCATTTTACGCAATATCATCTAATCCAAAACTACTACTACGGGTACTATACAGGTATGAATGGGTTAGAATACAATACATACCTATATACTTTTTTATGACATAGTTACTTATAAACATAAGAAACACCCAACCAAATACAAACACCTTACTTTCGTCATAATATAAAAAATTGTGGTCTGTGGGCATCGATCTTGTGATCAGCACTTCGACAATCTGACCACTAGGACCAGAGACATAATGCTGGAGATGGAGATTATTTTTAATTGTACTTTATTTTGATGATATATTTGTTGCCATTATAAAAAAAGATTTTAAGGCTCAACAATATAGCTTAAATTGTTGAGCCTTAAAATCATTCCACCATCTAACTTTTTGTGGAATTCAGCCGTTATGGAATGTTGGATAAAAAATAGGACTTGACAAACATGTTCAGTTTGATGTCGAATTTCGTACGTCGGTTGTACGAGATATTCAAATTTACCAAAGCGTTGATCCGACTGAGAGCTTTGGAGAGGTAACGTGATTATTTTCGATTTGATTTAGCCTGTATGGATATGATCCACAAAATTGAGAGATGACTTGGAAATGCTTTTGAGAGATTATTCTACCTCAGTATTAAGATTTGATTCTATTTTATCATCAACTCATATATACTGTCTCACTGCTCAGCACGGGTTTACTCTGAAAATGAGAGGAATTAAGGTAAAATAGTCCACCTCGCTAGCCTAATATGGGTTGACTGACTTCACAGGCCGTCAAGAAATTCTCTCAGAACTTCTTAGATTAGTGCCCGGTTAATGGCAATAGGTTCAGCTCGTTTTATTTGGGACCTAAAAGAATCGGTGTGTGTACAACGATACTTGACCGCACATGATCATGATGGATGATTCACGATCGATCCATATTGCTTGAAAATACGATCGCCATAATGAAATATTTAATTTCCTGTTAACTGACACTCCAGACATTCCTTTAATACCTACGCATCTAAAAAATTTGCTATAGGCCAGACACCCTTTCCGGAGTTCAAAACAAAATTAAATTTGCTTCGCATCGCGACAATCAACGCCTATTCATATTCGGCCTATTGTTGTCCAAAACAATAGCCGGCAGGTTTTGCTAGTCAATTTGTTTGTTTCTGTGGTCTATTAACATTATTAGAGGGGACAGTTTATTTATTTTAGTAAATATAATTTTAAATTTCTGAGTGCCAAGCTTTGAGGTTTTATGAATAATTCGTAGGTGTGTTTGTTCGCTGCTGCGTATTTAAATGTTAATTTTATTAATGTGTTTGTTATTGAAGAGAAATTTTAATTACGTAAATATATTTATCTTGTGTTCACTCACAGATGAGAGAAAAACCGAATTGCTACGTTCAGTTTTTCTTTCAATCGTGAGTGCCTTAATCTGATTTTTTAAGTTTCTAAAAGCACTTGCTTCAAATTTGAACCTTGCAAACGTGCTGTTTAAGTGGCTGCCAAACGATATTATATATAAAAAATAGGAGTTACTTAAAGAGCTGAAATTCTAAAAATAATATTCTAGGACGTTCACTAAATTCGTCATAAGTATCGCTCGTTTGGTCCTTTCTTCAAAGTACGGTTGAGCCTTAACATTCGAAACTATAAGAGGCTGATGAGATAAATGTGGGATTCTTTCTTTAAATGAGCCTCAATTGAGCTCCCCTGGGTAACGTCTTTAGGAGCTATTTACAGTAAAAGAAAAGACGACACGATACATTGCACCACATTACCACGTCAAGCCATAACATCTCAGTTTTGATCAGGGCTTCGGTAGCGTTTTCTAAAATAAATAGAGGTGTTACTTGGACAAATGCACGGTGATTTAGCCACGGTGCATCGTTGGCACACAATTTATACGTACAAGATGTGGGATACAGCGTTTCTGGGTTTGAAATGTTGCGAATAAAATGAAATTGCACCAAAGAAATATTGTAATGCTCATGAAAAACGGTATGAAAATGCGGTACAAACATTTTTTTGATGCGGACTTAAGGACCAAGGACCAAATACAAATAAGGACCAACATTTTAGCTGAATTAATACTTGAATTGTTGATAGGACCAAAATTGTGTTTTATTTAATATTTTAAAGTCGATTATTATCTCATAACACCGAAATTTAACAACCCGATGGGACAGGTCACATATAAATTTCATTCACTTGAGTTAGGTAGTATTTGAACTAACTTTAATAATATCTACTTTTTAAATTACCTTAATCGACGATGTTATACATACCTTGCAAATCAATGTCAGATTTTGTTTTACTACAAAGGATATTATTGATTAAATATCGACTAATCTTATAACTTGTGAATACGAAACAGAGATGTATTCGCAACCGGCAACGATCGACCGGAATGGATTGGTTCGCTGAGTACGATTGAGGACAGCGGTGCTGGTGACTGCTTGAACTAATATTGCACTGGTCTTAAATGCGATAAATTCCTCACCTATATATATTATGGATCATTATCAGTGTATTTTTAGGACATTTCACGAAACACCATCTTATCTAAATGTCATTAAGGCAATGTCATCCAAATTTATAGCTGAAGCTAAAGCTTATAACTATGATATTATTAACAAGTATCGAACTTAATTCCAACTAATCCAATTTTAATAATAACAGATAGAGATGCTCGACATTTTTTTAAATTTCACGTAATTTTATTCAATCGGGTATTGGATAGAATGAGTTGAAATACGGAAAACAATATGTTACGGAAACCTTAACCGTCAACTCATTACCGAAACTATAGCACTACCACAAACAATCTTCGCGCAATTCAGACGTGTCACCTGCTCAGTAAACACGGAATCCCCCTATAATATAAAGGGGGAACCGCGCCATGTGTGCCGACATGGCATAGCTAAATTGTTTTACTTTTCCCTTTCCCCTTTGGTATCAGTGACTATTTGAAATATATTATTTATCAATACTCATGAATGATTTTATTATGGTGGGATTTATGCGAAGATAAACTAGGAAAATAAAAACATACCTTTGTCATTTTAATCATCATCAACCCATATACTATCTCACTGCGGGGCACGGGTCTTCTTTCAGGTTGAGAGGGATTAGGGTATAGTCCACCATGCTGGCCTAGTGCGGGTTGGCAGTCTTCACACACTGTCGAGAAAAATCTCTAAGGCATGCAGGTTTCCTCACGAGTGTTTTCCTTCACCGTTTAAGCGAATAATAATTAATTATTTATTTATTCCTTTTAATACAAAAGAAAGTACAAAAGAAAGTTTTTTTCACTATGCAAGCGTTGCTCTAGCAACTACTTATTAGAGAAAAGAAAACTTTGTTAGTAAAGTCTTGAAATTAAATATATCAACATCACCTATTATCATTTATATCTTATGTCAATCCAGCAGAAGCATTACTTTCCGTTTGTAGGAGATCCCTACAATTATTGCTGATATGATGAAGGGTCAATTCTATTAGGATGGAGAAATAAAACCGACCGCTTTGAATGTTAGATTAACACTGAATTTATTTTAAATTAAAAAATATTTGTACATATTTGCAATATCAGATACAAAATGCTGTCGTATACAGAATGCACGGCGCGTGAGTATAAAAATAATGTACGGTTCCGTACACCGTTATTTACGTCAAACTTGTCTATCCAATCATTTAAAATTGAGATACACCGTCAAATTTATATCCAGCTACATTTAAAATTCATTCCAATCAGATAATGGAGGAAATACTTTGGCTACCCAACTCAGGTAACAATAAAACTTTGTCGGTCAGTTTACCCTTTGCAGTTTTGATGACTTCGCCTTTGGTACTAAAAGCTTGATTTGCTTGAAACTTACTCGGAAACTTGGAAAAGTTTGAATATTGCCGTTTCTTCATTAAATTGTATCGGTTCTTGGAATATTGCTAAGAATTGTATTTGCTCTTTAACATTTAAAGTGTTTTCTTCCGGGAGAGGTCCACTCGCATTCTTGCGTAATTAAGCGTTTGAAGTGGTCAACTCACCGTTGCACCGTGTGTCATGGGTTCGGTTCCAACTCGATGCAAATATTTTTTTTCGAGTCTGGGTGTACAGTCAGCAACGAAAGTCACTGGCTTTTTGCTGGTTAAATAATAGGTTATTAGTAATTTTTGTGAACTTATTGTTTTATGGAGGAAAGCTTACAGACTAATGAAAATATAGTCAGTTCTATACTTTTGTTAGTCTGTGAATTTTCCTAAAATAAATACATTTCTTTATTTATTGAACTGAAAACCATACTTATAAGATAAGTTATTTTTGTCATTCATAAAAATTTGTAAACAAGTACCTACTAAATGTCAATAAAAATTAAAATAAATTAAGTGATTGGGCAAGAATTGGTTCTGAACCCGGAAATTGTGCTTATGCAGCTATAAAAAGCAATGATGACCTTCCAAATTATCAGTGTTCGTAATAATTGTAATTAAACAATTAACAGAGGCTAACAGTCCGTCTATTCTACGTAATAACATTAGCAGATTACGAACAAAGGCGTCATGATAAGGAGACATTAGGGAACGTCCTTTAATCCCCGCGGTGACGATAGCTTTTGCTTTCCTTGTTCGATATGGGGGTAAAAAGTGATAGGATTTTATCTTAGTTGTAATATAGATGGAACCTCATTTGTGAGTAAGGAAGTATGATTGGGCTTTAGGGTAAAAAATTCAGGGGGTTAAGAAAATGGCAGTTATCTTCTACTTTGTCTACAAAGTCAAATATTTTATTTTTCAATTAGACCATTAAAATAGCACATTTGAAAAGTCAACACTAGTTGCACGGTTCCAAAACGTAGTAGATTTTATAAAGAAGAACCGACAAAGCCAGCCCCGCCAGACGGTACCCGTTCACAAGGATGACGTGTGAAAATGACCCGACACACAACGCCACCATCAGCAGGATATTTTAGTGAGCATTACAAGCTCAGGCCGCTAGGCAATGGGAGGGCACAATATAATTGATAATATAATAATATTTTGATGATATAATAATATGTTTGGGACATTTTACACAACACCATCTAGTCCCAAACTAAGCACAGCTTGTACGATAGATAATTATAACAATAGATTCTGGTACTAGACAATGGACATAATACTTATATACTACTTTTTTGTAAATACATACTTATAATACATAAGAAACACCCAGACAAACACAAATACTCATGTTTCATCCACACAAAAATTTGTGACTGTGGGAATCAAACCCACGACCCCATGATCAGCAGTCCGGCACTCGAACCGCTAGACCACAGAGGTCGTCAAATTATGGAGTACATATAGGTACTATGTGCATTATCAATGACTGTCATATTGTGTTGGTGTGAGTCTGAGGGAATAATAAGTTCAGTGCGTCTAATATTATAATGTTTTATTACTTTCTGCTTGCTATAATTCCGTTTTTATACACTAAAATCCCTACTAATATTATAATGGCGAAAGTAACTGCATCTGTCTGTCTGTTACACTTTCATGCTAATACCGTTGAAATCAGTTTAGCGGCTTTCATGAAATTTGTTCAGGTTTTATGAAATTTGGTACAAAGATAGAGTAAACCAAGGAGAAGGCTAGCTTAAATATATAGGCTATCTTTTTCTCAAAAAACCCTTTGGAATGAGGTAAAACCGCGAGTTACAGGTAGTTTAATATCTTTATGAAGTTATGTAATAGATCCAAATCGAGCAGTTTAATTGAGTTGTTACGTTAGGCAATTCCCAGTATGTCAAGATTTGGGTTTGTGCACGGTTAATGGCGATAGGCTCGTATCTGTCGTTGTATAATAACACATGATGTAAAACATACCGGCGTACTATGCGTGTACATAAGTATACTTCTGCTTAAACAGTCAGCTGCTGCAGCCTGCAGCTGACTTTACACACCTGACAATCCTTTGTGGTAATCAGAAACGCGTTTATCCTTATGGTAGTTCTTCGGTGCCCAGGAATTGGGCTGAAGAGGTCTGATAGCATTCGCTTCCTTAAAAATACTGATATTCAGTTGCTAGTTAGACTGGAAGCTATCCCAAACAAAGTTGATAAAATACTCTAGATTCAGTGAAAAACCATTTTTTTGTCATACTTTCATATACATATACTCAGCCTTATATAACAGTAAGTCGATAAACCATGTTCCAACAAAGTAACAGAAAAACAAATGAACAAAGCTTTCATATTTTCCATTTACTTTATTAGCTTTGATAGTTATCAAAGTCACAAAAGTTTCTAGGAATCAACAGACTTCTCTCATATGAATGTAAGCTTCATAAATCGATGCACACAATCACATATTATGTGATATAAGTAAATTCGTTCTTCTCTGATATAAAGCGATAATTAATTTAATCAGTAGCGAATAGGAATTGTCAGTAGCAGCTCGAAGTTAAAGCTTTTGTACCGGTTTACGGCTATAAGTGGTGATCAAGGTTGCCAGTGCTCTGTGAGGAAACGTGTTGGCAGTGGGAGGACTTTGACACTTACACTGGCAACCCAACTATTCGGTCGGCAACGCGCAATTAAACACATGGTGTTGCCTATGTGTGCCACAAGTGTCTGTAGACTATGGTAACCGCTTACCATCAGATGGGCCGTATTCTTGTTTGCCACCTTAGAGGTATAAAAAAATATTTAATAGGTATTACATTGGATATATTACATTAGACCTAAGAGTAAAAGATACCGATGAATAGTGGATGTACAACAGTGTGTGTGTGTTTGTGCATTATTACCCTTCGTTGATAAAGGTGCGATAGTATGAAATTATGACGTTATTTTAAAAATATTCTCATACAACATTATTTTAACATTCATATAACATTATTTTATAACATGCTTTAACAAATCCAAGTAATAAAATTCTAACAGCATAAAAATAATAACGCACAAATAAAACACAACACGAGTACATACCATCACGCCTTTATTCAACGAAGGGTTAGGCAGAAGTGTACAGTATACGCATAGTTAGCTAAGTATATTTAAGTTCTATGAAATAAGCGGGCGAGCCTATTTCTATTAACCGGCGCATAAATCCAAACTCCGAGCCACTACTGAGAATTTCATAGCAAAACCAAATAACACCTCGATCTGGGAATTGAACTTTCAAGCATAGCTGTCGCTTACAACCATGGGTAATGGGGTAATTATGAAATTCAAGAAACGAAACGAATATAAAAATCAAGAAACGAATCGAATATAAAATTCAAAAAACTTAACGAATATAAAATTTGAAATACGAATTGAATATAAATATCAAAAAATGAATCGAACATAAAATTAAAAAAAAAGAATATACTTTAAAATACATGGGTCAGCCTTGGGTCACGGTGGGGCACGTATGGTGCTCGGTGGTTATTACAGCTGCGACATGTCACCCGGAAGCGAGTGAACTAGCGCCGGATACGCTGAGTATGAATAACATGGCCTTTATGTCCTGCTGAAATATAAAACTTACTGAAAACGTGATATATACAGGTTGCTACTTTTTCGTCTTTAAAGGATTAATATTTGTTTTTGTTATATGTAATGTAGAATAGAATAGAATAATCTTTACAGCATACCATGATAACAAGTATCATTGGAATTATTTAAAGTACTGGTACAATGGTGGTCTTCTTAGCGAAGACCACCATTGTACCAGTACTTTAAATAACTAGCGATATCTACCAGACAACCTTTGGACAACCTTAGATCTGATCTTGTCTTGACTTACTAATAATACCCGTTTTATTGGCATCCTCCGAGCCTTTTCTCCACTATATTGGGTCAGCTTCTAGTCTAACCAGATACGGCTGTATATCAGTATTTTACATGAAGCGACTGCCATCAGACCTCCGCAATCCAATTTCTGGGTAATACCGACATCCTATACTATAGCCTAATCCCTCTCAATATGAGAGGAGACCCGTTCCCAGCAGTGGGACATTATATGGGTTAATGATAACATGATGACCGACATCCTGAAGATGGTCTGGTTGTCAGATTCTTTGGACTTCTGACTACCACTAACGATTGTCCTAGGTGTTCGTATGAAAACCAGGACCGACGGTTTTATGTGCTCTCCGAGGCATGGAGGGGTCTCGATGTGTTGAGAAGGATAGGTGATCACACGGCACACCTATCCTTCTGCGCTACTAGCGCAACTTAACCTTGCAGATTTGTTGATCAGTGTTGTTATCACTTAGCCACGAGCCCCTCAATATATCATCAACCCATATACTGTCCCACTCCTGGGCACGGGTCTCCTCTCACACAATGAGAGGGATTACGCTATAGTCCACCACGCTGGCCTAGTGCGGGTTGGCAGACACGCCGTCGTGAAAGTCTCTAAGGTATGCAAGTTTCCTCACGATGTTTTCTTTCGCCGTTTAGCGAGTGATCATTAATTATTATTATTAATACGCACATGATTTCGAAAAGTCAGTCCAATGTCCATTAGGCTTTATATGGCAATATATGACACGTAAATAATAAATTAATTAAAATAAATCCCTGACTTCCAATATAGGTTATCCCTGTTTCAGGAGTTAGTTTCTTCCCAGTCAATTGGAAATACGTAGCTTCTCGTGTTCTCAATACCTTCATTGTTTCTTGCAAAAGTACATTTCTTCATTCCATATTCTCTTTCTTCGAGTAGAAACTAGAGCAATTTTCATAATGCATGCATAACAAAGCTTATGTTAACATTAGCAAATGATGTCATGATTATATAAAAGTTTTAGTTTCAGCCCTTGTTATTTTTTTTTATATTTTCTTCGAACAATATCAGTGGTCTACAATAACTAGGCCGATGCAATAAAGACATGTTGTCTGCTTGATATGACACAATAAATACCAAGTCTTCCTTGGAAGAATGCTTCAGAAATACTTCCCTTCTTATCCATGTTTTTTGTTATCAATAGGAAGTAAAATCTTGCATTCAAATTCAAACTCGTTTACTGCGCATATCATGAGGTATTACAAAGAAAACGTCGGTGTTCTAGTAGTTCAAGTGTCGAAACATCGATCATGAGGTCCTGGGTTCAATTCCCACAAGACACAAATATTTATGAGATGAGCATAAGCTGTTATTCTGGGTGTTTTTTATGTATTTTATGTATCTACCTACAGTACTATCTCAGCTTAGTTTGAGACTATATGGTGCTGTGTCAAAATATCCCAAATATTTATTAAAAATGACGAATATTTAAACATTTTATTAAGAAACCACGGGATTTAACCCACATCCCAAAGAGCTATTTGAGACAAAAGGTAGCCTATGTCCTTCTCCAATGTCTAATCTATCAATATTATTGTATAGGCAATAATTACATCAAAATCAGTTCAGTGGTTTAGGCGTGAAAGCGTAACAGACTGACAGAGTTACTTTCGCTTTTATAATATTAGTAAGGATTTAATTATTTAAGTTAAAAATTTAAAAAAGGTGTCACTATTCCGCATTCTAAAAAATATTAATTAAAATCTTTTTTTATGTTAAAAATTTGTATCAGCCTATATTATGAAAGCAGAGCGTCACGGCCGGACGTCACATAGCCAGTGCTCGACTGGCTGTCGGTACTCGCAGCTTTATATTTGAAATAAGATCTAGTAAATGTACGTAAATATAGAGAATAGCGCAAATGCAATATACACAAGCGTGACTTATGATTTTGGAATTAAAGACGTGACTTTCCAATAAATCGAGATCCCTAATTAAATAAATTTGTTTTCGAAACCTTATCTTAACTACCTCATTAGCCTAGTGGTCTTAAGCTCGACTGCTACGCTAGAGGTCCTGGGTTTGGTTGCCAGGTCGAGCAAAGTCAAATCAAATCAATTTTATTGCGTTCCATAATGTTTTGCGTGTAGTCTTTTTCTATGAAATTCTCAGTAGCAACTCGGAGTTTGCAATAATTGTGCCCGTTTGATGGCAATAGGGGCGCCTATTACATGGGACCTAAACATGAAAAAAAAAAGTTACTTACTGAATTTTCTAGTAAGATATTTAAAAATTATCGTACGACGTAATTTCACCAACTTAAAATATAGCCTAGAATTAAAATAAAAACTTAAATTGAAAAATATCGTTTACACGTAATAAGACAAAACGTAAAAGTTTCTGAAACTGAGAATTCCCAGCTATTTACGGAATGTTACCTGCTCCTATGAATATTATTGATCTACATCGCCTACAACTATTAAGCGCTCTTAAGTTACTCAAACCCACCTACTTCCCACACAACACAAACCGTCAGACCGTAAAATTAATAAAAAAAAAACCAGCGTGCCGAATTGCCGAATATCCGTATGTTCTAGCTGAGAATAAATTCTCTTGATTAGGACGGCCCTAACAAAGCCCAGGCAAAAATAGTGGTTCGCCACAACGGCCCCCGAGACCCGGCCGTAATAGAATCCGACCCCGCATTAAAGGGTTAACAATGTCCTGTATGTATATATGTAGATAATATATTTTGATTTGTAAATTGTTGTCACGCTGAAATTTAAGGGTTAACTGAGTTTTTTGTTTTGAGGTTGTTCGAAATTCAATCTTAACCTTCTTTAATCCTCATACGATATAGATAGCGAGCCTCATCAGACGATTTCTAGTATAATCATCAACATCATCAACCCATATACCGTTCTATTGATTGGCACTAGTCTCCGCTAGAAAGTTGGAATACCTCAATCACCGTCAATAAAAAAAGTAGACAATTATTTTACACAGCACCACCCATTCCAAAACTAAGCAGAGTTTGTACTATGGGAAAATGGATGTAATACGTATATACTTTTTTTTTGTAAATACAAACTTATAATACATAAGAAACAGCCAGACAAACACTTATGTTTATCATTTATGTCTATGTATGTGCGAGATCAATAATTTTGACATGATTTAAAAAAATCTAGACTAGCTTGTTTTGATTTCGAACTCGAGACTTTTGCCTTGGCATTCCCACGGTTATATTACTAGGCTATTAAGTACTGCTTATTTCTGCTATTGTTTTGCTGGAAACATGATTGGCAATCGCAAGTGAGAATAACCTACGCCATAATATACTATCACGCCCGTACGTGTGTGGTGTAACAATGTGCACCCACAGTTCACCGGTATGTTTAGGTCCTATGTTATAGGGGGCGAGCCTATTGCCATTAATCGGGCACAAATCGCAAGTCCAAACTCCTATCGAGAATTTAATAGAAAAATCTAATCGCGCTGCTTAACCTGGGAATCTAACCCAAGACCTTAAGGATAACAGTTACTAATCTAACGTGTCAGTTATAAATGCAACTCTTAAACTATTATTTTTTTATTACAGTAGTAACGGATGCTAAGCACTTATAAGGATATATAAATATTAGAAAAAGAAAAGTTCTATCTCAGGCAGGATTTGAACCTGCGTCCACTGGTCTTGTCTAAAACATCCGGTGTACTGGAACCGGAGGGATGCAGGTTCAAACTCTGCCTGAGATAAAAATTTTCTTTTTAGATAAAGAAAAAAAAAATAATATCATTAACCCTTAAAGTTACTGCCTCCGCTTTCCCCAGAAGCTCATCATCTAAAAGAATTTTCTCGAAAAATTTACTCACGCTACATTAATTTGGTTTAATGTTGCATTGTCACGAATTGTTCCAATGGTCATTACAACATACATTTGTATGTACTTGAATATCGAAATGGCCAATCGTTAACCTAAATTCATTTTTTTTTCTCCAAAACAACGCCCTGTATCGAATAAATTACTGACATGACATGAGTGTCTTGTTGTGTAATGGTTGCTAACACGACTGCTGAGCGTGAGGTCTTGGGTTTGACTCTCAAGTCGAGCAGTGTGTAAGGATGTTGAACATAAGTGTTTGTGTTTGTCTGGGTGTTTCTTATGTATTATAAGTATAATAATAATAATTTATTGTTAATGTAAGACCAGATTACATTTTATGATAAATTTAGCATGCTAAGTATGCTAAGTGCTAGCCTATTATAAGTGCCTATTTACGAAAAAAAAGTTTGTAAATATTATGTCAATATTATCTAATACCTATATTACAAGCTCTGCTTAGTTTGGGACTAGATGGTGTTGTGTAAAAATGTCCCAAAAATATTTATTTATATATGATTTTTTTTCTATTACGATATTCTAATTTGTTCTCCATGAGAATCGAAAGACCCGATCGCTCCGCCACTTTGCCAAATTATCCATAAATATCAAATTAAAATAGTGCTAGTAATCACGGCTGCTGAGTATTGAGAAATCTAACCCAGGATGTTCGATTCCCAGGTGAATCATTGTATATGTCACATGCTTGGCGAATGTCACTAATGGCCGTGACATTTATGACAAAAAAGGGTAGTGCGGTTTTCTAGTCGGTAGGAATCCGACATAATTATGCTGTTACCTACCCAAGCGGTAGAGGATGCATGACGATATTCCGAACTATAAAAAATGTTAAGCATTGTTCTTTTGATGTTAGCAACCCGGAAATCGGTCTTAACGGTAATAGGCTCGCCTCTATAGCTGTAAACAGTGATAGCGCAGCAATACATCTGCTGAACCATTAAGTGATATCGAGACATCACTAACTAACACTACATAGTATAAAACAAAGTCGCTTCCCACTGTCTGTCTGTCCCTATGTATGCTTCGGATTTTGATGCAGTTTTCTTTAATAGATAGAGTGATTCAAGAGGAAGATTTATATGTATAATACATGTATGTTATTAGTACATTTCACCCGTGCAAAGAGGGGGCGGGTCGCTAGTGTTATATAATGTTAAGTCTGAAATTATTTAATGATGACTGACATTTTAAAATTAGCAATCATGATACTGAAACACTTTAATAAGGCTAGAAATCCTTTAGTTATAAATCTATGTTATCCAAACGGAGAACATGTGAACACAACATCCAAGTGAAGTAAGGATACCCGTTCACTATGAGCGAATGTTTTAGGAAAATATTTTAATTTATTTTAACGTAGTAAAAGTTTAACGTAGGTACAGACGCCAACAAGTCAAGCTATCCAAAACTGTCAAATTTTCTTAATTGAAAATGAACCTTATTTTGTTGTATTAAAGTTAAAAATCTATCAAAAAAAAATTTGACAGATTGTGGTAGCTTGATGTGCTGGCCTCTGTATTAATTCATCATTCAAGATGACCAATTAGCATGTCATTATATTAAAGTTAATCCCATAGCTGTGACTATAAGGTAAGGGAAGGCAAGCGCCGTTTTTTTCGAGAGTCCAAAATACCATGCCTAGCTTGCCTCCACTGGTGGTAGACCATTCCATACCATATACGATTTTCTGAACTTCAAAAAAGGTCCTCCTCCTCCTCCTCTTCAGTCGTTTGTTCACTAATGATCGTTGTGATTTGCTTTATCTACATGTGTTTAACAATCTCTCCATTATCCGACGATATTTAATCTGTTATAGTGACTGACATCTTGATGTTCAAGATTCGGTTCATGCTTTGTTGGGATCAAGTTCGTGCTTTCAGCCTCATTACTTCCACCTTTCTGAAGACCATAATTCAAGGCCCCAAGGAGGTGCCAAATATACTGATGTATTTGAAAAATGGGTCATAGAAATGTATACTGCGGTTAAGTTGCTTATTTTCAAGATTTTATCTCATTTCTTTTGCACAGGAAACTTGACACCTTTTACAGAAATATTTTGGATGGTATACTTAACAATATTTTCCTCATGTGGCACTTAAATCGAGGCATAGATTATTACGCTAACCCATCTTGACACTGGACGTTTTACATCCTTGGGCATGGTGAAAACCAATTGAAGCACGATAATTCGAGCCATGAACACAATCATTGACTAAAAACGATTACCACAATACTAATATGAACGTTCTAGTCTAGTGAGCTCATGCCATAAAATGTCTCCAAGGCGGTCTATTATCAGAGTGTTTCTCGAACATTCGCTGGAAATAATTAAGCTCGTCATGCGTTGTGCTGGATAGGGTCTCTTGTTTGTGACATACGAACATGTTAGGGACGTAACGGATGATGCGTTTTAAAACTTAATTTTGAAATACAACCTGTGTAGTACTTACGTGAACTATAGGTAGTTATTCCGGGTCTAGGCGTTTCTGTATGAGTTTTTACAGTGTTTTTAAACGCATCCACGATACAAAATATAATGGGACATTATACACATCACCATCCAACTAAGCAACTAAGCAAATCTTGTACCTTGGGTACTAGACAATCAAATATATGTAAGTAAATATATACTTATAATAAATAATAAACACCCAGACAAACACAAACACTTTGTGTTCATCACAAACATACTTGTGTACTGTAGGAATCGAGTCCACGGCCTCGTGATCAGCAGTTCGTCACTCGAAGTAGTACTTCACAACAGACGTCAAAACCAAGAAAAATTTCTAGTGTGGGACAACGATTTTATTCAAGAAAGAGAGAAAGCAAATACTCCTGGAAATTAATTTCAGTCGGTTTTAAATCCTCTTTAGTCTTCCAGTCTGACAATACATTTGCAGCCTTATATTAAGGCTATCTCACAAGATGCTTAGCGCACGACATCAGCACAAGACGTCTGCAGCAGCGTCTAGTCACTGCAACGCAAACATTAATCTAACTCTTGCTTAGTTTGCACATATCCTTATTTCTAATGAAAGGTCTTAAGACAGCACTGTGCTGCTAACAAGAATTGCCATGTAGAATATATTGTTTTAAACTGGATGAATTTAGGATTCTGTAGCCTGAGTATATTGGTGCTAGGCTAGGCCAATTTAAACGATTTAAGTGTCAGTGTCAGCTGTCTAAATGCAGAAGTGATTGAATATCCTTTTTTTTAATTAAAATGGTTTTAGAACAACATACTATTCCCCGAAAGATAAGACAGAGGTGTACTAATAGAGAGAATATACGCACCGTTTGCCGGTATGTTTAGGTCTGGGCAAGCCTATAGCCATTTTCCGGGCATAAAACCAAACTCCAAGCTACTACTCACACTGCTGGACCTGGAAATTGAATTCAGGACCTCCAGCGTAGTATTCAACTTCACCCCGAATTGAAAACATGGTTATAGATCACAATGGCTTGAACATTAATCAGCTGGGACAATGCTGCCAGATATGAGATTAACGCCACATATATTTCGTATCTGTCATCTGTAATGTTACTTAATGCGTTCACTCAGTGAATGCACATAGATACCTTTTTTTTTTGTTAACGGGGGCTAGCGGTCAAGGGGGTTAGACCGGGGAGTGTGGGATTCTTACCCACTAAATCCACTCCGGTGGCCACCATCAGCACATGGAGGGTTGCTCTGTGTCCTCTTAATAGACCACCCCAGAAACCCCAAGTGCACCGCCTATTAAGGCACATCCCTGGGGCACATAGATTCCTACATATTAAAATTAATATAAAATTTAACACATTGACCATCGCCACAACTTTCAAATTCACCTACGTTTTATATGGACTCACTAGGCGGGTAGCCGGCACTGCTTACGAGATAAAAAGAACACGCCAGGCGGGCACGGTGGCATTGCATACAGTCGAACACATAACAAATTAGTACATAGTTTAAGCTCTAGCTTTGTTTAGGAAGATTGTTCAAAAATGTAGGACTCGCCAAGCAGGTTACAAGCATCTAACGAACATTTTTAGAGAACTCACGAGGCGGATCACTGACATTGAATGTGTTAATTCCGATCTAGTCTTACTTTTGTGAATGTTAAATGGCATTCTCCTAAACGTCAAAGGCGAATAAGTTTAATTGAATTGAGATTTAAATTTATCCAAGGGTGACATTTGTGACGTTATGACCCTAAATAAATCGGACTGCTACACTAAAGGTATGGACTGAAGAATAGTTGGGTTGGCAGTATAAGGGTCAAAGTCCCCCCCACTGCCTATACGTTTCCTCGCGGAGCACGAGTTAACCTCATCTCCAAAATTCTAGTTTTGCAACATAACGTATACATGACATTAAAACACGCCTATATTATTTGAACAGTTAAGCAGAGGTGTACTGGTGTACGCCCACAATTGTCATTAACCGGGTACCGATCAAAACTCCGAACAACTGAGATTTTATAGATAAACCCAATAACACTTTTTTGACCTCGGAATCAAACACAGGACTTTCAAAGGTAGCAGTCGAGCTTACGACCACTTAGTCTAGTGAGGCAGATTTTGCAAATATCATCAATTTACCCGAAAACAATTGAGTAGGTTACCTATATATCGCAATACTTGAAAAATAAGATGCGCCATCATTTTGAAGCTCCGATTTCCTCAATAATAAGTTAAATAAGTAAATGTAATAAACCAAAGGCTTAACATCCTTGGAATTCTTTCTGTATTCAGTGTAGGAGGCATATAAAAATTCTCTAAGGCTCCTCCCCCCCCCCACCTAACGCCAACTCCCGTAGATCACATAAAGTTATGGTTTATGGCAGTCGAACGCGAGACGTAAAGTCGATCACCACTCACGATAATGCTTTCCCGGTATTTTTTCCGATTTCATTTCATGAAATAAGGGGTTAATGAGTTATTTATGGAATGTTTCTTTCATTTCCTTAATTCTTTTTATGTGTATCTGGAATTGGAAAATATAGAACTTTGATTTTTGATGTAATAAAAAGAGAGGTGAAAGAGGTGGAAGAACAGCGGAGAGGCCTTTGAACTGCAGTGGTACATCAAAGAAACTCACACATGTAGTACCCTGAAAACGTAACCTTCACTTTTTCTTTTCCTGGGCAGTGAGAAAGAGTGGTAGCGCATAGTAGGAGTAATTTCACTCAAAGCTAGAGCTGCCTGACTGGGAAAGTACCTCTGCCTTGCAGAAAATCGAAGTAAAATAACACTGCTTTGAGCTGTGTTGTGTTTCTTACGGTGAGCAAGGTTGCCAGTGCTCCACGAGGAAACGTTATGTTGGCAGTGGGGGGACTTTTGCCTATTTACTTCTTTCCTCTTTCATTTTACAAGATTGGCAATACGCAAGTGATACCCCTGGTGTTACAAGCGACTATAGGCTACGGTAACAGCTTCCCATGAGTGGGCCGTATGCTTGTTTACCACCTTAGTATAAAAAAAAAGTGATAAAGGAAAGGCAGTGATGAAATGGAGGTGGCGAGGTACGACGATATAAAAATGGTCAAGAATAACACAGATCAGAAACGAATGGAAGAAGCATGAATAGGTGCTATTCTAACAGTGGACAGCATCGGACTGATGAGTATATCCAGTCCGTGGATCCTTGAGTGCTCCTTAGAATTACAAGCAAATGCAGTGTTATTTCACTTCAATTTCTGCAAGGTAGAGGTATTTTCCCAGTCGGGCAGCTCCAATTTGAATGGAATTACTCCCACTATGCGCCACATCTCTTATCCCTCAAATCAGTACCTCTGCCCAATCGTGTCCAATACAAAAGTGATGGTAACGTTATGCTAGAAATTACGGATCAATCCCAAAACTTATTAAAATTAATAAGCTTGTTGTGTAAGACACAAAGCGTTCCCGAAATAGTCCAACACTTCGGTAGACTGGTTCATACATAAATAACGAAGCGATATGATACAAATCCAATACTCGATCTCCCTGAAGGTGATTCTGTATGGAACATATGTAGTACCTTTTTTTTTTTTTTTTTTTTTTATAGTACGGAAAATCCTCATGGATCCTCCGCCACCCGGGGAGGTGGCAGGGTATGTCGGACTCATACCGACTAAAAACCGCACTTGCCTTCACCTGCCCTATTGTCATGGCCATGGGATCCGCGAAATTCGCCACGACCATGACAGGCTGTGGTCCAGCAGTTGCTGGACCCCGTCGATAAGCGAGGCCTCTCCTCGCATACTGTTTAGGCACGCTTCGTTAAAAGCGTGCCGCCTACTGGGGCCATTGTCTGGTCGGGCGGCAGAGTCCCCCAATTCAACCGCCCGCAGGCCACAGCTCATGGAGGCCGGAGGTCTGTCTGCACCCTCCGGCGCCCGGTGCGTCTACTACGGATCGGGAGAGAGGTGGACAATTCTCTCTCCCTTTCCGCCGCCTCCTTTGCAAGCATGACTTGTTCGCAGTAAGAGGCGGCAGCTTCCCACGCACTCTCACTCCCGACCATAGCCTGAATTACAGTCGGAAGCGAAAGGTCACCACCCACTGCCGCGACTAGATCACGGCGCTGCTCTGCCCAAGCCGGGCATATCTCCAGCGTGTGCTGCGCCGTGTCCTCCTACATATGTAGTACCTACTGAGTGGGAATTTACCACTTTGTATTTTCTTTTGATATTCATGAAAGATTGAGGATTGAGACTTGCAAGGGGATTGAGAAAAGCTGGTGTACACTAAATAGCAGCGACTCGAACCGATGCGAGAAAGCTTGGTATGGATTGTTAACCTGTGTACCGAGATCCCTCCTCTTGGAACAGCTAGCTACTAAATATCAAGTCAAAGCTCTTGGTATTCATAATTATGGTAAATTTTAATTGTCAAAAAAACTGCCTTATTAGTTTACTGGTAATGAAATGAATGTTCAAGAAAGTAATGAAATTAATAGATTTTTGTATGAAATTCTCAATTTCAGCTTGGAGTTTGGAATTGTGCCTGGTGCTTTTTTTCGTATTATGACTATAGTAGCAATGAAAATTGTCCATCACATTAATATAGGTACACAATTATATCATTTAACATAATACATATCATATGTATATACTATCACGCCTGAATTACCCGTATGTTGAGGCAGTGACTTACTATAGTACATTTAAAGTTGCGCTTTGTTATGGTCTTGTACCATAACAAAGCGACACGACGTGCAACATTTAAAAGACATGTTAAGTATTTAAGTAGGTACCTATTAATTAAGTTTGTTTGCATCATCATCATCAACCCATATTAATTGTCCCACTGCTGGGCACGGGTCTCCTCTCACAGAATGAGAGGGATTAGGCTATAGTCCACCACGCTGGCCTAGTGCGGGTTAGCAGACTTCACACTTCACTTCACTTTGTTTGCACTTTGTCTGTTAACAAATTAATGATTTTTCTTTCTTTATTTCTTTCTAAAGTCCCATGTAATAGGGGGCCAACCTATTGCCATTACTGCTATACAATTTATTTATTTATTTACGTACTAGACGTTAAACTATACTAAAGTTATTCTTTGCATATAATATATCCAATTCAAATAATATATCGAATCTGGCGTCAAACCCCAAGAGGCAAACGTCTCCCTGATAAGTAAAACATTGATTTACACCAATATCTGCTTCAGTTCATCCTTATTCCTTAGAAATAAAGTTATTTTTACCTTGGCAAAGTAAAGGAAATTTTCTGTTAGCCTAGAGCCTTCTTGGCCTCTCCTTAAATTACCTAAAGAGAGTAACCGTTTACTGCCTGCCGTCTTTGTGAATAAATTTTAAATTCTCAACGGAATCTTTTTGCAATTAAGACTTTTGAAGCGTTGGACTACGTGTTAAATACTTTATTTGAATTTGATTTACCTTTTAAATTAGTATTATGAAACCATTTCCGGAGCGGCGCGGCGTAGTGTCAAGTTTTTTTATTTTACGTCGTTCTTTAATTTAAGGTGGGGGGGGAGGTTAATCTAGTGACAGGCAATTTTATTTATATTTTTTGTCGAATAATTAAAATATCTACTAAAATTGATTTAAAAATAGCACAGATAAACTAAACCCTGAATAATCTGCAAGGTACAGACGCTAGGAGGTCAAGCTATCCAAACCTGACAAGTTTTTCCGATTGAATATGAACCTTATTATTTTGTATTAAAATTTGACAGATTGGGGTAGCTTGATATACTGGCCTCTGTACGATTAACAAGAACTGCACTCCTCATTAAGTATGCATCACATACATCAGGCTTCTACTGCAATGCTCGCTTATTATGCAATTGCTATATCATGTTTTTAACTGTCCCAGTAGCCTGGTAATCCTAAGACGGCCTGAATTTAATTCCCAGGTCGACCAGTGTTATTGGGTTTTTCTATGAAATCTCAGTAGCAGCTCGGAGTTTGGATTTGAACCCGGTTCATGGCAATAAAGTCACTGGGACCTAAACGTACCTGCGAAGTGTGTGTGTACAGAGGCCAGCACATCAAGCTACTCCAATCTCTCAAATTTCTTTGATAGATTTTCAACTTTAATACAATATTATAAGGTTCATTTTCAATTGGTAAAATTTGACAGTTTTGGATAGGTACACCTCTGCATAACCGAGACATTTAGCCTTAATGGTATTTTTTATTCAAGATTTTATTTTTTATTCAATAATTATGAAAGTAAGAAAGAAAAGAAAGAAAGAACTGTCTATTTGGCGAATGAAAAGGCAAACAAACAATAAGTTACCTCGCTTGTAGATATAAAAATAAAACAAAATATTTTAATTAAGTTTAGTACTATATGGTACCGTGTAAAATGTCCTATTAGCGGTTAAAGAAAATGGCGGAATATGTCTCTTCACTACTACATTTTACTCAACTAAACGTTACTACCGTTACAAATTGCTGTCTCAAATTTTGCACGTCGTGCAATCCCAAATGAGTAACATTGCAATTTTGTTGAGGTCCTAAAATTTCAGCATTTATAGACAATCCAGCTTGTGGACACATCATTCGAATCGTAACTATATAAAACGAATGTATCCAAACAATATACACGGGGAGTTACGACCCAAACTGCAAGTTTGTATCTACACTACACCACAACTTTGTCGTTCTGGCCGTTGCATTTTCGGCCTTTACAACTTTAAAAATCTAAACACAAACGAAAATAAACCTAAAACAAATCTAATAAGAATCACTCGGAGCGCAACTCATAAAGTTGCCGCCGAAGTCTGCAATTTTATCAGTGTAAACGAACATGCAATTTTAAACTTTGCTCCCTTGTGATAAGGTATGCTCAAAACTTTGTAACATTGTTGTATTCAGGCGTTCGCATAGTTTAAACGGTACAAATTGCCATTCAAAACGTCATCACGTTTTGTGGTGGAGCATGTAACACGTATATTCTTGTGTTTTATGTTCATATCAAAATGTTTATGCTGTGTGAATTGGAAATTCCAAGTGTATAACGGTTTTACGTTACAGAAAGATCGGTGACAACGAAACGTGCCTTGAAAGTGATAACTAAACGCAGCCGTTCTTATATCAGGTCTAGGAACAATAAGAATTCTCATAGAATAATAAAGATCTAGAGCACCTCCTCATTTTTACGACAACCGCTGTCACATGGTTTTAATATCTATCTATGTCAAAGACTCACATTCTCTAATCTCCTTTCAAGAAACTTGAAGCACGACAAAGAATAAGTCAGTAACGTGAAATTAAAAAACATAGTCTCAAAATCAAAAGCAAGGTAGTACCGGACAGATCATTTTTAATAATTAGAATTTAGATACTATTGTTAATGTTATACTCAACTCATAACCAGTGTATCTATTATTAGATACATTCAATATCACATCTGAGGACTCAAAAAAAAATAATTGCGAAACAAATGTATGTTTCAATATCATCCTCTTACCCTTCTATCATGGTGTCAGCCTACGGTCTAACCAAATGCGCCTGAATATTAGTATTTTACACGAAGCAACTACCGTCAGATCTCCACAACAAAATTTTTGGGCAATATAACAATGATAAAAAGGCTTTTATAGCTTCTGACTACCACTAACGATTATGACAAAAAGGACCGACGGAAAAAATATCTTCATAATACTATTACGAATACTGGAAGATCTCGATAAAACTAAAATATAAAAGCCGATAATCTATGGTAAAACTAATCTAAAAACAAATGAGGACCCTCATAATTTAACAGCTACCATTCCCCATCAAACGGAAAAGTTTTTACGAACTAAAGTAATAATAACAAAGCGAATACTAAAATCGATAAAATGACAATGACTGCACATCGAAGCCGTAAAACAAAGTTCTGATACTTAAAAGTAACATAAAAATTGTATTTTACGATACAACTGCAATGACTTTTATTATATTTGTAACCGTGACGTTTATCGCTGTAAGCGCTTGCTCCGACACAAATTAAGTCTGATTCAGCGCTGCAGCGGCTGAGTGCCTGAGTGGCAAACAATTTAATCGTGTTTCGCAAAATTACGACTTCTTTGACGTCACGCTGGTTTCCATTTCCATGTGCGCTAAAGCAATGAAACTAACATATTTTTATCGATAATATACCTAAATGATCTAAGAGATCAAAATGATAAAGCCTTTGTCAGTGGATTTAAAAAATAAATAAGAGAATTTGATTACTTGTGATTCGGACTTTGGCGATCTAGACTACAGACCAAGACACTAGTCTTGGTCTGTAGTATGGGTCGCCAAAATAATCACCAGGTCCCCTAAAAACTAAGCATAAAACGTATTTAGATGCTTAGATGCAAGTATGATAACTTACACTAAGCACAAAGATAGGTATAAAAAAAACACAAAATGTTCAATTATCTTTTAACCCGACCTAATCAAGTTTGAAGGGGAAACAAAACGGGAATAAAGAAATCAAGTCGGTCCGGGTCAAAAGTTAACTTAACTATGAACCCAAACGAGACTAGGTACTAGTAGAAAAATCTATTTTCTCTAGATACAAAGAGCGGGTCGTCTGCTCGAAGGAATAAAATGCCCACGGTGTTTTAGACCGAATGTTAAGGCGAAGACATCTAAATATAATATATTATATTTAATAGTCATGCATTTATAACTGCGTCATTAGCCTAATGATCTTAAGCGCTACTGCTATACTAGAGGTTCTAGGTTCGTTTCCTAGGTCGAGCTTTTTTTTTTATAAGAGATAGGTTAGCGTTTGACCACAATCTCACCTGATGGTAAGTGACGATGTGGTCTAAGATGTAGCACGCTAGAAGACACCTATTCACTCGTGACTTGAAGACCCCCAAATTGTACACGTCAGGAAATACAGACTCAGGCAGCTGATTCCATTCCCTCGCTGTACGGATAATCGACATTCCGTCGAGGCAAAACGCTTAGTGCGGGTTTCGGGAATTTCCACCATAAAACGGTAACGCTTTTCAGTTTGCCTGGTTTTTTCAGCTTTGTTTTAGGTTTGATAAAAAAATTATATATACTTACAAATGTCTTTTGTTTTCCCCGTATACAAATTGTATTATGTCATACATTTTGGCAATTAATCTATTTCAAGCTACTTATATTTTTAAAGGAACTAATATTGTTGATTCATATTACGTCATGACATGAGACATGAGAGTGACATATATAATAAGCTAAGATTAGGGTATTTTCTTACAAAGTCGCGTAATTAAATTTGTTATTTACTGAAATCGTATAATTAAATTCTTGTACTACTCAACAAATAACCATCTTCATTGTCGAGTTCTGGCCAAAAATATAACCTAATCTAGGATATTTTGATACAAACATTTTTTATTTTGAATTCTTGACAGTTTTATTTCTGTAAACTGGGAGGAAGGGCTCCATCTTGCAAAACTTAATTAAATGAACGTATATAGGTCAGTAGGTCGATATTTTGTCATACACTATGATTATATCCATTAATAATGTTACACGGGGTTCCGTATAACCCTATACCCAATTTAACAACCTACAAATTATCTTAATATCTCAGAACATGGCCTTAAGTTAACCCATACAAGATTCCCAGGGTACATTCGTACCTCCAATCAAAATAATAGCAGCACCTAAAGATCCGTCGAGCTAGCCATTCCATTCGGTCCGGTCCCGTTCATTCGTTCAATCGGTCCCATTCGGCTGATAATTTGAAACGCTGACTCGTTCAATTGTTTGTTTTCTATTCAATCTATTTATGGAATTTTTGTACGTTAGTTGATTGCATTTTTCAGTTGTTTATAATGACGAGTATAATTATTTGAATCGGTTGAATTTATGTGAATCATGATATCTTTTTTTTTACTTTCACAATGTATATTTTTTTGATCGTAATAAAATTTACCTATAATTGATTTGGAATAAATTTAAGCTGTTTTAGATGGGACTCTGTATAGGCACATAATGCTAGAAAGTTGGATAAACGCCTTTTCTATGCCTCTTTCTAGCCCGATCTTTCTTCCCACGGTCACCTATTCCATTTTGACGTTTTAATTGCTTCAGTGACCAACCGAGGAACCAAAGGAAACTAGAAATCATTTTCATTTACCGGTGGTCAATAATCTCAATACGAGTAATTCAAAGACATTGGAAAAGGCACATTGATTCATATCTACTATTATCCTAGAATCCTATAAACTAACATAAGGGCAGGTTCATTATCATCATCATTATTCACAGCTTTTATTGACACCTTACCCATAAAGTCTTTCCAACACACTTTACTATAACATCCTCCCACCTGGCCATCGGTTTTCATAAACTATGTGGGAAAACCGATGGCCATTAGTATTAGTATTATACTTCTTTGTATATAGGTTGTACCAAAAACGCAAATTACTGATTGCAAAAAAGCAGTTATTTAAGAGGTGGCTCTCTTAATAACACTGAAACTATGGCAAATGCAAGTTTAAGAAAGACTTATGCTCGATTAACATAATGTTGCGAACCTTACAAAGGTGTTTGTTGGCAATTATTTTAATTTATGAAACATATTCTGCAAGTTGTGTCTTATGTTGTGTTTTAAGTGGTCATAAAAAGGAATAATAAAGAGAGGAAATACAATTTGGTAGGTTCCACATTATGCTTTCATTGTTTCACGAATCGCTTTTCATGAATGGCTTTTCTTGCTTACTGGAAATTCTACTTGGAGCAAGTAACTTGCACACTACACTTGTGCTGTACTCTATATACGCTTCAAGATGTAGATACCTATCTTATCGTTATATCATGAAATAGATCGTTAATCCTCTTTAGTTAATTGTCGCTGATATCTTGCACGATTAAGAAAAAATTTATAAGTGACTATATTAATTTTTGTATTGGACTTTGGCCTATAAATATAATTATATTGCTTGAAATGTTGATTTAATTAAATGCTGGTCTATTGGAGCGTACACAAATCTCTGAAGGGATGTCGTTGAGAAATGTTACGTATTACCAATTACCTCGTTAGTCTAGTGGTGCTATGTGCGACTTGTACACTAGAGATCTTGATTTCGATTCACAGGTGTCGAGCAAAGTGTTTTTGGGTTTTTCTATGAAATTCTCAGTAACAGTTTGGAGTTCGGATTTGTGCCCCGTTAATGGCAAGACTCACCCACTATTACATGGAACCATACCGGTGAACTGTGGGTGTACACCTCTGCCTAACCCTTCGGAGAATACAGGCGGTATGGTATGTGTGCTGTGCTATTTGCTTAAAATGTTAAGTTAATTAAATTTTGGTCATTTGGAGCCTTATGCAATAAAATACCCCTCCGTGCCTCGGAGAGCACGTAAAGCCGTCGGTCCCGGTTGTCATACGAACACCTATGACAATCGTTAGTGGTTGTTTTGACCTAATACCAGCTGCGTTGGACTAGATTTTTTGCCTGTAAGTTACAATGTCACGCTTCGCGAAGGTCTTCGTAAGAATTCGTAGACTTTTAACAAATTCGCCCAAAATGAGATACCGAAGTTGATAAAGAGTTATCAAACTTTATGATTAAAGTAACGGATTAGATTACCGTGTCGGGCAAAGTGTGATTAGATCTTATTGTTAAGAAATATATTATATATTGTAAGGAAAACGCACCGGAAGCGCAGCTTAGGACGGCGTCCAACGAGATGGACGGACGACCTGGTAACGGTCGCTGGAAGTCGTTGGATGCAGGCGGCATATAACCGGACCTTGTGGAAGTCTACGGGGGAGACCTTTGTTCAGCAGTGGACTTCCTGTGACTGATATGATGATGATGTTAGAAAATTATCAGTACCTGCTCGGAGGTTGGATTTGTCACCAGTTAAAGGCTAGGTCGACCCCCATCTTAAAAGAGACCTTAAAACATACCGTAACAGGTCGTATACCTCTGTCCATCCTTTTGAGGAATATAGGATAGACAATATATCAAAATTTAGGTAATCATATGACTCATCTTAATATTATGTAATACTCTGTTGCTACAATGCGTTTTTTCTTAGATTTCCATCACGGAATTGAGCAATAAATCTTGTCGTAATTTATCTTCCTTCGAGTCACTAGACTGGGTGAAAACAAAGACTATTTTGTATCTTAAGAAATGCTGTGAATGCGAAAATAATGAGTATTATATATTATTTTCAGTCATCATCATAACCCATTTTAAGTCCCACTGCTGGGCACGTGTCTCATAATCATATCAGCCACAGGAGGTCCACTGCTGAAAAAAGGTCATTAGCCATTTTAATGTGTAGTATTCATTAACTCAAATTCATTTTCTCTCCCACTGCTGAACAGGAATCTCCAGACAGCAATGAGGAGTTATGGCGAAGTCCACATTGGCGCACACGTTGGCGTAATAAGGTTGCCAGAATTCCCATGCCATCGAGAATACCGCAGGCATGCAGATAATTGTTTTTCCCACCGTTTATGTGAGTGAATTATTAATACGTACATGATTTTGAAAAGACCTTGCATTTGGATTGATCTATAACTATTGATTCTATATCTTTTTATTTTATTTTAATTCATAGAAGAAACCCTGAACCTCCAGAGGTTCGAAACAATTGTTGTTCTATAATGTATGTTAATTAATCCTTGATAGATTCACAACCTATGTTTAGGCTGCATCAAAACCATTATCTTTGTGAGTTAGCTCTGTGTAATGAGAAATTTAAATAATAGTATTAGAACCTGCATACAGATTGCTGAGTGCCTACCAATCTAGTGCCTGTCTGTGTACCAGGTAATCTATGTGTAACATACAGTTGGACACAGTAATTACCAGTATCAGTTGACACATCAAATAAATGTGTTTAATTATGTTAGAGATGCAATCAGATTTTGATAATCTGTTTTTAGTAGACTATATTGTGTAACTGCCTAAACTCTAGTGGGTTCAATTCCCGGGTTGAGACTAATGTTATTAGGTTTTTCTTTCAGATTCTCAGTAGCAGCTGAGAGTTTGGATTTGTGCCAGATTAATGGCAATACGCCATTAATCTGGTACTCTATATTACACATACACAACTGCCTAAACCTTCGGGGAATACCGGCGTAATGGTATGTTTTATTTTATACTAGCTTTTGGCTGTGGTTTGACTCGCATCTTAAAGGACTTTTTGCGACAAAACATAGCCTATGTCCTTTTCCAAGGTTTAATCTATCTCTGTACTAAATTTCATCAAAATTGGTTCAGCGGTTTTGGCATGAAATCGTAGCAGATTTATTACATTAGTAGGGATTAAATACGGCAGTCAATTTTCGCTGCACTTTTAGTAGTCACCTCGCCACTACCATTGCGTCGACTGTTGTGAGATCGATTCCCACATGAGACAAAATAATATATTCATGTGATCCATAGATATTTGTGTAAGGCTACGTTTACTTTATAGTATGAATTTCAATTACCACGCAATGTAGATAATGTTTTTAGAGCGGATGCGGATGCATTATTAAAAAAAAATGTATATAATAATAATTTCTAACCCACCAATAGTAGATTTAAAATAAAATGACTCCATAGTAATATTAATTTGTTTCGATAAAGTCTGTACATAAACTCATAACGTAGTTTTATTTCAAAACAAAAAATGTTTCATCATTATAACTACAGCACGGATCTCCTCTCAAAATGAGAGGGATTAGGCTATTAGTCCACAACGGTGGCCTAACGCTGGTTGGCGCAAAAAAAGTTTAATAATCATCAACCCATATATTGTCCCACTGCTGGGCACGGATCTCCTCTCACAGAATGAGAGGTATAGGCTATAGTCCACCACGCTGGCCTAGTGCGGGTTGTCAGACTTCACACTGTCGAGAAAATCACTCAGCGTGCAGGTTTCCTCACATGTTTTTTTTTTTTTTTATATGATAGGTTGGGCAAACGAGCAGACGGATCGCCTGATGGTAAGCGATTACAGCCGCCCATGGACACCCGCAACACCAGAGGAGTTTCAGGTGCGTTGCCGCCCTTTTAAGAGGTTTGGGCCTCCGGTATCCTCACTCACTCGACGAAACACAGCGAAAACGTTATTTCACGCCGGTTTTCTGTGAGGCCGTGGTATCAAGTCCGGTCGAGCCGGCCCATTCGTGCCGAAGCATGGCTCTCCCACGGTACAAAATGATGTTTTCCTTCATCGTTTAAGCGAGTGATGATTAATTATTAATACGCACATGATTTCAAAAAGTCAGAGGTGCGTACCTTGGATTCGAACTCGAGACCTTCGACTTGGCAGTCCAATGGTCATAGCACAAGGCTATCACTGCTTTCTAAAAAAGTTTACCAATGTTTAAATGTTAACCATAAAGCATACCTACATAAAATACAAAACATTTAACGTAATGCTACATAAGAGGGTTGTACCCTCAATAATGAACAAATATTGAAACATAGGGTTGGCACATTAAATCATTATTTTAAAAAAATCTCATTTTTATTCTCTTTAGGTTGGTGTAATTAGAAAGTATATCATGTTTTTTTTAGGAGTGATAGCCATTTGACTGCGAAGTCAAAGGTCTCGCGTTCGAATCCAAAATACGCACCTCTGACTTTTCGAAATCATTTGTGTATATTAATAATTATAAATTATCACTCGCTTAAACGGTGAAGGAAAACATCGAAAGGAAGCCTGCATGCCTAGAGAATTTCTCGACGACGTGTGAAGTCTTCCAACCCGCACTAGGCCAGCATGGTGGTAAAGGTAAAGGTGATTAAAGGTGATTAAATGTGATTAAAGATGATTAAAGGTGATTGGACTGACAAGTAAAAACTTGTCAGTGCAATGGCCATATCACTTTTCTATCACTGCTGTTATTTGCATAATTATATTTGTTTAAAGTTATTAGTAAATGGAGTATAGCTAAGTATATCTATTTTGGAAAAGCTTTTTATCCCACCATAGCGCAGGCGTTTCATTTTTAGCTTTGAATTACATAAACATCGTCACTTTTCAAGCCTTACATTGTATTTTAAATACACAGAAAAGGAAAATGGTGTTCATCTGTTGTTTGGGCACGGTTTATTAAATCGTTTATCAAACCAATAACCAATTTAAATCGCATTTATTTTTTTATATTAGTAGATTCTCGCAAGTGTCATATTTTGTTGGCTCGCAATGTGAACCGATACATCCTACTTCCGCGGTCGAAAATATCACTCGCAAAACAATAAATTTATCTATTAATCCCAAAACATTAACTATATTAAACAAAGCGACATCCGACAACCCTAACAAAGGGTTATAAATACAGGTATTTAAATTCGACCATTCATTTCATCGCTCATCCCGTTGTATAAAGCGCTTCATTATTCGATACGAGAACGAATCACTTTCCATGAACGAATGATCACAATGTTTATCTATGAAAAAATACGGTTGCATTCGGAGGGTTGTTATCGAATGGTATGACGTCATCACTGAAAACCTTTTATTTTCTGTCCATACTAATATTATATGAGTATAATATTGTAAACTGTTTGTGAATTAAAGCAGAGATAACCTAGTGATATGACTATTGGACTGCCAAGTCGAAGGTGTCGAGTTCGAATCCTAAGGACGGCCCTCTGACTTTTCAAAATCATTTGCGTATTAATAACTAGCGACCCGCCCCCGCTTCGCACGGGTGCAATGTACTAATAAAATACCTACATATATTATACATATAACCCTTCCTCTTTAATCACTCTAAAAAAACCGCATCAAAATCCGTTGCGTAGTTTTAAAGACTTAAGCATACATAGGGATATAGGGATTATATGGACAGAGAAAGTGACTTTGTTTTCTACTATGTAGTGATTAATTAAATGCTTAAACGGTGAAGGAAAACATCGTGAGGAAACCTGAATGTCTTAGAGATTTTCTACACAGCGTGTGAAGTCTGCCAACCCGCATTAGGCCAACGTGTATATGTGTTGATGAAGAAGAAACTGTTTGTTGTGTTATTTAGTTTGTAGGAGGCGTATTATCTGGAACTACAAATCCGAAAAACTCCTTTATTGGCAGTATAACTACACTATCAGCTATACTATAGTGATAATGTGATCATATCCAGGCATCCGAAGTTGCAGGCGATAGCTTGTAATAAATAAAAATATTTCAAGCATTAAAACCAATTAACGTTACTATATTGTTTTCATCAAGGTCATCATAAAGTTACAACATAACATAACAATACTGTCACGCCTGTATTCCCCGAAGGGTTAGGCAGAGGTGTACTAATGTACACCTACAGTTCGCCATTAAGTCCCATGTAATAGGGAGCGAGCCCATTGCTATTAATCGGGCACAAATCCAAACTCTGAACTAAGAATTTCATATTAAAACTCAATTTATATTCGTAAAGTAAAACTCTTGAGTAAAATCGTTACATTCAGGGGCTTATTCCTGATCTTTAAACCAAGCGGCACAGAATAAATAAGCTACCACCACATACACTCATATGCACTTAAGTAACTCCTATTAAACTCAATGCAGTTAAGGTTAAATGTTATTGTTTCGCATACCTTCCACAAGCACGCATATGAAACTTAATATCTCTAACAGATCCCTTGAGACGAGGTAGGTAGGTATTATAATCATTACGGCAATTGGTGGCTTCCTGTATTCATTTACCTCTAGCATTCAAAATATAAATTATAAAATAAAGTGAAGTTTAGGTAGATTAGATCTAAAAATATATTGCAACTTGTGGTAGGTACCCAACTCGTCTGCTAGCAGTCGCTTCGTGTAAATTGCTGATATTTAGCTGTATCTGATTAGTCTGGAAGACTATACCAACAAACCTAGTTGGGAAAAGGCCAAGAGGATGTTATTATTAAGTATAGCTTTGTTTCTAATGCAATGTATTCCTCTATTTAATTGATAATTACAAAGAAGGAACCATCAAGCAATATCGAAATTGCACTTCCATTTTAAATCAACAAGTAAATAAAAAGGAAAGTGGACAAGAACAAAAGACCTGCAAACCATTGGTGGAGTGCTGTACAATTGATTTAGATACTCTAAGGAATATACCAAGAAATATGATGAAAAGACACTTCATTTTCTTCGCTATAAAAGTCAATTGTTTAGAAAGGAGGCTGCAGGGGCGATATTCTCTGCCACAATAGAGCGTTCCATGAATGCATTCTAATGAAATAAAGAAACGTTTTGTCCCGAGCTGCATTGACTCGAGACCTAAATACTGGTGAATAGAGTCTATGCGGCCTATTCACTGCGTATCTGTTGATATCGCAGATTTTTCAACGTGTGAATGGGAAGTTTTACGTTTATGCAGTCTACGAAGGCAACGGTAGCTTTACTTTTTTTACTAGATCAAAAATAGGTTTTGTGTTTCAAAACAGTGAACCCGTAAATTCTGCTAGGTGTAAATAATCCGGCATGGCATAAGAGGGGGAATAGGTATAGTAGAAAAATAAAATATGAAAAAATATGTGCATGTGTTTAACCCGTAGGTATTTGAATGGTTACCACCATTTTGAATAGTTCGATCACTACCAATTTGGCTACATCGATTTGATTGTGACAACATCGATCAACATAGATAAAATATAAACAATCGGTAAGTGAATACAGATTAATAGACCCTGGAAGTCCAAGTGTGTTGCTTAAGTCTATATACCTACCTAGGTTATAACGCGACGATGGTTAAAAAGTTTGTTCAGTTTGTCGATAGTCCGCGTTCGACATGATTTAATTAACTGACTATTATGTAAGGTTTGATATTGAAATAGTCCAAGTAGGTAGGTAGGTAGGTGAAGATCGTTGGTGATTCATTTTTCGAGCCTATTCTACCTACTAGTTAATAATAATGTTGAAAACAGGTCAAGCGTCAAGATTCTAGATTGTACAGACGCCAGCAGATTAAGCTATCCATAACTATCAAATTTTCCCAATTGAATATGAACCTTATAGTTTTGAATTAAAGTTGAAAATCAATCAAAGAAGTTTGACAGATTGAGGTAGCTTGATGTGCTGGCCTCTGTACCTTTGAAATACAGATTGGTACCTACCTACCTACCTACAAATCTCAAATGATGCAACGGATCAATTTAGCCCTAATTGAAGACAACAACACTGTGGGTTGAAAAATTGTCAATGCCTGTGTCAAACTTCTAAACAGCGTTATTTTATTCAGAAAGCAATATAAACTTTACTTTTAAACTCCGACTGGCCTGACCAACTCCGCGAAGTATTTGAAAAATGAAATTTCAATTTAGTTTTACTGCGTTGATGGCGAAGTAACTTTTTTATTATTGAATAAGTGTAACTGAAAAAAAACTCGGAGTCGGGCTTCTTTTATGCGTCGAAAATCAAGAAGTCAAAATCAAAATCAAAATAGTTTTATTTTCATATAAACCATATACAGGCACTTATGAAATGTCGAGTCTAGGTGCACTTAGTTATAAAATACTAGAATACTAGAAGCTAATACTAGAAGCTTTCAGCTTCTTTTATGGGAATCAAGAATGACTCACTACGTAGCTACCTACAATTAGGTACAGTCAGCAACGAAAGTCGCTGAACATGTTGCTATTTTCAATATGATTTTTAATAAGTGTGAAGTTACTGACCTGTGAAGGTTATGCGAAATAATTGCATAGATGACCAGTCAATATTCAGGTTACCTTATTAGAAAAAACCTCTGGACAAGTTTTGGAGCTGTGATGTTTTCAAAATTATGTTATGTTCAGCGACTTTCGTTGCTGACTGTACCTACACCTACTTAAATAGAATAATTTTGCCATTTAATCACAAAACCTTTGCAAATATAAAGCTTCTAGCCAGAACAGAAACGGCAAATGCCATGATTGGACCAGAACCATATGGGACTACCAACATGCACCATCAATAAGGCCTTACAGGATTATGCCGATATAAAACACAAAGAGGAGTAGGAGTGGTGCAATAGTCTAGGGCTAGTGCACTCACGACATTTTTTCAGCAGAAGCACCACTCGAACCTCTAAATTCATATTTTTTTATTGACTACAGTGGCAGACGACCTAGCGGTCCACCTGATGGTAGGTAAGTGGTCACCGTCGCCCATCAGCAACGTCGGGGACAGAGCTGTGCCGCAGCCTACTGTGTGTGGTAGAGATCTTTTACATTGATTATACATGTGTTTATTTAGTAGTTTCGTTGAATTCACCACAAGCTCTACATTTGTAGTGTATGTGGTGAAAAAACAATGCAGCACATCTTGTGTGATTTTAACGTCCTGGCGATGAAACGGATGAGCCGTCTTGGTAACGCATACCTGAAGCCTACGAAGCCGGAAGACTACAGGTTCCTTCCTCTTAGTGGGCTTAAAATTATATTCAAGATGAATATGCATTGCGTAGGTTTTAGTGATATAGGACCACACACCACCACAGAAATCTTTACATTTCATACAAATTAAATAACAACAAATCAATCATTACAGAATAATCCTTGCGATTTATTAATGTTTAAATATATTAAATTAATGGTTCAGTTTTATTTAGAGAAGGCATGATGTTATCTCCTTTATGTGAAGGAGTTTATTATTGAGCACCGTTTTTGTAATAATAATAATTATTAAAAAAAGTTTCTTTGTTGGAGATTCTGAAAAAAAAAATGCAAACTTAAAATAAGTCTTTTTGGGGTTTTAAAATTTCCGTTTCCACGCTACAATCCTAAAAAAAATATTTAGGAAATTTAATAAAACTTTAATTAAAATATTTTTTTATTATTTTTTTATTTAAAGTATGAAATTAAATGTAATTGATTGTCACAACAAATTAGTAAAAAGCCAGGAACGTTAAAAATCACAGTGCAAAAACGAAACGTATACCATGACGTATCTCAAACAATACGTAAATGTCAATGTCATTATTTGTCAGAAAGAATTGTTTTCGTATTTTTACATTCAATAGAAATTGTGAATTTTAATGGGTGTAGTTCATTAATTAGACCTTATTTCTAAACTGTGCTATTTATTAAGGATCTTGCTGTACGTTTACATTTGGAAAGAAAATATTATTTGCTTTGATTCTACCCGTGCGTCACAAAGGATTCGCCTTGGTGTTCCGAATTAAAATCGCAATTAATTTCTGTTGTAAACATGTCGAATGCAGATTACGTTACAACATTAAAGATTCTAGTAATCGGTGAGAGTGGTGTAGGCAAATCCAGGTAATAATTCAAGTACCCATGCGAGATTTTACTTTAAAAGTATGCCACCTTTTTTCTATATTAAACTATTGAGTCATACTGTAGTTCAAAAACGACTATACTGATCTAAATAGGCAGATAGGAGTATATTATGGCAATAAGTTGATATAACACTACTATGAACAACATGAAACCTTTGCTATTTATAAAAAAGTAAATTGCTATGTCTCATTTTACGCGTCAAATTGTAAATTACAATACCAAAACATAGTAATTTCAACAAACCTTTGTAGTTATTGACCTTGACTTAATTTAACATGACAAATCAAGTTTATTTAATTGAAAATTAATTATTTTTGTGTTGTATATATTTTGTAGTTGTAGTACACACAAAGACATTGAAGCAACAAACTATAACTCCAAATTACAACTATAAGATGACCAAATAATTGCATCAGTCATATTATTTGTTTAGAACATAAAAAAATATGTTTTCAGTTACTACTTCATATCTCATCTTTATGTGAATTATTTACAATTGAAAATTTGTGTTCATTGTGTAAAATGTAAACTGTGAATTATTAAGTTCAGCTTGCAATCTGAAACTAAGTGGTGCAATAAGGTTGCACCATTAAGTTTCTCATATCATCATAAACCATGCATTAAAGGTAGTTCAGGACTCATATCATGAATATCCTGAACATTGCATTGCACAGGGGTTTTATCCCCTGTGCAATGCATGAATATGAATAAAACTAGAGATTGCCACTTTGCTATGATTCTGGTATTCTGCATCTTGTTATATAGACATGCCAGTTGTGAGTACTATACACCCAGACTTTTTGAAGGACCAATAAGATAATGTATATGTCCTCCGGGTGAATGTCAGCAGCAGCGTCTGAAGAGGTCGCTCTTCAGACGCTGCTGCTGACATTCACCTTATAAATTCCTTTTGTAAATATTTTAGTCCTCACTGTAGCTCTATTGGCATAAACTCACTACTTACCGACACAGTTGCAGTATATGATAAAACAGGAATATAAACATGTCATTGCCAGTACTATAAAATAATTGATTAAAGCATGAAAAAAAAACTATATAACTGATACAATATGTTTCAATTTTTTTTTTAGCATAATCCTAGCATTCACAACGGGTGACTACAATGCTTCGTTCCCTGCCACAATCGGAGTTGACTACAAATGTAAGGTCATGGATGTTAATGGTGTAAAAGTGAAGCTTGGTATTTGGGACACGGCCGGACAGGAAAGATACAGAACACTGACTTCTAGTTTTTACAGGTCAGCATAATCTACTTAAATGAATACAAATGCAGGGGTGAATCGGGATAAAATGTTGAAAGGAATTTTCTGGTTTAATTATTATAGTTTCATGCCAAGTCTAATGGTGTATTATAATTTAGGAACAATGTTAGAGTCCCTTTTTCCAACAAACTATAATAATTAAACGTGAAGATCACTTTTATCAGTTTTTCCTGATTCACCCCTGTATCATCATCATCATAATTATAGAGGTTCACTTCTGAACAAAGGCTCATAGACTTCCACAAGGACCGGCTACATCCAACAACTCCCAGCAATCTTTACCAGGTCATCAGTCCATCTATTCGGAGGCCGTCTTACACTGTGCTACCTGGCATGTGGTCTCCACATGAAAACCTTTTGGTATACCAAAATGATTTTTAGTCCAGAGAAACTTGTTGATAAAATCCTATGAAATTGTCTAGAAAGTGTTCTTCTCTGACACTTTCATTAGTTAAGTAAGTAATTAATTTGCTGATATTTTAACAGATAATTTTGTTTCAGAGATGCTCATGGTGCTATATTAGTTTACGATGTGTCAGAGCCAAAGTCGCTAGCAAAACTGAATGAGTGGGTTGAAGAACTTCAGGTATACTCCACGAAGAAGAACATAGTGTGCTTAGTTGTTGGCAATAAAATTGACAAGGTCAGTTGATATATTATTAATATTTATTTCATATCTGTAATAAGGTTTATAGAGGTTGTGTGGAAGTCAGTTGAGACCGTAACCAGATCTTGACCTTGTACCCAGATCAGACATTTGTATAAGTATATAAAAATATATAAAACCAATGTAGGGATTATTTTTTTTACCTTAAACTTTAACTGTATTGGTACTTATGAAAAATTGGAGATATCTGACATGCTTTTTGAAGTTATTCAAATATTCAGGTCAACCACAGTAAATGTTCAGATTTAATTGTTACATTGTATAACTAACCCTTAGCAAAATCGTGTGGTACCGCGGGAGCAGGGACAGGCGTTCGCACAAAAACACAGGATGCTGTTCATTGAGAGCAGTGCCAAGACTCAAGAAGGCATCAGCTTGGCTTTTGAAGAACTGGTACAAAAGGTAAGAATCTTATACATAATGCCGGTCAAATTCAGTTCAACAGTTATTCATTTCGTTTATTGACTTCTGTGGTCTAGTAATTCGCGTATCGGATGAACATAAGCATTTGTTTGTCTGGGTGTTTCTTATGTATTATAAATAATAATTATTTAAAAATAAATAAATATATAAGCATTATATCCAGGTCTAGTACCTACCCATAGTATAAGCTCTGCTTAGTTTGGGACTATATGGTTCTGTGTAAACTTTTCCAAAAATATTTATTTAATATTATTATCCTGCCTTGTTTTCAGTCTCCAGTCTATCAGGAAAATTACATGTAGTTGCAAAGACATGTAGTTTTGTAATTTTCCTTGAACGAAATAAAATAATTGTCATTTAATTAGTAATTGACTAGTTAAGCAAACTGCCTCTATAGTCTTGTGGTTCTAAGCGCCACTGCTACGCTAGAGGTCACCGGTCGAGCTGTGATTGTGTTATTCTTTGAAATTCTCAGTAGCTGCTCGGAGTTTGGATTAGTACCCGGTTATTAGCCATAGGCTCGCCCCATTTTATTTTAAAATATGACTTGTAACAATTTTTAAAACATATCCATCACTTTCTATTCTTATTACAAATAGAGATAGATAGGACTCTTTTAAAATATTGGGTTTCCGCGATCCCCCCAGTAATATGGGTGAAGTCTAAAATGTATTTTGTTTGACATGATAATAGACATCAAGTCTAGGAAGACCACAAATAGTCGTCAATATTGAATCCTTGATTAATTTCAATACTCCTAATACACTTAATCACGTAGAAGATTTAATAACACATTTTCCTCTAGATCATAGAGACTCCTGGTCTCTGGGAGTCGGGCGGCTCATCATCTAACATTCGCATATCAAACGAGGAAAGAAGACAACAGGAGGAGTCCTCATGCTACGACTATACCTGCACTATATAGAATATACTCTTATGTTGGCTGGCATCTGAAGAATTTACTTCTATACACCGCTACTTTAAATCAGGGTACACACTGAGTGTGTACCTACTACTCAGTGTGTACCCCTGTGTACCCTCAAAGCATACAGTTCGGACTAAATAACTGCGTATCTGAAGTTATCTGTTCCGATTGGCCGCCCAGGTAAAGTTACTTAAAAAGTGATTTTGTGCAAAAATATCGAAGTCAGTAAAGACAAAATTACAAATGCGAAGAATTTACGATCTCTTTACACAGAGCGTTTATCGTAAAATTTACTACTCTACAATCACTTGCGTATCTTCATAGACACAGTTATTTTATATTATTAATGTTATTTCGTGGGAACTGGTAATTAAGCATATGCTTTATCGGATTGTTTGTGCCTCGCGATTGAGATAAACGCACAATGTGCATGTGGGTGACGTGTCTGTATAAATGAACAGTGCATAATACAGTTTTTACATCGAAAAAAAGTGGTTAAAATGTTACTGCTTAGTATATTATTTCTAGATACAAGTTTAGCGCGGGAAATTAACAGTACGTATTAGATTTTGTATGAAAATTTTAGTATGAAACGTCATTGAGTTGCCTTCGTTCTGGATTACATTTTGTGATAAATAGACTTGGAACTATAAAAGTTAAGTAAGTTTAGGTATGTTATACGACATAGTACGGAGAGCGTCTCATACTTCACGCCCAAGGATCTTCTCTTTGAAAGAGAGCGATTAGGCCATAGTCCACCGCACTGGCCTAGTTTGGGTTGGCAGACTTCACACGACGTCGACAAAATCTCTTAAGCATGAAAATCTCTTTTCCTTCACCGTTTTTAAGGAATACTGTTAACCGATTACTTAAGTATTTTATGCAAAAAAAAATACTACAAGCGATAGACGGGATAACGCACACAATGAACATCTAAGAAAAAGAGCACGAAAAAGCGTCATCGATTCATAGTGGACATCCCAAAAACCCGTTTTAAATCAAGTTTTATCATGCGTACTACTGAAATGTGGAATGAGCTTCCTGAGTGGGTCTTCCCCAATAACTATAATCTACATGTCTTTAAATCTCGAGTGAATCGGTTTATTCTAGGTAAGGGCGCTCCACCGTGGATCGCATAACAGGCGAGCTAGTGGTCCAGCGTAGGCCTATCGTAAAGAAAAAAAATATATACTGCTTGTTACTCATTGCTCTAAGTGTCACATATCCAGCCTTTTTGGCACGGAAAATCCTGATGGATCGTCTCGGGAGGTGCCAGGGTATGTCGGACTCCTACCGACTAAAAACCGCACTTGCCTTCCATTGCCCTATATGTCACGTGACAGAGTCACATGTCAATCTGACAAAGAGAGATCAAATCAAATCTGGAGCAAAGTTTTCTAATGTTACCTATCTCTTTTGAACCCTTGTGAGTTTTATGAAACCCGCAATAACTCACATGCCAAATAAGCGTAGAAGACTGGGATTCTAATATCGCCACTATTGTTATATCACAATATGATTATCACTACACCAAGGATGCAATGTACAGAGTTCCAAAGTCCCCAATCGAATATGAACCTTATAGTTTTTTATTAAAGTTGAAAATCTATCAAAGAAATTTGACAGATTGGGGTAGCTTGATGTGCTGGCCACTGTATATTAAACTAGAAATGTTTGACGCGTTATGTAGTCTTGTATCCGGAAATCAAATTGTGTTTCATCAAAAGTGGCTAAGTGGCTACAGGGGGCTACCTGTAGTACCTACTTGTAATATTATGTATTTCTTGTTTTCTTCGGATGGAAGCCAACTTAAATGATGTGATATCTGTATCTGCTTTTGTACATAGAATTATTAAAATATGATTATATGTTGTACACTATTATAAATAAAATATTTCACTACATTCTGGTTTATTTTATTCTGTTAATACTTACCTCTTTGGTTAATTAATCCAGTATCAGGGTTGTATATAGGCTAAAAACATTCACACTCGCAAATAAACATAATCAACTTGAAAGTTTTAAACATCTTGAAAGTTAATATTTTGTAAGTATGCCAAATTAATATTGCTGCTTAATTTGCGACCACCCATATGAATTCATTTACATGCGTAAACCCAGAACTGACTAATATAATATCGTTGAATGAATTTAAATACATATTATGTTTTGTTTAATTATGTATGATACATGCATGGACAAATAAAAAATACAAGCCTTTATCGTTTAGGCGTCAAAACGCAATAAACAGACGTACTTTCGCATCTAATTCCTCAGCCATTTACTCTATCATACTTACAGAAGTATTGAGAAGCTTCTTTTTTGAAGATGCATGAATGGTATGAGATAACACAGATCGAATTTCGATAAACGATGAAGACGGTTATGATGCTTTAAGATAAAGAAATTCAATAAAAATATACCATCAATAATAAAATTTTTAATTACTGAAGTTATATTTCCCTTAATGGCTGTATAAGGTCTAAACTTGCTCGGAAACATATCTTTGTAATGATAAATAATATTTTCGTTTATAATATGTTTCGAAAACATATGGAATAATTTTTTGTTCACGAACGTCACAGTCAAAATTCATTTTATTGCCTTCTTGTAAGCGAGACTGTAGATGGTTTAAAGTAGATTCCTATTTTTTTTTACTGTCCGTAGGTACCTATATACCTATAAGGTGACAATGAACCTTAAGGATTGCTGGCGTTTAGGTATACCTAAACGCCAGCAATACTCGCGCGTTGTCATCTTGAGACCTCAGAGTTGTTAGGTCTTCATTATAATTTCAGGGTTGTGGCAAGATGATGCTCCCGAATACTATACCTCCCACTTTTACAAGACAAGGTGGAACATCCTGTAGTTTTAATCGGTATAAGTTAGAAGTAACCCTCCGCTTACCCCAAATATTTCATTCACACGGAAAAACTGAATCAGATTACAATGCGGTTCTGCTAAAATTCTCACCCCGTATGTTTTCTCTTACAGCTCTTTCCCAATGTCTCCAGTTAATACCAGTGGCCGGGACATTCCCATTTATCACTAACAGCCGAGGACAAATAGGCTCAAGGAGGGCTGCCCCCAATGGCCTCAGATAGAGTCCCTCATTAATGACCACCCATCATTCAGTACTCAAGGATAAATGTTGACAAATATAAAGGAAGCCTCTGTTATGATTTACGGTATAAGTGGTTCGGTTCAATGATGTATACTAATGTGTGTGGATCTAGCTGTTTGTAATTTTGGGAGTAATTGATGAGTAGGTTAGGCTGGAACATAAACTTAACACAACACAACAACAAAAATGTGGCACACAAACTTATGACCGTGATATGGACTAAGATTTGTTTTTATTCCCAACACTAATCACAAACTGCCTCATTAGTCTAGTGACGCGACTACTACATAATAGGTCCTGTTTCCCAAATCTAGCAGTATTATTGGGCTGTTCTATGAATATTCTATGAAATTTTCAGTAGCAGCTCGGAGTTTGTTTTTGTGGGACCTAAAAATACCGGCAAACTATGAGGGACATTAGTACACCTTTGCCCAACCTTTCGAATGATGATGAATGCTAATCACTGCTATGTTCTAATACAAAGGCGTTGGAAGTAAAGTTAGAAGATTAATTACTTAATTAATTACAGAAGGCTTGCTAGCCTTCTTTTATCAATTTGGTTATAGAACTAACATTTCTATCCAACATGTTAGTGCTCCATTACCATGTGGGATAGAAATGTTAGTTATATAACCAAATTGATAAGAGAACGCGGCTTAAAAGACGATGTAGTGATGAGGATGGAGAAGAATATGCTGAAATGGTTTGGGCTGTCGAGAGAATGGATGAAAGGCGACTAACAAAAGGGATTTATATGGCGAATTAAAAAAAGGTCAGGTGCGTAGTACTACAACCGGCGTGTATGTATGAAAAGATGTATGAATGTGGTCGAAGCACAAGAAGTATGCAAGACTCGTAGCAAGTGGTGTTCTTTAGTTTCTGCCTACCCCCATGGGAAAAAGGCGTGAGTGTATGTATGTATATATATTATAACCAAATTATGGGCCTTTGGGTCAAACATAGGTTATTTCCTTTCTTGTAACATCCTGTAATAGTTTCAATGCATTGCAATAATTTCATTAATATTTTCATGAATGAATAATTTTATCGAATCGACAAGACAGTTATTCTTTCATACAAAGACGACTGAAAAATACAACTGCTGGAATTGATTATAGCGTGTTCAGGGAAGGCCTAAACACAGATAACACGTTTCCTTGGAAACATGACGCGGGAATGAGATCGTTTACTTACAAGTAGCACTTAAGGTGTTCCCTATAAGTAAGTTGTAAGCAGATATTCTGCGAATCCTGTAAGACGTCTTTGTAAGCTCCTAAGAAGTTTAATAATGAAATAATTGACTAAATAGAAGGAAAATTATGTCTTTACAAAACGTTATTTAAATCTACAACAAAAATACATCAAAAACGTAAATTTACTTGAATTCTTAATTTGACAGTCTTTAAATAGAATGTATTGAATCAAACATTCTAAATTAGATCGAAATGTTTGACTCAAAATACATAATTTCCGCAAGATCCCCCGCGGCTCAAAGGACCAATTGTAATAATTTATCCGCCATTGCGTGTAGGACTATAAAGCAGTTCGTAAAATATAAAATAAATATAAAAATAAAATTCAAACATTTCTCTACGAATGCTGATGGCAGATTGCAGCTTCTGGCCAGAAAACAAAAAAAAAACCGATGTCCTGAGCATAGACTGATTGTCAGGCTTTTTTGGCTTCTGACTATTAGAATACTACTAAGTCAAAGTCAAAGATATTTATTGCTTAAAACTGTGTACATAAGGTGTTTAACAATTGTTGGTAAGTTTCAACAGTCTACCCAGTCGGGTGTAGCAATATAAAAATATTAAAATCTAATAAACAAAGGTGTCTGTGGTAACAATCTTGAAGACAATAACAATAATTATTTTTTGGCAAAATATTCATGCATATTATAAAATACATTTTTAATTAACCACTTTTTTAAAACTCTCTTGAATAATTTACCATTTAGTTTTTTTAAATCTACAGGTAAGTGGTTATATACTCGTATGGCTGTGATATATGTACTTTTATAATAAATCATATGTATATTTGGCAAGTTTAAATCATATTTGTATTTATTACGTACATTGGGTTTAGATATGCACTTAGGACTAAAGGAGTGAACATTATGCTTGACAAATAAACACAGCTCTAAAATATATATACCAGTTAGAGTGAGGAAACCCTTTCCACAAAAGATGGATCTCAACGATTCAGTGTTTTGCATGTTGTAGATAACGCGTAGGCATTTCTTTTGAAGTACGAATGTGGACTGAACCTCGCAGGAATTGCCCCAATATATGACACCGTAAGTTAGAACTATTGTCCTATGGTGACAACCGGGACCGATGACTTTACGTGCTCACCGAGGCACGGAGGAGTCTCGATGTGTTAAGAACGATCACCCATCGACAAACTGCCCAGCTAGCGCAGCTTAACCATGGAAATCAATTGATCAGTGTAGTTATAACTGAGCCACGAGCCCCCCAATCAGAAAATCTAGAAATCAGAAAAGAAAATATTTCTCATGATTTTATAATTAATACGATCGGTAAGGTCGTTTATAGTCCTTGAAATATAGTAAACCTTTAGACTATAAATTGTTTTTGCATTACTACCTACACTCAAAGCTATTTTAATCGTAAAACAATATTTACAGCGAAATACAATACAGAAACTAGAAAGAAAGAAAGAAAGAAAGAAAAATATTTATTGATACAGTCTTGGACAATGCACACAAAATATTAAAAAACATGATGGCAAAACAAATAAAATAAGGATAAAAAAAAAAATGTGTGCCCCACGACTGCGTCAAATAGGCTCCAGTTCAGCTAAATGCCAGACCGCTGGTGAGCTGCCTGGCGCTGGTTTTCAACTGGACCTTTAAAATTATGTGTCACGGATGCAAACCAGCATACAATAACAGTAGGTATTTATTTATATGTATATATATATATATATTGTATAGTTCATGTAGGTAAATAATATGAATAAATTAAAAGAATAATATTATGTTCATAAGTGTCAACTACACTCAGAATACAATAATAATATTCTTATATATTGACATGAATAAATATTTATTATCGAAATGAGTAGGTATACTATCTAAGTTGCTCGACTCGATTTGCCTCTCAAAGAAACCTGTTTCCTAGCGAGCTAGGCCGATACAGTCGACGCGTTATAATTTATTTGTGATTATGAATCATCTTCATTCATTACGCTGTATGCAGCCGATCGGGACAGATATTTTCGTCAAAAAATAAATTATATTACTGGAGATATTGTTAAAAGAGACGCACTATTTCACTAATTAATTAATATTGCAAAAAGGTAAGTGTTGTGCTATACTTATTAGATATATAATTATTGTATAAATAATTATATAGCATAATATATAATACAGTTTTATTTTTCAACTAAAGCTATTAATAAAATAATAACCATGACGGCCCTCTAACCCTCTGCTCCAAAATTTACTTTACACACTCAAGCCACTTATATAATCGATTGCATATTTTTCTAGCAGAACAGCGCCAACAAATCGCTCCGAGCGACGGCATAAAATATTTGCATTGCAAATCACCGATTTCTTTCATAACTCAAGATAAGGAGGTATCGTAAAAGTGCTGTAAACCCGCCCTATATTGCTCCATGGAGGATTTTTTCTGTTTTTACCTATCTATCGGTGTTCCTAACGATACTCTGTATCTTATAAATCTGAGTTATCGCGTCGTTAACCGATACATTTGCATGTTGTAGTGGTTCAACCTTGTAGTTTCGTTTCTTGATGATCAGGACAATGGTCGGTTTTATGGTAATGGAACTGTTAGGAAGTTTGGATGTACGTATTTTTCTTCCTTTGGTTTGAAGCGAGACGGAAATGTAACGGTAGGTAGATTTTTATGGAATCCATAAATAGTTTCTTATAGGTTCCATAACAAAATAAAGAATTCTTAAGTTTTTTCGGAATTTAATACGCAAAGGCATAATGTTAGTCACTGCAACGGTTTTTAAAAATATTGGAGCTCAATATGCTTTTGAAATACAGACGTAATGATGAATGATGATTAACTGATGGTGGTTATTCTGATGTATGAATTCGTCAGTCGTCTGGATGAGCGGGCACTTAAAATATTCTGCTGGCAAACAATACTTAGATGTGGCAACATTGTGCTTAGATTTGTAAACGATTGTAACTTAACAACCCAATATACTGTGCTCGCGATGGCATCGCATCAATACCCAGTACTGGTATTACTTTTTTTTATACCATTATGGTGGTAAATATACGACCCACCTTATAGTAAGCAGTTACCGTTTACTTGTGCGTTATCGACCCTGTAAAACGAAAGAGAAATAGTTCGGTTGGCAGTATAAAGATCAAAGTCCCCCCACTGCCAACACTACGTTTTCTCGTGGAGCACTGGCAACCTTGCTCACCGTTAGGAACACAACTCAGCTTAAGGCTTTGTTATTTTACTTTGATTTTCTCCAAGCAGATGTACTTTCCCAGTCGGGCAGCTCCAGTTTGAGTGAAATTACTTGTTGTTAATAGTGTTAAAAAAAGTTAAAAAGTTGTTAATAGTGGGCTATTAACCTACCACGCCCTACCACTCTTAAAATTCTGATCACCAAGTTAGTCGTAAGCGTAAAGACATTTAAAAATAACTCAAATAGTATCTCAGGTGTATTAGGACATTTTATATTTCTGTACTATTTATTCTTTTTGATTATAAATAAATACATCTTTGAACAAATCCCGTTGCTGTGAATAAGATAAATGAGCTAAGTCTGAAGAAAATATAGCGCAACAGATATAGCGCTATGATTGATGATAACATTGTTTTAACAGTAAATCATTACTAAAACGAATTCATTCACAATACATTTATTTTTAAGGATCATTTTAAGAACTAAATAAAATTTAACTCTAGATAACAGTGGTAAGCTATTTTTGTTTTTTACGCACAAAGTCAACGAGGTATTGATGGATGACTTGGCAAATTGAAAAATGGAAACTTACTTCATTTTGATACCAGGCTTTTCTTGGGATTTCACTAGAAAATATATTGTGTAAAGGAGCTTTCACGAGTCTTAAAGGTAGTTAAAGAAAAAATAAACAAATTCAAACTTGCCCATTAGAAGTAAGTACTTTGTACCTTAAGTAGAAAAAATGTAGCACGGTCCGAAACGGTGTCTTATAAAGAAGAGCCGACAAGAAACACCATAAAATACCCTTTTGAATTATTAATATTACGTATGTTATTTACAATTTTATTATATCAATATCAGAATTATGTAGAAGTATGTGAATGATAAGATCTATTCTTATCTCAGCATCAATAATTGCGTTCCGTATGGAACACTGACCAAGAATGTTACAAAGACTATAATTATGAAATCGATGCTTATAGCAAAACATTAACTCTAGCTACCTAGCATTAATTTCTAGTCATAAGACATAATATCAATCAATCAAAATAGTTTTATTTTCATATAAACCGTTTACAGGCACTCATGAAATGTCGAGTCTAGGTGCACGGTTCCAAATTAGTCGTTTCCTATGGGGAAGAACCGGCAAACAACTCCATGGTTACTCTTTTAAAATATCGTTTTGTATTGTACAATGATGGATTATAAATAGGATTGGATAGTTAGATGAGAGAGCAATAAATTTAGGAATGTTGCGAAGATTACAATTATATAAAATAGAGCTAGGCACAAAAGAAAGTTCTAAACAGTTCTCCCATTTACATAAACTATATATGTTTATTACATATACCATTTACATTTATATATACTGCGCTGGTTTTCAGTAGGCACCTCTGTAGCTGGCGATTGAACGAGCCGTAATAGGTATGTTAGTTTAAAAATACAATGAATTGTTCTACTTACAAGTAAGTAAAATATTATTGGGGTGACTTTTATATCCGAACTGTTCAGTAAGTTCTTTTTAATGTTAATTTAACAATTTATTTGTCTCTTTTTCTACAATTCGTTTAATCGCTGAGCTCGTTATTTTGAATATATACTTAATTATAAGTAAAAAAATGGTATAGATATCTTTATAGAATACAATATCTGCTGATCACGAGGTCAAGGGTTCGATCCCTACGGGACAAAAATATTTATATGATAAACGAAAGTGTTTGTGTTCGGCAGTGTTTGCTATGTATTTTAAGTACGTATTTACAAAAAAAAAAAAAACATTTTTATGTAGTATATTCATTGTCTAGTACCCATAGATTAGATAGTGTTTTGTAAAATGTCTCAAATATTTATTTATCACTCATGAAACACTGAAACTACAATGAAATGAAATTACCATTTTAAAAAAAACAAATCCCAAACAAGTAAGTCCCATTGAAGTGAAATCAATTTTCCAACGTGAGTAGTCTTTTACCATTTGCACTGATCTTGCCGGTTTCCTATCCAGTGGTTCCACTATGAAAATCGTAATTATTCCCCGGGAAACGAAATCCGTCGGCGGATTAAAAGCGAAGCTGTATTAACTGGTCATTTGAAGATAAAAATAATGTGGAGAAGGCTTTTAAAAATAGAACACCGCTTTTATAATTTGACATTTTTTTTTTATTAAAATAGATTTTGCGAATCTTCTTTCCACAAGTAAATAAAGATCATTGTTATGCTCGTAGTTCTTTATTTACATTGTATTTTTACTTACTAATATTATAAATGTGAAAGTAACCGTCTGTATGTTATGCTTTCACGCCGAAACCGTTTAACTGATTTTGATGAAATTTGGTACAGAGATAGATAAGACCTTGGAAAAGGACATAATGCTACTTTTTGTGTCAAAAAGCCTTTTGGAACGCACGTGAAATCACGTGCAATAGCTAGTTTTGACATAAATCATTACCTCAGCCATGTTCTCAAAGAATATTCTCTTACATGGGGATCCTTTGTTTTGATCTTTCATCTGAACTCGTTGCTCGAACAATCTATCGTCCCATCTCCAATGGTTAAGGCGATAATCCCTAAATGTGTTTGTGATTACAAGGGCAAAAAACCTGACATACATCAAGTAGCTAATACTATACAGCAGTGATTGAGGTCTAGGAGACAGACAAGATTAATGGACATTGTAAAGGCCGTGAATTCGATCTACTATTTGTGGTTTTTAGGTTTTAGTATGATAATCTTGTAGTTAGACTATGATCTGAGAGAGATCTCAATATATTTAACAAGACGCTGACTTTTGCTTTGAATCACCCATGCCTAGCGGAAAAATTAGATCCATAACATAACTTCGAATAACATAACATATAGATGTACCCACAGTTTGCCGATGTGGTTAAATCAAATCAGCCTATCGCAGTACACTGCTGGACATAGCCCTCTCCCAAATCGCGCCACAACACCCGGTTCTCCGCCTTACGCATCCAGTCTGACGCAGCCGCTCTCTTGAGATCGTCGTTCCATCTGGCTGGGGGGCGTCCCACACTACGTTTGCCGATTCGCTGTCTCCACTCAAGGACTCCTTCAACGCCTGCTCCAACAGCCATCGGTCCGTCGACAGACATGGTCACTGCCACTACAGTTTACCGATATGTTTAAGCCCCCTTAATAGGGGGCGAGACTATTGCCATTAACTGAGCACAACTCCAATCTCCCAGAGCTGTTACTGAAAATTTTACAGATATAAAGAACAAGGAAAATGTTTAGCATGCCTTAGGCGCTTCCTTCAAAAATCCGATATGGAAATTAAATTATGCGACATCAAAATAGGCAATAACTTTACTGCCGTATAATGTCGATCAATACTGTCTGGCGCCTAGTTGATATAGTATGGGTACATACTAAGTATTATTAATTAAATAATGACCGCTGAAAACGAACCACGCCTCAGAAAACGCAGTTTACGACGGCCTCCAATCTACCCTCAACCCGAGAATGGATGGATGCAGGCAAATAAGCGGTCTGCTGCGGTTCTGAAAGTCTGCGTGAGAAGCCTTTGTTGAGCAGTGGACCTTCTTTGATAATTATGATGATGAAACTTTATACAATACCAGTTCAGCTTATACTAAAACTTCAACTTAATGTCTAGCCACATGTATTTACTATAAGAACTGCACAGTAACGGCGAACAAATAATTAAAACTGCAATATATATAGATCTTCCTACATATGAACTAATAAAATGGAAAAAACAGCAGCAATTTCCATACAATGCTACCCGGAAAAATTTAAGAGTTAGCAAACAACGTTGGTGTAAAAAGAAAACTGTCGGCGGTTCTCCACAAAATAATAAGAGCGCTGTACCACTAGATGTTGCTAATTAATAATGAACTTTATACGTGTTGTATACAGGTACTTATTGGCTTTGATGGGCTCATTGTAAAAATATATTTGTACAGCTACAGAAATACTTCTCGTAGGTTAGCACAAAGTACTATTACTTATGAAGGTTATAAATTAGGACCAGATGGGATCAAAAGACCAAAAATAGGACCGATCTATTTTACTCTACTACTAACTTATTATATAGCTCTACTTCACTTCTAGATATATAGTACAAAACTCATTCATAAGAAAATATTTTTTTTCTTGTTTATCACGAAGATATTATAGAAGTACCAGTCAAATCCAGAACTTTGGTCCCAGTTAAGATCAGTTCGCAGTACAATTTATGTTGGTTGTACAACACATGGTAAAACTACGGCCATCCGTGTCGAGATATCAGAAAACAATTGCAATCACTCAGCCCTTATCGACCCGGCCATTGAATCGTGCGACAAACATGTAAAGGCTGGATATACACTACGATATTTGTTCTTCTTGGTAGGTTTTTGTATTTTCGAGCAAAATTGGCAAAAACTAATGTCTATTGGAATTGATGTGTGAAACAGAAGTTGCTTAACAGTCATTTTAATTAACTGTGACGGAATTGAACTCGATGAAACGTGCGTATCTAAGGACTATAAAGTTCTAAAAGGTGAGTACCTAAAGTCTGCCAACTCACATTAGGCCAGCGTTATCTCTCTCAATCTTAGAGCTTGTCCATGCCCACCAGAAGGATAGTAATTAAATTATTTCTTATTATGAAAACTTCCAAGTATTATTGTACAATTAATTGTATGAAGGTGTCTTTAGCTTGTAATACTAATTTAATGTACCCGGATTATGACCACTAGGCTATTGAGACAGTTATGTATGAAGTATTTATACATGTTATGTATAACTAAGGCTATTTATTTTCAAGTATTTATAGATTGCCAGCTGACTATTTCTAGACCCGGTGTTTCCTCCTTTCAAATTTCAATTAAGTAAATATGTCAATATGTACATCCTACTGTGATATTATATTTGTGAGGATGAATGGATGGATATTTGTTACTCTTTCACGCTGAAACTACGGAACAGATTGTGATAAAACTTTACAGTATTATTATTTATACATAACAATAACATATAGGCTATAATATATAACGATTTTGAGTTAATTAGCCAAATTACACCATTAATTAAAAGTAACTTTTCCACACGGACGAATTCCCAGGTAGAAGCTAGTTTGCTATATACCAGAATTCACCCGTCATGAGTATGTAACCAGCTCAAAAAAGATCTTCGAGAAAAACCCCCAGCCATTCCGTTAAGACCATAATCCTTATCGCGGACCCCTTGGGCAGCGGTTAGCACCCCATCAATTGGGCGGACCAATCCCTATAAATAAAATTGTTGCTCAGATAGAATCTACCAATGTCAATGACCTCAAGTTACTAGATTTATGTACAGTGGAATAAAAATGGCAGTTTTCTGGATAGAGACAAATACAAAAATAACAGCGAATTCAATTAGTCAGTTGGTCATCTTTGCAGGCTGATAAACAAGATAGAAGGAGGACCTGACATATAACATATACCATCACGCCTCTATTCTCCGAGGTTAAGGCACTGCGGTGGTGTACTAATGTACACCCATAGTTCAGGATGTTTAGGTTCTATGTAATAGGGGGCGAGCCTATTGCAATTGACCGGATATCAATCCAAACTCCAAACTGCTACTGAAAATTTCATAACACTTTGCGTGACCTGGAAATCGAACCTATCGTATCGTATCAGTCGCACTTAGGACCACTTGACTGACAAGGCAGTTAATTACAAAATGGTTAACTGATCTATCAAACTATAATAATAATCTTGAAAATCGGTTTATATTCGTCATTATAGGACAAAATGCCCTTTCTTGAGTATAATAAATATAAAATGACAAGTAACAGGAACATGTGGAAAGTTATGGGAAAGACCTAAGACCCAGCAGTGGGGCAGTAGTAAACAAAATGGGAAGATTAGTAAAAGAAGGTATAGGGTACCTTCTTTTACTAATCTTCCCATTTTGTTATAACTTAGAAAAATAACTTCGTATAAATTATTACGTAAGTGTACTACCCACTACCAATACCATCCAATGTCGTCCAATGTATTGATGTTATTCGACAGTTTCTTTGTTCTCAGTTTTTCTTTCATTCACTTCCAAGAGAAATATTTCAATATAAACAGAAAAAATACTTATTTCTCCGAGTCCCAAATCGACCCAATTAATCTCCCAATTTCCAATACATCCGCAATAAAAACTAATAGCACACAAAACATTCAATTACCCACACTTTACGATCAAACTCATCACTTGACCTTCTCGGCCCATTTAAATTTAATTTCCTCAAACCCCATCCGTTTTGCGGTCCTATTTACTAAGGGATGATCCCACTCAACGGGAATTATTCGAATCTATTTTATTTATTATAGAATTTTTATAGACTAAGATTATATTATAGTATAGATTTTTAAGAGAGTTAAGGCCGCTTAGCTGCAGCAGGGTTAGCTGACCGACTGGGAAAGTTCCACTGCATTGCAGAAAATCCAAATGAATTAACAATGCTTTGAGCTGTGTTGTGTTCTTTACGGTGAGCAAGGTTGCCAGTGCTCCGCGAGGATACATTGAGTTGGTAGTGGGGGGACTTTGACCCTTTTAGGTACTGCCAACCCAACTTGCGCAAGTGATGCCCCTGGTGTTACAAGCGTCTAATAGGCTACGGTAACTTCTTACCATCAGGTGGGCTTTCTGATATTTCGTGATTAATTAGCGAATAAGTTTGACACATTGATTTCTGACAAATACGCAAATATTGTTATTACGCCTTATATTCATATTATTAGTCTACCCGTGACCATGGACGCTGGAAAGGGACCGAAACGTCGGAATTAAATACCTTATAATTTTTATATTAAATTATTTAACAGTATCACGAAATTCCTTTCATATAAAACAGGAACAATAAAAAATTGTTAAGCGTGGACTTAAAAAAAAAACAAATAATAATTACGTCAGGGAACAAAATGACATACTGTACAGTAATAAATATTTCAATCAATCAATGACATTTATTTAGGTGGCACAAGCGAGAGGGTCAACTCGATGTCAAATTGGAGCCCTTATCTGTTAAGGGTAATGTTGCGTATGAGTTATAAATAATACGTAAAATATACGTTTTGAAGGATATGTTAAATGAAAGTTCGGTCAAATTTCTAAATAAACATTCTTTACTGGCCAGGTACAGATAGATATTATAAATACATATTGGACTTAACTATGAATGACCTAACTGACTGGGTGGGGAGAGACGAGTGCTGCGCCGCGCTAATACAGTAATGCACCTGTATACAAATCGAATGCGTTAGCAGTGTCCCTACAATTATATCACGCCTATATTCCCCGAAGGGCTAGGCAAAGGTGTATCAATGTACACCACAGTTCGCCGATATGTTTAGGTCCCATGTAATAATGAGCTGATACTAAGCTGCTACTAAGAATTTCATAGATAAAACCCAATAACACTTTGCTGTATAAAATTGTCCAAGAATATTTATTTACTTATTACCTAACCTAATTTTTTTTGGACAAATGTCGGTCGACAATATTTTTACTAATTTCTAGCTGTGAATATGGACGAATCAAAAGAAGTATGCAAGAATCGTAGCAAGTGGCTTTCTTTAGTTTCAGCCTATCCCTATATGAAAAAGGCGTGAGTGTATGTAGGTAATAAAATTACATGTTTGAATTAAATTAATTAATTGAACTGATACTTATACCTTTAGTTATATAGTTATAAGACGCTCAACATACCTATGTTGTAATAGTATGTTATAGTAATTAATATAATTTAATAATTAATTAACATAATTATATGTAGTTGTAATACCTACTACAACTACATATATGTCACAGCTTTTATCTATCTTATTGCGATATAATTATATACCCCTTAAGAGACACGATCAATCTCCATCACAAATATAACATGTGGCATATTTTTTACAGCGAAGCGAAGCGATAGCGGCACGGTCAGGTACTGTAAATTATAGCTATCATTTGTCACTGTGCTAAATATACCTAAATACAGCTCTTAATATATCTTGTTTACTTTCAACCGCGATAAGAAAAATTCAACCATTGAGGTACTAATTACATAAATACATACCATATTCATACGTATTCCCTACGCCAAGCGACAAATTCTAGTATCTAATAATAGGCAAAAAAAAACAACAAATTTTAGATTTATATATTTATTTAGATATTTATTTTGAAATAAAAATAAAAGTGGTATTTTTGACGTGCCATGCCTACGTTGGCGTCGTGAGCAAGTTTTTATTTGACGTCTATACGCGTCCGTGGCGGTCAAAAGGTTAATAATCTAGTGACATAGTCATTGTGTTAACGAAAGGCCAAGTTACTGGTCCTTGTTATACAGTAAACTCTAGTTTAGGGACCAGGGGATTCACATATATTGTTTTTACCTTTTTATGTCAAATAAATTTCATTTCATTTCATTTCATCACTCTTTTATTTCCAAAGGGTTACAAATGTATAGCAACAGGTTCACCGGTATGTTTAGGTCTCATGAAATTAGGGCTACTGCCCATTGCTGAACATAAATTCCAACTCCAAGCTGCTACTGAGAATTTCTTACAAAAACCCAATAACACTTTGCTTGAATCGAACCCAGGACCTCTAGCCTAGCATTCTCACTTATGGCCACTAGATAATGAGGCAGTCAGTGAGAGAGTACTAATTATGTACCAGATAAATAAATTATAATAAATATTAGTGACATTTGTAAAAAGCACCATATAGTTCCAAACTAAGCAGAGCTTGTACAGACTCCAGTAGGTCAAGCTATCCAAAACTCTGAAATTTTCACAATTGAAAATGAACCTTATCATATTGTATTAAAGTTGAAAATCTATCAAAGAAATTTGACAGATTGTGGTAGCTTGATGTGCTGGCCTCTGTAATAAGGGTATATATTATATTTATATTATATTATATTTTATTAAATTTATTCTTTACTAAATAATTACTTACAATACGTAAAACACCGACAAAACAAACACGTTCATCACACTGATATTTGAGTCCTATGGAAATGCTACCCACAAGCCATTGAGTTTCTTGCCGGTTCTTCTTTATGAAACGACTAATTTGAAACCGTGTCTCTAGACTCGACCTAGAGTCTGTATATGGTATAAGGATCAATGCGATCCTATAGCCATTTACATTGGACACAAATCCAAACTCCGAGCTTCTACTGAGATTTTCAAAGAACCTAATTACACTTTGCTCGACTTGGAAATTGAACCGAGGACCTCTAATGGTAGCTGTCATGTTTACGACCACTAGGTTAATGAGGCAGTCAAACAAATAATGTTTTATTTCATCAACGACTAGCTACAATAGGGCTCTTCCAAAGGCTTACTTCCGTCGCTTTTATAATTTGAGGTCAGAACAAAATGCAAATTTCAAATTTTGTGGATGACCGCAATTCAACTCCTTCGGTGCGCTTCTGTGTCTGGTTAAATTCCATGGAGTAATCGGGCTTAGAAATTAATTTTGAGAAGAATTATCTTCTCAATATTAATTTGTAGGTTATCTAGGTTGATTAAGTTTTATCGAATGAGTGTTGAATCCGGAAACAACCTACTTTAAAATTGAAAATGAATTGGTAATTAATATTCATGGAATCTTTGAAAAAATGAACAATATTAAAATATACCATGCTACGAATAAAAGATTGCTTGCTACGAGGGCGTAGCGTCGTAGCTTATGTGCTACGCCGTAGTAACCCTGCAATCGTTGTACCATGCTAGTAAAAAATCTGTTAATTTTTTTTATTTTAACGATGGCAACATGCCCAAAAAATATTCACCACTTTTTAAAAGTTGAATAAAAATATCATTTCTGTTTTAAGCTTAAATTGTGCTTATTGACAAAAATAATGTCCACTAAATATTTAACATACATACATTGTAATTACTCCTTTCTTCTATAGAGGTAAGTAGAAACCAAAACGCCTCTTGCAACAATTCTAGCATCCTCCTTTTTTCCGCCCAAAAATACCAATAAGTTCTTATAAAAAATTAAAGTTCTTGAATATTAACTTGACGAGCATTTCGGGGCTGTTTTTAATGTAAGAATAACGTATTTGACTCTAACTTTGACAAAACCAGCGAAACGTATTAAAAATAAATCTCATTGTATAATATTTCCTGAATCAATCCCCAAAAATTGTATCCCCGTATCAGAGCAAAATGAAAGGCGTCAATATAGAAGTGTACCTACCTTACGGCCATCATAAATTGAATAGCATTATCCAAAAGGGATCCACTCTGTATTCACCTGGCGTTCAGACCCTTGGCTTGCATTAACTAAGCGAATGGTATGCAATGAAATATGTAGAGTATTTTATCAATTTTTGTACCCTAATAGATTCACGCCGTTAAGTAGATCGAGGTGGTGTATATTGCCAATTTTAGGGGTAGGGTAGGGTGTTATTTACTTGAAGAAAGTTTGTAAATATGAGTCAAACTTGTGAATATGGAGCTTTTTCTTGTTATGGGGTATCTGGCATAACCCTTCGTCTTTCTATACTTCGATTATCGGAAGCATATTGAGCTCTGTGCGATGGGCATACGAAATTTTATGTCATATATTCAAATGGATTGTGCAAATAAATAGATTAAAAAATCCAAATAAGTATATCTCTATAGTAATGAAAATTAACTTTTTTTAAATTGTAAATTGTATTGTGTTATTATAAAGTTTAGTGGGGACCGTCACGACAGTCAGCAATCAGCAAACTACTGAAGTAGAGCTTACTCAGACAGTTCTCAAAACAGCTCCCAAAATAAAATATACACAACCGAGGAGTCTGACGATGTCTGTAGTCTAGTGGTTCGAATGTCGGGAACTGCTAATCACGAGGTCGTGGCTTCGATTCCCACAAGACACAAATATTTAATCATGAATATAAGTGTGTGTTCGTTTGGGTGTTTCTCAGTATTATACATTGAGATATAACTACTTTTTGTGGATTTTATCGCGTTGTATTGATATTATTAACCCCAAAGTTTCGGACTCTTTACAGCGTCATGGTTACGGGTAATCTGTACGGAGAGTCTGTTTGAAGTAGTTTTATTTCAATATCACTAAGCTATCAATGTTTTCGCTTTTCTGGCTGATGCAGATACTCTCGGGACATGAATGTTTCGAGAACTACCTAAACCGGGAACCAACATCCGGTTGTCACCATTGCTGGATTACCCAGAGGACACATCGTAGCACACGCTGGAGGTATGACCGGCTTGGGCAAATTCGTGGCAGTGGGTGTCCTCTTGCTTCCGGCCGTATCGTTAATTAAAAGGGTTCAGTGATTGCTGGGCCACAACCTGTCATGGTCGTGGCTAATTTCACGGATCCCATGGCCATGTCTATAAGGCAGGTGAAGGCAAGTGCGGTTTTTAGTCGGTACGAGTCCGACATACCCTGCCACCTCCCCGGGTGACGGACGATCCATGAGAATTTTCCGTACTATATAATAGGAGCTAGCTTAGTAGTGTAGTGCTCAGGACCAGAGGACAAACGAGGCAGTCAAGTAATTTCACATTAATATAACATCTATCCGACATCTCTCTATTCCAATTTATTAATTCCACTCAAATTGGAGCTGCCTGACTGGGGAAGTACCTCCGCCTTGCAGAAAATCGACGTGAAATAACACTGCTTTAAGCTGTGTTGTGTTTCTTACAGTGGGCAAGGTTGCCAGTACTCCATGAGGAAACGTTGTGTTGGCAGTGGGGACACTTTGACCCTTATAATGCCAAACCAACTATTCCTTTTTTGTTTGACAGGGTCGGCAACGCGCAAGTGATAAGATAAGATAATTTTATTTGGTAAAACATGAGTATACACTCATAGGCATAAGATGTTGCATAATTTTTGAGATCGTCATGTTTAGCATTTGCAGCGTACAAAATATTCACTTATTATTGTTTTCACAAATTAAAAAATGTTTACATATATCTATAATTTTTAGTTGAATAACATATTATATTATTAATTTTATCACATCAAATTACATTATCTTAGATCAATCAGTAGGTATAATATTCTATACATTATTAATACAAACTATCAACCAGTAAAATCAGCCGTCAACTTTATCGTCAACTTTATCATTTAAGAACTCGTCAATGTTATAATAAGCTTTGTCGGATAGGAATTTGTTTAATTTATTTATAAACATTTCATTATTTTGTTCTTTCCAGACATTAGGAAGTTTGTAAAAGATTTTTGGGGCCATGCAAAATATGCTATTATGCTTTAGAGTGGTCTTTGATGTGTGTAGGCAAAGTTTATTGTCATCGCGTCTATTACGAATGACTACGTCAGACATGTGTGCAAATAAATTTTGGTTACTTTTAACAAAATGGGCACTTTCTAGAATATAAAGGGAAGGGAGCGTTAAAATTTTATATTTCCTAAATTACGGTTCACAACTGTCAGTAACTTTTAATTTAAACATACCTCTGGTGTTACAGGAGTCTATAGGCAACGGTAACTGCTTACCATCAGGTGGGCCACCTTAGTGGTATAAAAAAATCTATAATATCGAGCCTAGTGGTGATGGGAGGACCATTGGACTGCCAAGTCAAAGGTCTCGAATTCAAATCCAAGGCACGCACCACTGACTTTTCGAAATCATGTGCGTATTAATAATTAATTATCACTCGCTTAAACGGTGAAGGAAAACATCGTGAGGAAACCTGCATGCCTGAGAGATTTTCTCGACGGTGTTTGAAGTCTGCCAACACGCACTAGGCCCGCGTGGTGGACTATAGCCTGATCCCTCTCATTCTATGAGAGGAGACCCATGCCCAGCAGTGGGACAATATATAGGTTGATGATGACAACATCTATGATAGAACTACAAACACTAATAACACAAGTGAAAACTAAACTGTGGTACATCCCGCGGCACTATGATCGCAATCACAAAGTTATAGTGGCTTTGGTTTGTCCCTAATTGTTCTACGCGTTGTCACACATAACTAATAGTTAGTGGTACTATTGCAGTAACATTAAAGCGCGTTCAACTACGTAAACCAGTTGATAGAATATTAAATTATTGGCGTTTATACAGTCAGCATAAATGATGTAAATAGTTTAAGCTCAAAGTTGAATTTCATTTATTTTTAATTGTAACAATTTATTATTGTGCGGGTGACTGTACTAATCGGTTCACCGTCATCATTTTTTTTTCTCTTGACCAATTTTATGAAGGCACTTTTATGTTTTAATATAACATCAATATAGTAGATTGTTTACCAAGTCGAGGCCGAGGAAATGGCAGATTATAATGAGTGTGTATTTGTGCAAACCACCCAAGTATGTAATATATCTTTTTTTTTTGTCTTTATATTATTTTATTTGTTTTACCTATTTATCAGTCATGAAATAAATATTCTCACCATCTAGTCCCAAAATAAGTAGAGCTTATACTATGGATATTAGACAACATTGTCTAATATCCATAGTATAAGTATACATATACTTATATACTTTTGTTAGATAATGTGTAATTTTTTTTTATTTTTTTTTCAAACACAAACATTTATGTTCATCAATTCAATATTTGTGTCTTGTGGGAACCAAAACCCACGATCTCGTGTTCAGTAGTTCGACACTCAACATTAGACTACAGCCATCGACAACGAAATATAAGATCCAATAAAAAAACCCGCGACAACGCGCTCAAACCGCGCGCACAAACACTAGTTCCAATATTAAACTTATTCAATGCTGTGTTGCTAGCTGTATCGCCACGAAGGTTTCATTAAACAACAATACGATTAGTTACTTAACTAAACGCATAAATATTTTACTAGACACTTAACTAGTAAAATTTTTGTTCGAAATTAGATTTACATTTCTTCGCTGTATTAAAATTCATTATAAATCACAAGCCAGGTTAATAATAGATTTCTATTATACAGGTTTTTATAAAGATATACTTTCTCCCTAGGTACCTTACAGAGTAGGCGAAGTAAAAAGTAACTTTCAAAGTCAATATTAAATTACTTTCAACAAAATAATTAGGTATTTCAAAATATGAACTAATTATAAACACCTAACAAGCACTATCAAGTTACAAATAATTAACAATTTAAAACCAAAACTTCACAAGTTTATTTGAAGGTTTCATGTTAATTATGTAAGAGTAAATTACATCTAATTATATAATATGTTTCGTTTAATAAAATTACTGAATACTTATATTAATAAATAATTGATACACTGTTTAAGTTATGAAAACTTGAAAATACATGTTGGGTATTACAAATTACTAGCTTTTACCCATTGTTTCACTCGCAAACTGAAGTAAAGTGTAAAGTGTTATTGGATTTTTCTATGAAATTCTCAGTATTAGCTCTTAGATTGGGTATGTGCCCGGTTAATGGCAATAGGTTCGTCCCCTATTAGGTACTTTGGGATTTAAATATACACCGCTGCACTGTGCGTATATTTTAATATCCCTTCGGGGAATATAGACGTGGACTATTTATTACATACACAAGAAGCTACAATTTTAATTAATATAAGATATTTACTCGTAAGTAATGATAATATTAAAAAAAAACGAAATTTACTATTTACAGGGGCCATAAGTCCAGTAGCAGTTTCACAAATCTGTCGCATTAAAACAAGTCGCACTTACGACCTTTTTCTATAACAAACATTTTGCACACATACACGATCTCGTATAACGCACTCTTTCATCATTATCTAGAGAGAAAGAGTGCGATATAATGATTATTTGCCTTAGTGACAAACCACACACTATACCTTCTTGTAGTTATACTGTTTGACCGGTAAATGTTTGCATTGAAATCACTCATACATGTGTGTATTCGTGCAGTATCGTGCAAGTGAATATGATCGTTGACGTTTTACTGAACTTATGACCCCAGACTGTACAAGAAAAGCCCGAGGCTATCGACAGCTTCACCGCAGTGACACCAGTGCGGAGTAACACAAGGAGCGCCTAGACGTAAGCTACCAATATTAGGTGATGGAAGTGCCTGAAGCTAACGACCCGACTCCCATTCACCCACAGCAAGCAGACGGGCATGCTCAGCAGTATTGACTGACGTATTTATCAGATAAGCAGCAGAAGCTACATATAAATTTATGTTTTTTTTTATATAAGTGAAACTAAAGGATTTTTTAATTCTACAATAATTTGCACGAACAATTTCAAACAACGACTGAGATAAAATTAATCGTTCAATTCACCTTAAAATCTAAAATTTGTAATATAAATAATTCAAAAGCCGCTGTAATTTCGATGCTTTCGTCATTTCTCAATACTGAGTCTCTTATTTGATCTGTCATGGGCCTTGGATTCTTCGAAAACAAATGATTTTATGAGAATACCCGAAGCTATTTTAGGGTAGCATTATTTTCTAGCGAAAACCTATTAAATATTCGATGAACGTAAGTCTATAGTCCTTAGTTTTAGATTAGTACCTATTTGTCTAGAATAAGAGATTAACTAAAATTTCAATTATGCTATATGGATTTTGACCACTGAAGATTGAAAATCCAATTTCGTTAAAGCAATCAAAAATGTTTTGATGTCACACAAGCAGTAAGTATTTTAAATTAAAATTGACGGTTCGGTGGTGATTCCTTTCGGTACTAATATTAAATTTTCTTGAATTATGGTACATATTTGTATATTTACTCATTGTACTATTTTTTCATTTATACATTATTTTTATTAATAAATAAGTACCTACTTATTTAACTGCTCTGCCTCATTAGTCTAGTGGTCCTAAGCACGACTGCTACGCTAGAGGTCCTGGGTTCAATTCCCAGGTCGAGCAAAGTGTTATTGGGTCAGTAGCAGCTCGGAGTCTGGATTTGTGCCTGGTTAATGGCAATAGGCTCGCCTATTACATGGGACCTAAAACATACCGGCGAAATGTGGGTGTACATTAGTACACCTCTGCCTAACCCTTCGGGGAATACAGACGTGATGGTATGATGGTATTTATATATTTAATAAATAGATATGAAATTAATTAAACGTATGGTCAGGAACAAATTTCAATAATCAGACTATGTAGCTCGTGGATGAATTAAAATAATCACAGAAAATAATTCTTAAATTATTTAGTATTAAAGTTAGTTATTGAAAAACAATATTATTTAACGGGAGTGGTACACATACATATTCTGACCATTAGACAAAAGTCACATTTAACTAACACATGGTATAAACATTATGGCAGCCAGCACTTGATGAGAATATCCAAACGAGGATGGAACCAAACGTCTCCAGAGGCGATAACGTGTTTTCCTTACGTGACGATTCAGGCTCCTACCGTAAGCCACGTTAAAGAACATCGTACTAATAATAGTAGTTTTGTTGAAATATATAATACCTATTTAGGATATTTACCCTTTATTTATATTAACACATCCTTTTTTATTTTAATTGAGGGGCTTGTGGCTAAGTAAGAACTAAGCTGATCAATCGATCTGCAAGGTTAAGCTGCGCTAGTCGCGGTCAGTCTGTGGATGGGTGACCATTCGTAACACATCGAGACCCCTCGCAACAAGACAACTCGCAACGGCAGCAAGCCGTCGCCGTCGATCCGGTGGCCATATGAACACCTATGACAATCCTTAGTGGTAGTCAGAAGCCTCAGGGTATCGGTTTACCCAAAAATTGGGTTGCGGAGGTCTGACGGCAGTCGCTTCGTTTAAAATACTGATATTCAGCCGCATCTAGTTAGACTGAAAGCTCGGAGAAAGAAAGACTTTTTAATTTTTAAATATTTTATCGATAAGTATAAAAAATCATATAAAAATAGTAACCTTTCAGCATCGGAAGCAGAGTCCAAGCTACCTGTAGTCAGGACCCCAGAGACAAAACCTCCTAACAACGTATTGTTAGGAGGTTTTTTCTCTCTTACTCTTACGGCCTACAAGCCGTACTACTGCTATCTGTATCAAGCCCTTGATCCAGCCACCCAACGAGAGCCTCCTTAGATGTTGGTTGAGGCTCTTGGCGATTGGCTGATACAACGATTGGTACAATGATTGCTGAATTCACCTTCCATATGTCGACAACTTCGTGTGCCAAGTCAAAACTTTATTAAAACATAATATTATCATGTTGTCAACGAAAACTGTGGTCATTTTTTTAACACCATAACAATAGTAATAAGATAATAAAACATTGCATAATGTATTATCTTTTATTCCAATTCTCAGAGCCTCAAACACCCCGTCAAAGTCGATACGGTCCAACAATATCCCATACCGCTACATTTTAACGGGCGCTGTCTTCAATATTTAATTGCTGAAAGCCTTTTTAAGCCGCGCTTTGAAGTCAGCCGCGCGTCTCTTACGCTAGCGGTGCGCTGCGCTCCGTGAATGTTAAAGCGAAACGTACTTATTATGGTAAACTATGCTTTGTATCGAGTAGTGTGATGACAATGTACTTATGTCAATTTTGGAGACAAATTGTGGTGTTATTTTTTGATAATAATTTATTTGTACTAAAATATAATTACTTTTTACGAATTTTATTACGTATATTGATATTATTTATCCGGACGTTTCGGATCCTTTACAGCGTCTATGGTCACAGGCAGACGGCTGCTATAAAAGGTCCGAAAAATCCGTAAAGACTAGTTTTAGGTACAACATCAATATTCGCGTAAGTATCAGAAATCAATAAATTTCTTTGTATTTTTACTGGTACAAATTAAACAAGTTGAAGTTGTAAATAAGTTGTTGAACGTCGTCTTAGAGAAATACTAAACCACAGTTAAGTCTGAAATATAATAATAATTTCGTCTTAATAATAATAATTCTAATTTATAATAATAATTTTTCAATATTTTTATCTAGATTAAAAAATATATGTTTTGAACCCCCGGCGGCTTATTGGTAATAAGGTCCTAGCTACCAGTGGTCAGTAGCCTAGCTAAAGTTTTGTAAGTCACGTATCTGGCTTATTTTAACTGGAAAGCAGAGTTCCTCAGGCTACCTACTACCTACTGGAGGCTATTAATACAAGTTTACCATACATAATATTAGACTGATACGCTAGGACACATGGCTTACTGACTCCTATTTTGTCTACATGGCTCTAGAAAGAGGAACATCCTGACGAAAGGTACACGTTGTGATTAGAAGTACCTACTACACCATTTACTCGTACACATAATAATTCGTCAAACTGGACTACAAAAATCATCGCTATCCCGACGGAATATGAATTTCCGAGCCGTCAAACTGGAAAGCTTGCTAAAGCTGTGTTGTCGCGTGTACCAGAATGTTTACTCAGAAATCAGCGCCATCTAGTTAAAAAAAACTAAAACATTTAGTAATTAAACTATCTCTGAAGATCTATTTACTAAAATATTTATAAATAATTATTTTACATTTACGGGCGAGCTAAAATTAATCCCGCACCACAAATAGTGTTGCCTAGATACCACTAAAATGCTAATAAATTCAGAACATGGTTACAAAAGTGATAACTAAACATCGTAAAAACAAAAATGTCGCAAGGCCAGTATATTACATATAATATGGTATAGTATATATATTAGTAGCAAATTACAAAAAGACATCAAAGGGAGGTTGACTTCTGTTTTCTTTGCGATTTCACGCTCTTTTCACGAACATTATATAAATATTCAGTTTGAAAGAAGGTCGTTAGTTGTTGGTGCAAGTTAAGAACTGAGGGAGGAAAGCCATCATCGTCATCAACACATTTATAGTCCCACTGGGTACGGGTCTCCTCTCAGAATGAGAGGGGTTAGGTTAGTATGCCACGCTGGCCCAATGCGGATTGGCAGTCTTTAGAAACCCAAAAAACCCTGTCAGGCTTGCAGGTTTCCTCACTATGTTTACCTTCAACGTTCAGGTGAATTAAAATTATTATAGTTATATTCAACACTTTCCGTAGCCGGATAAAAATCTGTATTTTTTATGAAATAATAAAAAATAAGTAGGTATAACTGCACATACCTTATTAGTCTAGTGGTCGTGACTGCTACGCTAGAGGTCCTGGGTCCGATTCCCAGGCCGACATACGATATTATGAATTTGGATTTTACAATAGGCTCGTCCCCAATTACATGTGACCTAAACATATATGAATGTGGGTTTACACTAGTAGGTATACTTCGACATATCCCTCGGGGAAATACGGGCGTGTTGGTATGGTATGGTAAAAATCGCTGACCGCTTATCACTGGGTCCAGATACCTACACAAAAAATATTATAACTGCTTTTCCGAATTGAATCGTGTTACTTAATTATTATCTCCTAGATAACACGGTTCATTTAAAAAACCATCTTTGTTGTCGGGGTCAGATGAATATTTGGTATTTAAAGAAAAAATCTTTGTTCTAATATTTAATTTACTTAATTTAATTAAGCGGGCACTGGATATTATTATTTTTGATACCAAGAGATATGTACTAAAATTATTTTTGCTAAAATATAATTCTCCAATCCTTTTCCCAACTATGTTGGGGTTGGCTTCCAGTTCAACCCGATGCGACTGAATATCAGTCATTTACACGGAGCGACAGCCGTCAGACCTCTGAAAACCAATTTCTGGCCAATACCCGATATCCTGGAATGGCTGGTCAGGTTTTTTTAAGATTTTGACTACCACTGACGTTTGCCATAGGTGTTAGTATGAAAACCGAGACCGTCCTTTTACGTGCTTTCGAAGGCACGGAGAGGTACCCATTCTTAACATAGGTACTGAGACCGTCCTTTTACGTGCTTTCGAAGGCACGGAGAGGTACCCATTCTTAACATAGGTACTGAGACCGTCCTTTTACGTGCTTTCGAAGGCACGGAGAGGTACCCATTCTTAACATAGGTACTGAGACCGTCCTTTTACGTGCTTTCGAAGGCACGGAGAGGTACCTATTCTTAACATATCGATAAACCCATCCACAGACTGACCGCAGCTAGCACAGCTTAACCTTGCTGATCGGTTAATCAGCTTAGTTATAACTTAGCCATAAAAGAGATTAGTGTTTGACCACAAATTCACCTGATGGTAAGTGACGATGTGGTCTAAGATGTAGTACGCTTACCTAGAAGATACCTATTTACTCGTGAATAGAAGAAGACCCCCGAATTGAACACGTCAGGAAATACAGACTCAAGCAGCTGATTCCATTCCCTCGCTGTACCGATAAGGTGTCGAAGCAAAACGCTTAGTGGTGGTTTTGGGGAATTCCACCATGAAACGGTGTCGTGTTTCAGTTTGAGTTTGTTCGACGGTAAAAGGGAGATGCCAGAATTCCATTGTGCAGTTCTGATAAAAGAAAAATGTTTAATAGCTACAGTATCTACTTGGTAAGCATTTGATTAAACCTTTATGTATGTATATGTAAAATATTTATACATGTATAGTTATGATAATTTATATTTATTTATAAGTATAATTTTATGCTATCACTTTTATTCGTCTTTACAAACCTACATACATTCTACATACATTTGGTTATTGATACAAACATTTTTATTTTAATATTTTTCATTTCTTTTTAAACAAATGTGTTTCACCTACTAACTTCTATCTCTGCATCACCCTAAGGTCGACTAGTAGAAAATGCCTTAGGCATTAAGTCCGCCTTTGTACTATATTTGTGCATAAAGCATTAAATAAAAAATAAATAAATGAATGCCTAGGATGATCTCATCTATCCTCGTCGACCCATAAACTCTAGTCTAGACTTCGTGCGGCTCAATCATAAATTATCATGACGATCACACAGAGCGATTGATAACCGCAAAATGGTGTCATTAGCATACAAAGCATTTCCTACCCTATTGTGTTGGTATAAAATGGCTATTTGTAAATCGTAAAAATATTTTTAGGTACCTTTTGTTTCAAAAAACCCTCTGGGATGCGGGTGAACCCGCGGGCAACAGTTACTTAACTAGATATTTCATTGCATTCTCTTACGCGGACTTATTTCTTATCCACGATGAGAATTGTAGATCTAAGTCAGGCGCAGATAGTATACAAAGTACTATTTAACATTTTGAACCCTTAATAAAACAAGAGAGTACAGATAAGATTACTGATACACTAAGAAATACTTAAAACATTTTCATTACCAACCAACTATGATATCACCGTTTAAGCATCTTATCTCTACGACTTGGAACTTGAAACTTTTCTCATTATAAGGAAGTAATTTAAGAGGTGAGAACGGGAATAAACAAAAAATAAAGAAAAAAAAATACAAGTCGAAGAGGAATCTAATTAAAAAGTACTTCAGTTTGAGCGTGTATTTTGCTTCCATTCGGCATTTTATGGGAACAAGAAAGAAAATAATATATTGGCGTGGTGGATTAGGCTACATAATCCCTCTCATTCTGTGAGAGCAGACCTGTGACCAACAGTGGGACAGTATATGGGTGATGATAATGATGAACGGCACTCTTATGATAAATATATTTTATGGTTTTATTAAATAGTTATCATTTATATTAATCTATGTTTATACGAGAAATATAATCTTTATTTTGACTAGCGAAATATGAAAAAATAACGTCTCACAATTTCATTATTGTGGCTTAAAGTCTGTATAATCTGTCTGAACCGGCCCCAACAATTGTTTTTCCATCTCCGTGAAATCGGAGAACTTTTATGAATCTTTTATTTTGTTTTGTTTATCTTTACTGGCTTGATTTTCATCGTAATTTGCATATCTGACCCCGGGTGTTTTATTTTAATTGTTTTTTTTAAGCAGATCCAAATGCTGCACCCAGAAACTTTGGAAGCATTTTAATGTTATTCCTGTAGTATATTATGCTAACTAACGATATTAAAATAGTACATACATAGATTTGTTATTGTTATAGTAAATAGCGTGAAATGTGTTACACATTTGATTATGATTTTAGTATTGTTATATACACAAATTACTTCGAATAAAATTTGAAGCAAGGGCTCAGAATTTTAAGGCATTTTCGATTGCTGGACTTCAGTCTGTCATGGCGAATGTGATCACGACTCCCATGGCCCCAACTATAGGGTAAGAAATAGCAGCAGCGTATTTCAGTCAAGATGAATCGGACATACACTGCCCCTCCCCTGGAGGCGAACGAAGCATGAGGATTATTCTTTATTTAATATACAAAAATTTAGTTCTAAAGAGGTTATACCATAAAGCGTCCGTCATCCTGTGGCTAAAGTGGATTGATGATATAAAAAATATAGTACGAGTAAACTGGATTAGTGAGGCAAGGGACAGAGATAGTTGAAATAAAAGAAATGAGGCTTATACCCAGCAGTGGACAAGCTGAAAATGATGATTACTATAATGATAGCATAATTGTCTACCTCCTTAATTAAATTCCAAGAAAATCCTTGAAAATACCGCAATAAATCTTTGAATCTACCTCAAAAGATATCATAGGCTACTATAATCCATCACCATCATCATCATACCATATACTGTCCTACTGTTGGGCACAGGTCTCTCAGAATGAGAAGGGGTAGGCTATAGTCCACTACGCTGCGTTGGCAGATTTCACACGCCGTTGGGAAAACCTCTAAAGGCATGCAGGTTTCCTTACAATGTTTTCCTGGACCGTTAAAGCAAGTGGTAATTAATTATAATGTTAATTTTATAGAGTTTTGGTTGTAGTAACTATGGGTAATAAGTATATTTAAATATAATCAACTAGAGGATTCACGTTATTAATAATTCACTAAAATATTAATTGAAATAGGACCCTCTATACTCTATTTTAAAATTGGTTTTGTAGAAAATCCTTTTAGCTGAGATAAATAGAAAATCCTGAAATTAAACTAAGAGCAAATAAACTACTAACTTTCAACAATTTACTATTTGTATTTTGTGTAATTAAGCCCAAAGTACTCAACAAATTAATTTCCTAAAAACAATGGAAGTTTGCTTACATTCATAATATATACGTCATTATCAACCTATTTACTTTCCCACTAGTCTCGGTCCCCTTTCAGAATGAGGGGACCACCAGACACTAGAATTCACACTCAAATGATTTTTTATAAGTATTTATGAAAAGTGATGGCTTTAAAAAGTTTATCCTATGTAGAAGAATCTGGCAAGAAAGTTCATGTATACTCTTTTGAAATAAAAGGTGTTTTAATAATTAATTTAATTATTGTTATTTATTCTTCACTAAAGAGCAGTGATAGCTTACTGATATGGCCATTGGACTGCCAAATCAAAGGTCTCAGATTCGAATCCACTCTCGATAATCGATCTCGGAATAATGTGGGTATTAATAATAAATTATCGCTCGCTTAAACGGTGAAGGAGAACATCGTGAGGAAATCTGCATGCCTGAGATATTTTTTTGACGGTCCGTGAAGTCTGCCAACCCTCATTAGGCTATCGTGGTAGACAATAGCCTATGGGGGTTGATGTATATGGGATGATGATGTCATTCTTCACTGGTACAATATTGCAATTACAGGGTTAGAATATTATAGTCCTCGTAAGCCTATTGTCGGTTGCTTAACTTTATAGTACTGCCCAGAAAATCTTAAAAATACACGTTTCCTCACGATGTTCACCGTATAAGTAAGTGACCATTAATATTATATTAGCGAAGGAAAAACTCGTAGGATTCGAACCTCGTTGTCTAGATAAATACACCAGACACTATAATCACTAAGCCACCGCGAATCCCACCCGCCAGGTCGATATTTGCCTTCACATTCTGAATTTTACGTCTTTAAGGTGACGTCTTTAAAGACGTAAATTCAGAATGTGAATTTATAATCTAATCTTTATAATGTGTTATGTTAATGTGTGATGTTACTAGGAAAACACCTATATACGCCTGTTTTTTGGACTTGTCGAAGGCATTTGACCTAGTATCGTACAATGTGTTATGGAATAAGCTCCAAGGTGAAACCAGCACCCCTAAGGACATAGTAGGTATATTAAGATATTGGTATGGCGACCAAATCAATCATGTTAAATGGGCGGGCTCATACTCGGCAGACTATAGGTTGCAGTGTGGGGTAAGACAGGGAGGCCTGACTTCACCCCGACTCTTTAACTTATACATAAATGGTCTGATAGATGAGCTAAGCAGCACCGGAGTAGGTTGTTCAATAGATGGTGTATGTGTTAATAACATTCGTTACGCAGATGACATGGTGCTGCTTAGCCCATCTGTCAAAGCCCTCAATAGGCTCTTAGGAATATGCGGGAGGTATGCGGAGGCCCACGTTCTTAGGTACAACTGCAAGAAAAGTGAACTGCTTATATTTAAGGCAGGGAATAAAAAACCTAAAGCTGTTCAACCGGTTAGTCTTGCAGGAGTACCTCTAAGCAGAGTGTAGAAATTCAAATACTTGGGACACTGGGTCACAGAAGACCTTTCGGCTGACTTAGATTTGAGGGGGAACGTAGGACACTGTCAGTAAGATGCAATATGCTGGCTCGCAGGTTTGCAGGGTGTACGCAGGTATCTCTGCTGCTGCCTAATAAATAAAGGCTATTACTGCTAAACAAATAATATATTATATTCAAGAAATCCCCGTAATTACATGTTGTGTATGTAAATTACAGTTCTACAACCGTAATATTCAATTTTCCGATGCACGTTAGAAAATCCAGTGATTATGAATATGCATGCCGCCGCCGAGTCGCCATCAAAAAGCGTATATCTGCTCTTGTTCAGTTTTTATTGAAATTTGTTGTAGGGTTCCGTCGACTTTTCTGTGGTAATAATAAAATCAATGGAAACTTTTAAAATTTTATAAAATAACTTTATCATCATCAACCCATATACTGTCCCACAGCTGGGCACAGGTCTCTTCTCACAGATTGAGAGGGATTGTGCTATAGTCCACCACGCTGGCGTAGAGCGGTTTGGCAGATTTCACACGCCGTCGAGAAAATTTCTAAAGCATGCAGGTCTCCTCACGATGTTTTCCTTCGTTTAAGTGAGTGATAATTAATTATTAATACGCATATGATTTTGAAAAGTCAATGGTGCGTGCCTTGGATTCGAATTCGAGAGCTTTGACTTGGCAGTCCAATGGTCATACCACTAGGCTGTCACTGCTTTTTTAACTTTATAAAGATACATACTTACATACATAAAAACATTAACATTTTAAATACTAACCAGTAAAACGGACACGCTAATAGAAAAGCTATTGTAACGACCCTCTGGAGGATCTTGGTTTTATTGTTTATAAGTTGTTTTTAGCCAACGTGGTAGATATACAGGAACTTAGGATAGAAAATTCTGGAGTAAATTAAAGGAAGCCTTTGCCCAGGAACGGGAATGAAGGGGAAAAACAATGTAGTAAAAAAGAGATCCGACAATAGCCGCAAAGGACCAAAAAAATTTACACCAAATTGCATTCGCATAATACCAAAACCCTCCGGTAAAAGTGCCCACAACCCATAGGACCAACTGCGTCCATCAGAATACACGCTTGTCGCATATTTTTCCACCAGCCAGTAGGTAACCAATTCATTAGTATTCCGCCCAAGGCCCGTACATGTATCCGTTTGTACCAAAGCGGACAAATCAAAAAGTTTCATTTATTTTTCAACACGTGATGCAGTTTAGTTAGGATATTTTTTTTATCGGAAGCTTTTGTAGGATCGGATGCAAAAGGGATATTGTTGGTGTTTTTGTTCCAGTATGTTTGTTGGATAAATTATTCGTATTTTTGGGCTTCTGCGTATCGAAGGGTGTCAGTATGCGGTGTTCTCGTATGAAGTTGCGGGGATAAAAGTTTGATAGTTACGTTAAAGTCTACTTCCCAAAAGTAATAGTTCTTCTTCATAATTTGGTACATTACTGAATTCTTTGAAAATATTAAAAAGAAGTTTGAAGATTTTACATATTTTGTAGCCTGGCTTACCAATCGGCTGCGGCTTTAAATATAGCGACACAAATCATTATAAAGTAATTTTAGAACGAATATGACTTCGAAAGTCAGTAGTGCGTGCCTTGGATTCGAACTCGTAACATAACATACCATCACGCCTGTATTCCTTGTAGAGTTAAGCAGAGGTGTACTAATGCACACCCAGTTGGCCGGTGTATTGTCACTAACCGGGCACAAATTCAAACTCCTATACAGCTGAGAATCTCATAGAAAAACCCAATAACACTGCTTGACCTGGGATTTGAACCTAAGACCTCTAGCGTAACAGTCGCGCTTACGCCACTAGACTATTGCTTCAGTTTCGGACTCAATAAGATCAGAGATTTTATCATCATTATAATATCAGAATTATAGCCTTATCTCTCTCAATCTGTGAGAGCAAACTTGTGACCAACAGTGGTCAAAGTCAAAAATTTTATTTCAATTAGACCATTACGACACTTTTGAAGAGTCAAAACTAGATGCACGGTTCCAAAAACGTAGGTCTAATGGAAAAGAACCGGCAAGAAACTTCATAGACACTCTTTAAAAAAAAAACATGATTATAGTGTTCATCTTGGTTTACAATCTAAATCTGAATACTTCATGAGAACAGTGCAGTTTGATGTCCTACTATTAAATTAATCCAGTATAATAAACAGAAAAAAAGAGAAAAACGAGATTGCCATTGACAGTAAGAGCTGACCAGCCCCGACATATGGCACTCGTTCATGAGTATGACGTGCGTATCGGTGTCGTTCGACTCAACCATGTGCAGCATGGGGATAAAACGGGAATAAAACGACTGGACGAGTGGAAACTGTTCCACTCGTCCAGTCGTTTTATTCCCGTTTAATATGGGTTGATGATATCACCTACAGGAGGTCCACTACCGAATAAAGGCCTACCCCATAGATATTCAACAAGGACCAGTTAAATATATACCGGACTCCTAGTGACCTTTAGCAGTGGAGACTACGCACCGGAAAGTGCAGCGTAGGAGGGCCTCTAACGAGATGAGAGGACGACCAAAGATATGGCAGTCTCAAACTACTCATCCTCATTCAAAAAACCATGTCGTGAATAGCTTTGCTTTTTCATACTCAAAATGCTTTCATTATGAAACGGTCGGTTTCATTCAATCTTTCATTCATTCATAAACACAATAATCTTATTCCTTTAAAAGGTAAAGCATTACGCTGTTCATTCTTTTATGTAGGTCTTATCTTTTATTTTCATTTAGCGTTGTAAAGTGAATGGTATTTCGGGAATTACCCGTGTCGAGTCGCATCGCTGACTAAAATGTGACTGAATGATGATTTTATCTTTACAAATGTGGTGAAGTTTGATACTCATTCAGTATGAGAGTTCAGTATCCCGAAAATTATCAATGTCCGGTGACAAGTGCTTAAAAAGTGGTTGATTTTTTAAGACTGCCTCATTACCGTAGAGGTTGAGGTCTTAGGTTTGATTCCCAGGTCAAATTTTTATTCGGTTTTTAGCCGACTGCCCAAGCAGGTATGGTTTTCACAAGTATATAATTATGTATGTGTGTCTAATAATATGGCACTCTACAACGTAAACCGCTTAACGGATTTCAATATAGGAGGTGTCATTAGAGTCCTCCCAATTGTGAATGACGGAGGAAATATATAATTATGATACCATTTTTATAATATATACTTATATATATGCTTACATGATACAAGCAGACTTTTCATACACAAATTATTATATTAGTTTTCTGGACATCCACAATTGAATTCATGGCTTAGGTAAACGCGGATCCCAAAAGTCGCCTCGCACGAATTCCCTTCAGCCTTTAACCTCCACCATAAAAGTTACATTTCTGCCTCCCACAACGGATATACCCATCGTACTGATCTCAGATTGCAAGAAAATGCGTTACATTCAAAGTAACGCGACTTAAAAAACAACAAACAAGACTGAATTTTATGGTAAAGTTGATAGGGTCCAATTTGGTGTGTTGAGTTTTTTTATTAAGCCTCGAAATCAAAAATCTGGGTAGTTGAAAGTCAGACGCTGAACGCCTCTCATTTTTGCCATAACAGTGTTTAAAGGTATTTCTTTTTCAATTCAAGTTTTTCGTCGTTCCAAAAAGTTTTGATGCTTAGGGCTGCCGTTATGTTCTTTCATTTTTGTTTCTTAATTATTTTTAATGAAGGGATGTGTATGAATTAAAGCAATGTTTTTGGAGATTTCTCGCCCGGATGTCATTATAATGTTTAACACTTCATACTTGATATTAATATTACGGCGAGAATATCGGTATCGTTTAAACGGTGATTCGTGTTATAATCTATGTTTACAATGGTGAAGCTGTACCACTGAATCATTTGTTAGGCAACTTATGCCTTTAATGTATTTTTTTATACCAATAGGCTGGCAAACAAGCAAACGGCCCACCTGACCACTTTGAGACTGCAGTGGATCCTCTCCCATATTGGCTTAAGAGGTAATGAGGAAGTTGACATTTTGGCTAAACAATCTTGTACAAACGGTAGTGAAGTTTTTATAATTCCTGATTATTTGGAATACTTTTGTCATTATAAGAAAAGGTGGCAACAGAAGTGGAAAGAACATTTTGATGCCAGATCGAGAGAGAAAGGGATATGGTATAAAACTATGCAATGTGAACCTCCTCGTATACCCTGGTTTACTAACGTAAAAATAAATACTAATTTACTTAGAACAGCATTTAGAATAAGATCCGGATACATTCCGTTGAACAAATTTGCCCATTTAATGAATAAATCCCCTTCGCCTAATTGCAGTATATGTAATAAGCCAGAAGATATCCAACACCTTCTAATTGATTGTGTAAGGAACAATTTAGAAAAACAATGTTTATATAAAAGATCAAATCTAAACAGTTTAGATTTGGGTGTATTCCAGAGTGTGTTATCTAACCCTAATAGTATTGGAGCTAAATTTGTTTATAAATTCATATTTAATAGTTTTAAAAAATTAAGTTTGTAATAAGCTAAGGGTATTATGGGGCTGACATAATCTTATAAGGATTGTAAGTCCCTAAAAAATAAAGAGAAAAAAAAAAAACGGCCCACCTGATGGTAAGCTGTTCCCATAGCATATAGACGCTTGCAACACCAGGGGTATCACTTGCGCGTTGCCGATACTGTAAAACGAAAGAGGAATGGGGGGAATTTGACCCTTATACTGCCAACTCAACTAGGTTGGCAGTAGTGATGGTTAATATAGCATAAAGCATTATAAAGTAGCGTGCTTATTATATATAGCATAAAGGAAATGATATCGCGGTTCGCACTTTATGCTATAAAGCTATTTTGCTTTATATCGCATAGCACTCTCTCTCTCTATCAACCAACTGTCCGTCGGGCGTAGCGTATAGCGTTAGTAACAAGTAGGCATATAAATTAAGTAAAATCGGTTGCTAAAAAATTAAGCATATAGCATTAAGCAAGTTATTGATTTATAGCAACTTTGAACACCACTAGTTGGCAGTATAAGGGTCAAATTCCCCCCACTGCCAACACAATGTTTCCTGGCGGAGCACTGGCAACATAGACTGTCTACGACAAGCGTATCTTAACACTGGAAATATATTGAACAACGTAGTTATTATTTAACCATAAGCCCTACAAAGTCAGAGCGAAGTCTAGCTAGTACCGATAAAATAAATTCCAGAATATTCCACCTCATTTTTCGCCACCGACCCAACTCTTTTAAATAAACTAAATACGCAAAAATTTATCAAAGAACCTGGTGAAGCAATACTTTATACCTATTTCACTAGTACTAGGCTGCCTTTTGAAATTACCATTTATAACTACACAGACTTGATTTCGTGTTCGGACCTTTATGTGAAATAGTATTGTTTTAATAGCTCACATGTATGAGTCATCGCGAATCGGGTTCGATTCCCACAGAATATTAAGTGTTTGTATTTGTATGAGTGTTTACAAAAAAAAAACATTATGTCCATTGTATTTTTATAGTCCAAGATTTGCTTAATTTCTACCCGTTATGTCGAATTTTGCCTTCACATTCTGAGTTTACGTCTTTATGGTGACCACAGTAACACCTACCGAAAAGCAAGTTTTGGCCACCAGTTATGTAGCCAAGGAAATGTCTGGGCAAATGAGGCTTAAAAATTAAGGTCTTAGTGATACCACTGGTGATGCGGATGTCTGCGGTTGCCGCTTACCATCATGAGACCCGTATGTTTGTTTGTCACCGTAGTATAATAAAGAGAAATACGGATACTGAAATGAATAATTTTTAATTATACATACCTACGGATAAGATTTAGCATAAATTAGATATACAATAGAAATACGATACCTACCCGTGTATAAAAGAAAAGAAACAACATGTTGGAAGACTCAGCCGGGCCGGACAGTGGACGGCAAAATGTTGAAAAAATGTAGTGGATTGGTGCTCATCATAGAGCACGGTTTACATACTGTATGGTGCATTCGTATAAAAAGGCTACTGCAATTTATCAATTAATTCACTACTAAAAATTTCTGATTTCCTCATAACCATATACCTTTTCTCAGGAAACTGCACTAAAATTCCAACGTATCAAAAAGCACCCGGTACGGACAGAGTTCGAGTTGAGAAGAGCAAAACCTCTTAACTTGATTAAAGAAATCAAGGCGAGAGTACCCGTGGTATTCAAAAGCGCAGCATGCGTCAACTCACTAACTTTGTAAATGCTGCCTGCACTTGCTGCTAACTCACTTAAGTTCACGACTGTACCTACGGCAGACTGCATCCTGTTAACCGGAGTTTAGGTGACGTATGGTTCGGAGATTAACCGATTGCTGAAACGCCAAGGAAAACGAACACATTAAAGTTTCAGCTCGTCGAAATTTCGATGAAAGTTTAAGTGGTGGTAAGTGGTCCGCGAGGAAACGAGGAAACGTTATGTTGGCAGTGGGGGGGACTTTAACCCTCATACTGCCAACCCAACTATTAATTCCTCTTTCTTTTTACAGGGTCTGCAACGCGCAAGTGATACCACTGGTGTTACAAGCGTCTATAGGCTACGGTAACCGCTTACCATTAGGAGAGCCATATGCCTGTTTGCCACCTTAGTGGTATAAAAAAAAGTTACTCCAAATAAAAGGTACCAGGGCAAGAAGATGATGAAGAAATCACACGCATTTTGAAGTTACTCACATTGGTAACTATCATATGAGCCTAGCGGTCATAAGACGACTGCTCCGCTAGAGATCCTGTGTTCGATCCAGAGGTCGAGTAGTTTTATTGATATTTTCTATGACATTCTCAGTACTAGCTCGGTGATGGTGCGTTATGTTATATAATCGTTTGGTCGCTAATATAAAGAAAGTTCTGAGAGAAAATGTAGACTCTTGCGAAGAAGACTACAAAATTATTAAATAACAAACTAAATAACAAAAGTAGATTTTTCACACAAAATAACTGTAAGCTTTACAATAATATTTTGTAGAAACATCAAAATGTAATGTGATTTTTGCGATATTATTGAATAAATTAGAAGTCTATATTGATTTCTGACATTTACGCGAATCTTATACATTGAAATAAAACTACTTTTTACGGATTTTATCGCGTTATATTACAACGTCCATGGAGTACTTATTCCTATCTATGGTCCATGGTCAGTCTACCCGTGACCGTGGACGCTGTAAAGGGTCCGAAACGTCGGGATTAATAATATCAATGTAAAGCGATAAAATCCGTAAAAAGTAGTTTTATTTCAAATTAGAAGTCTTATAAGATCTTATACAATCTTAACAGCCAGTTATTCCTTCACGGTGCAATCCCACGCGGCTTAGTGATGCGTAGTCATTAGTTCCCCGCGTGAGGCGCCGAACTCCGCAACTCAGTTCTAGTTGCTGTTGTGAGCGTTTTGATACACCGCGTGTTGCCATGTTTGCTTCCTTTAATGAATTTATACATGTAACATACCATCACGCCTGTATTCCCCGAAGGGTAAGGCAGAGGTGTACTAATGTACACCTACATTTCGCCGGTATTGCCATTAACACACAAAATCAGACTCCGAGCTGCTACTGAGAATTTCATAGAAAAACCCAATAACACTTTACTCGACCTGGGGTTTGAACCCAGGAACCTGGGGTTTGAAACTAGCGTAACAGTTGCGCTTAGGACCACTAGACTAATGAGGCAGTCTTAATGAATTTATAATAAATGATATTCCAGTAGATGCTATTTATTTTGCAAATCTCAAATCCGTATCTCATAAAATATTTATTCAGAGAGGTTAAAAAATAGAGGGTCATTTTTTTTAAAGACGTCTCCCGTACTTTGGAAGCTCCCTTTGTCACGAGGGACTTTATAAACATAATTAACAGACCCAAAGTACATTCAGTTCGACACAGAATCTGTGGATCATACAAAGACTTATCTCGGGTGGGAATCAATTCCATGATAGGTAACCGCTTCCTCTAATTTCTTTCTTTCAAAATATGATGTTCATTTCTTTTATTTGATAATGGCAATCTTTTATTTTGTTTTTTTTTTCTTTTATTTTACTGGATTAATTTAATAGTACACATCAAACTACATTGTTCTCATGAACTATTCACATTTAGATTGTAAACCAAGATGAACACTGTAATCATGTTTTTTTTTAAAGAGTGTCTATAGAGTTACTTGCCGGTTCTCCTCCATAACACCGACTATTTGGAACCTTGCAACTAGTTTTGACTTTTCAAAAGTGCCGTAATGGTCTAATTAAAATATAATATTTGACTTTGATTTTATTTTACTAAAACTGTTTTCGTAATTAAAAGGGTTAGAAGGCAAAAACTTAATTCACAGATAAATATACGTAATAGGTATATGTATCCTTAATCTGTGCTAACTGAACTATCCACATTGCATTCCCTCACGAGGTTAGCGATATAAAATAATTAGTCCCCCGAGTATGAGGCACTAAACTGGCGTTTCGATCTACTAACTTGCACTGTGTTGCTTTCTCTAGAATAGAATACTAAGATTCAATTAGAACTAAGATAGAATTAGACTAAGATTCAACAGCAGACCATAGGTCTGCTGTGGTCGCGTGATCAGGCGCCATTGTCATTGTTATTTTTTTTAACTTTTTTATTTTATTTTTGACACATTGGCTTTTGATCCAAGTGTCGTGAGTAGTTATTTGTGCGAAGATAAAAAAAAATATTTCTTTCTTTCTAAACGCCAAGCTGAAGCTAAAAGAGAACTCAACAAATGTTACATAATGCAAAAATCTACATACTTATTAAGTCACCCCATCGCCCGTTGGTTACTTCCAACTAGGTAATAAACCAGTAAGAGCCCCAGATCACCAGAATATTAAAAGCAATGTTTCAATGCCGACCCAATTTTGCATATTACCATCCAAAATTTAAATAAAGGTAGTATCGGAAACGATGCAAAAATATACGTATTACGTTTTATGTTAATTTTGTAGGCAAATTCGGTGGCGGTCCATTCATTGGAGTTTAATATTACAGTTAATCCGCGTAATATCAGATAATCTTCTGTATAATGGAACTAACGTTCGCGACAGCCTCGCTAAGCCCCTTGTAATTGTACCTCAATATGCTAGTTGGAATTTCATAGTTCTTGCTGAAGTGATTAAGGGTGATATCCCACTAGCGATTCGCGCATGAGTTTAGTTTTCAGTGAAGCGAATTGTGATGCGCTTGCAACGAGTTTGTTAGTGATGTGTAGTGAGTTCACTGATCATTGCGTGTACGTGGAGATTTCAAAGTCAAAGTCAAATGTTTTATTTATTTATTTAGTGCATGGAGAACTTACAGCTAACAAAAGTATACTAATACAAAGGAATACCATAGTCTTCAGAAAGCCAATTACAAATCCTCACGTACAGACTTAGAATAATGACTTTAAGGTGTGAGTACAAAAACAAACAAACAAAAAACATCACATCACCTTAATTAAAGTAAAACGCATTCCCTAGATGCTTGGCATACAATTATATGGCTGAAATAGGGAAAAATAATAAAAGCAAATACAAGTAATATAACCTACAACTACTTAAAAAAATTCAGGCTTAAGCACCTTCTGGCCGAATTGACAATAATTGTGAATGGATCAAAATCATATTCCTTGCATATATCATTAAAATTTCTGCTTGCGCGCACAGTAAAACTGTTCTGCCTATAATTCGAAGATGAGCGAGGTACACTTAAGGGTGGATTAAAACGAAGTACTTTACATGACACAAAAATAAAAGTTTGACAATAACTCAGGGTTATCGATATTGTTATTCAGAATAATCAGAAAAACTGTTCTGCCTGTAATTCGAAGATGAGCGAGGTACACTTAAGGGTGGATTAAAACGAAGTACTTTACGTGACACATTAAAATAAAATTTTGACAATAACTCAGGGTTATCGATATTGTTATTTAGAATAATCAATTAGACCATTAAAATAGACACTTTAAAAAAAAAAGATTATTACAATGTTAATCTTGGCTTACAATGTTTGTTATGAATAGTTAATGAGAACAATGCAGTTTGATGTGTACCTACTAATAAATTAATCCAGTAAACTCGGTGTCTAACTAGCTTGAAAATCACTTTGAAATGAATTTATTATAATATCAGAATATTATGTCAGGATTTTAGCCAACCTGCATATCATCAACATATCTGCCAACCTGCATTAGGTCAGCGTGGTGCCCTGTGACGCGTGCCCAATAGCGACGATATATTGTCTATAAAGTCAACTAACTGACTAATATGACATAACTATGACAAAATGAAAAAACTATGAAAAAGCTATATGACAAATTGTTTGATTTAATATATTATATTACATTAATTGGACTTTGCTACGATATTACTACGACATTGCAACCGCATGGCTACGACTTTGCTACGAAGTTACTACGACATTGCAACCATATGGCTACGACTTTGCTACGAAGTTACTATGACATTGCAACCACATGGCTACGACTTTGCTACGAAGTTACTAAGACATTGCAACCACATGGCTACGACTTTGCTTCGAAATTACTACGACATTGCAACCACATTGTTACGACAATTCTACGATTTTGCTACGATATTAGTACCACTTTATTACGCCTGTACAAAGACATTGCATAGTCAGGAGTTGTAACAAACTTGATAAACTTCATTCATTATCGTTCTCTCCTTCGAAGGTATTTAATTATCATCCATTGTAATATGATACACACTAGAATTTGGCACGTTTCAATATTAGTTCATGCACAAGTCTGAGCTGCCATACTCAGGTTGTTGTCAGGTTTAGTTCAACGTTAGTTTAGAATATTAACGTTATGTGTATTAGTTAAGGTAAAAGCATTCGATTTAATACAGAAAAGGGAACAAACAATGGTAATATACTTCAAGAACATATTCATAACTACGTTAACAGATAATAATTAAATAAGAAACAGTATATTTTTTTATTGGTTTCTAATACTTACACGAATGAATCATTGAAATAAAACTACTATTTACGGATTTTATAGCCGAGATTAAGAATAACATTTTTTTTTAAGAGTAGTCTATTTCAAGGAGTTGTGTTTTTAATATTCTCATTCCTCACTCTGTGATTGCTAGTACATTATAACTGTTATACAATAAAACAATACATTACTGATCCTATTCTTATTGTTAATGTGGATTTAATTCATCGTAATAAATTGATAATATGACGTATAAGTATTTGCATGAAATGTGACATATTTATATTTCATCATTAACCCATATACAATCCCACTGTTGGGCATAGGTCTCCTCTCACAGAATGAGAAGGATAAGGCTATAGTCCACCACGCTGGCCTTGTGCGGGTTGGCAGACTTTACACACCGTCGAGAAAATTCTCGAAAAAGGCATGCAAGTTTCCTCACGATGTTTTCCTTCACTGTTTAAGCAAGTGATAATTAATTATTAAATTAATACGCACACGACTTTGATCTTTGACTGGCAATCCAATTGTCATATCACTAGGCTATTTAAAATTTATATTTATTATTACTGAATCTCCGAAAGTTTATCCGAGCTACCCACATTACTCACTAGCTGGTAGGTTTTTAAATCACATGTAATACGGAGTGCTTTCTACCACCTACCACTGCAGCTGGTAATTGAACCCAAGACCCTACGCTCGGGAACCACACTTTTGACTGCTAGACCGAGGTAGTCAATTTAATCATTACTGTAAATAACATGAAAAAGTAAAATTGGTCCTTAATAATGTAATCTGATAAATTTTCCAATAATATGATCCAAGTAATCATTGTATTACAGTCAGAATGTAAGCATTATAATTTAATTAAATAGATTGCATTGAATAAATCTTTTAATATTGAAAATGTCCCCAGGGAATCTCTTCTTTCGTTGAGCAAATTTTTCATAAATCATACCCGAGTTCCCCGCACCGCACCGCAACAAAAACTTTTTCTATTACGAACCCCATTTAACGTGAATTTTTGAACAAAAAAATGTTATATTAAGGGAAACAAATCGAACGCTTTACATTTTTTACCATGGTTCTAGTTGAATCTGGTAATAAGAAACAGAAGAGTTTTTATTAAGTTTTTAAATACTAGAAATACTTGGAGTGTTTTGTTTACATATATTTTATTTTTTTATTTTTCTCCTTTAGTGTGGAAAATTGACGCAACAATTTGATTACCAACATTTTCTACGAGGTTAGGGGTCCCATTCCCGCATGATACCAAATAATATTTATGTGATGAAAATAAGTGTTTGTTAACATATATCCGGGTGTTTCTTATGTATTATAAGTATGTATGTCCAATAAAACAGTATTATAATCCATTATCTAGTACCCATAGGTCTGTTTAGTTTAAGACGCGCATAGTTATACCCCTGATGTTACAAGCGTGGGCCGTATGCTTGTTTGCCACTTTAGTGGTATAAAAAAAATGTATGACAACAATTTATACATTGTAGGGATTTATTAGTATTTCATTTTTTTCGCGGCTTTATTCATGACTGTTGTTTATTTGATCTAGTAAAATATTAAGTTCATCCTGAATAATATAAATCACGAAATTTATGAAGGTCGTCAAATATTATTAAACAGAAAACACGATGTCGGCTGCCAAATACCATCTTAAACCTACTTTTAATAAAAAAAATCTTAAAGAAAAGCAAAATCATTGTCTGCTTTATTGTTTGTTTCTAGGCCAAGTAAATTAATTATTTTCTTTTATATTAAGGAAACAATGAGAATTGTTAATGAGCGTTGGCTATTCTCGTTTCTTTTTTATCTTTCTTGTATTGCGTATTCATTTAGAAATATTGGGGAGGTTCGAGTGTTAGCGGATGACTATACTATTACAGCTTATATCCCACGGACTTGGGAGAGGTTATCAAGTGACAATATGCATGCTATCAAAGCCAAGTTTTCTGTAAAAGAAAATTTAATGAGATTTAATTATTTCAAATTGTTTATGCAATTTTTTTACGCGGCATGGTTTTCGAAGCTTTGCTAACTAAATTGACTAAGAGACCTAGGATATATTAGTCTGAAAGTCTATAATAGTGAAAGAGTTGATAAACTAAATACATTATAATAGATCCAATGCCCTAGAAAGGTTCTCAAGTGTCCAACGCAATAGACACACGACCTAATAGCCGAGAGGTTTTGTATGCATGTTGCCTGTAACTGGTAATTTTGGAAATCTAAGAAAGAAAGAATAAAGAAAGGGAGACTGTTTAGAAACAAATTTCTTCTTATATGATGGTAAGACAGCGTCCTGTTTTGTACGTACGTACCAGTCTTAGAAGAGAGATATTATAAGACTGGACTGAGCCATCAATGTGAAATAAATTGTCACCTCCCGTTCGCATCAACGATAAAAACAAAAGAAATCTGTAGTATTGGCATAAGATTACAACAAATCGGATTCATAAATGTAATTTCCGTTTTTTTTTTAAATTTACTTTGTTAATTCGACCCATAGATTGCATCTTATCTGGGGGACACGCTGTAACTAGCACCCCACCCTTATGGGTCCCCGTTTTCTTGGCACTCGGAAACTGAAATGTCTGATGAATTGCTAATGATACGGCGAGTTTCTCTTTGTTAAATCTTGTAAATGTTATTCTAAGTTGTACTTCGACATTGTTATAACCTTTGGAGGTTGATCGTAACGTTTTTTACGATTTCTGTTGTAAAGACAGAACATTGAAGATTGTGTTTGTGGGTTACTCACCCGACTGTGTAAGAAAGGTCAGGGTACAGATTTCCCATTCATTTATCTGTTCATAGTATACTTAATCATTGATATTGAACTACATTAGTCTTGATCATATTTATTTGTTTTTTTTTTTTAAATGTTACAAAGGGGTTTGAAGCTTTTTGTATGGAATCTGGCATATCGGACCCGCCACCATTTTGTTTTTTTGAAATCGCGGCGCACGACGAACGTAAAGGAACGAAGGAAGATATGTATGGGTATTTGCAGGTAAACATCGATAATTATTGTCGTTGTACTCATAATAATTATGGTAAAGACTGATCTTTACCTCCAAATATCTCGGTAATATGACATTTTAGGGTACCATGTTACTGACATTTTTTGTTCGTTTATATGTCTTCTACCTATACATTACCACTTTCATAGTGCGCCGCGATTTCGAAAAAAATATCAAAATGGGCGGGTCGAATGCCAGATCGGTTCTATCCCCTTTGATTGAATATTGTGACATCTATTACTGTTATGACTTTAATTTGAATGGTCTGGTGGGCTCGGTGGGGTTCACTTAAAGAGGCCTACGTCCAGCTGTGGATGAATATGGGCTTGATGATCATGAAACATAACTACGATACAGGAGAAATCCTAGTTTGGAGCAACATATGAAATATTATGATTTACTTATAAAAACGAAAAAATATCAGAGTTAAAAATATTAGGGATTTTAACATAAGTAATGTGAGTAATTCTGAACACTACCTTTTTTTACTCTTATGTATTTACAAAGTCATACAATCATATATGATTGTAACCTAGTCAAATGAAAAAAAGTTGTTACCACCTAACTTTACTTAATAATACAATCATATAAATCCTCGTAAACTAGTCAAAAAAAACAGTTGATATAACCTAACTGGAAACTCTCCATCCCTCTTTTAACGAGCTGGCCGACCAGTTTTCTACCGGATTAAAGTGCTCCGATAGTGATTCGTAAACATTGACGCTCGTACTTTTTTAGCTTGCCGGACAAACTGCGCTATACTTTCGCCCACGGCGTTTAGACGGTCCGGATGGCATCCGTATCATGTACAGAGACATTGATATATATATTTTTTTATTCTACTAAGGTGGCAAACAAGAAAGTATACTGCTCACCTGATGGTAAGCGGTTACCGTAGCCTATAGACGCATGCAACACCAGGAGAATCACTTGCGCGTTGCCTACCTTCTATTGAAAGACGAATAGTTGGGTTGGCAGTATAAGGGTCCAAGTCCCCCACTGCCAACACAACGTTTCCTCGTAGTATAGACAGAACGATATTGATGCCAAACACGCGTATGTTGTTTGCATTTAAAACTTGTATTCTTAATATTTTGACAACGTCTGTGGTCTAGTGGTTCGTGTGTCGGATTGCTGATCACGAAGTCGTGAGTTCGATTCCCACAAATCACAAATATTTATGTGATAAACATAAGTGTTTGTATTTGTTTTGTAGGTGTTTCTTATGTATTATAAGTATGTATTATTATCCATTGTCGAGTACCCATAATACAAGCCCTGCTTAGTTTGGTGCTGTGTTAAAATTGTCCAAGAATATTTATTTATTACTACTTATTTTATGTATAAGTGCTTAATGTTACTCTGTACAATATTTTAATTAAATTTTTATGAATTTATTTTTCATACGTCATGAAAACCTTCCTAATTTAAACCTAAAAACCCGCTACATATCGCACTGAATTATAGATCAAATTTTTGCACAGATATTCAAAAGTTTTTAAAACCCAATATAATCTTAATTATGAATTATTACATCACACATTTTAAATTAAAATGAAACTTCATTTGATTTTAATAAAATTGTAGAATTAATAATTACAAAGAATGAATAATCACAGTACTTTTATTGAAAAGCTTCAATCAGTCTTTATCATATTTCAAGGTCCTCGTTATTTTAATGCTACTCTGGCCATGTGGTCTGCTGCGTCAGCTAAATAAAAGTGCCGACTTCGATTCTTATGTCAAGTATTGTTATTATTTTTCTTGAAATTCAGGTGCATGCCTTGGGTTCGCACTCGAGACCTTCGACTTGGCAGTTCGATGGTCATACCACTAGGCTATCACTGCTTTTCTATAACACTACTATAATTTTTTTAATACTTTTAATTGTGTGACTAGAATAGTTTTTTTTGTTACTTTTTGATTAGACAAACATTTTTAAATGAACTTTCACCATTATATACAATGCTGTCTTAAAAATAAACGTCCCAAGTCATCGCACATGGGCCCCTGTCGGCAGGACAAACGCGGTGACCTAATCCATTAACAGGACATTCCCTCGGCATCTCATTATGCAATCATTACGCTATTCCGGTCGCGATTTTACGTGTAATCCGGTAATTTAGCTGCCCAGTGTCCCGACGTCGGCAGATTTACGTCCTGCTTAGAATTAATGGGAGCCGAGCCTTTGGGAGTATATTTTTTGTCCTGTGAAGTTGTAAAAGGCTGTTCAATAGATATGAATTAAGGTACTTCATCAATATCATTATTTGAGTTATCATTATCTTTTCCAGCTACTTAGGTGCGTCTTCCAGTACCTACATACTGATTATCTATAATTTCATGAGTGGCTTAATTATAAATATAATATAAATTACTGAGCATATTCTATGATGAATTACATTTACCTAGATCCGTATCATATAATATATTACCTAGATCTTTTAATGGCAAGCCTATTGCCATTAACCGGGCATAAATACTAAACTCGAGCTGCTACTGAGTACTTCATAGAAAAACTCAAGAACACTACTCGACCTGGCAATCGAACTCACGACCGCTAGCGTAATAGTCGCACTAAGGAATACAAGACTAATGAGGTAGTTAGTTTAGATATTATTAATAACAATATTGCCATTATGATCGACATACGCTGTCGTAGCTCCCGGCGTAGCGCATAATGTGCTACGCGATACAGCGTAGGCGACGTAGCCGCTCACCTGTATTGATTTATAATGAGTTTACATGTTGTTAAATAATTGACGTAAACTTAACGAAAGCATTGTTTTGATTTGAATTAAGTAAGTTTATAAATCCTATGTGAAGTTCATAATATTGATATTGACAGCAAGTAGCTAGTGGCAGGAGTGGCAGTCCCCGGTCCAGATATTCTCCCTGTTACGGTTCTGTCCCAGTTATAATTCAAGAAGCAAAATCCCTGAATAAAGACTGATCAATGTACGTAATTTGTGATTGTAGAAATTGTGTGATCATATTGTATGCTAAGGGAAATATTTTTTAATATCAATTAATGTTTTGTGATGATCAACTTTTGTATAAAGCCGATTTTTTTAATATTTGATGAGTAAAATATTATAATTGTTCGTATTAAAAACTTTATTATATACATATAAAGTACCAATCTTGATATTTATAGGCATTCCTTTTTCGGTAAATATATATTATCAGAAACTTGATCAGAAACTTGATCCATGCCACTCTCCCCGGTAAACGCAATGATAGGACAAGTTATAGTTATTAAGAAAAGGAAAAATTCGACTGCAGGCAGGATTAGAACCTGCGTCTTCTGGTTAGGTTAGGTACACCAGACGCTATGACTACTAAGCCACCACGAGTCCCAGCCGCTACGACGAATTTTGCCTTCACATTCAGAATTTACGTCTTTATCACCATAAAGACGTAAATTCTCAGTCAGTAACACCTATTGAAAAGCAAGTTTACAAAAAGATAATACAAGTTTTACTTTATAATTATGAGCTGTATCGAGGTAAAACAATATTGCAACAGTTTCTTGGTTATTTTATTAAACACATCATGAGTTATGTCCTTCTAATTGATTTAATATGCAAGCGCGATATTGGTGCTGCTATTGTCTCAAAAATATTGGATAATGAGACACTGCTTTTCCGTCTTATACTTTTTCTACCCTAAACAAAGCAGTCTATTTATACTCTACTCTCAAGAGGCATGACACAATCAGCTGTTTGTCCTAAGAGGCAGTAAGTGACGTGGCTCGTTAAGGGACCGCGCTCGACTTTAAGATGCCTTCCGTTCATTCATTCATGTTAAAGCGACACGCACGTTCGCTACGTGACGTCACAGATTTTATAGTAGACTGTTTTGGGCGTTTGACATACTCGGTTCGTTGCTGTTTCTTTTTTTATTATTTTATATTATGACAAACAAGCAGACCGGTTTCCTGATAGCAACTGTAGCATATAGACGCCAAAAACACTAGTGCTATCACTCGCAAGTTGTCATCCTAACCTTTGCCCCGTAGTCAATACTAGCGACCCGTCCCCGGAGAAAAAATCCACCCAAGCGAACATGGGTGGATTTTTTCTAGTAATAAATATAGTCTATGTTACTCAAGGTTATTGTAGCATTCTAATGGTGAAAGATTTTTTTTAAATCGGTCCATACAATTTTTAGTTTATTCAAAACAAACATGCAAAACACAAAGAAAGAAGAAAAATTATTTATTCCTGCACGAAAAATATAATTTATACACTTAAAAAAAGAAACAAATTCCGTGCTGAAAAAGATTTAGCTCAGCATATTGCAGTGAGCAGCAGCAGTGCAACCTGAGAAACTTCACAATGCTGATTTTCTGCTACAACCTAAAAAAAAATACAAATCTTTCCTGTTTATAATTAGTGTAGAAATAAGTGGACTGGTTACATTATCCTTCAAACCAGAATACAACAATGTTATTGCTTAGTGACAGCATAAAATATACAAAAAAAAAGGAAATAAATGTATTTTTATTTCAATAATAAATTAACACCATACCACGCCAGTATTTCCTGAATCGTCGGGTAGAGGTATTCTGTAAGCAATAACAATCCAAACTTCAAGTTATTAGAATGGTAATCAAACCACAACTTCCTAGACCAATGAGGTTGTAAGATATTCAAAATAAATAAAAAATTAAGTAATGTTCCTTGTTTCCTGATTACCGCCATTTCTTTACCTTTTTCCTACTTTGACATCAAAACCTATGCAATAACATTACCAAAATATTCCTGATAGAAATAAGAAAAAGTATATAAAACATAATATTTCTTTGGCACAAGGAATCTTGGCGCGCGGGGCGATACAGATAATTCTCAACAAGGAAAGGTTATTCCTTTGGGAGCTGGACCCTTAAAATGCTGCTTATTTACGCTGCCTCTCATTGAGATAACTTTTATTTATCTTTACGCAGTATTTTCCTCACGGGAAGGGCAAACGTCTAAACTATGTAGAGGATTTGAACAAGGAAGAATTATTATAATGGCAAAGTTTTTAATAATGTATAATATAGATACATATTTTATGCAGTACAAACCTGTGTATTACATTTTGAATAACTTGAGAGTGCAAATAAAGAATTTGATTTTATTTTATTAAAGTAAGTAAATTAGGTTGGAGGGTACTGGGCAGCCCCAGTACCCTCCAACTGATGCACATCAACATCAAATTCGAGTACAAACATCGCCAATTAATTTAACATACATATATTATTACTTATAACACTCTAACCGTAAGAACCAAAAGCTTAGCTGAGCTCACCCTAGCACTCGAAAATTGAATTGGTCAATTGTGAGTTTAATCAAAGTCAGACGCTTATGAGAAAATGTTAATACTTGGACATCACTAGCCAGAGAAAGAAAAAAGTGGAGTCAGTTGGAGGAGGCCTTTGCTTTAACAAAGCACATAGATATTACAACCAAGGAAACAACTAAAGAACCTAACCAATTGTGAAATGTCTGACAGAAGGCATATAATAATAATAAAAACGTAAATGTTGGACGGGCTTTTTCAGAGATATGCAAAGACTTATTTTCGATAGAACATAATGTAGGTAACGTCTTTGTTATTGGTAATTTAATGCGAAAATACTACGATTATTATAAAAAAGCACTCCATTTTCAGGATTATGCAGCTTGTAGCTTGGAATACGGAGTAAATTTGTAAACTATTCATAATATACATACATGCATAATGTTATGTACTAATATTTTTTTCAATCCAAAGCGACATTTTATCTTCGCGTGCGAAAATATAACGTGTGACGTAGTTAGCGTGTACAGTAATTGAGAGGAGCACGCCGCAAGACGCGGGGAATACTAATGCTGAACAAACACCGCAATGAATACATGCTCTTTGGTGTTATAAGAGCTAGACATTACTACGTAATACGACAGGATTATATACCAGCTTATACAGAACATTGAAATAAAGCTATTTTTACGGACTTTATCGCGTTGTATGTATAGATATTATTAATCCCAACGTTTTCGACCGAATTCAATCGAAGTACCTCTGGCTTTTCGAATTCAAATGCGTATTAATAATTAATTATCACAGGCACACATCGTGAGAAAGCTGCATGCCTTAGAGATTTTTCCCGAGGGTGTGTGAAGTCTACCAACACGCACTAGGCCAGCGTGATAGTATGATCCCTCTCAATCTGTGAACAAGCCCATGCCTAGCAGTGGGACAGAATATAGGTTACGTGATGATGTCTTTCAGTGCATCTTGTTATTTTGAATACATCAAACATAATTCAACTAGCGTATTATATAAATAAATGAAGCTTAAGATTTCTCCTTTAGTTTTTGAATGATCAAAAACGTTTCACTGTAATCATTTCCACAATATCTATTCAAATAGGCAGCAACACGTTGAGTCGGGTTGGAACGTTGAAATCGCGGGCTCACTGCACGTTTGTATCGGACACTCGCTCGACACATACTTTCACAAGTATTCACTGCTAGCTGTAATATTTTATAGCAAATGGTATCAGTAGTAGCGAGGAGCCAGGCAGGTAAGAATTGTGGTAAGCGAACTGCAGTATTACAGTAGGTTAAATTTTCACAGGTAGATGAATCTAAGTACAAAATACTACTATAGAGAATATACACAACCGAGTGGCTAGTGGCTTTTTTTAATAGAAAATGGGCTTGCTTCAGTCTCACCTTAAAGACACTAAGGTTATACGAGTTCGGGAATACAGACGCAGGGAGAGCATTTCACTCCTTTGCGGTGCAAACAAGAAAAAACGCAGCATACCACTTCGTGCCTACTGCTGGAAATTACGGTGGGGAAGTAATAACTATGCTGATCAATCGATCTACCAGGTTAAGTTGGAGTAGTCGCAGTCAATCTGTGGATGGGTGACCATTATTAACACATCGAGACCCCTCGCCGTCGATCCCGGTTGACATACGAACACCTATGACAATCGTTAGTGGTAGTCAGAAGCCCAAAAAGGTCTATACAGAAGTCTGTACAAACTGCCTTGTTATAAAATTTTCAGTAGTAGCTCGAAGTTTTGATTTTTCTTTCTTTTTCTAGGGATAATATAATAGGGAGCGAGCCTATGGCGAATAACCGAATTCCAAGCCGCTACTGGGAAATTCATCAAAAAAGCAGTGTTGTCACTTTACTTCCCCTGGGAAGAGAACCAAGACTTAAGGTTCAACAGCCACACCGCCGGCTACTACTAGATAAATATTCATATATCCAGTGGTAGCTGGCATGCCTAATGTTTTAATTTTTGATTCTAGTTTGTTCATTATATGTCTAAAACATTCAACTGTGTCTGGTTACATGGAAATCTACCTCATGCCGGGAAAGGCTAAGCGGTATTTAATATTACATTGTCATAAGCAGACGAAATCCCAGGCATTTGTCATGCGTGCACTCTACACATACTTTGACAAGTATTCACTGTGTGCCGAGGTATTTCATAGCAAGTGATGCGATTGTCAGTAGCAACGAGTTGGCTAACAAATATGGAGCTTAAAGTTATAGAGTGAAAGTTGTATGTTGCGTACGTGTTAGATATGTGATGCAAATGGTCGCTTTTCCTTCAAAACGTCATTGCAAACATTGCTCCACATTCTGACAAATACTTTATGCTGCTATATATTATCACTATTTGTTGCCTGTGGTTTAGCCCGCATCCTATTTACATATGCGTAAAATACATATGTAAAACATGTATGAACAGAAAGGTACCTCACCCTGCTAATTTCACTATTAGCATTAAGGTAGAAACAAACTGATCCCGCGTACGCAACCTATGCAACGCATTATGACATCTGGACTCTAGATTTTATATGAAAATGTACGGATTAGAAACACACACGCATAGGATTGCGTTGCATACGATAAGTGTGTCTCTGATGAATACGTTTTTACATAAAATCAAGCGTCCAGATATCATAACGCATGGCATACGTTGCGTACGTGGGATCAGTCTGTTTCTTCCTGTGGAGATACTGGGATCACGTCGGCGTCACCAGTGTGGTGAGGTATATTGCCCCTCCAATCAAAGGGAGGATCCTCCAACCAGGCGAGTTTTTTGCCTGGCGGGCCACGATGTCAGGCGGTTGTATAAATGCAACTTGCATTGCGAATGTTGCTTGCGCGATTCAGGATTATTTGTTCGTAAGTAGTACCATGTAGCGTGGTAGATATTGCCACATATCTGCCTAACCCTTCGGGGTATACAGGCGTCATGATCATTATGTTACGTTAGTTCTCCATAGAAAGCTCTAGAATCCTATTCTACTATAACATTATAAATGTGAAAGTTTCTGAGGATGTATGTTAATTACTCTTTGACATCAAAACTACTGAACGGGTTTTGATGAAACTTTACAGTACGTATTATTATTTATACATCAGAATAAAATAAAGGCTATAATTTATAACTATTTTAAGTTAATTCGCCAAATTACAACAATAATTAAAAGTAACTTTTTGAAGTCGCAGGCAGAAGCTAGTTTTAAATAAAACCGTTAAATAAAGACATACAAAGTACAAGAGCTGTACAAAAGAAAACAAATTAATTTAAATATATGTAATATAGGAATAATGTTTGCGACAGACAATGACCGGGGGCTGTAAAATAATTAATTTTGAACTTTGTATTATTGTACGAGTGGGTGTAAAGGACAGAAGGAACATTCTGGTACTTAAAATAATACAAAATAAAATTTCAATCCAATTCCAGCGTCAGAAACCTCATAAATGTCACCTTTGGGTCAATTTTCTACATTCAATGAAAAATGTAACATGTTCGCGTTTTACGTTTAGTAGAATACTATTTGACATTTACGAAACTGAGACTAAAAAGGAATTTTATTATATACTGAACATCTTATATAAATACCATTGAACTGTATATACCGTCATCTGTATTCCCAGAAGGGTTTTGGCCGAGGTGTATGAATCTACACCCACAATTCGTTGGTATATTTAGGTCCCATGTAATAGAGGGTGTGCCTATTGTCATTGGCTGGGCACAAATCCTAACTCACAGCTATTACTAGGAGTTTAATGGATAAAAAAATTATAAAGAAAGAAAAATGGTTTATGTTCTCAACCAAGGACACACGGCAAGAGAATTGAACGTAAGAGCTATAGCGTAGCAGTAGCGTTAACGATCACTAGATTAATAAAGCAATATTCTAACTATAAATAGCCCTACTAAACATTTTCTAGAACTATAGTTATCTGTTTGCATTATTTGACATTTTCCATGCTAAGATTTTTAGAAGGAAAAATTTGACTACGAGCAGGATTCAAACCTGCGTCTTCTGGTTAAGTACAAAAGACGCTATGACCACTTAGCCACCGTGAGTCCTACTCGCCAGGTCGAAATTTACCTTCGCATTCTGATTTTACGTCTTTATGCTGACGTCAGTAACACCTATAATTGGAAGCAAGTTTTTGTTTCTCAACCGACATGACTTTACAGTTAGTTCGATGTCGAACGATGCTACCTTATCTATTAACTGTTTGTGTTTTTTGGCATTTTTCATGCTAAGATTTTAAAGTAATTTTTCCTTCGCTAAAAGAAATATAGTTATCAAAAAGGTAGCTTCAATAGGCTACGTAATTACGTGCTTCTAACATTTACGAGCGAAACAGTAAACAGCCGGACACTTCAGCAGTGTAAGTATATCGTTAAGATGTTGATAATTTATTACGTTTAGTCTTTGTAAAGTAACTTGAAAGATTTGTAGCTTTATGTACTTATTAAGTATATAGTTAATTTATTTGTAAATGTAAACACTTAATAAAAAAAAGTAAATTGAAAACTTAGGACTATATTGAATATACTGCTTATTTTTAAAGAAATCTCCTCCAGTAGACCAGCTAGAAGAGAAATTAAAATAAGAAATGTAGAGAATGGAGTGGAAGACAAAAAATGCACTTAAATTTAACGTATTACAGTGAGCGCCACAAAGAGTTCATCAAAAGCGGTAAAAATTCACCATGTATGCATTGCCACGTTTAATACCAATTCTTTGTACTAAAAATAAAGTCATGACAAATATCCGCGATAAGTTAATTTGTGATTTTGTACGTAAGGGTAATCTCTGAAATTGAACATCATTACGATCTGATTCTGAGAATTTGTTCACTGCTAAATAGCGACTTTATCCCCGAAAGCTTATACCAAGCACAAGATCGGTCGTGTACGGAGTACTGTTTTCATTTTTGGGACGGTACCACTAAGTACTAGTTTGAAGAGACGCGCTAAGAGGGTTATAACAACGATACGCTGGTCGAGACAAACCTAAAGAGAGTTGAACATAGACGCAAAATTGCAAGATTATATACCTAAATTTCGACAATTGTGCGTTGGAATTGCACGATTTAATTCCCCCAAGCCAGTGGACTTGAGGAGCTTAAGCTTGTTAATAACAATCGGCACTGCACCACCATATTATATTCCAAGTTCCGAGACAAGTCCCGGTTATGGGACTCGTCCCCGGAATGGAACTTGAAAATTTCACAGAAAAACCTTTTGTTTTTTCTATTTCTGATAAATTTCCAGTATCAGCTTGGAATTTGGATTTGTGCCTGTTTAATGGCACGCCCCCTATTACATAAGACCTAAATATACCGAAAATTGTGAGTTACAGCATTAGAACTCTCCCTAACTCATCAGAGAATACAGGCATGATTGCAGAATATGTTATATTATGTTACTTATCTAGTGTACTTCAATATCAATTCATATAAAAGGGTCTTGAATATACTAAGAACTGTGGCACATTCCCCACATACTTTATGCGGCAGACACATGATTTCCCCGCTAATATTTTAACCTTCCGCTGAGTCTATATATCATGTCGAAACTGCGGCCATGCCCGCATGATATAGAACTGTAAAATTGACTGCGCTTATGACCTTACTTAATAGATTTATACACCGTGTTTTCTTTGTCGTCTTACAGCCAAAAGGATATACTTCAACTCATCATGATCAACAATTTCTTGTATAGGATCAACCATGAAGTGCAAAAAAAAAAAACAGTTACATGCTACATTCTGACGAGAGACCTGTACTTTTTTGCTTTCTTAGCTGTGTTTTTTTTTTCAAGATTTCAGACTTAGTCCCATATCTAGTATGTGTATATATGTCCCTTACCTATAATTTTTTCCTTTCGGCTGTAAGACGCCAAAAAAAACAGGGTGTACCCATATAGTTACCAACTATTGGTTTGTGTAGGATAGACTTGATAATTGAACAGTTCCATTTAATATTATTATTCCTAACATAGCGCAAAATACCACCATTTTCGTATTCCACTAAAATCAGAGGTGTGCTGATAGACCCTCATAGTTTATCAGTATGTTTAGGTCCCATGTAGGCTTATGTATTGCCATTAACCAGGCATATATCAAAACTCCAAGCTGCTGCTGAGAATTTCGTAGAAAAATCCAATAACCTATAATATATATCACAAGTGAACACCTACAGTTAAAACAAATAGTTAAAATATACAGTTACATATTTGAAATATTAGTAATATAATACGGTTAATATATAACTTTACATTTAAGTTAAATTATAAATAGTAATGCATGCTCACTACATCTAAATTATTTTACACTTTTTAGTTCATAAGTTGTCTTGTAAAGTGTAATTTGTAAAATTTCTTAGGACAATAAAGAATCTCTAAACCGATAAACCGATATCTAGCTGTCACCCGCCCTTTTCCATTTTGGGTCGGCTCTTATTGGTCATAGCGTGATGTTATATAGACTATAACCTTTCTCGATAAATGGATTATCCAACTCAAAAATATTTTTTCAATTCAAACCAGTACTCCCTGATATTAGCGCTTTCAATCAAATAAACTCTTCAGCTTTAATGCTATAAAGTATAGATAGGAAACGAACCGAGGAGAGCTGCTTAATATTCACAAGGCTTTATCATCAGTTCATCTTAATAAAAAAATGCTCTGAACGATTATAGGCTTCGCAGTAAATATTTCATAACTAACAAGGAATTCAAAAAGCATTGATTTCGCTGCTACTGAATTCATAAGCTTTCTTATTTGAGATACTTTTGCCTGTTATTCAAGCATTAGTTTGATTGTACAAGATACAGGCAACATTCAAGTAACCTACAAAACCAGCGCAACGTGTGTAACTCCGACATGCTTATAGTTTGTACATTATGTAAGCAGCTCTCAGGCATTGTGCTAACTCAACCTGTAGCTAAATACACAAGGTAGTCTGCTGAAGACACGATAAAGATGATAAACCATAGAGATGGAAGCGAATGGAGTGATAATGTGACGACTGACGCTATCAGCCAAGTGTCTTCTTTAACTGAAGAGCCTAGATCTCAGTAAGCTTGTGACTCAGTTGCTCGACTGTAAGCGAAAATAAATAACTATCGGTCTCGAAGTACATTACTACATTTTTTCTTATTGGGTTAGCAAATTTTCGAGTAGTTTGAAGAAAACTAAATGGCTTTTAGAATAGCCACTTAAATATCGTCCTTAGTGCAGGTGTTCGGGCACAAGAGTAATATTTTATTTAGATTGAAGTTTTGAAATGAATTAAGCTTAAAATTACTCCCTGAATATGAAACCTGCAGCTATTTTACAAAGTAATACATACTTTGTACAATTAAATAAGCACTCCAATAGATTATTACTCCATGATATATACGGAGCTTGCAACTAGCGTTCGAACTACTATGTTAATTAGATTATCCGGTACCTACCGGTAGATGTTGTGTTCGTGGAGAATTTCTTGTAAGAAATATTACCATAATGTTACCACAGCATTTTTTGTTTACAGTGATGGGTCGTTTTGCGATGGTCTCGTAGCAACAACAATAATGACGTCACAAATTCAAGACAACGATAACATTCACGAAACTTGCATGCGATAGAAATAAGAAAGAAAGTGCATTTTACTAAACTACTAGTACGTGGTAGGCGTAAGCGCGACTGCTACGCCAGTCGTCCTGGGTTCGAGGAGCAAAAAAAGCATTATTCTGCTTTTCTATGTAATTCTCAGGAGTAGCTCGGTGTTTAGATTTTTGTCCGGCACAAATAAGAACAGGCTCACCCCCTATTACATTTGTCGTAAACATACCAGCGAACTCTGGGTGTACGATATGACTATTGGACTTCTAAATTATGGGTCTTGAATTCGAATCTAAGGCACGCAACTCTGACTTTTCGAAATCAATATGTACTATAATACACTATACAATCAATCGCTTAAACGGTCAAAGCAAACACCGTGACAGTTTCCTCACGATTTTTTCCTTCCTGTATGCATTAAAGACTTTTTCGGCGGCGTGAAGTCTGCTGAACCGCATTAGGCCAGCGTGATGGACTATAACCTTCTCATTCTGAAAAACCCATACTGCAGTAGGACAATAAATAGGTTAATAATGATGTTATGATATCGATATCATAAAAAATATTTTGTACCATTTAATTAAAAATAATTCCCTAATTAAAGTATATTTGCTGTTGACCCGCTAAACTTAAAGTGCAAAATTACACACTTGCATGAATGTAGTATTCTGTTCCCGTCTACATAACAAAGAGAAAAAAGGCTTTAATAGTTTCCTCCTTTGAAGGCGCCATAACGAATTTTTCTCCCAACTTTTTTCTCTCTAAAACGCTCTTTGCTAACTGTGACGTACATCAAAGAATTCAGTTACACTTCAGGCCGATAAAAGGTAGATAGATAGATAAAATCTTAGAATTCCAATAAATTTCAAGATTTGGTTTACTTTCCAGACATTGTGTTGGTAGTGATAGTTCAACCACAACTTTACTTACATTTAAAACTAAATTTATGACTAAATTCTACACTGAATTTAGTATTAAACTTAATTCAGTGTAGAATTTAGTCTCGTCAGTTATTTATTTTTAATTAATACGCAATTATGTTCTTGAAATCAAGTCTATTATTCTCTAAAGAAATAATGCTATTGACTGAATCTGATATTGACAATTAAAATTTCGCTTTGTAAATAGTTCTGAAAGTAATGTTGAATTGGAGTGGTATTAATTGTTGTAATTTGCATAAGAATAATATTCAATTATTCTGTGTAAGAGATTGATTAGTTCTATTAACTAAAACACAGGTCTTGGGGTTCTAAAAACGTAATACCGAGAATAAGCTTAGACACATAAATTTATTTGAATCGATTATTAGATTATAATAATTGTGATATTAATTAGAATCTTTAATAACCTTTATAAATATTAATATTTTGAAATAAAACTACTTTTTACGGATTTTATCGCGTATATTGATATTATTAATCCCGACGTTTCGGACCCTTTACAGCGTCCATGGTCACGGGTAGACTGAGGTGGTGGGCGTCTTGATGACATAATTACTCACAAAAAGTAGTTTTATTTCAATGTATAATATTCGCGTAAATGTCAGAAATCAAAATATTAATATTTTCAGGCCATGTTGGAGCTCCGATTGCATAGCCAAACGCTTATTGGTCATCTAGCACAGCAATGTTGTCAGTATTATACTACCGACTAGCGTATTACGGTAAGTAAGGTTTTACCGCATACTATCACAGTTATAAGTAATTATATAATAATGTTTATATGTTAAATATAATAGTTGTAATAAAAATATTTATATTATATAAATATTTTTATTACAACCTTTTTCTATGTATGGGTTGTATGTTGTATACGGTTGTAAATGTACAGTATACATACAGTAGTATGTAACATATTCAATATAATTTTTATTTAATTATCTACATTGTTTTACCTGGAAAAATCTTAGTTAAGATTTTCAAAAAAAAAAAAATGTTTACCAACTAATCTCATACCTCAGTTCAAAAAATATATACAAAAAAAATTCATTTTTCTGCTCGCCAGTGTATTCTCAGTTCTTTTCCAACGAACACTTTGATGTCTGTCGTTTGTATATTGTGGCGCAAATGTGCGCAGTATATTGTCGGTGCTATATAGAAGATAAATACGGAAATACCTAGAATGTAGAAATTAATTTGAATGTTTGACTAGGCCGCCGTAGCCAAAGGGTCTACGCCGTAGCCAAAGGGTCTACGCCGTAGCCAAAGGGTCTACGCCGTAGCCAAAGGGTCGACTCCGTAGCCGCCTATGCGCTACTGAACTGTTGTACTACACGCTGTCGACGTAGACAATATTATCTTCAAATCCTTCTGTTTTTCATTTTCTTTATTGGTTAATTTACAAAAATATGCTTAATCTAGTTTACTGTATTTTAAGAGAGGAAGAGAGGTAGCGGGATCAAATTGGAGCTGCCCGACTGTGGAAGTAACTCCGCTTTGCAGAATATCAAAGTGAAATAACACAACTTTGAGCTGTGTTGTGTTCCTAAGGGTGATCAAGATTGCCAGTGCTGCACGAGGAAATGTCGTGTTAGCAGTGGGAGGACTTTGACCCTTATATTGCCAACCCAACTATTCCTCTTTCAATCTTTTTGTATTTTTTTTTAACATTTTCCATGCTAAGATTTTAAAGTTTTTAAGCAAAGGAAAAATTACCTGTGTGTACCTAACCAGAAAACGCAGGTTCGAATCCTGCCCGCGGTCGAATTTTTCCTTTGCCTAAAAACTTTATTCCTCTTTCATTTTACAGGGTCGGCAACGCGCAAGTGATACCCCTGGTGTCACAAGCGTCTATAGGCTACGGTAACCTCTTACCATCAGGTGGGCCGTATGCAAGTTTGCCACTTTATTGGAATAAAAAAAATCTATACTATTAAATAAATGCAAGTACATTTTGCTCGGTAATTGGAATATTCGGAAAGATATAGAATTTTTGTATGAATTATTGATATTTGAACAGGTTAATATCTGTGGGGTCAGCTATAAATTAGTAACAAATAAATTATGACGACAAAAAGCATAATATCCAAAACGAAATCAAAAACTGAATAATAATAGGTACTAATATAAAAATAAAAACGTTTTTAAATAAACATCTTACGTTATTACAGTATCGGATCATCATCGGCTGGTTAAAGCGCTCAATCCACTTAATGATCAAATTCGTATGCATTGTACCGAGTTTTATTTAGATAAGGATCGCCCTTTGTAGCGATAATAACATGGAAACCTATAATGGGTATGTATACGTGTATATTCAATAATAATGACGTAACGTTACGTAATCGAGAGGGAGTAAGAGAAATAAAATGCATATGAAAAAGGAAGAATAATATTATAATCATAATTAAAAAGGAATTATTATTATTAAGTATATTATTTATTTATTTAAAATTAGGGTTAAAATTATTCGCTCTCCATAAAATTAGGGTTTTGGTTTATACGACAATTGAATGTATCGATATAATAACAAAAATAATTCTGTCTTCGTGAAATTTTGTTGTAAATTGTACAATTTCAGTACTACAAATAGTAATAAAAGTAGATATTAAATAATAAATGATTATTATTTAATTACTATTTTATCCGTTTCTCTGTCTATTATACTTTACTAACACAGTGTTTGTGCTAAACCTACTATAGATACCAATAGTAAAATAGTCACTTACCTGCCAAGATCTGAACCCATCACCACTTAATAAAAAATATTGAAATACCTGCAATAAAAAAGAAATATATTTTTAATTGTTTTGAACAAGTGACCCGCCCCGCATGTTGCAATAAGTAATTAAATATTACGTAATAATGGCCATAGCCCCCATGGTCATTTAACCGCGCACAAATCCAAACTTCGAGTTGCTAATAAGAATTACCCACTAACACTTTGCTCGACCTGGGCATCAAACCTGTAGCAGCCGCACTTACGACCACTAGACTAATGAGGCAGTTATTACGTAAAAGTGTCAGGAAAATACTTAGTACTAACAAATTACTAGTTCTTGAGCGCGCAAACTACCTGTCTAAGAGTTGGTCCTAACTTTGGCGATGACGCAGCTTTGCAGCAAAGTATATCAGAACATTTTTACTTTAACACGTATTATATTTATTACGATGTGAACATTTTCGCGAATATTCCTCTGCCAAAAAAGAAACAAGCTTACGTCATATGAGCAAAAATAAGAGAGAAGAGGTAAATTTACTACTGTCTGCCCAATTAATGATAAACGATTGTTCTGCTGGTAATTATTTTGATGCATTGAAACATGTCCATACTAATAAAATGTTACTTAAGGGAAAAATTAAAAATAGTAAAAAGGTAGCCAGGCTTAAATGGGATTGGGCTGGTCATGTCAGCCGCATGCACCATGATCGCTGGGCAAGAGTTTCCACACCATGGATGCCTGAAGACGATAGGCGTCGTCGAGGCCCAGAAAGCGGTGGCGGGACGACTAAGATGCGTACCGCGAGGGCTGGTTCGAGGCGACACAGGAAAAGAGTACCTGGAAGGACCTGCGGGAGGCCTTTGCTCAGCAGTGGGACACAGCAAAGCAATTTTAAAATGTAATTGAATCTAAGGACTACAGACTAAAGGAAGTTAAATATTTTATTTCAATTAGACCAGATAGGTGCATAGATACTTTTGAAAAGTCAAACACTGCGTTTCTTTTGGAGAAGAACCGGCAAGAAACACCATAGACACTCCTTTATAAAAACTTGAGTACATACAATATTATTCTTTAGTTTTCCGTTTATTTTTGTTTAAGTACATCAACTTGGCAACAATCACGATTTCATACATAGAAACGAAATCTAAAATTATACGAGTACTAGCTTTCGCCCGTGACTTCGTCCACGTCCACGTGGACGAAGTCACGGGCGAAAGCTTTTAGTTACTTTTAATTATCATTGTAGTTTGACTAATTAACTAAAAATCGTTATGAATTACAGCGTATATGTTATTCTGATGTATAATTATTAATACTGTAAAGTTTCATCAAAATCCGTTCAGTAGTTTTAGCGAGAAAGAGTAACAAACATCCATCCATCCATCCTTACAAACTTTCATTTATAACAACAGGACAAATTTCACATTTATAATATTAGTACGAAGATACACAATTTATTACAACGGTGCTACATTCGCTCTAAAATTTTATACTTTTCAATAAATGAACAATATTGGCAGTTGGTGGCATGTTAACCAATAGTAGCTGCAATCAGTAAAGTATACAGCAATTGTATATACGTTTACGTTTAACCTCTGAGGTAGCGAACAGCAAGCACTTGGACAGAGTCCAGAGAAACTTGCGGCAGTGGTCCAAGTTATAAGCAATTGAGAAGCCTGATATCAAATTGACTTATTTATAACCAATACCAACGGTTCACCTCTGCCTAACCTTAGGGACCAAAGTCGAAACTATGAAAATAATAAAAGAAACCCTATACTGTCAGCCAGCCTCACTAAAAACCTCTCCCGTATCGCTATCTGCTAGTAGTACTCAGAATGGTAGTACCAATACCATATTGGATACCAATGCTGATTCTCTGATAGATGTCATCAATTATTATCATATGTTAATATTAATATTATAGGGTCACGTGAAATGTAATTCAATTTTATTGAAAAAGATATCCCCGACTTTGTGCATCTCCCAGAGCCGTCATTTATTAAGCTGTGTGAGTCAATCGCTGAAGTATGTGAGTTGCACCACAACACAACGTTGATTAGATTGGCGTCGTCTACGTACGGGCCAATGCAAACCTTCAAATTGTCTTCAGAACAGTTAAGTTTTTCAAATGGACAGTAAACACAAGATTCAAACCAGACAATGTTGTTGTTGTAACATTTTAAAGACAGTTTTTTTTCTTTTTGAACTATCTCATCGACTGCAACACATGAGGTTTTCTATTCCTAGGTCGAATAGTGTTACTTCTATAAAGTTTTCAATACTAGCTAGGAGTTTGGTTTTGTCCGGTTAATGGTAATATGCTCGCCCCCTATCCCATGGTCAAATTGGTTCAGCGGTTTAGGTAAAGTTAGGAAAGCGTAACAGATAGACCGACAGAGTTACTTTCGCATTTATAATAATCATCATCATCTTCATCAACCCATATACTGTCACACTGCTGGGCACGGGTCTCCTGTCAGAATGAGGATTAGGCTATATTCCACCACGCTGGCCTAGTGCGGGTTGGCAAACTTTACACACCGTCGAGAAAAATCTAATTTCCTTCACCGTTTAAGCGAATGATAATTAATTATTAATACGCACATTTATTCGAAAAGTCAGTGGTGCGTGCCTTGGATTTGAACTTGAGACCTTTGACTTGGCAGTCCAATGGTTTTTTTTTATAATTTATCACAGAAAAATCATGTATTTAACGAAACCGAAAAACAATTCTATCTTAGAACATTGCAATATTTGACAATAGAACACAATTTACAGATAACATAAACCTTCAGATATTGTTCTAACCATGATCAAGTTATATCTATAGCTAAGTTACAAAGAGCCGCACAACTTGGTGTATAAATCACCGACTCGACGGCCAGCTTTCGAGAGGAAAAACTCGAAGTTGGTCGTTCGAACCCGTTATATAAACAGATCAAAAAAACAAGCGCTTAGAGACATCGACAGCTCAATTTATTTTTGTCGTAGTTGTGCTGATGGTTTAAAAGCTAGTTCCCATCAACTTCTTTATCTCTTTAGTGTGTCTATGTAAACCTGCAATACTACATAAGCCACTTATTTAAATGGAGACTCACATTGGGTGCTAAACAGAATACTGTCTGGTTGTGTGTCTCAGAGAAACTATAATGATAAGGAAATGTCATTGAAAATTCTCAGAATTGGATTTATCCGAATTTGAAGTTAAGTGACAACTTCAAATTCGGATAAATCCAATTCTGAGAATTTTCAAGATTTAGGTATCATAAGAAAGGGTAAAAAAATAGTTTATAAATCCCCATGGTTCTTGAGAAATAAACCGTCAAAATCATAATATTCTAAGTCAGATAGATCCATGAGACAGTATTTTTTATATAGATTGGTAGGTCGCCGTCAGTTGACGTGAACTCTGCGCCAGTAGCACCGTACACTCCCGCTTTACAACAGTTCTCAACTCATGGATAATTCCATTAAAATGATGTAACCAAGTATTATCACGTTTTTTTTATATTTCCTAAGTAGATAAATTGGATTTATCCGAGTTTGAAGTTAACACAAATGGTTTAAAGAATTAATCAGATAAACAGAATGATAGACGGGGACAGCAACCTTGTACTATTCAGAGATTTGTTTTTGACTAATCTTGAATATAGTCCCAATGTGCTAAAACTTTCGCTCTATGGAGAAGAACCTTCAAGAAACTCTGTAGTGTCTAGCAAGTTCTACATGCCGCTAGCCAAATTACAACGATAATTAAAAGTAACCTTTCCACGCGGAGGAGTCGCGGGCAGAAACTAGTACTTTTATATAAATTACAACTGACTGAAACTATTATAAAAACGTAAAGTAATGTAATAAAAGAGAAATCACAACTCCGACAAGGTCTAAGGACTACTAGGGAACTTCGTGAACAAAACTAATGCATGGCAAAGTAACCCAAGTCACCTGTGTAAGTCATTCAAGATAGGAAGCTCATAAGGTTGTTGTGAGAGTTCTTACAGCTCCGAGTTACGAGAAGAGTTCCAAGTGTATATCGTGCTTGTTTTAATGGATGTCGCTTTAAACTGCTTTGGTACAAGGCTTCGTTTTATGAGACAAGTGTACGTGTCACAGAGGTGTGATGTTAGTCCTAATCAGGAGGGCTCTTACTATGTATGTGATGCTAACTGTTGTCCTCGATTTCATCCCGCATCCCAAAAGGCTTTTTGAGACAAAAGGTAGTCTATACCTTTCTCCAAGACTTTAATCCTGTATCAAATTCCACCAAAATTGATGCAGCAGTTTAAGCGAAACAGAAAGACAGAGTTCTTCAGTAAAGATTAATCCATAATATGATGAATCTGAATCTGAAAGAGGTACGGCATAGTGGGAGTAATTCCACTCAAAGTGGAGCTGCCCGACTGGGGAAGTACCTCCGCTTCGCAGAAAATCAAAGTGAAATAACACTGTTTTGAGCCGTTTCTAATGGTGAGCAAAGTTGCCAGTGCTCCACGAGGAAACGGTGTGTTGGCAGTGAGAAGACTATGATCCATAAACTACCAACCCAACTATTCATCTTTCACTTTACAGGGTCGGCGATTCATGATACTCCTGGTGTTGCAAGCGTCTATAGGCTACGATAACCGCTCACCATCAGGTGGGCCGTATGCTCGTTTGCCACATTAGTGGTATAAAAAAAATCCAAAGTTATAAATTTTGTGATGAAGAAAATATGACTTTGGACACAATTCGAAACTTACGTTCTCTGGTTTGATAGACTTTAACTAAATAAAGTAAATTCAAACTGCGAGCTTCTACTAAAGATGTCATAGAAAAACTCAATTACACTTTGCTTGACCTGGAAGTCAAACACAGGACCTCAAGCGTAGCCACGTTTCCGACCACTAGGCTAATGAGGCAGTCAAAGATCAAATTGCTAAAAATCAACTGAAAATTCAATTTTGTAGGTCAAGCGAAAGCCTTCACCTTATGGATATAAACCGTGAAGGTTATATTATGTTAGTCCTGGTCCAATTGTTCAGTGGCCCGCACTTGACACTCTATACACAGATGGCTTTGATGGATTATTCAAATTCCAAAGAGCTTCCAAACTTAGGCGGTGGCTATGTGACTTAAAACAATAACGTTTTTGTGTGAACGTCCAAATATAAACTAGAGCGGGAGCGGGTTTTACTATGACATTCTTTTTTTAATTAATATAACCTCTTTTGTGTTCCACTGCTGGGTAACGGCACCACCTTTTTTTAAATTTTAACCCACACTTCACCAGGTTTTAATTACGTGAATCGGGCTGTACGTTTAGGTCCCATGAAACAGGGGACGATCTAATTGCCATTAACCGGATACAAATATATCCAAAACCCGAGCTGCTACTGAAAATTTTATAAAAAAGCCGATGACATTTACTCGCCCCTATCACATGCTACCCAAGCATACGCCCGAGCTGTGTGTGTACATTAATACCTACATCTCTGCATCACCTTTCCGGAAATTAAGGTGTGATGGTATTTCGTGTTTTATCAATCTTAGATTTAATATATATAAAAAACTATAAGATGTCCGTAAAAAAAAAACAAATTTATCAAGATTTTGAAAACAAACTACTTTTTAGCGTCCATAGTCACGGGTAGACTGAGGTGAAAAATGTAGGGTAGCTGTCAGTAATTATATAATCAAGACGCCCGCCACCTCAATCTACACGTGACCATGGATTCTGTAAAGGGTCCGAAACGTCGGGATTAATAGCTAATATCAAATCCGTAAAAAGTAGTTTTATTTTTCAATGTCTATATTCGCGTAAATTAATCATGATAACAAGTTTTGCTTTAGCAGTTTTAATAATAATATAGCTGTGTTGATACGTGTTGAGACACTACGGAGGTAGGTCGTAAAGCAAGGGGATTATGAGCGCTTAAACTCTCAAGTACTTCGTGTACACTACGCTACGTAACAGTATTATGCTTGTAAGACTTTCTAGGCAATAACTGGCAAGTCACTTATGTCGAAGACACCGTACAATTTATAAACTTAACGACTGTTTTTTGTTTTATTGAGACAAAAGGTAGCATCAGTTCTTCCTCAAGGTGCAATCTATCCTCTTTTCCAATTTAACTAAAATCTGTTAAGCGGTTTAGGCGTAAAAGTGAGAGACAGGTATTCCCAAGACTGCAACGTGGGGATCTTCAAAACGGGAAATATTTTTATTTGATCGGTTAATGATATCCCTAGTGTTGGCAAGCATCCTTATGTTACGGTTACTGTTTATCATCAGGCGGGCCGTATGCTTGCTTGCCCCCTAAATGGTATAAAAAATAGAGACTGAGCTGCTTTCGCATTTATAATGTGAGTATGGATAGTATCAAACTATAACCTTACTTCACAATAAGCATAAATTATACAAACGGATACAAATGATACTCTGAGCTACTGGAAATTTCATAGAAAAACCTTATAACACTTTGCTCGACCTGGGAATGCAGGACGTCTAGCGTAGCAGTCGCGCTAACAACCACTAGACTAATGAGGCAGTTCACCGCAATTTGACATCGCATTTTATACTTACAGATTATGAAAATACCAACTACTTTTTACGGATTTTATCGCGTAATATTAATATTATTAATCCCGACGTTTACAGCGTCCATGGGGAAGACTGCCTTGAGATGGTGGGCGTCTTGATATTATAATTAGTGACAGCTACCCTAAATTTTTGTCCAGTATTGGCAATCCGATTCACGCAGACCTAGCTCACCATATCCTTTGGCGTTGCAGTTGTAGGCTTTTCAAGTGTATGTTCACACACTGCTGACTTCACTTGAGCTGACTTGTGAACATACACTTGACAAGGCATATCAATGAAATCCGCAAAACGTAGTTTTTAGTCTAGTAGTTAGGAGTCAAAAATCAATATAATACTGAATAAAATAAAATTCAGATAAGTCGTAAGTTCGTAACCGCGTCAACGCCCGCATAAAAAGTGATCTTAACATATAAAGTTGTTTTCCGTGCGCTCTCCAGTATGATGACTTGCCTTAGGTGAAATTTCACTAATAAACTTTGGTAGTCAATAAAAGAAACGCGACTGAGAGGAATTTGAGCTCTGTTTTAACGTCTCCGATACATACAGATGGGAAGAAACACCAGCATTTATTTTAAAATAAACTATGTGGCTAGTAAGGTCAAAATAAGAGTTAGTATAATCATAATTATATCATCCACAAGCGATACACTGCTGAAGAAAGGCCTCCGTCCGGTTATATGCCGCCTGTATCCAATCACTTCCAGCGATCTTTACCAGTTTGACCATCTCATAGGACGCCTTTCTATGCTGCGTAGCTGAAAGACTCAGCAAGCTTAAGTGGCAATGGACGGGGCACATATTGATGGCCGCTTAGGCAAAATTGGTTTCCAAGTGGGGACCACGCACCTAAAAACGTAGCATATGACGAGTTATGTATCTAAGCAGATAATTAAATAGTTATGTTTTGTTTAAGTAACAATACATGCGATAATGTGTCAAAATGGAGGTATTGTAAACTTTTACATACCAAATTAAACCTCTGGCGCGTAATTATTAATATCGCAATCTGACTCAAGATATAGATTTCTTTCGCTATCTGTATTTAACTCTTTTGTTGACTGTACTCATGTAAAAGCGTAGTTTGCATCTGTGTTAATAAACACGGACGAAATAAATGGAATTTGATTCCAAAGTAGAACACATGTAAAAGCGAGCAGAAACCTCGCGCTTTGATGGGGTCCGATGGTTATACCAAACCGTAGCCTGTCATGGTGGTGGTGAATTTCACTAATCCCTTGGCCATGACTATAAGGTAAGTTAAGGCAAGTGCAATTTTAGTCGATGCGAGTCTGGCATACCCTGCCGGCTCCCCAGGTGGTAGACAATCCATAAGTAATCTCAACAAAAAAAAATGGTCGAACAGTGTTATTGGTGTAGCAGCTCGGAGTTTGGATTTATGGCCGGTTAGTAGCAATAAGCCGTCCCCTAAAACATAGCGGTAAACTGTGGGCTTACAACTTACAATCTATAATAGAGATAATGTATGTATCTATATTCCCCAGGGCGGAGATGTACTTGCACGTAGTACTTCGGGGAATACAGATGTTTTGTAAATAGGTACTATGTTTAAGTTCTATTGTGTTAAGTACATTAGATTGAATACAGTCACAGTGATATAGGATCACTATGACTGTATTCAATTTATTGCCACAAAACAATCTCACAAATTATTTTCAATATTTTAAAGAAAGAAAGAAACATTTTATTGCCATGAAAACAGCGACTGGTACTACATACAGAGAATTAAACATAATAAAAATAAATGAAGGTACTGTACGTCGCCGTTGTTCATCGCAATAAGGTCCCCACTCAGCATGATGCGGCAGCGTATTAAATCACTGCAGCGCTGGTTTTTAGTGGGGCCTAGATGACGTGTGACGTCACTCAGCGGTGGTATTCTACCACAATTTACTGCATATTAACTATATCGATTTGCACAAAACAAATTTCTTTTTCAACATCCCAAATTAATTTGACATTTACACAAATTGTGATAGGACGGCTGTATCTATCTGCTCACCATAACATTGCCAAATATTCTGAATAGAATAGAATAGAATAGATTTATTTATTTGCAAAGAGTGTAGGTACAAATTATTAGGTGTTACAAAGTTTTAAGGTCCCTTGTACATTCTACCTTAATTGGTATGCAAATTTACATATATATATATTTTTTTTTAATAATAAAACATATCGTCCAAAATTAATAAAACTTATCATCAAATTTACATATATTTTTTTAATTAATAAAACTTATCATCCAAAAATTCTTGTACTGAATAATAACACTTGTGCAGTAGTAGTTCTGTAACATGCTTTTTACTCTGTTGCTAAGCAATGTGCCAACATTGTTCTGTTCCAGGGCAATGTAACCAGTGAAATTACTGGGTATGTGCCGTATGTGAGACTTACAACTCATGATGGTGTTGGATGGATTGGTGTTGCCGGAGTCCTAGCCTACAGATGCCAATCTATAGGCTAGGTCTTACGATGGTACCACACAGGCATATGGGCTGCTTTTCATCTTGTAACAATACAAAAAAAACGTCTACAAGTAAAATGTCAGCTTCTTCTGTCATCAGTGTGTAAAACAACTTATAGGTACTGCTCAACTTTTCCAATAAAATCGAAGTGAAATGAAATTTGGAATTTAGGAGTGAAGGTGAAACCGATCGGAGCTGCTGTCGATGCTAATTTAGAACATTTCGCAAAAATGACGATATTAAATTTGGCAGAAATCTGTGAAAATATTTTTTCCCCTCCCTATGTGGATCTCAAGTTACGAAGTGAAGTTCTTTGCGCGTACAATTGATTTTTGGACTGGAGAATAAGATGCTTTGTTCTCGTACCCCTGACAAATTGATTTTGTAAGGGGAAGATATTGTCTTTACTTCTGTTTGATATACTATTAAGTGTAAAACGCATTTGTCAGGTTGTCAATATTTCTTTTCTTCTGGCAATATGTTAGGTAAAGCCAACCCTACGGTGCTAGGGTCCAGTTCCATTATTCCAGTCTAACAAGATGCAGCTGAATATTAGTATTTTACGCGAAGAGATTATTATCAACCAGCGTGGTGGACTATAGCCTAACCCCTCTCATTCTGAAGAAAGCCGTACCCAGCAGTGGGACAGTGTATGGGTTTATGATGATGATGGTGATTATAACTGTCATTAGATCTCAGGCAATATCGATATTCTACTTACAGACTGGTGTTCGTATGACAACCGACACCGACAGTTTTATGTACTCTCCGAGGCACGGAGGGGTATCGTTATGTTAACAATAATTACCCATACATGCAATGACCGCGGCAAGCTCAGCTTAACTTTGCCCTCTCCTGACAATATAATTACAAATAATGTATATTTTTTAGTATCTCAGGATTCTTATCCACAGTGTTTCTGCCCGCATAACACTCATGAAATTGTCGTACAGAATACTGCACGTTTGGTGCAGCGGTCAAGGCTTGCTACAACCGTTCCGCCGAGTGTTATAGGTTCAATTCCCATCCGTGACAAATATTTGTGTGAACCATAGATGTTTGTTACGAATCTAGGTGTACTTTGTGTCTGTTTGTTCTAAAATCCCCGACAACACAGAGCTTGTTCCTTAGTACGGAAACTATTTAAAAAAAAGAACAAAATTAGCTCCTGTTTGTCCTTGAGAATTTCAAGAAATTAGAGTATTGGGCTCCAAGATCCTCTCAGACGCCTCGGAGACGGTAAAACAATAAACCGTATAAGAACTTTTTCTCGCATTTGTTTTCTTGTGACCGCACGACATATGCCACTTCCGATATAATACATAAGCACCCTTATCCCGCTTGCAGTCGAGAAACTTCCAAACAGCGCAAAACTTGGGTTTTCCTTGAACATAAATCTGAACTTAACTACGCATCTTGGCTTTCGAGAAGGTGGAGTACATACATATTAATATACAATTTACTTGCATTCCTTTATATGTTTGTGTTGTAGAGGGTTATATTTTACAAGGAGCGGTACTTGCAGTGAGCTCACAATGTGAATCACATTATGATTCATAAAAAGTGGCAGCAAGTTTTATTTTTTATTTGTTGACGTCGACAAACGAGCAGACGAGTCGCCCATGGACATCTGCAACACCGGAGGAGTTGCTGATGCGTTGTTGGCCCTTAAGGAACCTGTATACATGCCGTTTGAAGAACCCCATGTCATAGCATACAGGCAAAACCTCAGCAGGGAGACCGTTCCACATCTTGCAGGTGCGTGGGAGAAAAGTGCGCGACGCTCTTACATTCTTGGAGACCCAGGAAAATAACGGTTCTGAACATTTTAAGATTACGTATGTACTCTCAACCCAACCTTGATGGCTGATAAACGTCTCTTTTAATGTCAACAAAACTTAGCAAAACTAATCTTGGAAATCCTTTGCAAGTTTAGCCCTTGACCTTGACGAATAGCATTAGAATAATTTTGATATCCAAGCGGATTGTCTGTATGATGTTCACACATTTTATTTTACAGAAGTTTTTTGACAATGTGCAGCTAAAGTTCAACATAACCCACATCCCGTTAAACCAGCCATTATGAAAGAACAAATACCTATCACTTATCCTGAAGTCCAAGTTACAAGCAGTTGTTATGCTGCGACACGGATACGATAACCTGAACGTGACGACTCGTAGCTAACCAAATTATGTACCACCAAACTTAAGTTTACCATCCCTAGCTATTCTATCAACAATACTATAAAGACGAGTTTCGATTGTGCGCGAAATATTGTAAGTTAGTTTTGCGCCAAAGTTAATTTTGCGGCGCACTTGAGTCTTGTACCTTCGAGATAAGGGTAGATTTGGTTTGAGTTTTGATTGCGGTTGTTATTATAAAATGCAAATATTGTTGACCGGTTACATTGTATTGTAGAGTTGCGAAAGTAAGTGACACGCGTGAAAATAAAATATATACCAACTTTTTCTTGAAACTTTTCCGTTGGTCTCGACTCTGCTTATTAAAACAGTTATATTGAAAAAAAAAAACAGTTTTATAGTTCAATTTGTACAGGAAGGTATCACTTCAGAGGCCATACCTCAATCTGTTATTGCGATCGTTTTCCGATTGAGAGAGAGAGGAATGTCGCTCTATAAAATAAATAGCATCATCCTTTCATTATCTTGGATATCTGGCAGTTGCTGTATGATCAAAGACGATAAACTATACCTACTTAAGGAAAAGGTTCGTTTATTTTCAACATAGTAATTTACAAATTGCAGCCCGCATAGAAAACAGTAAAATTTAAACGTACTCTTCACGTACTTATTTCTACGCTTAATAAACAAATTGTATATAAATATGTTTGGTCAATTTTACACAGTACCATCTAGTCCCAAACTAAGCATAGCTTGTACTATGGGTACTAGACAATGGATATAATACTGATATATATTTTTTTTGTAATTACATACCTATAATATATAAGAAACACCCAGACAAACACAAACAATTATGTTCATCACATAATTGTTTGTGTTTGTCTCATACATAATTTTGTGTCCTGTGGGAAGCGAACCCACGACCTCGTGATCAGCAGTCCAATACCCGTCCCACTGGACCACAGACGTCATCAAACTTACTTATAAAAAGTTGCTATTGCCCCTATCTATAGCCTATTTTTTATAGTCCCTATCTATAGCCTATTTTTTTGGAAAATGAAAAATAATTAAGACATTAATAAGTATGATACTGGATTTGACAAACTATGTCAGCCTAACGAGCATTTTGCGCCTAAACTAACACCAAATAAAATTTCACACGGCTGGCCACATCGTCGATGGTTGAATGATCAGGACTCGAACCTGAGACCACCGGTACATTATACCTGTCGCTTTATCGATATAAGCTATTAAGGTTTCTGAACGTGATGTCTTGAGCTATTAAGAAATTCTGTTTCACACTGAAAACACCTCGTATTTTACAGGACCTCTCAGGATTATGCTCTGATACCTGTCGGGCATAATAATAGCAGTATCGACTCATGAACATTGATACCATCGGTCTCTACAGGCAGGCTCTTTGGTGAATGAAATTCGATATGAATATTCGATAAATGACAACGCTTATTCTGTCCACTAGGAGGCGGGGTATTAAGTCGGTTTCCTACCATTTAGTAAATCGGTATTGCTATTTAAAAATATGTCAACAAACCTCTTGTATCTCCAAAGGGTTAAACAAAGTTGTACTATAACTTATGCACCTATACCCAAAGTTTGACGGTACTTTTTAGGTTATATGGAATAGGCGGGAACCTATTGCATTGCGAAAAAATAACTGCTACTGAGAGCTACATAGAAAAACGTAATTCATCTTTGCTCAACCTGGGAATTGAACCCAGAGTAACCGTGTCATCTCAACTTGGAATAAGATGTAGATCCCCACTTCCCGACTAATATTATAAATGCAAAAGTAACTCGCTGTCTGTTTGTTACCCTTTTACGCCTAAACCTCCGAATCGATTTTGATGAAATTTGGTACAGAAATAGTTTAGACTTTGGAAAAGGACATAGGCTACCTTTTGTTTTAATAAACCCTTTTAGTTGCATGTGAAACCACGAGTATAATATATTTTGAGGGCTAGTATAATTATATTTCTCTCTTACTTTCTGTTGGAGACGATCGTTTACAAATCGATCAAAATCTATTCATAGGTTGTTAAACTTAACAGTGATGTAATTGCCAGGAGCCATTTCGTCGGACAAGGATAACTCAATAAGTCCTTTTGTCTATGAAATTATTGTCTAGACCAAAATAGAATTACCTCCAGCCTTTCAAACTATGAGATACTGTTAAGTTAAACGCAAGAACAATACGAGCTCAGACAATGGAAGAGTTGCCAGTACCATTTCTAATTAGCTTAACTATTTGTTTAACTTCTCAGTCAGTCGTAAAGTTTAATCATCATCTTAAGATAAATAGCTGTCAGCTCCTTCACTATGTTTAATTTAAATAGATTGTGTGAACATAATTATCAATGTCGCCTTAATGCCTGACGTGTGGAGGAAAATAATATTTTTATATAAAATGATAGATTGAGAAATTGTGTGATAGGTTTCCCTTATCACACAATTTCTCAAGTTTAAAAGTCGATCGATGTGACAAGAATTGAAAATAATATGCTGGAAACAGAATGGATGGAAAGCGGCTAACAAGAGAGATTTATTTGGCAATCGTTAGTAGAAGCGCCGGGAGGGAACGCCCAAGGTGAGGTTCTTCAAAAATTACTTAATTCTAAAAGTTACTTTGTACTAGTGTTACTTATAAAAAATACTGAACATAGATGGAAATGACTCAACACAATCCACAACTAATATACTTAAATTGATATAAATTGAAGGTGGGTAATTCTAAATAGTGACAAAGAGTGCGACTCTCCATCACCATGATGATACCTTTGTCATAACGATGGTGATGTCGTCTCAAAGCTGGACAACCGTGAGCGCCGTAAACATAAATACTCTGTCAAATTCACAAGCAATGCAAAATAAATCAACTTCTTCTGAATGCGGGTACCGAAAAAATATTGTCCGGTCAAATACGGATGCCGGAAAAAAAGTTGTGGCAGACTTGGCGAATCCGTTGGCTCTCCAGGGAGGTTGGAAAGATGGGGTCTGATCGTGTTGAGTTGGACTTAACTTAACTAAACTTATTGTCAGACTTTTGGACTTATTTATTTGCTACATCTAAGTATAGTATACTAAGCGATCGGCTTATGTGCCACGGATTCTGCATTAAATTGGTGAATATTTTTTATAATATTGTGAAATATTTCTTATTGTATATTTAATGTGTATGTGAAAAATTATTCTGGTCAACTAACCTACGATTTGTCAACGGTTTTGTACACATACATACTGATATACATACTGTATAGCAATACCTAGGGTTGTGTTACATAACTATCACCTAATTTTGAGCTTAAAGCAAAATACAATAATTGGTTTCTTCATCATCCTATATGGCTTAAAACCATATTGCAAAGAAAAGCAATTACTTAAGGGATCATTTACAGATGAAAGTGGTTTGTGAATTAAGTGGTTTGTGAATGAAATGAAAGTCAAAGACTACTTTAAGATTTTAAAAGGTAAATAAAAAAAGATTTGTGAATTAATCACCAAAAGTTAGTTTTTATTTTACATACCGAATTGCGATAAACTCCACGTTTAAACTTATACTTACAGTATATAAAGGTAAAAAGTTGTGTATACAAGTCTGTACAAACCTTATTTATTTTTTCATGACGATATTTCGACACTTTTTTTGCGGTTCCCGTCAAAGTTTCATGTTGTATTGTAAGAAGTTGTTCGCTTCTACATTTGCGTATAAAAAACGTTGAAAATGTTTGAGCAGTTTTTATAAAAATCTAGGGTAAATAGGGTATTATGCCGATTTTTCTAATTCTGGTTGTGTTATATGTTCTGTGGTTTTAGTAATCAAAAATAGTGCAGCACTTGCTATTGAGGTCTAAGATACTACGTGAAAACCGAGATCTAAGTTCAATGTGAGTATTTCAAATCTAATGTGTCTTTTTGAAAGTCATAACGTAAAGTTAACTGACCTGAAATGAACTAAAGTAATGTTAAAATGGTCTTTCAGTGGCATCCAGCTGTAACTATTTAGGTTTAAACTTTAATAATTAAGAATTGCAAGGCAGACTTCGTAGACAATCTACGCCGTAGACATAACTACGCCGTAGACATGACTACGCCGTAGCAGGTTCGTAGCAAACTATTTTGTTATGAACTTGCTAAGTTCTAATAATTAACACATGACTAAATACGAATTTAATCGAAATAAGTTATTTTAATAAACACATTAAGATGACGTCTGTGATCTAGTGGTTTGAGTGTCAGATTGCTAATCACTAGGTTGTAGGTTCGATTTCCACATGACACAAATGTTTATGTCATGAACATTAATGTATGTCTGGGTGTATCTTATGTATTATAAATATGTATTTTTAAAAAGTATATATGTATTATATCTATTGCTTAGTTAAGAAAATAATGGTGCTATGTTAATGTCCCTAATAATATTTTATTTGAGTTGCCTCAAATTATCGAAATTCTGCAACAGATACTAATTCATTCTATACAATTCTTAAAACTGTGATATTGTAATATAGCATCCATGGATTTCTCGATGGGTTAGGTAGTGATAAATTAATTTAGACCTTTCGCTTATATGTTTGTTGTTATGTATTATGCATGATTGTAGGTCGAAGACTTTCCACGTCGATTTTTAATCATTTTGGTTACGATGTTATCTGCTATTACCAGCGTCAAGGTATTTATAATGTATACTTACAGAAGATAATTATGTATACAATAAGTTCAGTACATATTATTAAATAGGATCAATGAGAAGATCAATTTCTGTTTTAGTACCAGATTATTAATTGTTAATCTTTTCCATTGCATAAATTGGAACCTACTATCTGTAATACTTTTGTGGCAATAAATACATTTAATTTTATTATGATCTTATGATATGATTATTATGATTGATGGATATTTCGATCTGCAAGGATAAGCTGCACTTGGCACGGCGATTCTATGGATGGATGACCATTACTAACAAACCGTGACCCTTCGTGATATCCTAAGGATAACTTTAAGGTATTGGTCCTGCGAAGAAATTGGGTTACAGTTGGGAAAACGCTGTTATTTGTAAATAATTTAAAGAAAAAAGGACGTTTTATTCACTAGGATTTATTCCTATATTTTGAGTACGCTTACAAATATATGTATTTTCATATACACAAACATCCAGTCCTAGAACAATTACTTGTATGTCATAAATCCTTTTTTGTAGAGAGCGAATAAATTATAATATTAAAAAATGATATTAAAAATAAATAAAACTTGAGAGGTGTCAAGGGACACCCGGATGGAACGAAGTTCCTTTCATTAAAATTTAATAATTACAAATAAAAAAAACCTGTATACACTCAACAATTCACAACGCGCGAAATTCAAATATTGTCATTCACTCAATAATATTTGAATGCTTGTCAACAATATTTGAATTTCGAAAAAAGTGTAAAAACTTTTCGTAAGAATTTTTTCCGTCTAGCACCCTTTCACAACGCGCGATAAGGAACTTCGTTCCAAAATATTTGTTTCGTGCGGGGATCGAATCAACAACGCGGGGTAGAGAAGTCAATCACTCATCCGCCAAAAGTGCCGTGTACGTATACAATTCACACAAGCCGTGCTTAAACATTAATAAATAAATAGATGTAGTTAGTCCAAGTCATCATGGTAATAGCATAGCCATTGCCAAGTCAACGTAACGTCGCCTCAGTTATTTATGAGTGACATGACAGATGCCATATTCAGAGCCAAGATAGCGCAAATTGCAATCCACACTTGTATTATAAATGCGTAAGTGACTTTGTATACAGACATACAAATTCACTTACGCTTTTATAATAAATAATAATAATAACTAAATAAATAAATATTTTTGGGACATTTTACACAGCACCATCTAGTCCCAAACTAAGCAGAGCTTTACTATGGGTACTAGACAATGGATATAATACTTATATACTTTTTTTGTTGTAAATAAATACTTATAATATATAAAAAACACCCAGAAAACCCCAAACACTTATTTTCATCACATAAATATATCCTGTCCTGTAGGAATGGAATCCACGACCATATGATCAGCAGTCTCGCACCACTAGAACACAGAGATTGTCGATCATAGTATTTCTATGTCTGCCTGTTACTTTTTCATGATTAATGTCTTGGAAAACATACCATCACGCTTTTGTTCCCTAAAGGGTTAGGCAGAGGTGTATACTAGTGTGAACCCACGGTTAAGCGGTATGTTGTGGTCCTATGTAAATAAATCTACTTTATCAATTTTTAAAGCAAAAGGCTTAAATTGGCACCATGTGAAAAAAATGGGTAAGCAAAATGGCTATGAAAAATGGCCAAGTCGTTCGTCTAGAGTGCGTATCCAAGACACCGTCACCGAAACATCTCTAACTTTTCAAATAATATATTTATTAATAATTAACTATATAACTAACAGAGAAGGAAAACATCGTGAGAAAACCCAACTGTACAGAAAACTTGATAAGAAATTATATATACATCATTTTCGAGTATATATCCTTCTTGGGGGCAAGAGTCTTCCCTAAGGATGATTGGTCATGTTTATCCAATATATTTATCTTAAGATTTAACAAAATTTTTTTGTAATAGCCCCCACATCAACCGTTTTTCTTCATATTTAGAATTTGATCAAATCAACTATAGACAACTGCTAGGTAGCTGAAATATCCAGCTGATAAAAATCTTTGAAATAAACATAGAATGTTTCTCGTTTTTTGATGAACTCATCAAATTTCATACAATTTCTTTGATCAAAGTTATATCGGACAAAAAAATAACAACGATAGATAGGTTAAAAAAAAAACAAGAAAAACCCAGCGTTCTTTTGCTCATATATAAAAGTCACGGATATTTGTAAGGCGTGTCCAAGTTGTGATTGCTCACGAATCGCTGGCGCTCTATGAATCATATGGAGATCTACAAAGTGCTAACTCCAACTTCTCAAGTTTTCACATCTTTATTTATGAGACGGTTCGCCTACATTCGATCACGGTTTTTGCTTCGGTACAAGTTTGCAAATACTTTTTTGGCAACACCAGTGATTTGTTAGCCTTATGGTTTGTAAAAGGATAAAATGGATGTGACTATTAACAACTTATTCATTATCATTCCAGCCTTTTCTCTTTCAAAGCTTTTTGGTCTCAAGATGACAACTGACCACTAGTGCTGCTGGCGTCTATAGGCTGCGGTTTTATTCCCCGAAGTGTTGGGTAGAGGGAGGTGTACAAGTGTACCCCGGTATGTTTAGGTCCTATATAATTAATAGTGAATGATCGTAATGCCTTGTGATGTTGGTCGGTTAAAGAGAGAAATGAAACACTTGGTTGCTCGATTAAGACTGACTTGTTTATTAGATTCTAAATATTATATATTATCGAGTACACAGTTACCTAGCTCATACATGAGTATATATGTTACTACTTACATTACTTACTACTACACCCTTACAGCCTTTAACCAGGCATAAATTCAAACCCCGGGACTATTTTTTTTTTTAACTGATGACGTCTGTGGTTCGCGTGACGGACTGCTGATCATGAGATCGTGGATTCAATTCCCACAGAACAGAAATATATAAGTGATGAACATAAGTGTTTGTGTTTGTCTGGGTGTCTTTTATCTAATATATAAAATTCTCGTGTCACAGTTTTCGTTGCCATACTCCTCCGAAACGGCTTGACCGATTCTCATGAAATTTTGTGAGCATATCGGGAAGGTCTGAGAATAGGCCAACATCTATTTTTCATACCCCTAAATTTTTTTTTATGGCAAAACAACGTTTGCTGGGTCAGCTAGTGTTATTATAAGTATGTACATATTAAAAAATAAGGATTTATATCCACTGTTTAGTACCCATAGTGCAAGCTCTGCTTAGTTTGGTGCTGTGTAAAGTTGTCCAAAAATATTTATTATTTCAATAAAATATTTGTTTCCGATTTGTTTTGATTTAGATAATTCCGAGAGATCTTATGTGTATGGCCTTAGATTTGAAAACGAGTCTTGGTACTCCATATCACGAGGCTATTACCGCTTGACAGAACACTAACGTACCTACCATTTTCTTAATACACTTTAGTCACGAGTCAAGTGAGTAGTGAAACTAAATTATTGTTTATCCCAAAATACGTAAACGTGATCCTTCTTACAGTTTAACAATATATTTTTCCCTACATGACAGGGTTCTGGGTTCTAGTCCCGGCTGAGTCACGCTACGGGCACCGGGTGCAACACACGTGACTACGGACCATATTGAAAGCTGCCAATAATCGGGCTATTATAACGAGGGTTATTTTCGCCCCGACAAATATGATGGTGTCAAAAAACGTGGGTAATATATTACATATTTTCGGAAAATATAATATTGTGTGATGTACGGTGTATTTACTGTTTAAGTTGTATTTTCCTTACAACGGGGCACTTTTACATTTAAAAAAATTATATTAAAAAAAGGAAATCAAACTGCCTCGTTGGTCTAGTGGTCCAAGCGCGACTGCTATCCTAGAGGTAGTGGGTTCGATCCTAGTTCGAGCGTATTATTGGGTTTTTCTATAAAATTCTCAGTAGCAACTCGGAGTTTTGATTTTGGCCTGGTTAATGGCAATAAATTGAATAGGCTTGCCGGGGATTAAATTTTAAAGCTCGCCTTTGCGCATTGTTTGTGTAACTATATTTTGTTAAAATATATTTTCTATGTGTATGTACAGAGGTCAGCACATCAAGCTACCCCAATTTTTCAAATTTCTTTGATACATTTTCAACTTTAATACAAAGCTATAAGGTTCATATTGCATTGGGAAAGTTTGACAGTTTTGGATAGCTTGACGTGCTCGCGTCTGTACAATAAAGAATAAAGAACCAATCGACAGTCTATTGACTGATGCATGCGTGCAGTTGGTTGGGACTGGTCTACTCAAAGCCGCTATGGCTCTTTCTTCAAAAAGCCATTTCAGACATTGCCCTACATTGTAAGACTCACATATTTGTTACTTTTCTATGTCTGAACTTTAAAAGAGTTTGTTTCGGTATTTCTTCTCAAAGGTGACTTGACTTTGACCCTTATACTGTCAACCCTGTTGCCATTATAAGGTTTCTTTCCGGTTTCTCTTTCGTTTTACAAAGTCGGCAACGCGCAAGTGAACCCCTGGTGTTAAGGTCATCTGTTAGGAAATGCCTGAGCCATCTAGCTTTAAAAAAAAATAATACATTGACTTGTAAAAGTGTTTTTAAAAGAACTATATATAAATATATAAACTATCTAACATCGAAATAAACCTGTAATATTGTTATCGATTTACAGAAACAAATATCATTTATCATTTACTGTCGCCGTTATATCGTAAGATGACGTCACTTTGAAATTTCCTAGAAATCTAGCTATTTTTATGAAAGTCCACCTTGTCGGTCTGTTTTCTTTGCCCCCGGGTTCTAATTAAAGTTATAGCGAGCACTCTGTATTCTTGTTGTGGTACAAGTAAATAACTCCTAGAAGATCAACTAATTAGGCCATTGATGGCTTAATTAGCGGACACTATTGTACTGAATTTCATTTAAAATTGAGAAGTTGATAACGGTCAAGAGGAATGTCAAAATTTTTCAATGTGATTTTTGGCCTTAAAATAATATAAAGGGATAACAATTTTTACTTAAACCTGAAGTTTTAATTTTGTTCTTACTAGTCTAAGGCGTCATGTGAAGGCGTTACTCATAAGTACATATATAAACACTCGTAAATTGTCCTGAAAACGAGATCGAACGAACAACCCTTCGGTCTCCCTACGGAGCAAATATTTACATGCTAATTCTAAATTCATTTAATACATACATACATACACTCACGCCTATTTCCCATGGAGGTAGGCAGAAACTAAGGAACGCCAATTGCTACGATTCTTGCATACTTCTTTTGCTTCGACCATATTTACATTAATGCAGTGCCAAAATCGTAGCGGCCTAAATTAAAAAAATATCACTAGTGGGGCCTCATTTAATACACACGACCAATAGTAATAATCAATCCACACATTAAAAAACCTCTTAAAGTATCTATTATGTATTGTACCAACGCATTCAATTATGTCGCTGATACTCAAATCGCTACCGCTCATAACCTTGCCCAACTCCTTATTCCAAGCTTTTATTTGGCAGTCAGAATGATAAATGGTGTTTCATTAGAGGCGACCGACGCAAAGCAGGTACCGGTTCGAATTCTACCGCTTTTTTATATCGGTAATATATATCGCGGCACTAAAGTACCGGTTCCCTGTTTAGTAAGGGAAATAGGCACTAAAGTGTCCCGGCATGTTATATGGTCAAACGTCTTGTTAGATTTTTTCTTTTACTTGTTAAGGGGCAGTACTAAATTATATGAAGAATTAAGTAGCCATCAATAAGTACATCTACTTTAAGGTTAAGTTAGTAGGTGTAAATTCTACCCCGTCATACATACCTAGTTCTTCATAAAGGGTAAACTAAAAGGGAATTATAATGAATATACCAACATAATGAATATCTTTAACTGCCTTGTTAGTCTAGTGGTCCTAAGCGGGACTGCTATACTTATGGTCCTAGGTTCGATTCCCAGATCAAGCAAAGTTCCATCGGGTTTTTCTATAAAATTCTCAGTAGCAGCTTGGAGTTTAGATTTGTAACCGGTTAACGGCGAATGCTGTCTGTATTTGTTTTTTTTTTTATTGCCTACAGTGGCAAACGAGCAGGCGGCCTACCTGATGGTAAGTGGTTACCGCCGCCGCCTACTGTGTGTGGTAGAGAGCTCTTTTTAGGCCTCGTTTAAAGAAGGACATGTCATAACGCAAGGGAAACACCGCAGCAGGTAGATCATTCCAGAGCCTGATAGTACGTGGTAGGAATGATCTTTGGAAGTGAACTGTGCTGGATGTGATCGATTCCAGGTAATTCGGGTGGACTCTACTGCGGTGTCGAGTGGTGCGGTGGTAGATATATAATATACGTATACAATTTAATAATGTTTACCTTAAACATTTGTTTATTCAACATTCAAAACTGACATGCTGTTATGTTATGTATAAAGTAAACTAAAACAAAGCTTTAAGATTTCACATTTCTAAGATTTTCAACTCAGAAGTTTACAAACTAAGGGCTTAAATACCAGACAACCTCTGCTTTGAAGTAAAAGTGCGAAATAAAAAATTGAACTTCATTTTCAATAAACAGCTTTATTATTTAAATAGCTTATGAAATGTGTGAAATAACTTATAATATGTTATGTTCATGACTTTACTCAAAAGCTTACGATTGTGAGATCAACTAGATATTTAGTTTAAATACTTTACATTTATTTTTTTAATGTAATAAGATATAATTAATAAAATATTTATTTTACAGCTGCATTCATCATATACCCATATACTGTCCCACTGCTGGGCACCAGTTTCCTCTCACAGAACGAGAGGGAGTAGGCTATAGTCCAGCTGCATTAATAACATCCAATTTATTTATCTCGTAAGATGTTTTCTTTTTTCTTTAATCTGTTTCAAGGTATAAGTAACCTTCGAAGGAGGAACCTACATGACGCATTAAATACACCTTATACCTTCTGAATTCAATCACTAAGTTCTTCGCTCTTACATCCACTATTTTTTTATAGATTACTAATAAACACTGCATGATCTCATGGACATCAAATACAAAATGAGCAAAAGAAACAAAACAGCGTATATCCATGAAGTCCTGGAGACTATAATCTGACGACTCATTCGTCATATTCTAAATATAAGATTTCCACTGCTATTATTGTCCCACCGCTGGACAAATGCCTTCTTTATGTTCATTCAGGTACTCCTCTTTCTGGGCCCACAGATTCAAATATAATAGAAAAGTGTTAATTAAGCTAAAAGCTTACCACTTAACGACGAGGCCATAACTGTGTGCAAAAACGCGAATTTTCATAACCTTTTGATTTTTATAAACCCAATTTTAAATAAGTCACCCACTACCAATATACAATATTATAAAACGCTTTCATGTCCCGAAATCTATAAAGTTCACAAAAAAATCATAAAGATAGTATTACCATATAAAAATAGAAGTAAGAAAAATAATCATATTTCCATAGTAATTGGATTTTTAAAACTAGGGTGCTTACAATAAATAATCAGAAACTAGAGAAAATGATCGCCTTGTTTTTTATTGTTGATTCTGCCTTTGACTACTTGGAATTTTTGGACCATTAAATGGTATAAACAAAGGGTAAATTATAATATTCAGCAGTAGATAAATTTAGGCTACGGATGAGGCCAATAATGAACTTGCTTTATAAAAAGCAATAAGAGATTCAAAGATGGCGCACGTGTTCCAAGACTTAGGTACAGACGCCAGCAGGTCAAGCTATCCAAAACTGTTAAATTTTCCCATTCGAATATGAACCTTATAGCTTTATGTTAAAGTTGAATATCAATAAAAGAAATTTGTCAGATTGTGGTAGCTTGATGTGCTGGCCTCTGTACATTTGTCTAGACCTGGGAGTGATGAGCGTGAAACTCCATTTGAACCAACTTTACACTTATTTTTAATTAGATTTTTTAAAATTTGATTTGACAAATAAGTACATCAGACGAGTTTTAGACATAGATATTTTGGCAGCTACTTCGACAATGTCACAGAGAATAATCGTCCTTAACTCAATTTTCTTGAAGTAAAAAAGCAGAACTTATAGGATATGTATTTATTCATTCATTTATTTGCCGTCCCACAGTTGCGAAGGGGTCACTTCTCAGAATGAGAGGAGTTGGCGACGTAATGCGGGCTGGCAGAATTCGCACGCTGCTTTTGAAAAAATCTCTAAGATGATAGGCGCCTGCAGCAGGATTGGATAATTAATACGCACATGACTAAAAAAAATACTAGATTACCATGAAGTTACCAGGTGGGATTCGAATTATGATTGAACCTACTGACTGCCTTAGCAGCTCAATTTTCATATACTACGATATCCCTACTTATAGAATATGTGATCTGACTATATCCATCTTCACTTTCCTAGTCAATTAACTCATCATCCTCTGAGACTTTTCCTAACTATGAATGGGTCAGCTACCAGATGCAACTCACTATTTTACACTCGTCATCCGACACCCATTGATTCAAAATAAAATAGCCTCAAAAAATATAAAAGTTTTGACTTGGTCTGAGTCAGAACGGTCACAGGCCAGTAAAAACAAAAGGCTTATAAATACAACAGTACCAAAAGCAACATCACTGCGGACTCGAAATGAGAAATGACTAAACAATAGTAACCGTATAAAAATAAATGACTGGCTTACTTCCCACGAATAAGTTTTACTTTGAGTTCATCGGAAGATCTTTAGAATGAGTTCTCTACAAGTACTGACTGCAAAACAATTTGATAGTAATTAATTATGATTATTTTTTGTTAATGCAGTTATTTTTGAGTATTGATTGCCAAGTTACAATGCCATCGTGAACTTCTGAGAGGAGATCCGTACCCACCAATGACGTTGTGGATGATTATTCTTATGTCATATTGGAAAAAAAATAATGTCATTTGCATTGAGCTTTAACTAATTGAACTTAAACTTTTTTTAGGCTACGGAGCCATCTGAAAGAATATAGTAATGCCTGGTAAATTAAAAAAATAAGCAATATTTAAAAAGAGACTAAAAAACTGCATTGTTTTCACCTTATTTATAGATAACATTCAACGAACAATTTTGTTTTTAATTATAATGGCTGTGCCATTAAAATCTCTCAACTCAATATTATATCTCATAATTCAAATGCACACAAACTTCTAACATCATTCAAATCTCATCCCCTCCAACAAGACAAGAACACAAATTAATAGTTACGACTTATATAACTAAATTCCGTCCACAAAATGCAAATAAAGCTAAACTTATTTGCTGCCAGTACGCCCGTATCCGCAAGAGAGGGGGAAGAGCTGAAGAAAAGTAGGGAGGGCTGATATCCGGCAAGGCGACGCCGTGACGCCGTTCTGTTCATAACTTTTACTGTCAACTCAATTACTCTATTACAGGCGTGAGGATGCGCCTTGTCACCTCTGAAAGAAATATAAGGATGTATACCTATTTCATATTTTGTGAGTCTAACACTTGTTAGAAATTATGTTCATTTGTGAGATCTCGTTTGTATGGTGTGGAATTAAAGAATGGCGTAAAAAATAATTTATTAAGTAAAAGTGAATTTTATAAGAAATCTATATTTTTGTTAAATCGATATACAATGAAAAATTCTGTTAGAAGAAGAAGCGGCGCATCACCCCAGCAAACTCGTAACAAATAACTGTAATAATGTAACACCTTAATAGCACAAATTTATTTACCACAACTGACATATAATACTGAATAAATAAATATAAATTGTGCAACAATAATATGACCACAACTACACCGAACTATTTTGCCCGAGGGACGAATAAAATACCACATAACTGTGGCCACGGTTGCTACGGTGTAACTGCCAGCGAATGTAGAAAATGTACAATGTTTTGCTACTATTGTATAATATCTATAAGCACCATTATATACCGCCGCGATTTAAAATGTTGACCATTAGATAATGTTGTGCATTTTTACCTTAATCCTAGATCCTAAAGGTTGTCTGTAAGAGATCGCTTTTAGCGATAAGACCGCCCATTGTACCATTCTATAATTTATAAACATGTACTTGGCATTTGTTTATGGTGTACAATAAAGAATATTCTATTCTAACTTAAGATTCTCCGCGCTTGATACCTAAGTAGTCCGTATTAGTATAAATGACGATGCTTAAAACATCATACAACAGCGAATAAAGGTTGATCGACAAGGTGGTCATTATTTTTGAGTTCTCAATCACCCAAGACTCTTCAGCATATACTCTCAGCAAAGAACCCTCATTCAAGCGAAAGTTTAACAACATTACCGTATCGTTTAAATATAAAAATTATACTAAGTACTAGTGGTTCCATACCCTGATCTATATCGGCAACCCTAATAGAACTACATAAAATAAGGTCCTAATTTGTAAATGTCCCAAAAAAAAATATATATATCAATCTTTTAGACTTTTCCCTACGTCACGTTGTTAGGGCTGGTTGGACACCAGCCTAACCGGATGCGGTGGAGTATTTTACACGAAACGGTTACCATCAGACCTCCGCAACCCATTTTCTAGGTAATGGGCTTTTTTCTTGGGATTCTGACCACTAAACACTGTTATAAGTATCTGTAACAACCGAGACCAACGGCTTTACGCACTCTCTGACGCACGGAGGGGTCTCGATGTGTTAAGAATGTCATCATCACCAACCATCCACGGACAGTCCGCGTCAAGCAAAGCTATACCTTGCAGATCGGTTGTTGAGTGTATTTGTTACTTAGCTATCAAGCGATATAAGCGATAAGATAATTTATATATGAGCAATAGGGTATATAATTCGCGTATAATGTATTAAAATTATCAAGAGCAAAGGCCAAATTAAATAAAAGACAAAGATAATTTTCATAAATAACGCTGTGTGTTCCAGTGAAATGGTATCTCATATCAAAAAGCTGATGAAATTCTTAGTAATGTCTGTCAATCAGATAATATATTTTGTTGAATTTTCTGCCACAGACTAATTACGAAACCAGTGGGACCACAATATCACTTACATATTACAGCTCACTGACAAAGTGAATAATTAACGCTGTGTACTGAAGTAAAATTAAATTTAATATAAATCGACTTTAGTATGACTTTCACAAACGATGCTCTTGAATTATTTATTTATATGAAAAAGTTTTTATTATGCTCTTTCGATAAAGATGGAATAAGTTATGAGCTGACGCGATGTAAAAATAAATTTAAATCGAATTATAATACTTATAGCTACATTTGAAAAGTTCTACGACAATAATAATAACCCATGTCCCAATGTGTTTAGGGTCGGCTCAGTACCTATGTCATTTTCTTCTATTCACTCCTGTCAACCGTGACATCATCGTCACATCCTTTTCTATCATATCCGCCGTAAAACAATCCATCCATCTTTTCCTTGGTCTCCCTCCACCTCTCCATATCCACACTCAAAATCATCACTCAATTAACTAAAGCAACGATGATCAGGAAAAACCCTAGTGGGCAACGTTTTTTTTTTAAAGTAATAGCTTGGCAGTAGGGTACTATCTTCCTAACTTTTAACTAACTTTTCTCTTTTTTGGCGTGGGCTCCGCTGGAGCCCACGTGCTGCGTTGCCGCACACTCCGGTGTATATCTCTCGTCTACACTACACCACCAAGACGGAGGACATCGTGGAGTATATACGCCAAAGGTTGAATGGATCGCCGAGAGTGCAACTACTGGAATCGCGCCGCAACGTCAACTTCAAGGCGTTTGCAGTGCGAATACCAACTAGTTATTTGCACCACGTCATGAAAGAGGACTTTTGGCCGGAAGGAATAGTATTCCGTCGCTTCCGCGGACAAGTGCCACTAGAACGCACAGGGACTAGTGCTAAGTGAAGTGTTATTGTACTAACATAGGCTTAAGTTTCTTTATATACTAACACATTATATGTTGTATAATATATATGTTAGTCTGTAAGTTATGTATCTATGGGCCAAAGTAGCCTGATAATAAAGAGTTATTATTATTATTGCCTTTATTTATACTTATACATATTTCTTTTATTTTTAAATATTTCATCGTAAGTAACATATAAAAAAAAACATTTAAAAATATAAAAAATAGAAATCCACCGGCATCGGGAGCAGGGTCCAAGCTACCGGTGGTCAGGGCCCCAGAGAAAGAAACCTCCTAACGATACGGGCCAAGTCCAAGAGTACTGCTTTCTGTATCAAACCCTTGATCCAGCCATCCAACGAGAGCCTCCTTAGATGTTGGTCGAGGCTCTTGGCTATCTACCATTGGCTGACACAACGATTGGTACAATGATTGCTGAATTCACCTCCCACATGTCGACAACCTCGAAATCTTTATTTCTTTCTCTTTCTCGGCTTTCACGAGGTTCTCGTCATGCGGTACAGTGATGTCAACAATCGTTGCGCGACGGTCTAATCGATCTATCACTACAATATCAGGCTTATTGGCAACAATAGTCCTGTCTGTAATGTGTGCGCGTGTGCGTGTGCGTGTGCGTGTGCGTGTGCGTGTGCGTGTGTAGCATCGTAGCTCCCGAACGGATGAACCGATTTTGATTTTGTTTGAAAGGTCAGGAGTATTCTTAGCTATGTTTGATGAAAATCGGTCCAAGGTGGCCGCCGCCACAAAATGGCCGATAACATATTTTTTCACAAAGTAGTACTTACTACTTAAGATACACTTACACTATGATAGATTTCAAATCGAGTCGGAGTTTTTTTTTTTCATTTTAGTTATTGTTTACCATAAATAAGTATGGTCTCAGCCTTTTACTTATACCACGCCACCTTTACAAGTTCTCGGTCATTTTGTGAATCGTGGTGGGAGTGATATCGTGATTTCTTATTGAGGACTGCGTAATGTATCTAATGTGTTTTTCTATTCGTTCAGTCGCCACCACGTCTGCACATAATTATTAAATTTATTTTGATCACACACTGAATATAGTTTATAGATTTCCAGTTTAGTTATTGTCAGATAGCTTTGTGACTCAATTCGTTGTTTTTGTTGAAAATTATGAGATATTTTAGTAAGGAGACCAGTTATAAGTGAGTTTGTCTTTCCTTTTCTTCAAGCATGAGAGGAATAAGGTTGTAGTTTCCCTACCACGATGACATTGTGTTTACGACCTTGTGTTTACGAATTTACAGAAATTTACTTATTGAAAAAGACATTTACGTATAAAACTTGCTTTTAACCATCAATATCGGAATTTTTATTGGATATTATGTTTTGAGGTTTTTCTATGTTCGTAGTAAAAAAAAATACTGACTTTTACCAGTAAATTTACGGGTGTATTCACATTTTTAATAACAAAATCTTCAGCATGCAAACGTAAATTCAATGGGAATAATTTTAAAACACATGGGGCGGCATTCATCCGCCTCCGGGCATATAATATGGTGGTTTAAAAAACATAAATAAATACAGCTGACGATATTCTAACGTACGTCGAAAGGAATCCTCAATCACACCAGTGTGTTATATAAATATTTTTAATCAATTCCCCATGAATTCTATCTGAAATAAAAATTATCCTAGAAACAAATACTAAGTAGTAGAATACAAAGAAATAATTAAGTACACATATTTATTATGATGCATTTCTGCTAACTTAAGGGTAGGCAGACGAATAAGGCCTGATAATGATGCTAACGATTTCTGCTATGTTATTTTAAGCAAACCAATTACAGCACATCTTAATTTAATCTAACAAACATAACTACATTCCAACACGCTTGTACTTTCCGAAGGGTTGGACAGAATTGTACTAATTGTACACCCACAGTTCACCGGTATGTTTAGGTCCCATGTAATAGGTGGAGCCTATTGCCACAGGCACAATTCCAAACTCTGAGCTGGTACTGAGATTTCAGAAAAAAAAAACCAATAACACATTGCTTGACGTCAACTCTAGCATAGCAGTCGAGCTTAGGACCACAGGACATTACATGGGACTTCAACGTACCGGCGAACTGTGGATATACGTTGATACTCCTCTGCCTAACCTTTCACGAAATACAGGCATGATAATACGGTAAAAAATGTTGTCCCTCTCAACAACAAACCAAAATTATATAACTAGTTTTGTCTTTCTAAATCGACGGCGTGTGAAGTCTGCTACCCCACACTTGGCCAGCGTGGTGGACTATAGCCCTGTAATTCCTCGTAATCCCGCTACCGAGACCCGCAGTGGGACAGTACATGGGTTGATGATGATAATGATGTCTTTCTAAATAACTTAGACTTTAGTTAGTCTTGTTTTTATTTCATTTCATATGAACATAAGACATGAATCTCACTGGAACTGCACTGGAAAGACTTACACTGTCCTTATTGGTGGGGTTCTTCAAAAATGTCAGGTGCGTAGTACTCGCAACCGGCGTGTGTCTATGACAAGATGTATGAATGTGGATGAAGCGAAAGAAGTGTGCAAAAATCGTAGCGAGTGGCGTTCTGCCTATCCCTATGGGAAAAAGACGTGAGTGTATATATAACACATGGTGTCTAAAGTGTCTAAAGTTCCTACACCCACAGTTCACTGGTATGTTTAGATCCTGTCGAATAGGGTTTGAGCCTATTGCTTATTAACAAGGGAATCGAACTTAGGTCCTTAAGCGTATACGACCGCTAAACTCAAGAGGCAGATTATTTAATTTGATTAATAATATCAGTATAAAAGCTTGGATAGGTTACTTATTATTCCCAAAAGATTTTACAAAGTTACATCCAGCCGAAGCTGCCAACAAGTCTTTCGTTCTTTCTAGACTAGACATTATTGTATTAATAATTGATTTACAACAACTCTCTGTAGACGGCTAATGTACATACTTGGAATAAGGCTTATTAAGTTTCTAAAGCCGCCTCGTAATTAACCAACGTTGCTAGATGATTCTTAGGCGAAACTTAACGATTTTTGTAAGATCAAGTCTATGTAGACACATACATACCATCACGCCTGTATTCCCCGAAGGGTTAGGTAGAGGTGTACTAATGTACACCGACATTTCGCCGGTATATATAGGTCCCATGTAATAGGGGGCGAGCCTATTGCCATTAACCGGGCACAAATCGAGACTCCGAGCTGCTACTGAGAATTTCATAGAAAAAAAACGCAATAACACTTAGCTCGACCTGGGGATCGAACCCAGGACCTCTAGCGTAGCAGTCGCGCTTAGGACCACTAGACTAATAAGGCAGTCAGTTACCTAAGGATTAATTAAACTAAAATAGCACAAAAAGTTATGTTATCAGTTACATTATCTATTTTTTTTATATTTTATTGTACTGTATTTCAATTGTTTTTTAAAATCTTTGTTTCTACGTATACCTACTATAAGAGTTCTCAGTTTTACCGTTCTGAAGGTGTGAAACTGGTTTAAAATAACAATCAACAAATTTCTTACAGTTTTGAGTAAGTATTTTACGTGACCTATGCAAATGTCTTGCTGATGGTATCATCATGCGTTGGGTCACTGAGCTCCCTAAATAATGGTTGAGTTACACGATGATTGATATATGCGTGCTGTAAGGACGGCTCTTTCTTCAAAAGGTCCAGTTCATATTTCCCTACATTGTAAAACACATCTCACATCTCATCTCTCTCTCTCTCATTCATAGTTACTTACGGCACAAAAAGTACCGAAAATATCCGTTACGCTTCGGTGTGAGCGCAATCCAAATATAAAGCGTGGCGCACATAATTGGCCTTATACCGTGCTGCCGCTTAAAAACCTCAATTAGTACTCCCACAATGCAATCCCATTCGCGCTCCACTCGCCTCTCGACTTTATGTACACGGCTTTCTTTATCGTAGGAAAACTTAAACCGTTTTTATATGCAAGTACTTTCATCGACAATATGACGTACTTTTGTATGTAGGGGTTTTTAATTAAGCTTAAGACTTATTATTGGCCTCTCGTGAGAAGAGGTCTTATTTTACGTGGTTGCTAAATAAGAACGCTGAAGACGAGAATAATAAATTAATCTAAATCTTGATACAGACTCGTTTATTTATGAAATGAAATAGAATTAAGATTAATCGAGTGGTCGTAAGCCCAACTGCTAGAGGTCCCTGAGTCAGATTCCCAGGTCGAGTCATCATCAACTCATATACCTACTGGGCATGGGTCTCCTGTCATATCGAGAGGGATTACGCTATAGTCCACCACGCTGGCCTAGTGCGGATTGGCAGACTTCACAAACCGTCGAGAAAAATCTCTAAGGTATGCAGGTTTCCTCACGATGTTTTCCTTCACCGTTTAAGCGAGTGATAATTAATTATTAATACGCACATAAATTCGAAAACGTGCGTGCCTTGGGTTCGAACTAGAGACCTTCGACTTGGCAGTCCAATGGTCATACCACTAGGCTATCACTGCTTTTTACCCTGCTTTGTACCCCCATTACATGAGACCAAACATATCGGGGAACTCTGCCTAACTTTTTGGAAAATACAGCTGTGTTATGTGTTAAGACATTTTTGAACTGTGCTAAAAAAATATTTCAAAGGACATATTATTTCTAGAAAACACAAGGCTTTGTTGTTCGTGTTACATGTGCGCGCAACATGTTAAGACGTACCTGTAATCTATAAAGCGATTACGTTATTACTAGCTTCACTGTGTGTTAGCGTAAGGAACAGTATTAGTAGGCAAGTGAGTAGTTTAAATCAACTGTGTTCTTCAGTTAAAAGGTAATGCTGAAATCACTGACGTCATCTTCTTACTACAATACCACGATCAATAGAAGATACTAACGGGTAACTAACTAACTAGATGTACTAACGTACACCCACAGTCGGCGAGTATTTTTAAATCCCATCTAAAAGAGAGTAAGCTTATTGACATTCTTCCTTATTTTAAGCTTATTGACAAACTGCAAGCTGCTACTCAGAATATTATGGAAAAACCCAATATCACTTCGCTTGACCTGGGATTTGAACCCAGAGCCTAAAGCATAGCAGTCGCGCTTACGGTCACTAAGCTACTGAGGCTAGTAGACAGGATATGTAGTACAAAATTTAAACGCAAACCTCACAGTAATTTTCCACCAAAATTCACAAATTTAAAATCGTATATCGAAACGCGATATTCATAATTCATACGTCCCAATACCATTTACGGTCGTCCCCAAATACATTTACATTGTAAACCTAATTTTACTAATGGAACTCATGAACCTTATTTAAATTCCTCGATTCATAATCGTTAGTCGATTGACACCGCAAAATGGTCACTGGTTTAAAGGTGCCGCTCCAACCATAGCGAAGCGAGGAAGCGGAGTAGATGAGATTTGAGGGCAGTGAATTGCGCTCAACAGCTTAGGCGGAGCTGTGTGAACAAGGTAGACTGAACATGTAACTGTGCACCTAGACTCGACATTTCATAAGTGTCTGTATATGGTTTATATGAAAATAAAACTATTTTGATTTTGTCGAGAAGGAAGCAGCGTTTTGGGCCTAACAACTTAAGCGGAGCAAATCGAACAGGGCAGAGCCCGAGATGGATGGAAGCAGTGCAACAGGGTCCCACAGTCCCAACTGTCGCCTGCAGTATTTCCGGACCAATATGACCTTCAAACTTTCAAGAAAAGGGCGTACTCCCTTTTAAAGGCCGGCAACGCGCTTGTGACTTCTCTGGTGTTGCGGGTGTCCATGGGCGGCGGAAATCGCTTACCATCTGGCGATCCGTCTGCTCGATTGCCCCCTATCCCATAAAAAAAATTCAGGATTGGGAGTGAGAGCATAAGCAGAGAAAAGAGAACAAGGCATTCGTGAAGATGCAGCGGAGTAGTGATGTGAAATTGTAATGGACGACATAAGCAGAGTTAAGTGAATAGGGTAGAGGAAGAGAGACAGTGTAGCAAATGGGGATTGACAACTTAAGTAGAACAGAGAGCTTATTTATCACCATCAACCCATATACTGTCCCACTGTTGGTCACGGGTCTCTTCTTAGAATCTTTCTATATTTTTTTAAATTTATGAAGTTATTTTAGCGAAGGCAAAATTCGACCGCGGGCAGGATTCAAACCTGCGTCTTCTGGTTAGGTACACCAGACGCTATGGCCGCCGCGACTCCTACCCACCATGTCAAAATTTGCCTTCACGTACAGAATTTTAGGTCTTTATTGTGACGTCCTTTTATTTCCTCACTTTACTCCACTCCTCTTAGGTACAGAGGCCAGCACATCAAGCTACCACAATCTGTCAAATTTCTTTGATTGATTTTCAACTTTATTGCAAAGCGATAAGGTTCATATTCAATTGGGAAAATTTGACAGATTTGGATAGGTTGACCTGCTGGCGTCTGTACACATGCCATATCCTAAAAAGCAAAACAGAACCGAAATATGACATTTTTAATTAATACAGTTATATTAGTTCTAATTTTGCCAGCTTCATTCCTTTCCGCTTTAATGTACCGACAGCCTAACAAGGCCGCAAAATGGTTTATTTTATTTTGATAATGAACCAATTTCGTCATTTGCAAACTATGTTATATTCGATATTGGTTTAAGGTAAACAAACAAATTAACAGTTCGTTGAGCGGCTTTGGATTAGTTTTACAAAGGTATGCAGTGACATCTATTCGATGACGACGTCTGTGGTCTAGTGGTTCGAGTACCGGACTGCTGATCATAGGGTCGTGGGTTCGATTCCCACAGGACACAAATATTTGTGTGGGTAAAACATGAGTATTTGTGTTTGTCTGGGTGTTTCTTATGTATTATAAGTATATATTTACAAAAAAAAAGTATATAAGTATTATATCCATTGTCTACTACCCATAGTACAAGCTCTGCTTAGTTTGGGACTATGGTGCTGTGTAAAATTGACCCAAAATATTTATTTATTTATTCTGTAAATAGAAAATTATAATTTTAGTAACTGTTTCATTATTGCAGTGATCGCAAGTGCTGACTAAGAATTAAATGTTTGATTGCCGGGTCAAGAATTGTTATTGCGTTTTTCGATAAATAGCTTGAAACTTCGTTTAGATTTCATTTCTGGACATGCACATGCAGAGACCACATATTTGTAAATATGTGAACCGAACCACCGGTTTAGATTTTAACCGACTTCAAAAAGAAGGAGGTTCTATGTTCGACTGTATGTATTTTTTTTATGTATGTACACCGAGTTCTCCCTCATTTTCATTTTTGACTTTTTAGTGCTGATGTTTTTTTTGAAGTCGGTTTTACTTTTTTTTTAAGTGTTTATTATAATTTAAGTATTAATGTTATTAAAATAAATATTTTACGTTGACTTGAACAAAATTCTATTTGAGTTTCAAATAGTTATTTAGTAAAACAGGTAAATGAACGTTAGTCTTAACTTGAAGTACGACAGACTTAATTTTTTATATCAACTTCGTTACTACTATTTTGTAAATAGATCTGGTGATGAACAACCGAAGAGAAAGACGTCTAATGAGTGTCGCAGCGCCAAAATAAGAAACTAAAATATTAATAGAGTAAATTCATTTAAAAAAAAATACAACTGTTTTCTATATTAATAAAAAGTTTCATTTAATTGATACTGGTGCGCTTGCAACAACTACACCAATGTTGAAACTTTTTTACCTATTAACCGTCATTAGAAAAGGAACGATAACACTCGTAAGTTTAATAACCTATGTATGTAAGCATCTATGTATGGATGTTTCATCGTAGCTCAAAAACTTGTGATCAGATTACTCAAAGTCAAAAGTCAAGTCAAAGTCAAATGTGTTATTTAAATTAGCCCAATAAAATAGCACTTTTGAAAAGTCAAAACTAGTTGCACGATTCCAAGAAGTAGGTCTTATGGAGAAGAACCGGCAAGAAACTCCATAGACACACTTTTTAAAAACATGATTACAATGATATTCTTAGTTTACAATTTTTGTTATGAACAGTTACTGAGAACAATGCAGTTTGATGTGTATTATAATAGATGTATATTATACCGCGGCTATCAACTGGTCACACTTTACTTTCTTTTCGTATCAATGGTTATATTTTTAATGGTTACATTATTTATATTTTTTGAGATTGAATATGTCAATTGATTTATAAATAAATATCTAGAACTTTTACACAGCACGATATCGTCCCAAACTAAGCAGAGCTTGGAATACGGGTACTAGACAATGGATATATCTTTTTTGTAAATACATACCTAAAATATATAAGAAATAGGTACCCAACCGAACAAACACTAATGTTTATAGCATAAATATTTGTGTCCTATGAGAATCGAACCTAGGTCCTCATAATCAGCAGTCCGTCTCTAGCCACTAGACTACAGACGTCATTTGAATTCAGGAAATTGAAGGTGACAGAAATATATTATACCTACTTGTTTCATGTTTTTCAGTTGATTCTTTTCTATAAAACTATTTAAGTATATAAAAATTGGAAAAGTGTTAGTAGTGGGTATATTGTAGTGTGGTAAAATGAAGAGGCGGGCAAGGAACATGCACCATCCCAACAGTAACGGTTTAATTGTGTTCATGTCCGCCTCGAATGTCCATTGAGAACATCTCATAGAAATTGAACAACTAGATGAGATTGGAAGACAGCGTGATCTTTGAGTTTGTTTCCGCCGTCATCGTCAGAAGGAAATAACGGTTCCATGTTGTTATAAAAACATAATGTTACAAACTGCTTCTTTCGTCTAGTGGTCCTAAGCGGGTTAGTTTCCCAGATCGAGCAAAATATTATTGGGTTTTTCTATGAAATTCTCAGTAGCAGCTCGGAGTTTGGATTAGTTTCCGGTGTATGGCAATAGGCTCGCCTCCTATTATATGGGACTTAAGCATACCAGCTAACTGTGGGTGTACCTATGCCTAACCCTTCGGGGAATACCGGCGTGATGATGTGTTTAATGTGAGACCGAATAAATCATTTTATTAAGAGACGCAGGGCATCGTGGGATAATTCTACTCAAATTGGAGCTGCTCGAATGGGGAAGTACTTCCTTACTTAAAATCTAAGTGAGCTGAGTTTGTGTTCCGTACGGTGAGCAAGGTTGCTAGAGTGCTCCGCGAGAAAACGTAAGATAAGATAAGATAATTATTTATTTGCATAAACATAATGTATACCTACATAAAAATCGCATGCAAGATGTCAACATAACATAACGTAGTGTCAGTTGTGCCAATGGGTGGACTTCGACCCATAAACCGCAACCCAACTATTATTGCCCTTTCGTTTTACAGGATCGGCAACGCACAAGTGATACCCCTGGTGCTAAGAGCGACTATAGGCTACGGTAACCGCTTACCATCAGAGGCCTTATGCTTGTTTGCCACCTTAGTAGTATAAAAAAAAATATATTTCCTGCTTCCTTTCAAATATTGTCATATCTAGTAATTGAAGCTCAATGGATCAGAGTGACCGCTAAACGAGCAGTTAGTGGCGATGCACCGTACGGTACTACGAAGCGGCACCAACCCCATATTTACGTACCACCCGCCACTAGAGGGCACCAATAAACATTATATAGTGTTCGCCTCTTCTGTACCACTACAGTTCCTATGGGGCTCCTTGTGAATATAAACGTTTGACTACAGTTTTCGTTATAAAATGTGCTAAAGAAAAAAATTGTTTGAAAATATTGTATACCGTCACCATAGAGACGTAAAGTTCAGAATGCGAAGGCAAAATTCGACATGGCGGGTAGGTATCGCGGTGGCTTAGTGGTCATAGCGTCTGGTGTACCTAACCAGAAGACGCAGGTTCGAATCCTGCCCGCGGTCGAATTTTTCCTTAGCTTAATAACTTTAATATCGTATATATAAGAAATTGCTTTCTAGCCGACTTCTATGAAAAGCAGGTTCTCAATTTTTTTCGTCTGAACAGATGTTGTAAAATTTTCGCGCGTTCTTTTTTTAAAGACAGCTCGAGCACTAGAGGATTTTACTAAAATACTATTAACGACATTTAAGCACAAACTAAGCACAAATATAATGTGGGGCACACTTTTTCTCCAGCTGGAATCGTATCTGCGACCTACGCAGAAACCGATTCTTCAACCGCAACCGAAGTGAAAACTTTGTACCCCATTTTTTAACATATTGCGCGTACGGAGCAGTGTTAGATTTGGCATAGTTAATATTAATAATTATTGAGAAGGAGTGTAAAAAGATAAGTACTAACATGTACAGAGCCCAGCACATCCAGCTACCACAATCTGTCAAATTTCGTTGATTGATTTTCAACTTTGCTACAAAGTGTTAAGGTTCATATTCAATTGGGAAAATTTGACAGTTTGTGATAGCTTAACCTGATGGTGTCTATACATTACATCAAATTAGGAAAGATTATTTTTTACGTTGATGCTGTAAACAACATTATAATGTAGATAATATATCACTTGCTTTTTAAATGTACTTTGAAAAAATAGCCTCTAATATAACATTCAAACCTAAAAAGATCAAAGTTAGACTACCATGGGACATATAATCGCTATGGATGTACCATAACTACTGAACTAGTTAACGTAAAAGGTTTTAAATACAAGCAAAAGTGTTTTAGAGACGGAAAGAGTAATGATCGCGTGATTATGTCTCTTTCAGCTATTCAACTCGAGCTTAATGGTAGGCGCAGTGGTATGAATACTATTCAGCCTGATTATACAGTACTGTATTAAAGTATCATGTTTTTGCCAACATTGCCAACAGAGAAAATAAGCGCAGCTGTCATATGTGAGGCCTCTTTTTTATCATCAGCATCAACATAATTATATACTATCCCACTGCTGGGCATGAGTCTTCTCTCTCATTGAGAGGGATTAGGCTATAGAACACCAAGCTGTCCTTATGCGGGTTGGCAAACTTCACTCTCTATAAGAAAATCTCTCAAGTATGCAGGTTTCCCACGATGTTTTCCTTCACTTGTACCGTTTAAGCGAGTGATAATTAATTGTTAATACGCACATTTTGTCAAATCAGTCCTGCGTACCTTGGATTCGAACCCGTGACCTTTGACTTGGCAGTTCAATGGTCTTATCAGCAGGTTATCTGCTTAGGTGCTTAATTCATTAATACTCACTTGAATTGAAATAAAACTACTTTTTACGGATTTTATCGCGTAGACTGATGATCACTGAGTCTACCCGTGACCATGGACGCTGTAAAGGGTCCGAAACGTCGGGATTAATAATATCAATATACGCGATAAAATCCGTAAAAAGTAGTTTTATTTCAATGTATAATATTCGCGTAAATGTCAGAACTCACTTGAATTTTACAAAATAATGCTAACAAATCAAACAATGCATTGTTTTTTTCTGTTCGATCATTAACCAAGTCGGATGGATAATATAAGTCGAAAATTGTTTAGAATCAACAAGATATATTGTGTCAATAGTTAAACAAGAAGCGGTGTCCAATCTGCCAGCGCCCAAACCAATCGTGTCGTCAAATTAAGTAGACTTATCACAAAAAAGGTATTTCCGAATATACAAAGTAAATTACAAACGTTCGTTGAATTCCTACCGACTGTAGGCTTCATGTTACTGCTGAGTTATATCGTACCTAAACAGTATTCAAAGATTGACAGCCTCTGCCGGTAGCAAGCACAAAATACGCGTTCAATTCTGACGAAAACCATAACCATGGGTCATTCATAGCACATCGAGACCCCTTCCTGCTTTGGAGAGCACATAAAGACGGTCGGTAGTCGTACACTCTCCTAAGACAATCGTTAGTGGTAGTCAATCCCCAGAAAAACGAACAACCCAGATAACCAGTCTATTAGGATATCGATTTTCCCCAGAAATTGGACTGCGTAAGTTTGATGGCAGTCGCTTCGTGTAAATACTGATATTGAGCCACATCCTGGTTAAACTGTTTATAGGTCGGCCTATTGGCTAGTAAAATAATTTGTAAAAAACAATTTGTAGAGGGTACCTGATTCGCCTACCCGCGCGTGGGATGTTGCTCGTTGGACTTGATTTTTCCTTCACATACATGAGTACCTCGATCACACACAACACACACACATAATAACTCACACAAGAAACACGAAAACCCGCGGTTGAGGCTGATTAATCGCCTAATCAGCAAATTCACACGAGGAGAATACGGACATCTCGACCTGCTCGCGCGCCGCTCAAACGTCAACTAGAGTTTTTTTATTTTATTTTTTTTATTTTAACAAACGACCCACAGAAAAAAAACATTATGTTTTTGATTTTAGATTTATTATTTTTGTCTTACGTAGTACGAAATGAGTTACGTCTAGAAATTATTAAATAATCGTTTTAAAACATATGTATTTCCCACACAAGCGTGATGTTTTAGTATTTTTTATACAGGATAAGAATATTTTTTATTAGAGTACCTATATTATTGGAATTGATTGTTTAAAATCAATTTTTCATTTCGTTTAGGGTGCTTCTTTATAATCATAAATGGGTTTATATTCTACTTTAACAATAAAGTTGTAGAAATTTGTTCGTTCTGCGGTAACATATTGAAACCTATTGTCTCAGATTCGACCCATTCCAGGTTAGTAGTAACCTATTCATTGGATTACATACATACATGTCCACCAGACCAAATAAAAGGTTTATCAAAAACCCCATACTTAAATTATCTAACCCAACCATTTTGAAATCCTTCATACTCAGTGTAGCGAGTACATTTTCAGGGCAATAAATAACTTGGCCATAATAACATGGGCGTGGCTTTATTCCCCGTTTACTGAACATAATAGCTCGCCGGCTTCATACTACACTTACCTTAGTTCGGACCCCATTTATCATGAAGTGTTTATAACAAGCCTAGGTATTTCTTTGTGGATTTGAATAATGAGAATTTGAGTCATCCTTGTACAATCTTTGTTAAATGAAAGATCGTTACTTACGCTATTGATAATTACACATTGTTTATAGTGCGACAAGCTTATCTGACGTAGTGACGGTGGTTGGAACGAACATTATTTGCTTTGACTGTTTTTTTTAATGTCAGTTTGGCTTAGTGTTTCTATTTTCAATTTTTTTACCTAATTATGCTGCTCATTAAATTCAATCAATACACAAAGTTTATCTTACGACGAATAATTACTGACTACTACTACTAAATTGACTGGATTTTTTCTTAGAGTTTGTATTTTTTAATAGCAAAGTTAACCCCAATATAAAGTACTATATGTGGCACTATAAATTGTATATTCTATCTTACGAAAACCTTTGTAATGACCTTTATATCATGGACATAAAGTTCAAATCTCAATCATTTAAAAGCGTTCATGAGGTAGAATATCTGTAACAGTGTAAGTGCACTCCTCGTACATTGGTTATTTTGACCATTTCATATTTTTTGGTAGATAATCCATGAGGTTTTTTTTACTATAAGGTACGTCGACCCACATATCAATTATAATTTTGAAGTTGCAGATCGTGCAATTTTTGACTAGGTATTTAAATATTAATTACGAATAAATTTCCATGTCGTATTAAAACATTTGCGTGTGTCACTGCTAGGGTGCCAACTGAAAACCAATATGCTGGGTATTAAATTTTTATAAACCCAGCATAATGTTGGGCTGGCAACCCATTCGGGACAAGCATGCCGACAGCACACCCTAGTGATCTTTGTTCTTTTATATAATAAGTTCATTTCTCATTTTATCTGTGTGTTGTACGTACCTAGTCTAAATAAATGTGTTTTTCTTTTCTTTTCATTATGAGTATAATTGCATTCCGGTCTATCATTACTCATGGATGCACCACCACAATTATTTCCTTCTTAACTATACTAAAGAAGATTACTATCTTCTTTCTCCGAGCCTTTTCCCAACTATATTGGGATCGGCTTCCAGTCTAACCAGATGCGGCTGAATATCAGTATTTTACACGAAGCAACTGCCATCAGACCTTAGCAACACATTTTTTTTTTGTAATACCGATATCCTGGAGATAGAGTGAGGTTGTCAGGTTTTTGGGATTCTGACTACCACTAACTAACTATGCAGTAATACACTCTAAATATGGGGTAAAATGGCAATATTGTGTATTAAGCACAACTGCTAGTTGTTGAAAGTTCTGACAATAGAAAATGGGTGATTATGTATAGTCGATGAACTAGCAAATTGTCGGCACTTATCTAGACAATTGACTTGTCTGAAATTAATGGCTCTAGCACTAAATAGGCAGTCAGTTACAGTGAACTTAGTATTTTTTTAAAAGACGGCTTTTGTAATCCAATGTTTATTTTCTTCTGACTATTCCTAACGATTTTATCATATCGCTTGTTGCTTACTTTTCGAGGCACGGCACTGAAATAATGATATCAGGGACCGAAACCGGTACGATCAATACCGATATTTTTCGGTTACAACCTATATTTTTTTTACAGGTATTTTTAAAGGTTTTTTTTTTTTTTTTTATTCACGATAGGCCTACGCTTGATCACTAGTTTGCCTGATGTTAAGCGACACTGCGATCTACGGTGGAGCGCGCTGGCCTAGAAGAAACCGATTCACTCGAGATTTAAAAACACACAGATTATAGTTATTAGGGAAGACCCACTCAGGAAGCTCATTCCACATTTCAGCGGTACGCATGATGAAACTTGATTTAAAGCGTTTCGTTCGGGCTTTTGGGATGTCCACCATGAATCGATGACGCTTTTTCGTGCTTCTGGTCGTCCGATAGTAGAAAGGCCAAGGGGGTATAAGATCATGGAGATCTGATGCACACTCTCCGAAATGCATCCGATAAAAAACTGACAAGCTAGCGACTTTGCGGCGATGTTCCAGACTCTGGAGTTTAACTCGGACGAGCGAGTCGTTGCCAATGAGCTTCTTGGCGCGCTTCTCAACGGATTCCAACGCCTCAAGCTGGTACTTAGCCGAACCATCCCAAAGGTGCGAACAGTACTCCATGCACGACCGAACTTGTGCTTGGTACAATATAAGCAATTGTTCCGGCGTGAAGTAACGACGCACCTTTGAGAGGATACCCAGCTTTCTGGCAGCTACCTGAGCCTTGGACTCAATATAGGAGCCGAAGTTGAGGGTTGACGTCAGAGTAACGCCCAAGAGCTCAAGCCGATCAGTTACTTGAATAGATACATCTCGGAAAGTAGGAGCCAGTAGGAATGGGCTCTTTTTGGCGGAAAACAGACACGCCTGGGTCTTTGCAGCATTAAATTTGACCAGATTGGCATCGCCCCATTCGGAGACTGCCTGAAGGGACAAATTCATGCGATCGACCATGGCCTCTCTTAGATACTTGATTTCCGGTCCACCACTCCGCGCATTGGATGAGTAGCTCTCTACAACGGTGCTGTCATCTGTCATCTGTCAAGGTTACCTTAATACCTAAATTTAATACAAAACTATTATCAATACCGGTAACCGAAACAGAAATTTCCTCTATCTTACACGTGCCGTCGGCATTAGTCAAAGGGCTCGCATTGCCTGTGTGTGTGTCGACGAGCTCTGTTACCTACAAATTTATATCAAAACCAAGATCATTTTCAGGTAACCAGTATTAAAAGGGTAACCTGAATAGAGGTAACATGTTTTTTCCCAGATAGTAGGCCTTTAGGTAACCTAAATTCTTCGATACCTGTACCGTAATTTATAAAGGCTTTCGGTCCCAGAATGAAATACACCAGCATTAAAGACTGAGAACTAAGACGCTTTAAATTTTAAACGCCGACAAACAAATATTAATTCAACACAATGCCACAAGCACCTACAAATAGCCGCTATAGTTGATAAGGAAAAGCGTGTACTAGTCGACAGCTAACCATAGCACAAGATTCGATTACCGGGCCACTCGCTCGAGGCGTTGAGCATAACAAGAAAAATGAATTTGTTCAAGTACCTGTGCCTTCGCTTCGACGTTCCTATGAATTTTTATACCAACTCTTGGTATAGTGAATAGACGCTTTTAGTTGAATGGTTCTATCAATCTTTGCGGTTTGTAGAGAATTTAGTAGCTAATTGTTTTGCATTTTTTAATATGTTTTTTTTTATGTAACCTCTTTTGAGCCCTACTGCTGGGCAAAGGCTCCTAAAAAGATAGTCTATTCTCATACCACGGTGGCAAAAAGCGATCAAAATCATTTTGCCAAAGTTTCTTGGTTTCTTCTGCCGATGTCGTCCACGGTCCACAGCCCAGTCTATAAATAATAAACTAAGTAAAATATAAATTCGAATCTTCATTCGCCAGTTTGACACATAGGGGGTTTTAATGCAAATGTGCAATAAAAAAACTCAAGTCTGTGTTGAATTTCGAGATTTAAAAATGTAGCATTTAAAATGTTTAAGTAAAATTATTTTTTCTTAAGTAATTGTTGATTTTTTTCTTTCTTATATAAAATTTAATCTTTTGTTAATCCTTTAAGCCCGAGAACAACAGATTTTGCATTAAGTCTATAATTTGTTACTTGATAAATATAGGATACTATGTTGCCCCGCATTAAAAAAGGGCAATTTGAAACAAAAGGTATAAAGGTATGTGTCCTTCTCTAAGTTCTAATCTATCTCTATACAAAATTTCGTCAAAATCGGTTCAGCTGTTTAGGCGTGAAAGCGTTACAGACAGATGGACAGAGTTACTTTTTTATTGCGAAATAATATTTGTAGGGAAGTAGGGATAGAACCGTTCAAAGCACAGTGCTATTATATAGGTAGTATCATCATCACCATCATATCAGCCACAAGAGTTCCACTGCTGAACAAAGGCCTCCCCCATATATAGGTACGTCCTTCACTTAATAAGCAACGAAACCCCGTAACTCAAAAATGTTCGAAAAATAATTCACCAACATTTTCTTCCGCATCTATTCAATAAACATCACAAACCGAGTCGATAGGCGAACGAAATAATACGTGTAACGCAAAAATTATTACCACACACTCCGAACGGAAATTCTATAAAAGACTTGTGTCCTTAAGGGCCTCTTAATACAATATTATTACGGTATAAAGGTGCTCTGGATTCGTTTCCGTTCGTCTACAGGAAAAATGAATTTGTCTGGGAGCGCCGACGTCCGGAGCCACAGGATAAACTGACGTTGCTATCACACTGAGTTGCGAGTATTGGGTAAGCATCTAGCCTTATACCTCCACCTAATATCAATATTTATATCATTTATTTGTGTTTCACAATGTCATATTCGATGGTTTTGGTATATATTTGCTTAAAAACTAAAAAAAAATATTGACAATGTAGGGCACAACAAATAATTAATTAAATACTATTAATTAATCATTTAATTAAACTGCCTTGTCAGTTTACTGGTCCTTTTTTATAGTACGGGAAATCAGATCATCCACCACCTGGAGACCCAGTACTGTACCGACTAAACTCCGCACTTGCCTTCGTTTGCTCTACAATCATGGCCATGGGATCCGTTAAATTCGCCACGACCATGACAGGTTGTGGTTTTTCATGGTCGCGGCGAATGGTCAGTTGCCAGTTGTCAGGGGTCAACATTTATTTTGACGAGACCTTGCCTCGCATTCTAATTGAAAGCACACGTGTGGCGAACATGGGTGTCGACAATATAAAAATGGTAACAAAAGCATGACTAGCTACGCATAATTATATCTTTCTACAAACCCTGACAGACAGTTTTTTTTTTAACTTTGTGCAAAGATGGAAGTTACATTAGTTTCTCTCTTACCTATTTTAAACTTGGTTGAACATAATTATGGAAGTGTCGTCGAGTCAGATCTTTCATGGTGACGTGAAGAAAACTGAATGTAATATTCTAAAAAGTAATGAAACAAATGTTTAATAGTGGACTAGTGATCACAAGCGTGCTGGGTTCGATTCCCAGGTCAAACACTCTATTGGGTTTCTCAATAATATTAGGCTCGCACCCCTTATTGCTGTTGCCAATATTACATGGGACGCAAAATCATACCAGCTGTGTTGTCATACCTTTGCCTAATCGTTTGGGGAATCCCCACGGGAGATTGTTATGATCGTTAGACTTTCAAACTTCAAACGAGAAAGATGTTATATAATATACTTCTATCACACCACATAATATTTAGTGACTTTTATCCTACTTCCTACTAATATTATAAATGTGAAAGTTTGTGAGGATGGATGGATGGGTGTTTGTTTCTTATAGGCTATAAGATATAACGATTTGAAGTTAATTAGCCAAATTACAACGATAATTAAAAGTAACTTTTCCACGCGGACGAAATCGCAGGCAGAAGCTAGTGGTGTATAAAGCTACCCAAAAATAGTTACAGAATTTTATTTGCACTGTAAAATCACTCAAAAACTCTATAAACACTCCAGTGAGAAATTTAATTTAAACTCACACAATGGGATATCCATCAGAAGCAAAATAATCTGTATGTACATAATTCTTGTTAAACTCAAACGAATCTAGTTGAAATGCTATCTAAGTACATAGAAATCAACGTAAATAAGAAATTGAATCGCCCTGTCTAGACTTTTAACGATTTCAGCGTAATACCATCGATAAGTGACAACAATTTTATCCCTATCAATAATTTGTAATCCATTGCCTATTCCATTAAGGAGCTCACAATATTCACCACACTAAAGCGTCGATGGATACTGTCCGTATAGGAATATCATTACACAATGGGGTTCTGTAGTACAAGGTGCTAATGGAAGAGGGTAGGAGCAGTCACGAAGTCGCAATTAGATCGAAGCGCGCAACGGAACCCTTTGCTCGTAATTTGACGTAGTTAGAGAAAATGTGTCGGTACATTGACCCAATAGCGAGCAACTGTGTTGAGGGAAACTTGGAGATTTATCAGACATCGATTTAGTGAATAGTTATTTCGTTAAATTAGTTTTATGAAGGTGAAAGTACAAAAGTCTCTTGCAACTCCGCGCACTTCAGAAATTCGGTGATGGAATCTGCAATTTTTTTAAATAGGGAATGGCAATAGTGAGCCATAATAGAACCTTTCAGGACAATATAGACATGATTGTAGTCTTAAAGATAATTAGAAATAGTAGCAGTTTTACAAAAAGTAAAATATTGACTTCTTATTGATTTCTGATATTCTGGAATCTACCCGTGACCCTGGACGCTGTAAAGGGTCCGAAACGTCGGGATTATCAATATAACGCGATAAAATCCCAAAAAAGTAGTTATATTTCAATATTGACTTCTTTATTTTATTTCGTACTAAAAATTATTTGTCAAGCGTTCCAAGTGGGCGAATTAAAAAAAACTCCAAAACTACAAAATCGAATTGTATCGTTTTGTCCCGCGTTGTGGAGTTTTGTCCCACTGGGCGACAGATCCAAGTCAATACAATAAGCCGCTTAGCCGGACACCGCTGAGTTATTGTATTTGTATTGTCAACGGCATGCAATCATGCACACTTTGTGTCCCGGGCTTATCTTTTTGGTTTCCAAGTCGATTTTTAAAGTTTGTGTAAACTGAAACAATAATAAATTGAGGGTTCTGACGTCTGTCAACTCGCAATAGGCAAGTTTAAGATTTCTGACAGTTGTAAGAATACTAATATATTAAATAAATAAATATTCTTGGACAATCTCAGCACCATCTAGTCCCAAACTAAGCAGAGCTTGTACTATGGGTACTAGATAATGGATATAATACTTATATACTATTTTTGTAAATACATACTTAAATTACATAATAAACACCCACACAAACACAAACACTTAATGTTCATAAATATTTGTGTCCTGTGGGAATCGAACCCACGACCTCGTGATCAGCAGTCCGACACTCGGACCACTAGACCACAAACGTCGTCAATTATAGAAAATGCGCTTCAAAATACGTTTTCTGTGAATTATAGTAAAGTAAAAAAGTGGGTCTAGAAGGCAGGCATTCTAACATCTGGGGGCACGGCAGTGCCCCCGCCAAGACGAGCGCTTACCCACTAACGTATAAAGAATGTTCAAATTGTATTCTCAACGAACATTCATACTACGTAATCCTCATTGTACAAATGTGTTGAACATTCACCTTTATATTATTTGAATTTACAACAAGGGTACAAGTCAACGGCCAAGTCACACAACATTAACTATAAATAATAAAGAAATTGCAGTAAGGAACCTTAGACTTAGCACGACTTTGTCTAGCTAGATTTAATTAATTCTTAGAGATAAACAAGCAGCTCCATCGAGACTTGGCTAGTTTTTTACAGATTTTTTTTGATGGGATATCCCTATACAGAAATTAACACGTTGAATCATCATCAACCCATATACTGTCCCACTGCTGGGCACGGGTCTCCACTCATATTGAGAGAGATTAGGGTATAGTCCACCACGCTGGCCTAGTGCGGGTTGGCAGACTTCACAAACCGTCGAGAAAAATCTCTAAGGTATACAGGTTTCCTCACGATGTTTTCCTTCACCGTTTAAGCGAGTGATAATTTAATTATTAATACGCACATGAATTCGAAAAGTCAGAAGTGCGTGCCTTGGGTTCGAACTCGAGACCTTCGACTTGGCAGTCCAATGGTCATACCACTAGGCTATCACTGCTTGGTTTGCTGCTAACACGTTGAATATGTTTCATTATTGACCCAATTAATACAAAACAACACCTTTGTACCGTGCTGACCGTACACGTAGGTAGTGTAGGCGCTAAACACGGTCACAATTCAATCCGACTTGGAGTCGCGGTCGCCCACTAATGACTCGGCCAGCCTGGCCAATCGTGATTTATATGCCGACATCGACGGCTACAAATGTGGTATAATTTATGTACTAGCAGCGGATACTATCGCTGCCCTGTACCTACCGAGGAGTTATAAGGCGTCAACATTTACCTGCCTTCCTCTCAATTTGGGGTCATCGCGATGTTATGTGTGATAGGCATATCATAGCATGAAGGCTGATAAACGAACATTATATCAATCCCAGTCTTCGTAAAATATATATATTTTAAAGTTATTAAGCAAAGGAAAAATTCGACCGCGGGCAGGATTCGAACCTGCGTCTTCTGGTTAGGTACACCAGACGCTATAACCACTAAGCCACCGAGATAGTGGTCATAAAACGAAAAAGAATAGTATGGTTGGCAGTATAAGGGCCAAAGTAAGTAACCTAACCTAACCTAACTTACTACATGGAACACAACACAGCTCAAAAACAGTGTTTTTTCACTTCGATTTTCTGCAAGGTGGAGATACTTCCCCAACCGGGCAGCTCCAATTTGAGTGGAATTACTCCCACTATACCTCTCTTATAAAAAAGTATTTCATGTAAAAAAGATTCATCAAAACAATTACAGATGACGAAGATTAGCAGCATTCGGATACACAAAATTGTTTACCCCAAGTACTATTCATCCATCTTTGAACTTCCTCGCTTCCTCTTCTTCCTCAAACCGAGACGTTACGCGCACCTGCTACGAACTTTCGATATTCGAACGCGAAAACGATAATTGGTTTCGATTGGAACGGTTGTTTGTAAAATAGAGGCCAATTAAATTTTGTTTGAACTCGCCTTGACGTGACAGTCTAGCGAGGCGCTTGCCACAATGTTACAAAGTGATTTAGGGGTTAACTGTAGGCTGTGTTTGTGAGATTGTGCGAACATTAGTATGATTCTGATTTATAAATGGAAGAGTAAAACACTTAATACACAAAATTAAAATCGGGCCAAATATACCTCTGTGGAAGCAACTTACATTTGAAATCCTCATTCGGTATATTGGAATGAACTCCAAAGGAGAACAATTAAACATTCTGTCTCTCCAAGCAGACTTAGTAGCCAATGCTAGTTAGATTAAAAGGCACGCTACGATGCAATTGAAGACATCGGTCGCTCGATGTAATGGCTGTAGGATAATCACTAGGTATGTTCGGTCACCGTTAATTAAAAAGAGAAAATATTTTAAAAACAATTACAAGCTCAATAGGGATGTAGACAGGTGTGGGAGGCCTTTATTCTGCAATGCAGACCATAGGCTAAATAAAAAAGCAATGACAGTTTTAATCCCATTCAACCGCGCATTCAGCAGTGAAAGCCTAGTGGTATGTCCATTGGACTGCCAAGTCGAAGGTCTCGAGTTCGAACCCAGGGCACGCACCTCTGACTTTTCGAGATCATGTGATAATTAATAATTAATTGTCACTCGCTTAAACGGTGAAGGAAAACATCGTGAGGAAACCTGCATGCCTTAGAGATTTTTTCGACGGCGTGTGAAGTCTGCCAACCCGCATTAGGCCAGCGTGGTGGACTATAGCCTAAGCCCTCTCATTCTGTGAGAGGAGACTCGTGCCTACAAGTAGGACAATGTATGGGTTGATGATGACGATGATAAACCGCACATTCGTTCACTCTATGTTAGCTATAATGAAAAGTTAGAAAAACAATCCGGGGAATAATCAACATTAGGTATGGCAAGCAAAAGTTAGACCTGTCCGCCTTCTCTTAAGTGAACTGGCCATATTCACAAACAATAAAAATATCATTATCTTTTAAAAATGCTAGATACTTCTGTGAGTTGCTTCATGTCAATAGCATACGGGCGAAGCTTGAACTCTTCATGAGTTTCTGTTCGGCAATCGAAAACTACAAGATCCCATTCACTCGAAAACTTGAAAATCTCCCACTTAGCTCAATAATCTCCCCGTGATGGCGTCTTAGTGGAATATTATACGGCGTGGTACGCCGCCGGTGTTTCATGCATTAAGGCAATTCCTTTGTGCAGTACTTTTCATACATGTTTCATTTCATGCATTTCTTGGGCCACAGCCGCAGCAAGACACGCTGTAACGCTTGGTAAGTTTGATGTATTTATTATTTAGATAGAGAGATAATTCTGAGTGTAATGATTTGAGGAGGCATTTGGTGTAAATTTTGTTAATAGTCGTAGAACTTCTACGATAACCATTTCTTTTCAAAATATCATTTCTTACGTAGAATCTAGTTATAATACCTACTTATATGAATTGTAACTTGTATTCAAATTAAGATAAAATGAGTAAAATACGTGATTCAAAGATTTAAAAAATATCTGGAGTTTATGCTCTTAAATACCTAGAATATTGCCGTGAAAATTAAGTTCAATATCTATCATTTTACTTTCATAATACCTCTGTCCTATTATATCTGTCCCGCACATCATTGTTTTTTTTAGATTTGACGTTCACCGTTCCGTGCCACCTGCACTCTCAATTCTGACAAGAGACCATAAAATCATATAGCAACTACAAAATACAATTGCGAACAAGAATGGACGACTAAAACTCTGTTACAATGCGATCGTTTTAAATCAAGCAGGAAAAATTACTGGGAGCACTTTTGAGTCCGCTCCAAACTTTGCTCTCCAAGGCTCCACTCCCTCATTATATTGTGTTCACGTTTCGGATGGACGAGGTCCAAGTTGACGGCTGAAGCGTGATTTGTATTATAGTAACACAAACGTAGCTAAAATGGCCGCTTTTCATGAAACATAAATTATTAAAATGAGAGAAAACATATAAATTTATACTTATCTCACGCAATATATAAAACTTCACTTAATTAAGTGCTCATACATCTCACTTACTAACTTGTTAATTGTATAGAATTATATACAAAAAATATGAAATATGAAAGGATATCCAAAACCTACTCCACATCGCTATTATTTAAATACTAAAAGTCTGGCTGCGTTATTATGTTGAATGACTAACTTAATGAGTTTCGTTTATTGTACACCTCTTATCAATGGAATTATATCAGAAACATCCACTTTTGAACTATATTTCAGAACCAATCCGCTGTTTTCTGGTCCTTTGAGCCAAACAGTGTGAAGTGTTCCACCGAACTGTGGCGAAGACACAACGCTCCCAATCTTATTTTCACAATCTACGTATCTGAACCAGGTTTTATTGCACCATCTGCTTTAAGTGACTCCAACTCTGCGACGTCACAAATCAAACGTAAGACTACGAGAAATGTTATTTAAATTATCTTACCCTTTAGTAAAAGTACCTTTAGCTTCTCGAGATAAAGTTGTAGGATATTATATCACAATATAACCCGTGTTAATAAGGAATAGTTTATGCTACAACTGCTGATCCGGATGATATTCGCTAGCATGATGTTTGAAATATTTTAATTTAACTTTTTAATAGATGAACGCTAACGACTGCCGCACGTAAGGGCTTCAATGAAGGAATTCTGATGTACGAGATATTAAAAGATGATAAAGCTGCGGTTGACGCAACACATATTACCAAAGCAGTTTTTAATCTGGAGTTAGTCATCATCAAGCCCAAACCTGAAGAAGGTATTTTCCACTACAAAAGAAAATATCCTAATTTTAATATTTCACAATGCTGAATACTTCTATGTGTCCCAACTCTGTTTTGCCAACTCGCCATACGTAGTACTTATTATTATATTTTATTCTGTATCAAAGTTAGTGTGGTGGACAAGAAAAAAGGGCAGGATAATTAAGGAAATTTAATCATTTATAGATTGACTAGCTGTTGCTGGTGGTTTCACCGGCATTCCAAAGGGTTTTTTGAAACATAAGCCTATCCTATGTCTTTCTCCAAGGTTTAATCTATCTCTGTACCAAATTTCGTCAAAATCGGTTCCGCGGGGAGTTACTTTCGCATTTATAATATTTAGTAGGGATAATATACTCGTAATATACCATCATGCTTGTATTCCCTGAAGGTTAAGGCAGAGTTATATAGAAACAGTCTACCGGTATGTTCAGGTCACATGTAATAGAGGGCTAGCCTCTTGCCTTATCTGAGCATAAGGACTCTGAGAAGCTATTGAGAATTTCATAGAAAAATCCAATAACGCTTTGCTGGTCCTGGGAGTCGCACCTATCACCTCTAGCGTAGCAGTCACTAGACTAATGAGGCAGCTTAAAGCTTAATATGGAGCTATAATTATAAATAAGCCTGCACATGTAGGCAGACCGCAAACCCTCCGCTAATACATAAGCGTGGAGCTGACACGGAACACGTCTAAAGATTAAAACGCCACACACGCTCATAAACAAGCAAATTGAATTTAGCTACAGAGTAGATTTACTTATACTTTATACTTGTGTATTATATTTTCATGGCTTGATAAAAACGCCGATCAATCAACCTGCTAGGTTAAGCTGTACTAGCTGCAGTCATTTTATGGATGGGTGGCCCCTCCATGCCTCGGAGAGTAGAAAAAACCGTCGATCCCAGTTGTTATAAGAACACCTATGACTATCGGTAGTGGTAGTCAAGTAGTCAAGAGCCCAAAAAGCATAAAAACGATTATAACATACACCTTTGCCTAACCCTTTGGAATACGACGTGATGGTATATTATGTCATGTTAAGACAATAGTTTCTAGAATTATTTTTAAAACGAGTAAAGTTGAATTAAACTTCACATTTTCTGTTAATGGTACACAGCAGATGCTCCATAACTTCTGCTGTCACTTGCATGCTCCTTGGGCGTGCGATTAGAACAATAGGGTTCAAAATGTTTATAGTTAATTTGTTTATTTACAAAATATAAACTTCTATCCTATTTTGAACTTTTTTGTTATATTCTGTCATTTACGTAAAATGCAACCAAACAACTATTAAAAAATGTTTATTGAACATTTTGAGAAATAGTAATAATTCAGTATTTTTCTAGTTTGGGGACTTCCCAAACTAGACAGCTAGTACTATGGACTAGACGATGGACAATAAATTATTCTTCTATACATACTTTTTATATTATTTTATAAATAAATACTACAAAATAGATTATGACATAAGAAACACCCAGAGACAGAAACACTTCAAATGTTCAATATTTGTGTCCTTTGGGAATCGAACCCACAATAGCGTGCTCAATGGAACTACTAGACTAGAGACGTCGTTGATATCTAATTACAATGTAAAAGGACTGAGGAACTAAAATCGTCATTCTTTTTTTTCTGAAGGCACTAGCTTCTATACTAAATACGTGGTTCCAGATATCCCCCAAATTATAAAATATCACTTGAACCTTACGAAGTAAAATACCAGAAGTCACGAGTATACATTATCATACTCAGTCACGTCCCAACATGTCTCGCCTCGTTGTCACATGTTTATGCCCGTCGCCGTCGCTCCACGACAAGTGACAAGACTGTCATAATTCACAAACGTCTACAGATAAGGCCAAAGGTTCCATGAAGATTGCAGCTATGAAGCCTCCGTCACAAAGACGTCAGTGAACCGATTGCCCATCACCTTCTTCAGTGCTGCCGGATTTTTTACCTACGTAAACACAATAATTCTGTAGAAAAATATCACTTACAGGTATTGTAATAATAATATGTACCTATGTGTTATATAAAAGTACCTACTGTGTCATCGCCACTCGCCGCTCCCTCTCCGCGCCTCAAGCCTCACACCGCGCGTCGCACATAAATACATTCGCGGGCCTCTTTCTTCCCGCTGCAGCTGCCCGAAGCTGGGTGCCACCCTCTGCCGGTCGGACCTCGTCTCGAAGCCTTCATCGAACCCGCCCTGAGCTTAACTCACCCTACTCTTGCCTTAACGTATTTTTAGATGTAACCCTAGTGTCAATAAATTTGTATATGTTGTGTTTCTAGTGTAATTTATCTCCACTAAACGGTTCCCACTACGTTAGGGAGCTCAACAAAACCTCTCATGATGATACCAGGTCGGCCGGACATTTGCGTAGGCCACATAAATAACAACCTAAAAATCCGTTGAAAAGCAACAAACCAGTTAAAAATATTCCTTTCTTCTCTTTTCCTTGCTTCATTGAATAGTTTTACAAGCGACACAGTAAACGTTTGCCAACGAATTCTCCAAAGCAATTTTCTTAACATGTCGGTACAAAAGAATTAAATAAGTAAGCAGTTGTTTCTTAGACCGCGGTGAGCTCAAAGCGATGGAAGCGAACCCGGGGGGACGGGGCAAACTTATATTCATTATGAAATTTGTAATGCAACGCTTGAAATACTCGGCTTTGATGCAAGAAACTAAGATTTTAATGCGGTTTCGAAAGGAGTTGCTAGTTTGAAATATATTTGAAGGATTAGTTGCTTACTGAGTTACTGTTTTTAGTTATATAAATATGTTGACAACTCCGCTCGAACCTACGCACACAAACAGCATCATAGTTCCAACTACGTAGGATGTTGCAATGCTGAACGCCCTGATTGCTGAGCAACCAGGCGTATCCTTAAAAACTACTTACTAAACTATTCTAACAAAAGACCATTTTTTAAAAGATTCTATTGCTATTTAACTGTCTTTAAATTTGTATCAAAATGATTCGTTTCTTCAGTTTAAAGAAACTTCTTTTCTCACAAGGATATATTAGTTCACTAAAAATATGAGAAATTTAACAATAAGATCATATTGTTTTAAACAATAGCTTCGATCTATCGAAAGTGTATACAAAATAATAATAATTTGTCTAATTTTATTCGTTCAATAAATACATCTCCAATCTATTTTTAAAAATATTTATGGATTTCTTATTAACATAAAATCTTAATCTCCCTCAGTAAGAAGCAGCCCGTTGCCAGCTACGAGGCAGTACTGTACATACATAATATCATAAACGAAATACCTACTAAATTTAAAAGTACAATACATTTGCGTTCCGTCCATACCGAAGTTAATTCTAACAGAAGGTTGTATCTCAAAAGCAGGAATAAATGTAAAGGAAAAACTTTGATGAAGTTGCGAGGTTCAAGCCCGATACACTTTTCTTTTTGTTAAATTTATAAACAAACTTGGCACCGCTCTGCCACTCAGTGCGTTCTTACATTGAGTAAAGATAATTTATATACGTGGCTATTTACACAATGTATTGTTGTACAGTTCGTTCACCTACCTACTTTTAAACTGTAACTTTGGTTTTTCTTCTGATGCTGAAGTTTATCCACAATAAACCATGGCATTTACAAACCCATTAGGTTTGTAAATGCGCCTTTAATTCTAATTCGCATAGTTAAATACCGAATCTACTGATTGCTAGAATATTTAGAATTATGTTATTATAAAGTGTGTAGTAGGGTGCAAACTGTTCAGTAAAGTACGAGTATTTAGAGAATAGGATTCACAGTGTGACAAAAAAATTTAAAGAAAACCCTTTATTTTAATGGATCACATGACTTACCGTGAACACCATGCATGGCGGTTCTGTAAGGCTAAAATAATGGCACCTGTTATTCCGGCGCAGTAGTGTTGAGGTGGAACATCGTATTAGTTTTGTTCAGTAAGAGTTCAACAAGACCAGTTCGCGATAATGGGGATTTCCAACACGTATAAAAAAGATGTATACAACACAAATCAATGGAAATTGTATAGTGTGTGAATGATCAGTTTGTAGATTGTTATGCGTAAGCAGTAAAAATACAGGTACTAATCCTCCTAGGATTCAAAAACTAAACTAAATTTTGCAATGGAGGATACCAAGTGTTTTTGAAAGGTATTGTTTCACCCTACTTATCTGTACAACCAAACAGAATAATAAGTATGCAGATAACACTTATTAAGCTCTAAGTTCATTTTGCAGCCATTACAGTTTCCCCCAAACATCTAAAATGTATGCAAAGTAAAGTTAATTTGTATTAATTTATGCGTTAAGTAAATATCGGGTACATAGGCTTATCAAGTAATCGTGCTGAGTCAATGAGCGAGATAGGGAGCTCATTACCGTATCTTCTGGTTAGGCTGTGACCTTTATTGTTATCGGACTAGAAATGCCATGAAATAAACAAAACTTACATTTTGGTCCTTTTGTACGCGAACCAACTACACCTGCCTGACCTGACCATGTCTTTAGTGAACGATAGTCGCCAGCATCAGTTACCCAATGAAATAATATGTTGAAAGGAAAACCGAGTTCCTTAGGTAATTGCTAGAGGTACAGGTATACAGGTTTTTCATACAAAATATTTGACAGATGCACTGGCGACTATCGCTTACTAAACTCCTGAGTATGTTACTGATAGTCTTATTCCATCCATGTGTAAAATACATTATGTCTGTAAAAATACTGATAAATCAGTTATGACATCTAGAAGAATGAATGGTCATTATTTTTCATTCTTTAAAGATTGATAAATATAGAGGATTATAACTAGTATGTTATGTTACCAGCCAAAAGAAAGCCATAATAAAGGGCGCATAAAAGATAATACGCCCTAGAACTATTTTCGTATGAAGGTTTACACGGTTTATTTAGATTTTAATGCAACACGCTAAGATTTACAATTGGAAACCGTTGCGTTTGATCACTTTTCAAACTTATAATGTTAACTATAAGGTATGAAAATTGGATAACCATCAAGATATCCGATTGCACTACGCTACATGATCCATCTAGTAATCGGTACATCTAGGTTTGACTCTTCATTCAAGCCAAGATCATTAAGTTGGAGAGCCTCTAAGTGGTAAACTTTGATAACCTGCCAGCAATTGAGGGTATCTTTACTGTTTTTATCAGGTGTTACTCAACGTAATGGCTGTGTTAAATTTTCTTTATTATGGGCAGGAAAAACCGTAGAAACGTGAAAAAGTAAAGAGATGTACCGCTTTGAGTGTAAATATTGAAACGCAACAAGCAGATATAAATGATGATGATTGAGAAAAACATTTATTTTACAATCGTGACCTCAACCGAAATAATTTGGTAACCACTAAATAAACAATAATTTTACCAGCCAGCGAAACAATAAATCAAATTCACATGTCACAAGCAAACATTGGACAAAAACTAATACAATTGTGGACATTTCTAAATAATGACGTCAAACAAATTCAGTTGATGTTTGCCCCAAGCGGTGATGGATGAGCAGCGTTTAAGGCCAATATTTCATTGGCCATCCATATTGATTGTGCCATTTCTGGCCAATATTTATATAATATATATAGTGCATTCGTGAGCATGATTGATTAAAAATGAATTTTGATACATCATCATCATCCAATCATTTACCGTCCCACTACTGGGCACGGGTCTCCTCTTGTAAGTTATTGACATAAACTCAAAACAGATAAAAAGCCCACCTTTAAACTGTAAAAAAATTGTAATTTTTTTTTTAATACATAGTGGCCGAACACTTTCTCCTGCAGTATGCTACCTAATAATTGTACCTACATTTACCATAAGGCTGGTCCTTCTGCTACCTTAATACGGAAGTTGATAAAGCATAATTAAGTAAGGCGTTACATAGCTTCGCGCCTTTGAACAGTCACAATTACCACACACGTCAGTACCTTCCAATCATTCCAAACGAGATTCGATTCAATTAACAAATTACAATAGTTCACAATATTAATTAATCTACCTGACATGTTTACAATTGGCCCACAAATTCACTAAATTGATTCCTACAATTGCACTGCTTAAATTAAACGATAATAATATTAACATGATAAACGAGTATTGTTTTAATTCTTTAATAAATTGGTTTTGAATGGTATCTGGGTTTGTTGGTTTTAATTTTGCAGTTAATTGGTTATTGATATAAGCTCAAAGTTACGATTGTATGTTAAAACACTTTTTTAATTAAATTAATAATAACTTTGCTATCAAAATTACAGCCAGCGATCGTGCTAGTAAAATAGAATCTTGGAATTCAAAATTCTTCATAACCTTTTCCTTCATAATAACTGTCGTCTTATATCACTTATATGCATATAACTTATAAAAAATACAAACTTTACCTTGTCAAGGAAAAATGCAGACACAATAGAAAAAAATGTTAGGATCTTCTGGAGGGTCTTAGGGATTCTTTAACCGTTCTTGATAAATGAGCAATTGTTTGGTATTCTATACACTTTGCCGATGATCACTATCGCAGGATAACTAATATAACTCACGATTTGTATTCTACTCTATGTAACATTTCGGGGTTATTTTTGCGCTAGAGTAGAAAACGCAGAAATGATAAGTAATTTTTGTGTAATATTTCGTAATTTAACATAGTTTTTAACCCTTTTTGTTTATTATTCAGGAATATTGTTTAACAATTCCATAGCCTCAACGCTTATCTTTACAATAAGGTAGATCTTCTGTAGATCTCTTAAATTGAAAGATATTAGCATTTATTTTATTGAACATACCCTATTTTATTATTATTATTATTATTTGTCGATAAAATTGAGCATATAATATGCCCTTAAAGATTCCCAGAAACACTGTCTATAGGTATATCACATTATCATCTTCATCCTCGTGCCCTTATACCAATTTACCTCCTACGCATCTAAAATCACAGAATGTACCTAAAACAATAATTGGTTTAAATAAATATAGCGTAACACATAACTTGCACAGTCCGTACCCAAGGACCAAAAGAAACCCAGGCCTGGTCCCAATGGGAACATAAAGCAAGTTCAACCTCGTAAAAATACTAAAAGTATGGCGACTATCGACAGGTGACAAGAGTTTTTGTACCAAAAGATATCCAAAAGGTTTTATTTAGATTTACTTTTAAAGAACTTGCTTTTTGGTGTTGAAAGTCTAGTTACTAGCACTACCCAATACCAATATTTTATCATGTCGACTTTAATGTTCGATATTCAAATTATACGGCTACGTTTTTTTGAAGAATTGTCTGTCAACTATAAAAAAATGTTGTAAATTTCTTTTAATCTTCCTAACATTCTAATTTAAAACCGATTGTGTTATAATTTTCATTCAAACACGAATTTTGTATATTATATTAAAATTTACTTGCGATGGCGACTAATATTATAAATGCGAAAGTAACTCTGTCTATGTGTCTGATACTCTTTGACGCATAAACCATAGAATCGTTTTAATGAAATTTGATACAGAAATAGATTAGATCTTAGAGAAGGACATAGGCTACATTTTTCCTTTGAATCCGGTGAATCAGCAGCCGGTAGGCTATAATTTATAAACATGGCAGAAGCATGGATGGGTCTCTAGTCAAGTATAAAAATGCTTTCTGTTTTCCATATATAAATATAATACAGCGATTCCGAAGGATTAAAACTTACTGTCCAAATAAAAAAATCTCATCAATAGTACTCGTCTGCTACTACTAAACTATTACAACAGTACACTATTCAAAAACTTACTGAATAACATTACTACTGCGGCAATATCTTAGAAGTTCCTTACGGCGTAAAATACTTTTCACTGTTCAGGAATTGCATGAAAACAGTTGCGTTTGTATGTAAATAGAAACATTGAAAAACACTACGTATCTACTTAGACACTACGCAGCGAGGCATTCTAACTAGAAAACAGGAAGCCAAGAGACAGTTGGCAACGTTTTATAAACGAATTTGTAACTTCGTACTTCGTAATACGTTTGTATCTTCGACTATCTATTATATCAAAAATTAACAATATGACAAATAAAGAAAAATAAATTTTAGAGAAGTAAAAATTCTATCTCAGTTAGGGTTTGAACCGTCGTCCCTTTGGTTAAGTACACACCGAACGCTTTACCCAACTTAGCTACCGAGACCACAGAGTGCATGTTAATGCCACTATAATTTTAAAAAAATGCTAGTATGACAGATAAATAGAACATTCTTTATTGCACACCAAAAAAAAACTAAGAACAAGTTGAATTTAAAAGCATAAGGGTGATACAATGTTAAAGAAGTTTAAAATTATTATTAACTAACTCATTAGCCTAGTTATCGCTAGCGCGACTGCACTGCATGAATTCGATTTCCAGGTCGGGCAAAGTATTATTAGGTTTTTCTATAAAATTGGAAGGCAATAGTGTGTAAATTTGTATATGGAACTATGGGTATACTTCACTATAGGTACGATAAGTGTATATAAGTGTACACCTATAATAATTATGATAACATTAATTATAATTTATTATATTTAGACATAGAAGAATATTATATTAGTTTTTATAGAAAAAAAAATATCCCGACATAAAAACCACCTAATTCTAATATTTACAAATGTCAAACTAAGTTAAGTGTTACAATTTATTGATGATTAAACATCACATCAGATAGTGGAACATTACTATCACATTTCACAAAAACGTATACAAACTCTACCCATCCAATGTGTGGACGCGTCTTAGAGACTATCTCACACGATTCGTGCCTCCGCATAATGTCCCAACGTTTGTTCACGGACAATTGAGACATGCTTCAAACTTCACACATAATAGGACCGGGCTTAGAACTCTGTATACAGTAAAATATTGGGAGTATCCAGACTTATGTACTTAGGTGGTATTATCGAGTTGCGTGTTATAATCGCACGGTTTAGTTATGGATCGCTCATTGTTTTGTTGGAAGGGTTAGATGAGGTATTACTATGTACTTGTAAATAAAGTAAAGTAAGAGGTGCATGGACATAAACATTAGAAGGGTGGCAATTGACGACACGTTTGGCAGCGGCTGAGCGATTGCTCAGCCGCTGCCCGTGGCGCAGAAACCGATTGGCTTCTGCGCCACGGGTTGTAAGTTCGATCCCCACACGAAACAAATATTTGTATGACCTATATGTAGTTGTATTGGGTCTGGGTGTTTGTGTATGTGAAAACTTATATTTGTAAGCACACCGACGATCCAGGACAAAAACCTAGTGTGGAGCAACATTTCTTTTAAAAGAATGAAGAAAAAGAAAATCATGCAATGTTGATACTGATAAAATGTATTACCTGTTCAGCAATAAACGTTTTGTTGATTGAGTATTCATATCTTTGAAAGAAACTTTTTGAAAGCCAATGTTTTTAATGTTTCATTGCTTCAAAAACGTAATTTAATGGTCTGATCCTAGTTTACGCAACGTTATAAAGACTCTAATAAGAATATTTTCTTCTGGGTAAAGTGTCTATTTGACGAGGGTTGCAACAATTGTTAATTTAAGTATCTGTACAATTTTTATGTTTACAAGTTTTGTACATTAAACTGGTTTTACATTAACCTACTTACCTTATTCATACGAAAATGGATTGAAACTATTTCCTTTATATAGTAAAAAGGAAGGTGGAAGGTTTGTTCAATCATAACTTTTACGAAGGTTTTTGAAGGAGGAAAAGCGTGGGTAGCGGGTAACAGTTGCTTGATTATCAGTATTTGGTCCTATGAGCATTATAAGAGAATCCATTGAAAAAGGCGGATACTTTGAAGGTAAACAATATGATTATAACTTTTTATGGATTTCATAACGGGAGAGATTTAGAACTCGTTGGTTGCTTTTGGTACCTACCTATATTATGTTTAACTATTTTACAGTGTCCCATCTTATATATGTGAGAGCCAAAACCCGTTAATTTCTTAAATTGCATGTTTTATCTTAGATCTTGTTTGTGCTTTCTTTAAAGCAAGACAGGTGTAACACATTCGTCATTCGTATTCATCATCTACAGCCGAAATCACTGCGAATATAGCCGTCCCTTTTCTTTTGCCACCTTTCCGGTCCTTTGCTAATCTCATCTAGATGAGATCAATTAATATCTCGATGGCATGATGAAAATGAGGCATCCACATTTTTTTAATTCTTGATAGGCCTACACTTTACCGCCAGTTCACCTGATGTTAAGCGACTGATATCTACGATGGAGTGCGCTTGATTAGAAGAAACCGATTCATTGGAGATTTAAAGGTTATAGATATCGGGGAAGACCCACTCGGGAAGCTCATATCTACTTCTTTTGCTCTCTTAACGTTTTGATAGATGATAAATGATGATTTATATTTTTTTTAATAAATCCTTTCAAGATACTTTTACAAGTTATTTTTTATATATTAATTGTCGTCGGCATTTTCTATCTGAAAAACTTGAGATGAAACGCCGAAACAATCTCAAAGAATCGGGGTCCCTCTTAAAGTCCAGACAGAAGCAGTATTATCAAATACCTATATAGTCAACAATAAAAAAACAAAACAATCAGCCCATCTGATTCCACTGCTGGCTATAAGCTCTCACTGACGCGCATGGCTGCCCATAAAACCTGAACCGAAAAAAAAATAAACAATTTGTTGTATAGTTTCGTATCACCAAGTAGGAGCAAGTACGAATAAGTTTTGATGTGAAAAAATAAAACTATTCTGTTTTTTCCGGCGTGGCCGCCCTATTTGTATATATTTGGCGATTTAGTTAATATTCCTTGTTTTATTGAGAATAAAACTTAATGATATTTTTTTGTTTTATAGAAAAACATTGTGTTTCATTCAATAAAGAAGAATATAATATATGTATAAACCTAGATAGGTTTATACATATATTATATTCTTCTAATATAATATTCTATAAATATATTCTATAAATATTATATTCTTCTGTAGGTCAGATGACCTACTTAAATAAATTGAGTGTGCAAACAAAAAAATACTACAAAAAATTATATGAACGGCAACATTATTTCCACAGTGGGCCCGTGCATAACGGGTCGCAGGTTTAAGTCTCAGACTAAACAAATATATTATATGGTCTTCAGGTAGTTTTGGATGTTTGTGTGTGTGAGACTTTGTTTTTTGCAAACGGGGAATCCCTAGAAGAAATCCTAGTATAGGTGTTTTAATCATCGAAGTACATCCTAACTGTATCATAGCTACACTGGCGGACATGCGACGGACATGACACGGGAAAATTGATGGGCCATATAGACACTGGGTGGGAAGGCACGTGCGCACAAACGTACAGACGCCAGCAGGTCAAGCTATCCAAAACTGTCAAAGTTTTCCAATTGAATATGAACCTTATTAATTTGTATTAAAGTTGAAAATCTATCAAAGAAATTTGACAGATTGTGGTCGCTTGATGTGCTGACCTCTGTACATGTCTTCAATTATTATGTTTTTATTTTGATTTTTATCTTATTTTACTTACAGTAGGTTAAGATGATACTAACATTATTTGGAACGAATAGTCTGAAATAAAGGATTATTATTATTATTAATAAGGAACACAAGAAATATCCATTCAATCTTTTCTTTTACACACGAGAAGAGGCAGGTTGGTTGGTTGGTTAGTCTTTACATTTCTCTCTCACACTGTCTTTTTATATACCTATAGGGAAAATAATTATTACATTTAACCCTAAACTACGGATGTGCACAAAAGACAAACTTAGAGAATTTTATAGTCTGGCAGTTACCTAACCAATTGAGTCAAAGTGCATAATCCCGCTGCAGCCACTTAATGGAGCAATTTAATTTTCTCGTAACGACCATCTCTATGGTAAGAGGATACTTTTTGCTGCGTGCCAACTCGACCCAGCAAGATATTTACTTTGAAACCGCTTAACAAATTACTATAGGCTTTGGGCAGATAATGTCAACTTAAGTTTTGAAGATTGAAATGTTCATTAAGGCAAATTTTGGTCTTTGCACGCGCATGCAAATCTAGTTTTCAAGTTCAAAAATATTTTATACTAGCGACCCGCCCCCGCTTCGTGCGGATGCAATATACTATAACATGCATGTATTATACATATTATTAACTATCCTCTTAAATTACTCTATCTATTAAAAAAACCGAATCAAAATCCGTTGCGTAGTTTTAAAGATTTAAGCATACATAATGACACACAGACAGTGGGAAGCGACTTTGTTTTATACTATGTAGTGATATTTTATGAGAAATATGTTTATAATAATCTATTGACGTAATCACTGTGTTAACGAAAAGGCGAAGTCACTGGTCCCTGATATACAGCTAACACTGTGATATACAGTTTAGGGACCAGGGGTTCAGATGTATTGTCCCCTTTATGTCAAATAAATTTCATTTCATCCTAATTTATAAATGAATGTCCAGGCTGACCACAGCGAAATGTAAACTATTTTCCGATCGTGCTAAAAAATAACTACGACATTTGACCTTTCACTACTGATGTCATTAACTACTAGACACAATAGAAACTTGATTGCTTTATTCCTCCGCTTTAACCACGCCACTTATCAGGATAAACTCATAATAATCATGTTCAAATCTAGCTATACGGGTGCAGGTACACAACCTTTCCTAAGTAAATACGAAACAAAATTAAAAACAAGAACTAAATAAACCAGCATTTCCAAAATGGTTAGGTTGTTGTTTAACTGAATGGTGTTGTTAATGGAAGCCAGTCCGCTGTTTAAGTATAACAAGTAAAATATGAATTAATTTCTTCATTGCCGCCTCACACATGTGTGAGTAAGGGGCGGTGAAAGAAAATATCGATGAAAACCAAAATTATGAGGACATTGACTAGAATTAAGTTCGTATATAAGGACCACGAAAATAATTCCTAATATCTGAAACTAAGCGGTCTCTGGTAACACCCTTGGGTATTTTTTTACTAGATCCGCGTCCACCCAGAGGTCGTATAGAAGACAATCTATTGAAATATGTGTAAGCAACATTTTGAAATTATCATAAAACATTATTTTTTAGTTTTAAAGTTTTCAATTTTGGACTGGCTCATTGAGTAGCCGGGGCTGCTGCATTAGGGGTCGTGGGTTCAACGCCTAGGTCGAGCAAAGTTATCAAATTCTCAGTAGCAGCTTGGAGTTTGTATTTGTGCCCGGTTAATAGCAATAGGCTCGCTTCCTATTAGATACTGATACATAAATATACCGACAAACCGTGAAAAACAATGTCATCTTTCATTTAATTATTTTTCTCTTTATATCAAAAACTGGTAAAAGTCAAACTGCCAACCATCGACAAACCGAAATCCGCATCCCTACTTTAATTGTAAATTCGCTCACGAATAGCATTAGTATTTAATTAAAAGTTGTCTTCCACTTCCCCTGCGGTTGACGCAATTCTCATAAACCGACGAATGTGTTTACTGTGGGGTCTTTCTACATTTCTGAGCTTCTATTGAGACGTACACTTTTGTTTGACATAATGATAGCTCATAAATGTTGTCGAGATTGAACGATGAGCTGGATGGACTGCTTGCGAAAAGGTTGGTCCTTTGGGGAAGGAATGCTTTTGGTCGTAGAATAAAGGCAAGGAACCTGCTATTCCAACCTAGGTGGACTAAGATAAGTTAAAGACCGAAGTACAGAGACCTTTAAGTAATTTTTTTTTTTTTCAGAAAATAATTGCATTTCTATCGTATCGTATAGTTAACGAGAATTACCAAATCTACAAGAATTTATTACAAAAAAATATATATTTTATTAAAACCCTTATTCGGGACAAAATAAATTTAGAAGCCTAGAAGCCTGTAACAAGGTTTTGATTACAGAAGAAAAGGTAGAAAAAAAACCGGCTAACACAAAAAGGCAAGCGATTTAAAATTCTATACGCGCGCAATCGGATCGTTTTACATTATTTTCTCATTGAACCAAATTGGTATTTGGGGACAGTACTGTACGCACCTAATGTGAAAACATAAGGATCAATAGCGGACCGGTGCCGCGCGCATTTTTACACCGATCAACTCAGTTTTAGTATTTTTTTATAGCACTCAGGTGGAAAGCAAGCATAGGGCCCACCTGATAGTAAGCGGTTACCGTAGTCTATAGACGCTCGCAATACCAGGGGTATCACTTACGCTTTACCGGCCCTGTAAAACTTAAGAGGAATATTTGGGTTGGCAGTATAAGGGTCAAAGTCTCACTGCCAACACAACGTTACCTCGTGGAGCACTGGCAACCCTGTTCACCGACAGGAACACAACACTGCTCAAAGCAGTGATATTTCACTTCGATTTTCTGCAAGGCGGAGGAACTTCCCCAGTCGGGCAGCTCCAATTTGAGAGTTACTCTATGTCCTATCTCTCTAAAAAGTAATATATATAACTCATCTTATTGCGTACAAAATATATTTGTGTTACTAAAAGAAAAACACCATTTCCCCACTTCGTGAGAGACGGCTCTGCAGTGATTCTCTTCCACAAAGTCCAGCCTGTATGTGATCATGGCCTCAGTTCGATGTGAACGTAACTCTACAGTTCTAATATTTTTGATCGTTTTATTCCCTACAACATGGTTGAGTCGAATGATGCTGATACACACGTCACGCTCGTGAATGTGTGCTGTCTATCGGGAAAACTCAGGTCCTACGTGCTATGGCAATTCGGTTTCTGATATATTATCCTTTTGGAAGGCAATTATTGATGCCGATCTGCTCTTATCTTTTATATCAAACTGCACAATTCTCACATTGATAAAACAAAATTGTAATCAGAAGAAAAACATTGTAAACATTAATTATTTCAATCTACAGAGTTTTTTGTAGGCCTATTCGCCTTAAGATTACTACCAAAATTTGGAACCGTGCAACTAGTTTTTGATGCTTCAAAAGTACCTAAAATAATTAATTGTCTAATTGAATAAAACATTTGATTTTAATGTTATAAGCCATATAATATTAATGATAAGGTTTTATGTTCCTTACAACAGACCAGAAGATCTAAAATAAACGTCGCTTCCCGGTCCTCCCTTCTCTCACTGTCCGTACATTCCGCAGTAAATCGGAAAATTTTAAAAAGATCAATGCCTAATAATCCAATATCGAATGAATTGCCTGCAAATTCGTGTTGGACGTGTCTTGCATGGCACTCGGGTCGAGCTTTCTCTTGTTGCCACAGAGTAGAGAAAATTTAGAATAGTACAAAGAAAAGCAATCAGTTATACTACTTATTCAATCAGTTTAAGTATTTCTTGCAACCAACTTATATAGTAAAATTATTACCACTTCTATATTCAATTTTGCTTACCTATATACAGGGTTACTGGTAATATAGATATTGAAAATTGTTAGATTAGATAGATTTGCACAGGGGTCATAGAGGGTCATTTGGTTACAAATGATCTCTCCTAAGGGGGTGTCCATTAACGGATTGCCGACATATTATCAGAAAACCTGTATAGCTAGACTTGAATGCCAAATATAATTCACGCAACAAATACAAATAGGGATGAAATAAAAAGCCTTCCAATGACGGCTACGGCCTCGTCTTTGATCATATTTTTTTTTTAATGATCAAAGATGAGGAGAACTTAACAGATAGATTCTACCGGAGAAGCTCTTCTGAATATAAAATCAAAATGCTATGAGAAAGATTCAAAAATCACCTTGTTTAGGGACTAATGTTTTCTTTTTTAACATTTTGAAACACCTACCTTTTAAATTCCTACTTATTTATAATATAATTGGATAAATTATTTGCTCTACTCTGTGTTCGACTCAGTATGCCAGCGATGCTGAGAAACTCGATGGCTAGCGCAAAATATCACACTCCAACATAATAAAACTATTATCGACTTGAAAAAAGACGCGGATTTAATTCTTATAGGATATTTCTACTGAAAAATAACATCTACACAGCATTTAAGTAGGTAGGTACAAAGTTGACCCAATAACCTGAAGACACCATAATAGTATAGTAATTTGATTTCCGGGAATTTTGAAAAGGAGTAATTTTATAGATTTCGAGTTGCTCTTTCCAAATTTAAACTCTACTACCTCGTATCTTTGCCGTTCGCGCCGCCATATTGGAAAAATGGCGCCTAGTAGTAGATTTTCGTCAATATCTCCTTTCTGACTCATTTTACGATGGAAGGCAAAGTTGAAATCCGGAAAGAGCAACTCGACATTTATAAAATTTTCAAAACTCCTGGGAAAATTTCCAGGTTTTTTTTTCGAGCTGAATGTACTATAAAGACAGATATTGTTGAAGAAAAATCACTATGGGAGGTAAAACCTTGGTAGCTTACTTATCGAAGCGACTAGTGCAGATATAATTTATCAGATGTCACAGGTTCGGACCCAACCTTTTCTTTATCCTTAACTAGCGACCTGTCCCCGCTTCGCACGGGTGCAATGTACTAATAACATACATATAAATCTTCCTCTTGAATCACTCTATTAAAAAAACAGCATCAAAATCCGTTGCGTAGTTTTAAAGATTTAAGCATACATAGGGATATAGGGACAGAGAAAGCGACTTTGTTTTATACTATGTAGTGATGTTATAATATTATTCTTAAACAAAAGGTTTACTTTTGAACTTGTTAAAAAATCCAATAACCGCTATTGGATTTTTTAACAAGGTCAAAAGTAAATCCAATGACTGCATAGACAAGATTATAATAAAATATAGAAAATATATTATTCCACAAAATGGGACCCTCCAAAGAATCCCTTCATATCCCATAGGAAATGAAATTTTTCCGAATTTCCAATCAGCGGAACAAACATACGATATTGTGTTGTTTCTGTTTTATTTTGTTCAATATTAATTCATTCATTTTGAATATTTGTTCAGTATGATTTGAAATACTACATATTTATTATTAACTGCCCGCCTATTACTAATAATAGGCGGGTGGTTAATAATAAATATGAGTACTCTCTAGACAACCTAAACAGTACAGCTCACGGTGAAGCCACACAGTTTCCTTGCCTGTTTATGTTCTATCGGTATACAATAAAGCATATATAATAAAATCATATAATTATGTATAAATAAATCCCTACGAATTCCTCATAATATTGTAATTGTTGTCTGTCTATTACGCTTCCACACCTAAACCGCTGAACTGACTTTGATGAAATTTGGTACAAAAATAGGCTAGACCTTGGAAAAGGACATAGACTACCTTTTCTCATGTTAAGAAGCCCTTTAGGATGGGGGTGAAACCGCGAGCAAGAGCCCCTCCTATTGCCTCGTTCCCAGCAGCACAATGATGATCATAATAGCTTATACTGGATTACAAACTCTATACTTCTCAAAAGCTGATACATGTAGTTTTTACCATTTACCACAAATTCAAATTTCGAGCTGCTCCTGAGAATATCTGACAGAAAAACATTGCCTAAACTGTGAACCTAGGACCACATATATTATGGAAATGTCCATAGGTTTTATTTATTTATTTAGATAACAACATATACATACTAAGCATACGTGCTACTTTACTTTCTCTGTTTTAAAAAATCATAAATATTCATAACTTAAATGATGTCGAGTGGGTTTCACAAAGTTATAAATACAGATAATTTTAAAATATGGGACAGCCCTGATATCACAGAACACGAAAGCACATAAAGGATGGAATCAGCATTTTAGAACAGCCCTATTATTAAACTCGCCACCCCCCTCGCGCCACTACACCAAGCCTATGCCCCTCCGTCGCCCTCACCTCACGCGTTGTTTGTTTGCCGACGTACAATTAAAATGCTAATTATTTGCCGACAACTCAAATTGTGGACTGTGTGGAATTACGAAACGCAAAATATATTATTGAACAGCTAAATTATTATGTAGTTTTACATGTTTAAAATACATATCGCCGTTTATGTAATTGGAAGCGCTATTTGCATCCAATATTTGTTCGCAAATAATGTCTGAAATTGTAGTTAAATGATGTGATTGCCTACGGTTAAAATTTGACCCTCGATGATCAAATGCTATGTTTATCATAAATACATTTACCTAATACTTTTTAGTTAGAAATGGAAAATGATACTATTATGTGATGTTAATAAAATGAATGTTTGCCCACTTTAGGCTAAGAGCAGCATCGCTGAACAGTCAGTAGTAAGCGTCAATGTCCGAAACAATCTTTTCAGGTGGACATCTATGATTTCCACACAATAAAAACAAGAAAAGGCAGGACGGGATACGAATGCAGGAAGGAAGACTCTTTCAGATCAACATTACTAGCACAATAGAAAAATAGCATGGTTGACTCGGATAAACACTGGCCTCTACGCTACGGTCCTGGCTTCGATTCCCACACAGTCACACAAAACAAATATCTGTACTGCCTTCTAGTAGTTGTTCCGGGTCTAGGAGTTTGTATATATAAATAATTATGATTGTGAACGAAAATTCAATACTGGAGAAAATCCGAATGTGGAGCAACGTATATTACAAAAAAAATATTTTTAAGAACGATAATACGATAAATACCCGGATATAAAGAACATAAGGAATGAAAAAGCCCAAACAGTTAAACATTAAGTCATCACGAGCAAGGTATAATATTTTCCAGCCATTAATTCTCAAATGGTCCCTATAATGAGCATAAAAGGTCCTTTAATCTCATACAAGACATATACAGCACTCATTACAGCCATTTCTCCCCTTCAATTTCAATTAGTACACTGAAATAATCAAAGAATTAATTCTGCGACTCACTCTAGACATCGGTGCTTCCAACTCGTTGTTGGATTGCACAGTCAAATGTTTGCGAATATGACAACAGAAGCGCTTTACTTTCGCCCTAGAAACTGTGCGAATTATTAATTAAGCTTCGTAAAATACAGCGGTACTCTTCGCGCGGTCTGTGTGAGAACGCAATTCAAATACAATTTTCGTTATAATAAATTGTCTTGACATCACATAATTGATTAATTAACGTGAACATGAAAGGGTAACAAGTGGCAACTTCGCGATATGGCCCCGTGATTTATAATCTAATTAATTTTGTTTAATTTAGTGTGAAGGCATATCTGTAAATCATAATGTAGTGTATTTTTTAAATGGGGCATGAGGAATTCCAAAGTATAGGAGTTACATATACCTACTTTTATTGACGTAAACATACCATCACGCTTGTATTTTTCGAAGGGTTAGGCAGAGGCACACCCACAGTTCGCAGGTATGTTATGGTCCCATGTAATTGGAGACGAGCCTATTGCCGTTCCATTCACCGGGCACAAATCCAAACTCCGAGCTGCTACTGAGAATTTGATAGAAAAACTCAATAACACTTTGTTTGAACTGGGAATCCAAGCCAAGACCTCTAGCGTAGCAGTCGCGCTTAGGATTAACGAGGCAACTGCACCTGCACCTCAAGAGACCTTTGGTCTGCCATTAAAAACGCCATAATGTGGCGATATTCTGACACGAATAAAAAGAAAAAGTTCGCTACCGTCGTAAAAAAAGGACCAATATTTTCTCAAAGTTTACAAAAATGAACCTAACATAACAATAAATCTTTTCGTATTTTTTGGCATTTTCCATGCCAAGATTTTAAAATTATTAAGTAAAGGAAAAATTCGACCGTGGGCAGGATTCGAACCTGCGACTTCAGGTACACCAGATGCTATGACCACTAAGCCACTGCGAGTCCTACCCCCCATGTCGAATATTGCCTTCACATTCTGAATATACGTCTTTATATTGCAAATAAAGTTATCTTATCTTATCTTATGGTGACGCGAGTAACACCTATTGAAAAGCAAGTTTATATAAGTGTATATAATAAGTTACCGAAAATCCAGAAGACGCAGGTTCAAATCCTGCCCGCGGTCGAATTTTTCCTTTACTAAATAACCATAACAATAGATTGTTTATCTTATTACCAAGCCAATATCCACGGAACATGGTCACAAGTAATCTGTGAGTGCCAATCGGAAATACATAGAACATGTCTCGCCTTTGATCTTCGCTTTCCTTGGAATTTTCTTCATGAACTTAATGCCCCAAAATGGATCACATCTAAGGATAATGATGTCTTGTAGTGATGTAAGCCATGACACTATGGAGTAGAAAGATATTGGCTAATAGTTTTTTTTTAACTAGTAAACATAGTTACGAATCTTCTTCTATATTAGCATGAGCAACACTTAGTATCTAATTGAAACGTCTGTGGTCTAGTGGTTCGAGTGTCGAACTGCTGATCATGGAGTCGTGGGTTCGATTCCCACAGGACACAAATATTTGTGTGGTTAAAACATAAGTGTTTGTGTTTGTCTGGGTGTTTCCTATGTATTATAAGTATGTATTTACAAACAAAAAGTACATAAGTATTATATCTATTGTCTAGTACCCATAGTACAAGCTCTGCTTAGATTGGGACTAGATGGTGCTGTGTAAAATTGTCCAAGAATATTTATTTATTTAATTCAAGCTATAGACAGTTTGATAGCAAAGGATCGAAGTCAGGATGCGCCGGACAATCATTAACAAATATCGTTATCGGTATACGTACGCTCTTTTTATATTTTCTAAACAATGAAAATGCTCATATTTTGTCTCTACACTACCATAAGGTTGACTTGGAGAGAATGCCTAATGATATTAAGTCCGCCTTTATACAACATATTGTTTTGTGCATGAAATATTAAAAAATATATAGGTATAGGGAAAAAACAGTTCACAACGCATTCTGGTCAATTATGTGTAGCTGTCAATTATGTGTTATGACCAAAGCTTCAGCTTGGCAAGATGTATTTATTTGGTAGGAGCCCCACTTACCCTATAGTCACCAGCACTTGCAAGTGATATTCATGAAGATATTCAACAAACAGCTAAAAACATCTCAACATTTCATAAGAATGAAAAAAAACACACTTTTAATCCTAAGAACTCAAAAGGAAGGTTTCACGAAACAGGTTTTCATACGAAAATATATTATATCATATCAAAGTTAAGCATCAAGTTAATGCCCATCCCTAACGAATATTCCGGCTAACACTCCCTTGCTGGACTCACAGGGAATCACTAATGGCTCGTAACGCAGTGAGAATATTATATTGGAATAGTGACGTGCGGATTACACGTTTTATTTCGATGGCTCAGCCTTAAGCCGTTTGTTTACCAAATAGGATTATAACGTGGATCGTGAACTCGGGATGTTTGGGGAATTTATAGTAAAGGTATTTTGGTGACATCTGCCAGTCACGATGGTAGGGGTTTTAATAGACCTAGATTATGGATAAGTCTTATTGATTCAAGACATCATGCCACAATTAAAGGAAAATACCATAACGCTTTCTTAGCCATGATAAAAATTTAAATCTCACACCTCTCAAACTCGCACCTATCCCCAATTTAAAAGTCGGGTAGGCACTGCTGGATTTCCTCTAAAAGGCCAGTTCGGTAGAAACTTCTTCTCGGAAGAAAGAAAAAGAAACGTTTGACTACTCGCTACTCGCCTAACGTGCAGTCAAACCAAGTTTCTGTGGTTTATCAAGGTGGTTCGTCGCCATTACCATTGCGCAAGGTGTTGGTGAGTTCGATATCCATCCAAGACAAATCTTTGTGTTCCATAGATATTTTTTTCGAGTCTGAGTGTATATTGTATCTATTAATTATAAGTTTCTAAAGTCCCCCGCGACGCACGTCTTGTTCCCCAGTACGAGGGCTGTCTTTTAAAAAAAATATTTAAAGGTGTGGTTCATATTTCACACGCTACGACTAAATCCTATACATACGTATCTAGTTTTACACAAACAACATACAATTTTCTAAACACAACTGCAAATAAAAGAACAAGACAACACTAGAACGAAGAGGACAACAAACAATTGACATCTAAAATACACTCCGTATCCGACCGTCTTGCAAACAAGCAAACGGAGCTCTAAAGCCATTTAAGAGACAAACAAATCGTAAACGCGAGTAAAATGAAGTCACTGACGGAATCTCAAACAGTATAGTGTTATTTAAACAGGCACTAAACACCCCGAACTGATTAATTGTCTCTGCCTAAATAAATACTGATGGATCGACGGTAAGACTGATGCTGTAGCGAAAGCTTTCAGAGATAACAGAGATAGCGATGAAAACGGCAACATAAAGCAAGTAAAAATAACAGACAGCCTAAAGTCAGAAACTACTGACTTCGAAATAACCGTTTATTTAAAACCGTAAAAACACATTTCGACACTCTAAACTTAATCAAAATTAATAGGGTATTTTTAGTTGACCTAGAACTATGGAATTTGACAAGTAATATTGTCTTATACTAAGAGTACAAGGGAAAATCTGAAAACTATACATTTGTAATTAAACTCAATTCCTATAAATTTTTATGGACTTGGGTCCGGAACCGTAATTTTTTTTTAGACTACGTAGGTTCTGATATTTTTTGTGATTTGACTGAAGAAAGTAATATTTAACATTAAGTTAGAGAATAATTACGAGAATTGATCTCATTTTGATTTTTCTTTAAATAAAAAAATATGTTCAATATTCGCAGTGGTTTTATTTCTCAATACTTTCGTCTTAAAAACTTAAAACGTTGTGAGTAAACCTGCATGCTTCAGAGACTTATTCATTCTGCTTGCGTGGTGGATAAAACCAAGCCCGAGAAGAGACCCAGGCAGTGGGGAAGGAAACGAGTTGATGGACACAAAGGAGACTTGCTTAAAACTCCCAGTAGAAAAGACGAGCTAAAGACTTCCACGGTCTTATGGTTCCATAGTCATGATCACGGTCACCACTAGTGACCGTGATCCTCTCTTATTAGATATTATATTTTTATTATCTTGTAGCGTAGCTATTTCAAATATTTTATTATTACTGTGTTATATGTACCAACTCGGGGCTCCGCTGCCGGCCCGAGCCACTAAGTTCGGTAGATACCTAAAGTAACGCGTGGCAACGGTCGGGAGCGGGGCGCCCCACCAGTGAGAAAAGAGACACGGGTCGAAGCGCACGTCGCCTGCGCTCTGGTTCCCGCGCCCGCGCTCACGTCCACACGCTACTCATATTGTACCTACGCTATTTTATGATCTGACTGTAACTATACATATATGTTTACAAACTAAAATTAAATTGTTTAAGTGAAGTTCCGTTTAGTGTTTAACTTAACACATCCCGCTCCGCTTCAATCTCTTTTTACAGGACCATATATTCAAAATGTTAATCATACTATAAATGAATACAAAATATCATAACACTATTGTTGTCCAAAAACCTCTTGATAAATAAAGAAAGAGAGATAAGCATATGAATTGAGAATTTAAAACCGTGCTTATGTCACCAACTATTTATAGTAAACAACATCGCTTCTTCCTCTTACTTCTTGCGATACAAAACACCCTTAATCGTCTGCCCTCCGAATTCTATTCAAATTAACATATTTTGTTGGAAATTCGGGGCCAAATTAAGTAGAAATAAGATTAGGTCAACGTAAATAAGTGGACGAGCCACGACATCAGTCCTAATTGACTGTGACGGGGGATGCTCAACTTCCCATCATTATTGCGTTAACAGACTTTCAATTCTGTGATTTTTGTTAAGGTTTGCACGGATTTAAACGAGGTCATTCGTATTTATCAGGTTGGTAATTGAAATAAAAATAGTAGAATTTAAATCTCTCGACCTTTTAGCAAGCCATCTTACTTCCATTTGCGCTAGGAGCGAACGAGGGCTAATGTTGAACTCTCCTTTGGTGTTTCTCCTTCCTTATTATAAGTCGGAGAACATTAAAGAACGCTACGGAGTAGGCCTTTTATTTATAGTTCAAAATTCAACATGTTTTATAATGGAAAATTTTTTCAATGTCCCAAGTATTTATTTATAACAAATAAACTTTTACAAGCGTTTATGAAACGTTAGAACTAGTTTCGTTTCCAAAAAGTTGATCCTGTGGAGAAGAACCCGAAAAACAGCTCCATGGTTGTCCTATAGTATCTATTGGAATATAATAAACTACGCATCAAAAATACTGATTGAGCGACAAAATTACTGATTGAGCAGCATAATACCGATATCGGTTAGGAGGTTAGAACTGTGACCACACAACCAGAACCAAATCTGAATGTTTTGAATGTATATAACAATATTTTGAGGTGACTATTTTGCTGTACAAATAAGTATTTTTGCTGTACAATAAGTATTTTTGCTTAGGATTGTTTTATTATACAAAACGTAACCGTATCTATTTAAAGAATTTGCTGTATAAATAAAAAAACACATGAATCACTTGATTAATCCTAATATATTTTATAACGAACATATACGCAAAAAATCCCTACAAAAGTACAATGATTATAAAGCGCTATTTTGTCTCTCCCATAAATATGTCCTTTGCAGAGAACCACATAACCTCCACGGTAAGGACAAAGGTCATAGGTTGAGCCCGAAAATGATTAATCACTGGTCATATAGGGGACGTTAAAATACGAGTAGGGAGACATTAAAACACGGGTACTGTTGGCCACAAATACATCATGTGTCCATTGTCACGAATAAGTTATGGCGCCACGATACAGATGCAGAATTAGACGGTATGTTTTTTTTTAATATGACAGCTCTGATAACATGGTCTTAAATCCTGTATTTTGAGTTCTCGTGTGAAAGGAAAGCCATACGCTAGCTTGCCTATCAACGTTAACCGGTTACACATCGACACAATGAGCTACTACTGATAATTTCACAGAAAGACTCCGTAATACTTTGCTCGACCTGGGCGTCAAACTCAAGCATTATTATTTGAAATTAAAGGGCTCGAGAGTCTTCTCATATCTGTCCCACGGCTAGGCACGGGTCTCCTCTCAGATTGAGAGAGATTAGGCTATAGTCCACTACCACAGACCACTCTTAAGAAAAATCTCTAAGGCGTGCAGGTTTCCTCACGATGTTTTCCTTTACCGTTTAAATTAGTGATAATTAATTATTAAGAGGAGAGAGAGGTGCTTGCCTTGGATTCGAACTTGAGACCCTTGACTTGACAGTCCAATGGTCATATCACCAGTCTATCACTGCTTCTTTCATATAAATATTGAAATAATTTATCCATTCACCAAGTGTAGTGATTATCGCAATAATGCTACAAAACAGTTCATCACGCAGTCAAGCTAATTCTTCAGTTCAGACGTTACACAAAAAGTCAATTCCGTGACATAATCATCGTCTCGAAGCGCGGGGACAATAAACTCTAAGGACCAACAATTAATTATGGCTCTAAGCCTCCATTGAGAGACTGAGCCAAGCTGAAACAGTAGCCCTTTTGTTCGCACAGTTGGTATTTTCTTGAATAACTTAATTAATAAAGTTCTTTTAAGGTCTGGGCCGAAGAATTGATGTATAAGTTTCCACTTCTTTGGAAACAATGGTTTAGTAGATAAAACGGTTATTATAGTGAGTTTTTTGTGCAAGTTGACATATGAATAAAGCATTGCCAATGAATAAGATAATTATTATTTACAAGGAATAAGGTATTCTTACATGATGAACTATTTTGTAAAGAAGATAATAGACAGACGCTTGTAAAACAAAATAAATTGTAACTATTCCTTCCAGTCACCTTTTATTACTGGTACAAAGGACCAGAAACTAAGTAATATAAATCAGACAAAACATCAACACATTATTTCGAGCTCAGCTTAAATCGCAACACTAGCATAACAGCAATATATTAAGCTAACTACGTTGAAAATTGGTAATACATCAGAAGAGATAAAGAGAACAATTTTTGGAACAAAACGGCAAAAATAAACATATCTTTAACGTATACCGTCACGCCTGTATTCCCCAAAGGGTTAGGCAGAGGTGTACTAATTGTACAGCCACAGTTCGTCGGAATGTTTAGATTTCAGCGAGGGAGGAGCCTATTGCCATTGACCGGACAAAATCTGAACTCCCAGCTGCTACTGAGAATTTAATAGATAAACTTAGCACTTTGCTCAACCTGGAAATCAAACCCAGGACCTCAAGTGTAGTAGTCACGCTTAGGGCCACTAGACTACTGAGTCAGATTTAATATTTAACCTTTTTACAACCATCCCATTCTTTACCCAGATAAGAATAAAATAATCGTAGCAAGTGGCGTTCATTAGTTCATGCCTAACCCTATGGAAAAAAAGTAGTGTGTAAATGTAGAATGGCTGTGTGATTTTTAATTCAACCTTTGGCAATATCAGGCCTGCTTGACGTTATCCCGAAGGTCACGCATTTCAGGGTATTTTGGGGATATCGATCATCACTCTAAAGCTACAACAGCACAGTAAACATTTTCATTCATTTAGAAAAGGAAAAATTCGACCGCGGGCAGGATTTTTCCTTTTCTAAATAACTTTAAAATCTTAGCATGGAAAATGCCAAAAATATACAAAAAGATATTTTCATTCATATTTACTATAGCTACGGTTTCCTAACAAAGTAGTGTCATTATCCGGTCAAGCAACGTTATTTTTTTGTAATCAAGGTTACGCATGGCTTGCTCGTCGTAATATAGACTAGACAGGCCGAATATATTCAACTAGCTATTGCCCGCGGATCCACCTGCATCCCAAAGTGCTTTTTGATACAAAAGATAGACTGTGTCCTTTTCCAAGGTCTAATCTATCTACCAAATTTCATCAAAATCGGTTCAGGGGTTTAGGTGTGAAAGCGAAACAGACAGACTGACAAAATTACTTGCGCATTATAATATTAAAAATAAGGGGTAGCGTTGCAGTTTTAGGTTAGATTTGTCATCAGGTTCAAAGAAGTCAAATTATGTCTATTTATAAATATAATTTATAAAAAATATTACGAGACAGCAGCACCACTCTTTATTTATAAAATAGATAAATTGCCGTAATCACCGCATAACCACCAAAATTATCTCCTCAAACAGTATTCAAAATACAACCCTTGCATAAAAGAGTTTGCACAAACTTTTTGCACGGAAAACTGTAAATGGATATTGTTGCAAAGTTTCGAATACAACTTGTATATAAGTTGGATTTGTTCCAAAATGCACAAAAGTGTGTGCCCCGTGGGCCCATTAAAAGTTGCAATTTTAACCCTCAAAACTCTACCCCGGTGGAGTGGTTGAAACCCATTGTTATGTTGCTAGTGGACACGTAAATTGGACATGTGTGAAAACGATTTATTTTGCGAAATTAATGAATTGATTTGACACTGAATTGTGATGTTTGCGTTTGTTTCTGATAATTGAAACATTTCCATTTGATTTAGTTATTGTTTACGTTGCAATACAGAATACTAAAATTCAAATATACCCATGGAATATTTAAATAATGACTTTTAATTTTTTCGTGTAATTGGTTTATCACCGTTCTAGTTAAATTGTATAATAATAATAAAAAAAAAATAGTTTATGAGCCCAATATACCTTGCAACAAAAATTAATAATTAAGAAAATAATTAACTAAAGATAAGTAGATTTATTAGTTAGACAAAATAAATAAAGAAAAAACAAAAAGAAATGAAGAAAGAAGAACAAGAAAGACAGAAAAAATATTCTGACAGTGACCGCACTTGCTGCAGCGCTGATATTCTGATAGAGTCCACGGAAAGTATGTAGCAAAAGAAATAAAACAATAATAAATATATAATATAATAAAACATGGTTTTGGAGAGGTTGAAATATTTAAAATTCATGCATTTAAAATAAAATAAATAATAAACATGCAGGATTGGTTATTATTACGAATGTTTAATCTGTGGCGCTCGCACTACTACACCATCACGTCTCCACTTCATTTGTATGTCTCTTCTATGACAGCAGCGAAGCAAGATGAGAGTCGCATATTCACCTTTACGATTATGACATTTAAGTTCAGGGATATCCTTTCAAGCAATGTTTATGCTTGTGTTGTTTAGATTTTTTATGTTTCAAATACAATATGTCATGTTTATAAAGTTTATCTGTTTTCATGCTTAAACCCAAGCGGGGTTATGAGCACAACTCGTACTATAATTAAATAAATTCAACGCCATTTAAAACCTTTCAGATCGCAATTTTCCAAAAACTTTTCAACATAAAGCCAGGGACATTTTTACACAGTTACTTTGTTTCACTAATAATGTGTTCACACTTTATGGAAAAGGGGTATGGCATTTAATTTTATAGTTACGATATTCACTTTTCTCATACATTATAATAAAAATAAAATTGAAAGTTTTAACACGTTGGTAACTTTCATAATATATTTCAGACCGTCATGATATCTCCAAAGTTTTTTTATAACACACCATCTGGTAAAATGTTTAATCATAACTTTACAGTGTTTATAGAAAATAATTATATGAACTTACCAAGATGGCAATCTCCTCTGTAAAAAATAATCAAAATATTATTAAATGAATAATTATATTAATTAAACAAACAGAATTCTGATCATTTATATACTACATACATTATTTATGCTGCGATATGGTCTTCTGTCTACCACTACTGATTGTAATAGATGTACCTATTGCAAATATAAACATAGTTTATAGTATACACATAATATTATTTAAGATAAACAATGAAGGAGTTAATTAATTACATTATAATGAACATGTCAGCTCATTACGTGGAGTTTAATGGCACAACAACCGGTGGGATATATAAGGCTTTATGTAAATAATACGAGGTAATCCCGCCTTTTGTTCCCGCTGTGGTAGTGTGGGGGGCATGGCCTATATCGATAACAGTAAACTAAATTTTATCAAAAAAAAAAGTATGTGTAGTTACTTGAGAAAGTGGGAATCGAGATTCGGGATCGAGTAGTATTAAGGGGTATAATAACTGAAGCCACCACTGACAAGACAGCAACTGACAGAGAGCAGAAGACTAATTTGAGCTCTTGAATTGAAGAGAGTGTCTGGGCTTACGACACAAGGAATCAATTCAAGAAAGCAAACACCATAATATTGTACTTTAGTTAAACCGAATTTATATAGACATTATGTTTTATAATTCGAAATCATTAAGACGTAAGAAAAATACATTTTTACTGTTCTAATAAAAAGTTTAGGAGATCACAAAGATTTTGACGACGTCTATGGTATAGAGTTTCCAATGTCAGACCGCTGATCACCAGGCCAAGGGTTTTATTCCCACAGAATCATTGAAAACAAGACTTGTGTTCAATGATTTAGTGTTTGTGTTTGCCCCCAGTGTTTGTGTATTCTTTTGTATTATAAGTATGAATTTACAAAAAAAAATGTATTTATTTTATTCCATTGTCTAGTGCCTATAGAAAAGTCTCTGCTCCATTTGGTACTAGTAGTGATGGGTCGAGAGAATGTTCTAAGTAAGAGAATTTTCTGTCACCGAGAATGTTCTGCAATATTGAGAATGTTCTCAGAACATTCTCTGACACTGAGAATTTAAATTACAATACTATTATTTTATTGAAACTTTATTGAAATAGATGTAGAAGCATGTTATCTCGTGTAAAGTTTAATAAAAATAAATATATGGTTTTGCAGTTATGTTCAGTTACAAATAATCCATTCCGTTGCGTACATACATTTGAGTAATAAATTGAAGACAGTTTATTAACTTTTGTTTTCGGGTTACCTAATTTACCTATTACTACCTACTACCTTTTATTAGTAGTACATAGGTAAGTACCTACATAAGCAGTACATCGGTAACTATATAAGCAGTACACAGGTAAGTACATAGGTTAGTACATAAGCAGTATATAAGCAGTACATAGGTTAGTAGGTACATAAGCATACATACATACATACATACACTCACGACTTTTTCCCATAGGGGTAGGCAGAAACTAAAGAACGCCACTTGCTACGATTCTTGCATACTTCTTTCGCTTCGACCACATTCATACATCTTGTCGTACATACACGCCGGTTGCGAGTACTACGCACCTGAACTTTTTGAAGAACCTCACCAATAAGGTCGGTATAAGTTTTTCTAGGGCGTCCCCTCTCGGCGGTTCCACTGACATTCGCCATATAAATCCTTTTTGTTAGTTGCCTTTCATCCATTCTCTCGACATGCCCAAACCATCTCAGCATATTCTTCTCAATTCTCGTCACTACATCGTCTTTTAAGCCGCAACGTTCTCTTATCACACTATTTCTCAATCTGTCATTCCGAGTTACACCGCACATACTTCGCAGGGAACGCATTTCTACAGCATTTATTCTACTTTCATGTTTCTTCTGCCATACCCAACTTTCACTTCCATACATAAGTGTAGGTACCAACACACCGTTGTGGATAGCCATCCGTGCCTTTTTTGACACCAACTGATTAGCCACAACCGCATGTATAGCATTCACTTTATTTCCCGCATTTACTCTTCTTTCCACATCCGCATCAATCTTACCATCCCTTGTAAACATAGGTACTTCCCAAATAAACAAAATCAAATAATATAATAATTCAAATAGGTACATAAGCAGTACATAGGTAAGTACATAGGTAAGTACATAGGTAAGTACATAGATAAGTACATAGGTAAGTACATAGGTAAGTACATAGGTAAGTACATAGGTAAGTACATAGGTAAGTACATAGGTAAGTACATAGGTAAGTACATAGGTAAGTACATAGGTAAGTACATAGGTAAGTACATAGGTAAGTACATAGGTAAGTACATAGGTAAGTACATAGGTAAGTACATAGGTAAGTACATAGGTAAGTACATAGTTAAGTACATAAATAAGTACATAGGTAAGTACATAGGTAAGTACATAGGTAAGTACATAGGTAAGTACATAGGTAAGTACATAGGTAAGTACATAGGTAAGTACATAGGTAAGTAAATGGGTAAGTACATGGGTAAGTACATAGGTAAGTACATAGGTAAGTACATAGGTAAGTACATAGGCAAGTATGATCTGCACGCCTACAGATATTGTCAACGAACAAAATGTATCAGGCAGGCAGGACTCCACACTTTATTTTCCTTCACCGTTTTAAGCGAGTGATTATTGAAATAAAACTACTTTTTACTGATTTTATCGCGTTATATTGATATTATTAATCCCGATGTTTCGGACCATTTACAGCGTCCATGGTCACGGGTAGGCTGAGGTGGTGGGCGTCTTGATGATATAATTACTGACAGCTACCCTTCATTTTTATTGTTACATGATCAATGATATTTTTTAATAATTATTAATTAATACTAGATGGAGCCAAATCCGTAAAAAGTAGTTTTATTTCAATGTATAATATTCGCGTAAATGTCAGAAATCAATACGAGTGATTATTATAAAATTTGAATACTTACGCACATGATTGATACAGATATGTCAGAGGTTTGTGCCTTGAATTCGAACTTGACACCCACGACGTGGCCGTCTAATGGTCATATTACTAGGCTATCACTTCTTTTTATTTGCATTTTTATAACATAATATTAATTTAGTGTTATTATCGTAAAAGCCTAAACATTTCACAGTGGAAGACATGTCATTATTATTATATTCAATTACTTTCCTTCACTAACAGGAAAGAAAAATAATAACCTGTCCATTTCCGTATCCCCACGTTAATGATGTCAGCCTTAATGACCTCACAACTAAGTCCTCGTAATGTTTCATTATAGCTACTAAAATGTTCTTATAATCTATATCTGTTTGTGGTATTTCCCAAACCCGTGGGAATTCCCTTAAAGTTTATCAGATGCCTGCACCCTTTAAGAAACCAACCGTCTAAATTTTAAGTATGTATGCTTTTAAGTATTCGAGTTATAGCAGTGATAGCCTAGTGGTATGACCATTGGACTGCCAAGTCGAAGGTCTCGAGTTCGAACCCAAGGCACGCACCTCTGACTTTTCGAATTCATGTGCGTTTTAATAATTAATTATCACTCGCTTAAACGGTGAAGGAAAACATCGTGAGGAAACCTGCATACCTTAGAGATTTTTCTCGACGGTTTGTGAAGTCTACCAACCAGCACTAGGCTAGCGTGGTGGACTATAGCCTAATCCCTCTCAATATGAGAAGAGACCCGTGCCCAGCAGTGGGACAGTATATATGGGTTGATGATGAAGTATTCGAGTGGTTTTTCTCTATTATATAATAAATAGAATGGTCTTACTTCTGTAGGAATCTTAGTGCATGTGATCACGAAGCTGAGACCATGCAACTCCGACTCTTAAAAAAAAAAGTTCCAAAAAAGAACGCACTTGCTCTCTCTAGCTCTATACTTTACGGTCATGGGATTCATGACATTCGCTATTATCATCACAGGCTGGGGTCCAGCACTCGCTGGACCCCTTCAAAGGGCGAGGCCTCCTCGGTTCCTATTAGAAGTGAGGATTTCCCACACTTAAAAATAATGCTAAGCTACACAAAATAATATACATAATAAAAAAAATAAACTTATTTCCTGCTACTAAAACGTGGGCTCACCAAAAAATATATAATTAATTATTTCCTTCACCAAAATTTTATTACAAATGCAATAAATTGCTTACAATTCTCTTCACCTGAAACGAATAAGATCTCTTCGAAATAAAATTGTAAGTAGGTCCGCGCGTGACATCACACAGTTCACAACACCAAGTATATTCAGTATTACCATTATTATTATAATTCTAGTATAGAAGTGTTCCTCCTCTCTCTTACTTACTTAAAATTTTGCTGTGCCCGACAGGATCCATAATTGTATCTAATTATTATATTAACCACCTGTATGTGAAAATTATGGAGTGCAATAAATATCAGGACTGCAATATAATTAAAAACATTATTATGTAATATTATTGATTTCTCCTGTATTCTGGTTGCGTTTGCGCAAGCCGAGGCAGATATCTATGGAGCCGACTTGGACTCAGTTTTTACTTAAACTACGGACAAACTGTCATTAGCTTTAGCTACGTATACTGTCATTGACTAATGTTCCATGTGGCATAATAAATAAATAAATCCATAAAAATCCACGACACCGCCTAGTCCCAAAATAAGCAGAGCTTCCACGATAGGTACTAGACAATATAGTACGTATGTAGTTTTTTTATAAATATCTACTTACACAAAGAGCCAACACAAAGACTGTTCATCTTATGCATGACAATAATTCGCGCGAATTCTTAGCCGTGTAGATACTCGATCATGTGCTATGTTCCGGAGTGGAACTTCTGTAACTGTACTATGCTGTGGGCACAGTGAACGTTTGATCTGAACGTATTCTCCACTCGAACGTGAGACACGGAACTGCTTCAAAGGATTTGTGCACCGTTGTGAACGAACTTCGCGTCAGTACTATCACACCTGTATTTCCCAAAGGGTTAGGCAAAGGTGTATTTCGCTACGCTCTAGTCCTGGGTTCTATTCACAGGTCGAAGAATGTGTTATTGGGTTTTTTTATGAAATTATCCGTAGCAGCTCGGAGTTTGGATGTGTGCCCAGTTCATAGCAATAGGCTCGCCTCCTATTACACGTGACCATCACAAACTTGATAAATTCCATTCTTGTTAGAACGAATAGCAAAAATATGTAGCGAAAAATTATAATACTGTTCAAAATGTCAAAATAAATTAAAGTTTATAAGTTACCCCTACTTCCTTGTAATTTGAAATTACCCGCAAAAACTAGTGTTTACATCAATTACAAAATCTGATAAAATGTGTGATGTATGTCATGTTTTTCATCCCAATTTATTTGGGGTCAGTTAGGAAATAGGAAAAGGAAATACCTTATGTTCTATACATCCTTGTCACCTTTTCCTTTTCAATCATATCTTTATGCTTATATTCATCACTCTTTTGACAAACTTTCCAAAATAATTCACTTTTGCTATTTTCCGACTTTCGCTTTCAGTTCGTCTTTAAGATTTCCTCTTTCAGACTTTCGGATTTCCTCAATTCAAAACGTCAATTAGTTTAAAAACAGAATAGAATACATACTGTAAAACATCATGATTTATTCTAACCTAACCTTAACCTAATACAAAAATTAATATTAGAGGTAAGTTTTTAGACATAATGTCATACTTCTAGGTACTTAGTACTTTTTAAACGTAGTTTTTACATTGCCCCAAAACGAAATTGTATTTTGACACAGAATATTTGACAAAACTTATTTGCACATATCTTCACACTCGCCTAAATCAGTTCAACTTTGTATTCATCCAGAACAAACCACATAAATTCCGATAAGGAACGCTTACTCTATATTTTATATGGCACATTTGTGGAACATTCTAGAATATTTCCTATGTACACGGAGTGTTGACGAGCAGGCATTGAATGCTAATGCTGCTATCACAACTTTGTTTTGTAAAAAAAAAGTAGATGTTGATGGTATTGAGCTGCTATATCTTTATACATAATACATGTATGTTTGTGACCCCAAAACCTAAAAATTCATAACGCCATTTTTTTTAAATAATGGGATGCCAAACAAGCAGTAAATGCCAGTAACAACAGTAGTATCACTGGCTCGTTGTCATTTTGAGACCTCAGTTGTTAAGTCTCATATGCCCAGAATTTCACGCTCTATATTACTTACCCTTCAAAGCTCAATGGGTTGGCAGGGAACTCACCAGCAGAATCTACCACCTCAAATTGCCAAAGGCAAAGTCTAAATGGAACTTGTTTTAAACGGTGCCAAATCCACAATAGGATCCCTGTTGATTCCGTAAGAGCGTCTACGAAGTCCTTCAAGTAAAGTTGATCTTGACAATTATTGTCTACAAAAACGTTATTAAGACGAAGCGAAAACAGCACCATAAAACTCAAAATGAATCCACACAAAATAACAAAGGTCAAAACTTACTTATAAAAGTTGAACTACAATAGTTTGAAAAACATTGCAAAATTGAAGCTCTCAGAAATTCTAAAGACGAAGTAACAAAGTAATAAAATAGAAAACTTGTAACTAATAAAAACTTCAGGCTTCAGACGAACATAATTTCGATCACGTGCGTCCATAAAAGTCCACCCTTTACCTACCTACACTGCAAAGGCTAAGGATTGAAGATAAAATTTTATCGAGCCAACAGTTTAACGGTAGTCGTAAAATACAGCACTTATTTTTACAAGCTAGTTTTATTAGTATTATACGAAATAGAATATTTTACAGGTCATCAAAATGCTTCCTATCATCGTTTATAATGATTGAGCATTTACAAGTTTACAGATTATTGACACAAAAACTACTTACCATCACGCCTGTATACTCCGAAGAATTAAGCGGAGGTGTACCAATGTAACCCACAGTTCGCCGGTATGTTTAGTTCCCATGTAATAGGGGGTGAGCCTATTGCCATTTACCGAGCACAAATCCAAACTCCGAGCTGCTACTGATAATTTCATAGAAAAACCCAATAACACCGCTCGAACCTAGGACCGCTAGAGTAGCAGTCACGTTTAGGACCACTAGACTATCATGGAGGAGTTGCTGGAGAGGCGCCACGGCGTCCTTAGTTTCCGGTTGACGCAGGTGCTCTCGGGACATGGGTGTTTCGGGAAGTACCTGTGTCGTATACGCCGGAAACCGGCGCCCGGTTGTCACCATTGCGCGGATTTCCCCGAGGACACGCCGCAGCACACGCTGGAGAAATGACGGGCTTGGGCAGAGCAGCGCCGCAGACCTCTCGCTTCCGGCTGTAATTCAGACTATGGTCGGGAGCGAGAGTGTGTGGGAAGCTGCCGCCTCTTACTGCGAGCAAGTCATGCTTGCAAAGGAGGCGGCAGAAAGGGAGAGAGAATTGTCCACCTCTCTCCCGATCCGTAGTAGACGCACCGGGCGCCGGAGGGCGCAGACAGACCTCAGACTCTGCCGCCCGACCAGACAATGGCCCCAGTAGGCGGCACGCTTGTAACGAGGCGTGCCTTAAAAATAGGTATGCGAGGAAAGGCCTCGCTTATCGACGGGGTCCAGCAACTGCTGGACCGCAGCCTGTCACGGTCGTGGCGAATTTCACGGATCCCATGGCCATGACAATAGGGCACGTGAAGGCAAGTGCGGTTTTTAGTCGGTATGAGTCCGACATACCCTGCCACCTCCCCGGGTGACGGAGGATCCATGAGGATTTTCCGTACTATAAAAAAAAGGACCACTAGACTAACGAGGCGGTTATAAATGAAAGCTTTATAGATAATTTAAAAAATATATAAATATCTTTGCCAATAAGCCTACTTTAAAGTACCATTTTATAATAGGTTGCTCAACTTGCTAATCGAACCCGGGAGCCGTGCTTGACTAAAGTAATATTGCCAACTAGTTTTTACATACAGAACCTGTTGCTTAAGAAGGAAGACAGTTCTTTTGGTCTGCTCTGTACTTTGCGTCGTGTATGCTACTCGCATAGATCTTGTATATCCCAAACCTGTGAGAAATTCATAATTTTTAACCTTTGCCTTGACAATTACATACCCAAAAAAAAGAATCGGCCAAATAGGTCTAGCCGTTCTCCAATGATGTTTTTACTACATGCGGCAATTTATTTTTATTTATGAAGTTAAGAAAGATTTATTCATCTACAGCACAAACTTATCTTTATGATTGTATCAAAGTATTTAGGAAACAAAATTGGAACTACAAAAGAGTTTGTAGTTCCATTTTCGTTTCCTACATACTCATAGGCCTCTACCCAACAGTGGGTGAAGTCTACCCGAGTAGCTGATGATTATGATGTAGGAAACGTAGATTACTTTAATAATATTATATTGACAATTAAGCTGGCAACAATTACTACGTCTTCTCGGGAGGGCGACCTATTTTTTCATACTTTGTCTGTTATACTTTACCATGATGAAAGAAAAAAATATCTTATATAAAATATCTAACAATTCTCTCCTATTCCCATATTACCAAACATACCCAAAGTCCTTTGACAAAAATAAAAATACTTCTCTCACTATTTTATATTCAGAGGTCAAATGGAATCAGCGTTTCTCGACGCGTCTTCACGACGTAATAACGTACGTATGAGGGACAGTGACACAAGTAATTTCCCTTGGGGGTCGCCGGGGATGTCTTCGTATTCTAAGTAATTACATGGTGTAAACAAACTTGATATAAAATTGTTTTATGTTGACCGAAAGAATAACTTTTGGGAGGTAGCGACATCTATGACAGCGAGTAAGAACTATTCTGCAAGTGAAAACTCATGGGGACGAGCTAAAGTAGCTACGCCACCTGCATAGCATTTATTATGCTATGCAGGTGGCGTAGCTACTTTAGCTCGTCCCTCATAGGTCATTTATTGATGAATAATAAAAAAATATTCTTGGACAATTTTACACAGTCCCAAACTAAGCAGAACTTGTACTATGGGTACTAGACAATGGATATAGGTAATACTTATGTGCTTTTTTTTGGAAACTCATACATATAATACATAAGAAACACCCAGACAAACACACTTATGTTCATCACATAAATATTTGTGTTCTGTAGGAATCGAACCCACGGCCTCGTGACTAGCAGTCCGACAGTTTATGGTATGGTATAGCGGGCTGGTTTCCGCAACTCCACGACAAAGCGCGTATTTTGCGTGCGGGTGGGAATAAGTGGTTCATTCACCACCCTAACTCTTCGAGAAAAGCCGCCAGGCGTTTAATATTGCTGACAGCTTCTCGGAGAGTGCTCGGGTTACCGAGGTACTTTGCCCTGTATGTAGCGACCACAGGACAGTGCAGAAGCATGTGGGCCGCTGTCTCGTCTTCCTCCAGGCAGCCTCTGCAGAGGGGGCTGTCTGTGACTCCTATAACAGAGAGATGTTTATTGAAAAAACCATCGTAGTACAACAGTCGTAGTAGCTGCTTAGTGATTCGGCCGTCAATGAGAGGGAGAGCCTCCTTGGCTTGCCTGCACTCGCTGTGGTTCATCCAGTATGTGTCGTGCCTTTTCCTGGTGCGTTGTCTCACCAGGGCGCGTATCTGGCCGAAGGGGACGGGTACTATGGGTTCGGGACCCACGGCATCTGTGTGTGTCGCTGTGTCCTTTGATCCATTGTATGGTTATTCTGTTTTGAGCACCTACCTGATTTAACTTTTGGTGGCATTCGTATATTAGCCCAGTATTTGTCGTGTAGCTGTTAAGGGTTTGTAGGACTGCCATGCTGTCTGAGAGTATCCTAATGGAGTAGTCCTTTACCTCCCTTGCTGTAATGGCCGTTGCTGCCATTAAGATACCCATGCATTCTGCTTGGAAAACTGTGTTATGGTAGCCTAGTGGAGTTGACATTCGAATATTCAGATCTTCTGAGAAGATTCCGCATCCGGTGCCTGTACTTGTTTTGGATCCATCTGTGAATATATTGAGCTCGGAGGAATTTAGGCCCTCACTGCGACGGTCCTCCCAGAGTTGGATCTTGTATTTCTTATCAAATATGAACTCCTTTTGGATGCGATCATTCAACGATCGCGAGATTGGATGTTCATTCTGAAATTCGTCTAATGGTTGTGTGTTGCGTTCCGCTGCTTTTCCATAGTGCCAGCGTCTTGAGGCGCACTGCTGCCATTGTCGCCTCCTGTTGTATAAACAGATGTAGCGGTGGCAGGTCTAGTTTTACTTCTAATGCTGCAGTGGTCGGACTGCCCCGTCGAAGGCCTTGAGTTCGAACCCAAGGCACGCACCTTGACTTTTCGAATTCATGTGCGTATTAATAATTATCACTCGCTTAAACGGTGCAGGAAAACATCGTGAGGAAACCTTAGAGATTTTTCTCGACGGTTTGTGAAGTCTGTCAACCCGCACTAGGCCAGCGTGGTGGACTATAGCCTAATCCCTCTCAATATGAGAGGAGACCCGTGCCCAGCAGTGGGACAGTATATGGGTTGATGATGATGACTTAAATAATGAAGCTGAGGGGCTCGTGGCTAAGTAATTACTTCCCTGATCAACTGATCTGAAAGGTTAAACTGTGCTAACCACGGAGTCTATAGACATTCTTAACACATCGAGACCCCTCCGTACCTCGGAGAGCACGTAAAGGCGTCGGTCCCGTTTGTCATACGAACACCTATGACAATCGTTACTCAGAAGCCTTTCAAGCAGTCTATCCTCATGATATCGGTATTTCCCGAAAGTGGGTTTTGAAGGACTGAGCCAAATATAATATGTGCCAAATACTGATATTCAGTCAAAACTGGTTATACTGGAAGCCGACCACAACTTAGGTGAGAAAGAAGCTCGGAGGATGATGAGCCATGAGCTATCGCAAGCGCATTGTACACGGCGGGGTTCGGTTAGCCCCAGCTGCGTGCAGGCACATCATGGATACAGGCTATGAGCTAAAAGATGGAGGATGATACGAAAATAATGAAACTATAACAATATAATAATGAAAGTGTACACAATCAAGCGTTCTTGTTTCCTATTATTCCAGTAAATGGTTCTTCTAATATATCTGAAGTAAAGGTACACATTATAACTTCTTAGCACCTCAGTCCGTCTGTGACCATGGACGTTGTAAAGGGTCCGAAACTTTAGGATTAATAATATCCATAAATAGTACTTTTATTGCAATGTCTCATATTCACGTAGGTAAGTGTCAGAGATCAATACATTATAACTTTCTACTAAACGCGTGCAGCTGTTACTCCGTTATTGAACGGCAGGCGTCCGAATATCTAAACTTTCACTAAAATCGTAAGAAACTACCTAAGAAAGATCTAAAACTTACAACAAAATTGTTTTAACCCTATTTTTGTTTATTACAGCTCCCATTATTCAGGGTTACATTGAAGTAACTAACCCTCGTCACTTCTCCAAAACAGCGCAAAACTTTTTCACAAAATTGAGGTTAAATAAGTTCTAACAGTTTAAATAACTCTTTGGGAATTCTAAAGGGACCATCGCTTAAAGCTGAACTCAAAATTGTAAGGGTAGCATTGCTTGTTTGTTTATTTAAGGAAAAATTCAACCGCGGGTAGGATTCGAACCTGCGTCTTCTGGTTAAGTACACCAGACGCTATGACCACTAAGCCACTGCGATACCGCGATACCTACCCGCCATGTCGAATTTTGCCTTCGCTTTCTGAATTTACGTCTTTATGGTGACGTCAACGACGTAAAAAAAAATACAAAAAGATAGATAAATCAATAAAAAAAGATAAATTCAATCAGGCAATTGCATCACAACTGTATTCCCTGAAACGTTTGACTTGGAGAATATTCATCCACAATTTCGGTCTCATGTAAAAGTGGGTGAGCCTATTGCCATTAACCGGGCATATATCCAAACTCCGAATTGGTATTGAGAAATTCTTAGAAAAACCCAATAATATTTCCAACTTGGAATCGAACCCTGGTTCTCACTTTTAGCAGCCGCGCTAGTAGTAGCACTAGACTAGTGGTATTTGCAAAACAACTAAAACGTGAACAAAATAAATTGAATTTAGATCGAAAATTGAAACATTGACCACATGAAAACCACCAAACTTATTGTTTTAGCTAATATTTTTTAAGTAAGTAGCTCAGTAAACTATTATTGTAAAGAACACCTACCAGTGAAAACCGAGAACGAATTAAGAAAAATGAACTTAGACACCGATGATGAGAAGGTAGCCAGTATTAAGGCTTCAGTTTTCTGAGTTGGTAATTGTAACCACTAATTACCCTCGCCGGCTGTCAGTCAACAGCGATGGTGATTCGCTAACGATGCCTAACAGAACTACTTAGCTGCATGACTCGACGGACAAAAATAGTTTTCTTGTTAGGGTGAAGTGGAAACCTTGGCTAAACGAGAAATGAAATGTTTAACCCTACTTCGGAAACAGCGTAAAACCTAGGTTGAACATTCATAACACTAACCAATTTTGATCAATACATCATTAGGGTTTTGTAGGCTCATAATGAATGACTGTTGGTCCCGAACATTTATCTTCTAATCAAATTAAGGTATATTGATTTTTAACATTTACGCCAATATTATACTCAGATTGACTCAGAAGTCGTCAGTTAGGAAGTGCCGGCTCCATATAGTATTAACTAAATATTGACATGTAAAAAGTGTTTTTAAAAGATCTTTTTGCAGTAATAAATATCATTGATCACGTTATAATAAAAATGTAGGGTAGCTGTCAGTAATTATATCATCAAGACCACCTCAGTCTACCCGTGACCATGGACACTGTCAAGGGTCCGAAACATCGGGATTAATAATACCTATATAATGCGATAAAATCTGTAAAAAGTAGTTTTATTTCAAAATTAAGGTGTGCATCAGAATTGTGGGTGTACAAATGGCCATGCGATATGACCATTCTATAATATTTCATAGTGTTCTGGCATAAATGCTGGTAAAATAAGTTCTCTCTCTATAATAGCTAGATACATAAAGGAAGTCATTAAAACCACATTGTTGATAGATTATACCTGCTAAATTTTCGAAACAAAGCAATCTTAAAACGATTGATTTAAACTACAAAACCAAAATTATTTTTAAATGCTTGTAACAATTGATGATTCTTTCAAAGTGTTGGAAGTTGATGCTACTGGATAGCTATCTTTATTTTGGTGTTCATTCAAATCAGCAGATGGTATATATAAATAGAAATATTCATTCGAAAACATCTTTAGTTTATCTATTTAGTGGATTATAGATACTTCTGTAGTCTTATCTAAATCGAATCGAATTGAAACGTTTCGAACGCAATCGAGTCTGATGAAAAGGGAGCCTCACTCGCTTAACTTTGAATGGAACGTCGTCATACAACTTAAACTATTTGGTTTATTGTGCGCTTGTGAATTCTAAAGGGGTAGGTGGAAGTGGTAAATTATTTTTGATTTAAGGAGGATGTCACCCCTCGTTTAATTTAAAGGTAAGTTACGTTCAGAAGGGTCAATTTGGTAGGTAAAAATGTGTTTACAAATGCATATTTTATAGGTGAACAACCAGAAGTAGACCCTTGAAAACTATCAAATATTTGTTCAAAATTATTATGTTGCGGTTTGAATGGTAATGTAGCCAGTGAATATGAGACTTAACAACTGAGGTCTCAAGATGACAACGCTCGAGTGATGTTGCTGGTGTTGCTGACATCTATAGGCTACGGTTGCTGCTTACCATCAGGCGGCCGGGTGCTTGTCAAGATCAGAATCCTGTAAAACATATCATCAGTATACAAAAAAAATACAAAACAAAAAGAAGTATATTAGTATTATATCCATTGTCTAGTACCAATTTTACAAGCTCTGCTTAGTTTGGGACTAGATGGTGTGTTAAAATGTCCCAAGATATTTATTTTATTTTTACCCTTATTTTTTATAACAGAAATTATTTTTTATCGGTTTTTAAAAAAATAGTAATTTAAAATAATTACTCTTAGTTGATTGCGAAGCAGCTACTGAGCCTCTTAAAGAGTCACATGATGAGAACCACCAGCCAAAATAAACAGAGCAGCCATCAAGCTACAACGGTCTGAAAAAATAAAACTGTAAAAAGCCACAAAATTCTAAAGAAAATAGATAAGAAAGCAAAAAATATAATGGAGTATCTCCACAGTGGAGATGAAATATGCAAATATTTTAATCAATTCCCACCTCTGGAGAATTGTGGTGATTCCTTTGAAGTCTCAACTTGGGAATACTCAGTGCGATCTCCAGTCACAAATATATTGAAATCTGACGTAAGGAAAATCACAACTGTTTTGAAAAACTATTTTGAAGAATAGAAAAAGTTCCATTTTTTGCTTTCTCAACAGGCTTGCTTATCTTGACCGTTACTTTGCCTAATGAAAATTTTACTTTTTAACAGAAAATTATAAGTTTTAAAGAAAATTTCGGACTCAGTCAAGATACATCAGCAAGAGTCACTGTTTTACCATAATCAGTTTTTGATTCGCATATTGGCAACATTTAGAACTTGGACCACCGGGCTCGGCACGCCAGCGCTCTGACCCTAGTAAACACACACACGCGTGTGGCAATCACTCGTGTTGCTGCTTCGATAAGGACGCGAGTCAAGACCTTGCCGATTTAAATAGTCCAGTGATCGCTGGACCAAATCCTAAACTATTCCTCTTTTGTTTTACAGGGTCGGCAACACGCAAGTGATACTCCTGGTGTTGCAAGCGTCTATAGGCTACAGTAACCGCTTACCATCAGGTGGGTCGTATGCTTGTTTGCCATATACATTTTTGTACTCCTAAGTAAAAATAAAATAAAAAAAGAAGCCTATCGTGGTCCTGAATAATTTCACAGGAACCTATAGCGATGACTAGATAGCAAGTGTAAGCAAATACGGTTTGTAGTCGGTATGATTCCGACACACCATGCCGCCTTCCAAGGTGGCAGATGATCCATAAAGGTTTTCGTTACTATAAAAAAAGGCCAGCGCTCTATAACCACTAAGCTATCACTGCTTAAAACCAAAAGCTTATCCCAGGATTAAAACTTCTTAAAACGAATAGCTTGTGGACAACAGAAGGTCAAACTAAGTTTTATTACAGGCTACATCTTCAGTTAACAATGGCGCCTTGCCTTTACGCTCATTAACCGGCCTCGGGGCGGACGGATATAAAATTAAGTAATTAGAAGCGTTTATTTGTAGCCTGTTATTAGCTGGCTTTATAGCCTCTAGACGTACCCTATACTATCTAGCTATCGAAGACCAACACATATGTACATGATACATGTAGATAATGTGTCTTGTACATATTGTAAGTTTAATTAAAGTGCTACACTCCACAGTGCTTACAGTGCTAGGCTTGCAGACAATCTAATTGAAATAACGCTGCTTTGAGCTGTGTTGTATTTCTTAAGATGAGCAAGGTTGTCAGTGCTCCGCGAGGGAACTTTGTGTTGGCAGAGGTGAGTAAGACTTTGACCCGTATACTGCCAACTCAACTACTAAGTACCACCTCCTCTTTCGTTTTACAGGGTCGGCAACGCGGAAATGATACCCCTGGTTTTGCAAACGTTTATAGGTTACAGTAACCGCTTACCATCAGGTGAGCCGTAAGCTTGTTAGGCACCTTAGTGGTTTAAAAAAAAACTTACCTATCATGCATGTATTTCCCAAAGGGTAAAGCAGTGGTGTACCCACAATTAATTAGTATATATTTTAATTTAAGATGAATCTTTATAACTTAATTATTGTTCTTATTATTGCTTTCATATAGGTACACATTTGTAATTTATTGCTTGTTATATGTATTGGGTGGCGAACATAATTATTATCAATAAAAAAATTCCTTCTATATCTACTCAAACAACATTTGTATCTATTAACTTAATGCATCCCGTGGCAGCCTATAATTAAGTCTACACTACACAAATGTGAAATATTATTGTATCCTTTCTAAGAGCTATTGCTTTATTGGTTGTCCTTATATAAATAAAACTAATATTTTTTTGAGATTCATGTTGCTACTCAGCGAATTTAAACACCTATGTATATTGACACATGAAGCAATTAAGAACTTTGACTTTGACCTCTAGCGTAGCAGTCGTGCTTAGGACAACTAAACTAACGAGTCAGTTAAGTAGTTTTTATTTGTTAGGTAATTTCTTTTTTATACTATTCAATACTAGCTTTTTTCACGCGCTTAGAAATCAACACAACAGTGAAATTGGTCCGCTTTGAAAATTGCAATTTCAATCCAAAAAATGCTATTTTCCCGCAAAAACAAAATCGACCGTCAACGTGACCGCGTCGGTGTCGATCACACGTTGGCAGCGAACGATATTGTCGGTCAGTGGGCGGCCGGGCCGGATGGCCGGCTCGATTATACGGCCCGCTAAACCGACCGACAAAACTATTTATTTTTTATTGTTGAATGTTTTGGAAAAAGTGATGTATGTGTTGTGTGGAATTGTCTCCGTTTCTACTTTGTTTTTTATTTAATTTAACTAAGCTAGGCTGAATTTCTGACCGACGCGCGACGTACTTACTCCTGACTGATGTCTGACTCCAGAATTAAATGTTTCTATCTTCTCCTTTTTCTATATTTCCACAGTAGGACAAAAGCATCATCCTAATCATCACCTTCACCCCCTTGATCCACTTTTATACAAATATACAACACCCAGATTACCCAAAATTTACATACTTTCGGAGATAAAGTCATGGATTTTTACCCACTAAAACGATCCAGATGGCCACCATCACTAAAATCTATTATTGCCAAAATATTCTATGAAAAGTTGAACGATTAAGATACATCGTGAAAACTCTATGCTAGGTAATATTATTATGTATTCTGAAACAGTATTTTGTAAAACATTTACGCCCCATTTACGTCTATTTTAAACTGCAAAGCAGTTTATCGGATTATTCCCAGGAAAATCTGCTCACTTAACACATTTGTGTACAACAAGATTTCAATTAAGTCAAACATAAACACACAAGTGGAAGCGTAAAAAGCGAGTACATGAGCAGATTTTCTTAGGGGAGCAATGTTAGGGGTGCCACTTCCTTTTCTAAACTAGACGTGCCCAGTTGCCAACGGCTCCTCCCGCGTATATTTATTTGAAGGCCCATCCGATCCGCTCTATTTAGTAGTTAGTTCCCATTATTATGTTGCTCTAATGACTTGAGATTTGATGAGCTGACCTCCGTATCTGACATTTCTTTACACGTGAATTGCGACTTTATTTAGTTATATCTTAATCTTAATCTTAGCAGTGGGGGCTGGCATGGCCAGCAACACTTCAACCAAATGTGATCTGTTGTGTTGTCCCCAGCATGGTACATTCCTTACTCTTCAAAGACGTGGTTCATGAAGGCGGCTAGCCCACTAAGAGGAAGGAACCTGTAGTCCTCTGGCTTCGGGTATCCGTTGCCGAGATGACTCATCCGTTTCGTCGCTAGGACGTCACAATCACACAAGATGTGCTGCATGGTTTCCCTGAATTTACCACAAGCTCTACAATCATTGTTCAAGGTCAGCTTCATTTTATGGAGCATGTCATTGGTTGTAAAATGCCCTGTGAGGGCTCCGATGACAGCTCGGGCTTTGTCCTTTCTATTGTTAAGTATGAATTTGGAGATGCGTGTGGTGCTGCTGCCGAAAAATCTTCGTGAGTGCTCTAGCCCTAAGCTATTGCACCACTCCTCTTTGTGTTTTGTATCGGCATATTCCTGTAAGGCCTTCTTGATGGCGCATGTTGGTAGTCCCATACATGGTTCTGGTCCAATCATGGCATTTGCCGATCCGGTTCTAGCTAACGCATCGGCCTTCTCATTTCCTTTATTTATATGATTATAACCCCCTTTTTAAACGATATTATGTAATTACATAATATCGTTTAAAAAGGGGGTTATAATCATAATCCCTTATTCGTGTAGTTGTAATAGTTGTAAATTGTAGTTCGTACAAATTTAACGAAAGCATCGCCAAACTTCAAACAGCATCAAAATGTAATGAAAATGATTTTGTGTCTCATAAAACGCACCTAAAATTGTTATATTTAAGATTCCTTGACACGTTCCAGCTATTAAAAAATACCGGCCTAATCAAATACTGGCAACCCTACCGCGATCGCGATGAAAATGGAATAAAATTCAATCGTTTGTTGCATTTTCAATGTTATTGTAGCCGACTGTTGACTTAGCCGGTATATAGCTACCTGTATTGTATACGAGTTTATTTTTAATGCTATATGATCAGGGATGCCTTTGAATGCTTAGGGTGTTTGGGCACAAAATAAATACTATTTACCACATTGTTTAGGTGAAATGCTGTTATTGTTGGAAGACACAATTCATCATCATCATCAGCCCGTATGATAATGGACGTAGGCCTCTTTTATGAAAGCCACTGAGCCCGATCTCCTGGCGTCTGACAGCAACTGGAGGCAACTTATATACAATCTATTTTTTCATTTTAAGTAAAAAAATAATAGTAAATTCTCTCAGTGTAAAAATTATTATTTATTCTGTGGTGCCAACCTTAATCTATTTCATACTTGACATTCCAAATTTATCTCGAAACAAAAATTATGCGCGGATTATCCAATTTTTAAAATTAAACATGAAACAATATTACCGTCCTTGGTACATTTTCAAGCACTTGAGATAAAGATTTTATGTTCATCGAAGACTGCAGTAATAAATAGATTTTTCCGTTAACCTAGCGTCATTCTGTCAATATTTACTTTGGCTGTTATCGTTATCAAAGTGATAGTGACGTACTGTCGTGGTCAAAGGTGCTCTTGTTTTGTATCAGATCATCAGATTTTTTATTTTCAGTGTCGTCGATTTCTATAATATACTTATAACGTTGTTAAAAGGAATTTAAGTCGTATTCAAAATAGTCCCAAATTATAACCAACATTTTAACACATAGCAACGTTATTTTAATTAATATTCTGTACCATAAAAACGATTCATGATTTCTGTAATGCCAGAATATTTAATCTTACATGTTTACATCGGTAACACTGTTATGCCCGACTATACCATGTAAACGCGCTTTTAACTTATCTCTCTGAAATCTCGCAGTCGGCTACGCCATTGTGTCAACGTTGTACTAAACTGGCAAAAAATGAAACTCATATACATTGTCGGTATAATCATACTTATGGGCGAAACAGAGTGTTTCATTGAAGACACTACCAGTATTAAAATTTTGGAGGAACAAAAGGTACTCTTAAGAAAATTGCAGAATCTCCAGGACCCGAAAGATGTGAAACCTTTGACATGGAACGAGATGCTCGCAGACGTATTAGTGAACAAAATAAAGCTATTCTCATTTCACAAAGTGAATGAAAACGAATTAATTAAGGAGGACACTAAACCGTCGAAGTCAGCGGGAATTTTAACAACATGCTTTAGCCAAGTGTTGCTGCTTTACAAGAACTGTATCTACGACAAATGGAAGAAAAATATTGATGAGCCAGAATTTGGTGTGGTTGAAACTACTACAGATGATAATACTGATGTCGTTGTAAATACTTCTGATTTGGATGGTCCTAAAGGCGAAGTAGAAATCATTGAACCGAAGTACCATGGTAAACAAGTAGATGCAGAAGAAGATGAAGCTATTACTAAGTGTCCTGAAGGATCTGTGAAAGATGAGAAAGGCAATTGTGTTAATGAACATTCTAGATTGCTTATATCTGTGCCAAGTCAGTGTCCTGTCGGTTATAGACCCGATAGAATAGGAAATTGTAGACCGGTATTTTTTTAGAAATTTAGTTGTAGTGGCTCTTACTTCCTAATCGACGAGTAAGTTCATATAATATAATGTATATTGTGATACTCATAACAGTAATATATAGGTACGTAATAATATTAGTCGTCTGGAATATTTGTTGTATAAAAATATTAGTATTGAAAATAATAGAATGTATTTTTTATGAAAAAAATCACATTCAGTTCTGTAGTGATACTTTTTCTATCGATTTCGATTCATAAATAAAACTTAAAACGGTGTTACTATAATATTAGTCAATGAAAACGACAAAATTATAGATTTAAATAGCTACAAGTGTTGCTGCAATTTCACTCTCTCAAATTACTAGTTTTGGTGCAGTGGCAGTGTATACCTATAAATAGTAATAATACTTAAACCTCGTCACACTTAAGCTCGATCTGACGAAACTGTGTCTATGTACACAGTTTTATTTACACAGTTTTGCGTCACAGTTATCATTTTTAAATATTTTTGTTTTGTAAATGATTTCAGCTCTTTACCAATCATTTGAACATTCGTTGTTCATAATAAGCAAGACAGATATTATTTTCGTGTTGTTTGTATGTACTTTTTTAAATTATTGTGATATTATATTGTTACATTTTGCAATAAATATATTTTGTTTAACGAACCTTTATTTTATTTTTCCAAAGACTCGTATTCTCTAATATAATGGATACTATCGTTATCTTCTTCCACTACTACGACCAGTTTCTTATTCATCATTAATCTCATCTGCAATATTACGTTCGCCACCACTGGTACACAAGACAGCTTTCAGAAAAAGTTTAAATTTACTAATTATGAAAGCATGAAAGCTAGTGTTGTCACCACCCCCCAGGCCACTTATCGACCGGCACAGTAAACGAAATGCAAGACAAAAGATTACATCGAATAAAAGTCAAGATTATCGAAATTACGAAAGAACAGGAAGCAGATACGATCGTTCACCAAACAAGTCGTTTTAAATCGGACAGACAATCGGCGAGTCAATTTCACGGTATACCGACCCTCAAAAGAAGGCCGGATATAGGTTCGTACCTGGTTTCAAACGGGCGTTTCAAAGAACCCTCGATCGCCACAAATTGACTGCTACCTGAGTAGGGTTGTGCTGTTTACTGTTACATATTGGCGGGAAAATATTAGATTTTTGGAGCTAAGGAGCTAAAATTCAATTAGAAGTAAATTTTCGTGGGATGTCTATTCTTGGCGCATGGGTTGCTAGTTGTGAAATCTTATTTGGGTGTCACTTGGTACAGATTGGAAATGTCAACGGGGTATATAGATTTCAGGATTAATTCTCTATTGGTAATCGTCTACTTCTCGCACATTTTAGCTTTATTGTACTCTTGACTAACCCGATCAACCGATCTGCAAGGTTAAGCTGCGCTTACCGTGGTCATTATGTGGATGATTGATCATACTCATCACATGGAAACCGCTCCGTGCCTCAGAGATTACAAAAGCCGTCGGTCCCGGTACTCATACGAACCCTATGATATTGTTAATGGTTGTCAGAAGCCCAGTAATGCTGATAACCAGTTTATCTTTCGAATATTGGTATTATCCAGTAATTGGGTTGCGGAAATCTGATGGCAGTCGCTTCGTGTAAAATGCTGATATTCAGCCGCATCTGGTTGGACTGGAAGCCGACCCCAACACAGTTGCAAAAGGCTAGGAGGATGATAAACACACCTACCTAACTATAACTTTTCAATGTGTAGTTAATCAATTGAGCCCTTAAATTTACAGACAACCCTAAGCCTCCAATCTTTTAAGACTTAATCAATTGATTACTGTATTTGTAATGCCTTATTTACTCTACACTAAATACTACAACAGATAGGCAAGCTTATCATGGAATAAGACTTCTAGTAGATTGTTAAAAGATACCAAAATCAATGTTAACTAAAATGTCAATCTTAGAACTAATTTAAAATGATATTTTCACATCACACAATTTTTTAACACTCAAATATATTTGTACTTTATTCTTTAACTTTTGAAAGCAAACTTAGTTATTATTACGCGGTTTAACTTATAATTGACGTATACGTAGAGTGCCCAGCTAAAAGGATAAAAATATCGAAAAAAATATTATTTATTTTTACGAGTGTTAATTTATTATACTCGTAGATGCAGGTACTCAATCATAATTTTTCTATCAAGATGTCCAATACTGTTTGTGGCTCTGTTTCATTATACTAGTACACCTTGCCATTATTTGTGTCTATGGTCAGACCTATGGCATTCGCAAACTCCACGAACCCGCCAGGAATCATAGTTACCCTTACCTCAGGTACCGAAGGTAGGTACAATGTAGTGCACTATAAAAGGCACCATCTGCTGGTGATGCGCCCAACAAAGTAACAAGTAATTAATTAAATTGATATCTTTTACTATTGAATTTCGATTTAAATTGAAATGTTTTCGTGTTCTAACCACAAATCGTGTAGATTTTTTAATTTGTTACAGTTTTAAAGTTAAAAATGCAAGACTTATCTACCTATCCTTTTTAAGACCAATTTTTCATCTTTATCTCACTTATTTTCTTATTCATAAAAACGTGTGCATATTTTCCAAACGAAATATGGATATGGGAAAATGGGGAACAAAAAAATCCACACGTGATATAAAAACAACATAAATTCTGGCAACAAAATTGATTTCGCTGAAATTCCCCTTACTTTATGCATAACGGCGAGCGCCGGCGAAATTGCAGTAACAAATTGCAGACATCAGTCGTGTGTCGCGTTCAGTAATTAGTCAAAACTACTCCAACTTTTAATGAGACCAAGAGAGGACCACTTTACGTTTATGGTGTTTTTTTTCAAGTCGTGGATAGGAAAATGTTAGGAAATTGTGCGGTTATGTATTGCGTCACATATGTGATTTTTATCTTTGTATGTAACTACATAATTAATTTTTTTTAGAAAATTTATTGAGTCGATTCATACTGAGCCATCGAAGGTAAAACGAACGTGACAGAGAAGTATAAATTATAACTGCAACATTATTTGCATCTCTGGCTTTTATGAAATTGCAGAAATTTTCTCTGTGAATATTGAGACTAGATAAATTAAAGAGATAAATTGCCTTTATAATGGTTCATTACAATCCCAAGTCAGTAATGATGATTGAACCGTACACAAGTACGTAAAAAAGCACACTAGTACATGCCTCTAATCCCCAATAATCTTCAATCATTCAATTAACAGAACGTTAGCTCGAAACAATTAGATGATTCGCAATCCAAACTGAACTTTCCCTTTCCAGCAACACGCGAAAACGCGACACAGTGTCTGTGTGGTCTTCGGAAAACAACTGCAGTGTCCAACACAGTGTCATCCATACCACAATACGAAATTCAAACAAAGTTACGCGTTGCAAACTGAGCGAAACGCAGGTGCTAATTACGACTTTACTGTCGCTGGAGACCATCATCACTTGAGCTTCCCTCCCCCTCTGGCTACTGAAATAATCGATTAAAACAGGGACAATGTTAAGCTAATCAGGGATCAAGGTAAACTGGGGAAGGTAAACAGTAGTATTACTATCGACCACGTATAAATTTACAGAATAGCCAATAGGGCTTGATTATTTGCGTTTGTTATTTGCTAAGCCTTCATTTGGTATACTTAGATGCTGTATTGACAATAGGCGCATTAATCCACATGATTTAATTTAATTGGAGCTCATATAATTATAGAAGATCATTCAATTAACCGCCATTGTATCGTTTTCCTTACTATTAATGCTTGCGAACGTCCTTTAACAAAACAATTTTATTGACGTTCCGAAACTCATTATTCTATAATCCTTACTTTACGTTGTAGTGAATTTTGCTTACAATAAGTAGAACGAAGCAGCGACGGAATTTCATCAACTTATGAGTTTATGTCTAGTATAGCAAGGTGAAATGGCACGCCTACTTCCAGCAGTGGACCATTATAGGCGGATGATGATAGCATAGTCTTGGATACATGTAACCCCATCAGATATTCACGTTCAATAGCGTTACATGGGAGTGTATGCCCTTGCAACAATTTACAGGCCCTACATACAGATTTTTCGCAAATTTTTATTTTTCTATCTGGGTATTTTAAGTGGTAGCCTAGAGTCAGAATTTATTTATGGCAAATTTGTATACGACTAATAATCTTTTCTATAAATAATAATAATTTGTTTATTTAGATACATTGTATTAAATATAATTATATCATTTTCTATGTTGTTTTCTTTTTAATTGTCTCTTCTTTTAATTTATTCTTTTTCTTCTGTCAAAATATATAATCAAAAATAGAGTAAATACTACTTTTTTTATGTGGTGGTTACAACCCGGCGCGGCGACGATGGTGTGTTTAAAGCAAACATACACACTACACTAGCTAACCTATGGCGTGATCATATTCACATATATTTTTTTTATTATTAACACCTTATACATCTAGCTAGATAGATGTAAGAATCGAAATCGAATAAGGGATCTCCTATAAAGATTTATAGGAGACATCTCTATGGAATAAGAGTATTCGATAGAGTAGTTTACTATTTATACAGACTTACAAACAATATACTGAACTTAATCAGTTACATAAAATATTAGGTATCTACTGTAAAAAGAACGAGTTTGTATGGGAAGTTTATTTTTATGAAGAATAACAGAGGCCGAAGCGTCGGGAGAGTATGCCGTAGAAAAACATAGAATGTTAATTTAATTGGTGAACACCTTCAAAAAATCATGTGCTAGTACTCGAAACCGGCGCGAGTGTATGACAAGATGAACGTGGTATGGGAAGGGAACGATGTATGAACGTGCAAGAAGTATGCAAGAATGGTAATTTTTTTTTGCAATCTTACCCTGAGTCCAAAATAAAAGAAAGAAAGAAAGAACATTTATTCTGACAGGCACAAAACAGGACAAAATACAATTTAACATAACAATTTAATAAGTCTTAAAACTAAGGAAGTACGTTATCCTGTGCGATGTCAGAATAGGTCCCTATCTCAGCACTGTGCTGCAGCAAAAAGCAAATCAAGCTGCAGCGCTGATATTCTGATAGGGCCTGTTTATGAACCCACGGACAGTATGTATAATTTAACAAAAAAGCTAAGTATTTGTAGGTATTTTTTTATATTTCTAAAAGTCGTAAGGATTGTTTTAGTATCAGTCGTTGTTTAACCCACTTTCAGATTGTAGTATATGTCTCTAAATAACCCTCGTATTTTATTACAAATATACCCTACACACGTTCTAACCTGTTCACAGTAAAACATAGTTCCTTCAACTATGTAGTAACTGTGTACTTGGAGTAAATCGTCTTAGAAACAATTCATAGCCAGCCGACCAGCACTTTACGACCGTGCCTTAGGATTTGTGACGTCATCGACGTGTGTTAGGGTTGAGCCCCATCAAGCCGCACCAAATAGACTTGGCGAAAGATATTACCTACATTTGTACGTCAGGTGCCTCATTGGGCCTTTAATTACCCTAATGAGAGAGCAAGAACTAGACTTATTAGTCTAGTGGGTCTATCTTAGGTCAGATTTTGCGGTTTTTCAGAACGAGATTTTGTTATGCACTGACGCATAACAAAATCTCAGAAAGTTTTGATTTCTCTTGAGATTTCTCAAGTTGAGCAAAATCATTAGTGGTATTTTCTATGAAATTCTCAGTAACAGCTCTGAATTATTTATGCCTCTATAAGTAGTGGCTCGCTTCCAGTATATGAGACCTAAAAACAAACGAGCGAGAGCGATCCGTGTAACTCAATACCTAATAATTATCTCTTTACCATCATCCTTTTTTTAGTCGGAAAAAATGCATGTGCGCATACGTCACCATCGGGGATATGGTGAGATTATGTGGGGCTCACACCCACTAAAAACTCCGTTTGTGGTTGGCCATCTGCTTTCATCAACCTCTTTTTTTTGTCAGGGTTGGACAGCATGCATCTACCGCGCTACATAGAACTACGAAGGCCTGAATCGCGCAAGCAACATTCGCAACGAAAGTTGCATATATACAACCGCCCGACATCAACCGTTGGGCCGTGGCCCGCCAGGCACAACACCCGCCTGGTTGGAGGATCCTCCCTTTGGATGGAGGTGCAACGCAGCATCGCCTCTCCACACTGGTGACCCCGACGTGATACCAGTATCTCCACACTGGTGACCCCAACGTGATGCCAGTGTTTCCACATTGGTGACCCCGACGTGATCCCAGTGTTTCCACACTGGTGACCCCAAGCAGAACATCAGCGCAGCCTTCCGGAGACCAGCACCTTCGTCATCACCTTCCCCACACAGCAGCCTTCAACAGCATCGAGCAGCGAGTCAAACAGCCAGCCAGCACTCTTCCAGCTTCAACAGGCAGCCTGACCACATGCCTGCAGCAGACATGCAGCCTGGTCAGAACCCTCAGCCGACATCAGCGACTTGGCACAGCACACTGCACTTCGGCCGGTCAACAAGCAGAGGCCGTCTCTCCTGGTCGACGCAGCAGTCAGCCCACTACGCTTCGCTACGCTTCACTGCACCACCTCGACTCACTGAGGACTACGCAGCAACAAGCACCGCCCCGACTCACTGGGGACTCATCGCACTCACCGCTCACAGTCCCGACTCACTGCGGACTACGCGGCATCTGTTCCGACTCACTGGAACTCGCACTCCTGGCACTGGCAAGCCCTTCAGACGCACTGACCGCTGACTCATCAAGAGCATCGACCTCCGGTCTCGGGGGGGAGTGATGTAGCGACATCTACCGCGCTACATAGAACTACGAAGGCCTGAATCGCGCAAGCAACATTCGCAACGAAAGTTGCATATATACAACCGCCCGACATCAACCGTTGGGCCGTGGCCCGCCAGGCACAACACCCGCCTGGTTGGAGGACCCTCCCTTTGGATGGAGGGGCAACACACCTCGCCTCTCCACAATGGTATGTTATGTTCTGCGGGTATGTGTGACTGGGCCCTAAAACTTTGCTTATTGTCGGCGCTTACAGCTTACTACTAAAGTTGTCGTGCCCTTACTTTTATGTTTCATAGATTTTATGTGCGTAAGGAAAACGTAATGTTGTCGGAAAACTATAAAAAAACAAGTCCTGGAAAGTTCTTTAGGATTCGTAAAGTTGATGATTGAAGAGAATTGTCTACTTTCTTTTTCTTTATGGAGTTTACATATATTTTTTATGCAATATTGTTCTTATACTTACTTCATTAGCCTGGTGGTCGCAAGCATGACTGCTGTTATTGAGTTTTTCTATAAATTTGTCGGTTGCCACCTCGGAGTTTGGATTTTTACCACATTGTTTTTTTATTTCAGTATAGACATGTTCCTATGTGATAAAATAGTTTCCTCATCTGGTTTTTTAAAAAAAACAAAGAACAATGAACTCATCTTGAGCGAGAATCAAAAGAACTAAGTCCTTTTCATACGCGATCAGTTTGCTCGTCCATGTCTGAGAATTAACCAACAAATGTTTATGACATCCACAAAGCAACCAATACCTACAATCTATTGAGTGTATACATCGTTGTTTCAGTCTGACAACAGGTACAAACCAAATGAATTAAAAATAATAACAGTTTTATTTTACAGCCTTATTCGTATCTACGCAAATAATAGATTAGTTCTTTAAATAAATTTAAATTTCAGTACCTAGATGCTTTTGGAGTATGTGCTATCCGGGACGACATCTTTTTCAACACAGCTTGTCTAGCGAAGTAATATTAAATTAAAAATAAATAAACAAAGTATTCTTTACTAGAAGTACGCTGTATGTTATGTTATCATAACATACTTCGCGATAGTCCGCGATAGCGTTCCAGTGAAACTAAACTAACTGCTTCGCGATCTCTCTTCAGTTAAATTGATTTATATTTTCAATGCAAACGAAGATACAAAATATGATAACAACTCTGTAGGATATACTGCCAAATCTGCGCGCACCTCTAGCCATAGGTTCTGTTATTATTTGGCGGATTTCCAAAATAATTACTTACGTAAACCAGTTGGGGAACACGGATTGCGACTTAAAAGCGATCGCGGAGTTGTGTGATATGGTATTTATTTGAGAGTTAAGTACCTACAAAAATTAATTATACTAAAACTAGACTAGGATATTAAAAACATAAGTTAGAAATCGGCATTACAAAAATTCCTCCGCATCGCTATCGCACCGCTAACACGTTGTAAAAAAAAATATTTTTTGTAAGATTTTACGCAAGAAACATTTTTCGTCTAAAACTTCCACATTACGAAATATAAAAGGTAAATCCGTGTCAATAAAAAATATAGGTATTAATTTATCTTAAAAATCTAAGAAACAAATCTAGGAATACTTAAACAATAAACTACGATTATGATAACTAGATCGACGGATACCATGAATTAAGGTGTTATATAGTTAACTATGGCAATGGCTAATAATAATTAATATTATTTTCCGATATACCCTGGGCATTGGACAGTCAAAGTTGCTTACCTTTCCGACTGGTAAATTTGAGCTGGCTGCTTTTTACCATGAACATCATCATAATATCATTGTATATCTTATGGCATGATATGTATATTGATTTCTATTATATTCTGTAGTTTCCTGTCAGAATGCTGATCACGATGTCGTGGTTTCAACTCCCACAGGACACAAATATTTACATGGTGATCATAAATGTTTGTTTGGCTAGCTGTTTCTTATATACTAAAAAAAGTATATAAGTATTATTTATTGGCATAGGCATAGGTATCCCTAGTATAAGCTCTGCTTAGTTTGGGACTAGATGCTGCTGTGTAAATTGTCCAATAATATTATATGTTTCCTTATTTATATTAGACGGTAGATTTTAATACAACACATCCAAAACTCTGCGATAAAAACTAATTTCTAACATCTATGAACAACACGGCAATACCAACGCTGTATCAAATATTCATTATCTCCCATAAAGGGTACTTTGACAGCGAATTTCTGTTCGAGAACTGAGTAATTTGGCAACAACGTCCGAACAAATTAAATGCAATCATTTTTGTACTTCACCCATACCGGCAATTTAGGAAGAATTGATTAAAGCATTTTATTCGAATTAAGGGGTTACTTGATTAATCGTTGTCAGTTACTAAACGAATATTTTGATGAAAATTGATTACCTCTTGATATTGCAGCTGTAGGCAGAGATAGTAGGAAGGAACCGTACTGGGGAATGGAATCACAATCAAATTGCGAATTGTCTTTATATGGCAATAAAATGTTTCTTTCTTTCTTTAATATTTGTCCTGGACCTTATCCTTATGTTAAAATCTCTATTAAGCCAATCTACCAACTGATTTATAATTGGGAATGGCCTTTAGCTAAGTTCCGTCAGCCTGTATGTTAGGTTTCAACACTCTACTGCCGGACGATGATGAGGATGTCAAATGCGTTATCAAACAGCCTCGGTTCAATCAACACGCTTAGTAGATAACACAAAACTGGCATTCATCATCATAGTGATTACCGAGGACAAATACGACGATGTTCGGGGAAATAATCAAAGGCTGTTTTAGTAATAATGACCATGCGGGTAAACTAATAAAAAAAAGAAATAACATTAAGAGTACACTCTTTAAAAAAAACGTTGCCTCACACGGGGATTTTCTCCTGTATCGTAGCTCAACCAGGGGCAAAACGTGCCGTCTACACGCTAAACATTAGTAGAAAGTTTTATTTGAATTATATATACCATCACGCTCCGCTATATCCCCGAAAAGTTAGGCAGAGGTGTACTAATGTACACTCACACTTCGCCGGTATAGGGTTTTAGTTTTAGATCCTTCTCTATATAATAAGGGGCAATCAAACTAGCCTATTGCTATTAACCGGGCACAAATCCAAACTCAGAGCTACTACTGAAAATTTCCTTGAAAAATCCTAATAACACTACTCGGGCTCTACCCGGGAATTGAACCCCGGAGCCTCTAGTTTACCAGTGGCACTTTATGACTACTAGACTAATGAGGTAGTTTTTATTTTATTTATATACTATTTATTGTACACCAAAAAATTTACACAGACAGCACAACATTGAATTTTAAAACTCTTTTAAGCAAACTTAGAATGGATTGAACAGAAAAATGAACAAAAAATGGGGCTGATGGTGACGAAATATATATTATCAAATATAATAAATACGTACATATATACATTAAGACGTTCCCAAAAAAACAAGAACTATCATTGTGAATCCGTAAGGGTACATCATCCCCCTCCTCAATAACCGCCATCTTTGATTCGAAATACAAACATCAAGCGAAGACTGTACCGTATTCGTGCTTTCCACGTGATTAGCCACCCTCTGCTTCCTCTGCTTGCTTTGATGCTAGTCACATCTTTGAAGATATTCACGACTATTATTACACAGATAACAAGTGACATGAAATGCTTATCCAAAATGCTGACTATATTATCATAACCGGGTCAAACCGGAACACACATACTTTACGCCAGCCAGTCAGGCTCCAAGAGGTCTTACCGCCGAGGAAGTCAGATATTCTCTTGCCTCTTACGAGGTCCCGATCTGAATGGCAGTGAGGAATGGTATTCTAAACCGTTATAATATTATATAAATAGGTAACTATAAAAAAAATTCATTTGATATTTATTTTCTGTAAATAGATCTTTTAAAGACACTTTTACAAGTCAATGTTTGAATTTGTTTATGCTAGAAGGCGTTGGCATATCCTAAGTTATCTATTTATTTATTCGTGTAACCCGTCCTCATGGGGGAATCATTTTGATCCGATGATCGAATAGAGCAATCGTTTGAAAAAAAAATCCCATCATTAATTTGTAAATGTCATACAAGTCTAATTTCGTAAGCAAATTTCTTCAACCTTAGTCAAAATTTCGCTTCCAGAATTTTCTCGGGAATATTTTGACGTGGCGTCGACATGACACCGTTAATTACATTGATTGGAAATTTCACTGAATTAATTGCATAGTTTTGATGAGGGGGTGACACGTCCAGGCTTATATTTAATGACTTGATCTTAATCATAAATATAATGTATACCTCTATTCAATTTATTCTGGTAGGTTATAAAACTAATCATAAATTTGTTTGCATAGTAAAGTTAATACAATACGATACAATACAATATTCAACTTTAATCATTACCAATGTATTTATCATTACCATATATTTATATGGTAATGATAAATGCGTTTACGAATCCCATGCTGCCTCAGTCTAGTCGTCGTAAGCGTGACTGTTACAGTAAAGGTCATGGGTGCGATTCCCAGTTCGAGGAAAATATTATTGGGCGTTTCATTAATGGTAATGGCAATACTTTTAAATTTTCAAGTTATAAGTTCGCCCTCTATTACAGACATAAACACAAGTGAATTGTGAGTGTACATTAGTACTCCTCTGTCTAAGCCTTCGGGGAACAAAGACGCGGTAACTAATACAATTGTGTAGCATTTTTAGTAGCATTCCCTTCACAATCAACCCATGAGCAATTTCAGACACTCAAAAAAAGCGATCCTCCGAACGAACGTAACCTAACGAACATTTATATAATCATCATTTATGTTATAATTATGAGGGGATCGTGACGGACCAATAACTACGCAGCACATGTCGCGGTCAGTCGCTGGATGAGTTGTTAACACATCGAGACCCATCAGTTGCTTGGAGAGCACGTGAAGCCCTTCAGTTGTCAGCCTGACCACTACACTACACGCTATCCTTAGGGATATCGATATTACTGCGTGTAGTTTCTGCGTCTAATATACTGACATTCAGCTGGATCTGGTTAGACTGGAAGCCGACCGATTTTTTTATAATAATCTTTCATTTTCCCTCTCATACAATCGTCATTCGTGGAAACTTGCGCCCCACAAATCTCTGAAACGTGATTCCTCATCATCAACCCATATATTGTCCCACTGCTGGGCACGAGTCTCCTCTCAGAATGAGAGGGATTAACCTATAATCCACTACGATGGCCTAGTGCGAGTTGCTAGACCTCACACGCCATCGAGAAAATCTCTAAGGCATGCAGGTTTCCTCACGATATTTTCCATTTAAGCGAGTGATAATTAATTATTATTACACTGTATAAATCCTGCTACAATATTCTTTACAGCCACTGTTTACCGTTCCCTAAGAAATTTCTTTACCCAAAACAAAAAAATAAACCCAAGAACTTCCTTCAACAAAGACGGTGATTTCAATTAAACAATAAAACTTGGGAACAATCCTACCCCCAGTGGTGACGCGGCGTCGCTCGTCGCTTGTCGCGCGAATTCCCGCGAAACCAATTTAAAGTGTCGCGCGAAATAAAGTAGTGTCGCCGTGAAATCCGCGGCGTCATACTGCGCAAGATGAATTATTATGATATTAGATACGTATTAAAGTGTTCAGGATTGTGACAAAATCTTATTTTTTTGTGTTATTAAAACATGCCATGACGCCCTGAAATAAAACTACTATCTACGGATATTTCAATATTTAATATTCTGTATTCTCAGGCAGTTTTTTACTAATATAAACATACACTTCGCCGGTATCAGTACGCCCCATGTACCTAATAACCCGCATTAGGCCAGAACGTGGTAGACTATAACCTAATCCCTCTCAATATTTGAGAGGAGACCCGCTAGAAATCAAACCTTCATAGTCAATACCTATCGTTGTTTATTATTTACATGACAAAAATAACGTTATCCAGTCATAGAGTTTAAAACATACAAAGGATTTAGTGTTTATGTTATCAGATATCTGAAAAAACATTTATTTTCCATATTTCTAACTCGCAAAACAAAGCGCGTGTAGAATAAAAGTAATAAAGAGCATTTTTCTCTTTTTGTTACAGTTTCAATTATTATTTTTTATAAAAAGAATTCTTTGTCTGTTTTTTTATACCTTTTTATTACAGAACAGAACACAGAAATATTGTGCCTTCATGTATGCTATGCATTTTCAAAATTACTCTATGTTTCATGTAGAGGCTAAGATCCTCGCCTCTTATCATTGCGCCGGATATCGTGGGTTCGATTCCCGCCCGAGGCAAACTGAGAACCCAAAACAAGGTGATTCGTTCCCAAGTGAGGGAAATGTTTTTTTTTTATACCACTAAGCCAAACAAATATACGGCCCATTAACCGGTTACCGTAGCCTATAGACGCTTGTAACACCAGGGGTATCACTTGCGCGTTGCCGACCCTGTTAAACGAAAGAGGACCCTGTAAAACGAAACACAACGTTTCCTCGCAGAGCACTGACAACCTTGCTTCGATTTTCTGCAAGGCGGAGGTACTTCCCCAGCCGGGCAGCTCCAATTTGAGTGGAATTACTCCCACTATGCCCTACCTCTCTTATATATTCTTATTATCTTTTTTTAAAGATTATAATATATGTTTCGTAATGTAAAAATCGTAATCTATTGTCAGACTGGATGCGGAAGGCGAAGAACCAGATGTTGTGGCGCGATTAGGGAGAGGCCTGTGTCCAGCAGTGGACTGCGATAGGCTGATTGAATGTAAAAATATTAAACGGCGAACCTATTGCCATAAACTGAACACAAACCAACCCTGAGATTCTAAAAATTTTAAAGAAAATTCCACTACACTACCGGCACGCTATGATGGCCGTTTTGACGTTTGTCCACTCATGAAGTTTCGTATTAATTATTAATTACATTTGAAGAAGCAAATTGCTGTTTTTTATTGTCAATAGTGATCTAACGATACTACTACAAAAAATATATACAATATGTATAATTATATATTGTGTTTTTTTTTGTCCATTAACGTAACAGCCATAATAGCGTGCTGCAAGTCTAGGTTAATGAATGGCTATTTATTCTAAATATAGTCACCTAAAACCGGGCCTAAAACATAGTAAAAGCCGTACTACTACAAAATATCTTATCCGCAACACTGCAACCATTGTCGTGACCATAAAACTAATATACAAGTGCACTAAAAGCGTGCAAACTATTCAGGGGTAACAAACGCGGGGATATCGTGGCGGCAAGAAATACATTCACCTGCATTGTTCAGTTCACTGAGAAACTAACTAAACTTGTACCACGTCCGTAGGTAAATGGATTTTGTTGCAAGTTGTAGGTATCGAAAACCGTTGTTTAATTGACTAGGTAAACAAGTGAATTGATTAAAAACAACATCCTTTTAATTATCTTAACAACTGGAATTCTAAACAGTGTAACACTAAAGAATTTAGACTTTGCCTGCTCCACCCAAGTGGCTGACTATCTCCAGTTCATCGCCAATCTATCTTCAAAGGATAGTTATTTAGGTACTATTAACTTAACCTATTCTTTTTTGGGTTTATTGCAGCCAGTTATAATACTGATTGATATTAGTAGAATTGATTTAATCGAAATAAAAACTTGAACAGAAGAAAATGATTGACCATTATTCTTCAAACATTCTATATTAAACCCATACAAGACAACTGTAAGACGACATATTCAGATAAAAGAAATACTGAGATATTTTAAGGAATGCTCATGGCCTACTAATGAGTTTCAAAATCACTCACGACCGTCTAAACAGGTGAAGAAGGGAACTAAGCAGTAATGAGGTGCAGTGGATTCCTCCCGCGCATCCGTCAGCGCGGATGGCTTAATTGCTTGGAGAAGTGCCAAGCGGACTATTTGTTCAGAGAGCTGATGCCTTCTGCTTCATTACGAGTCTATAGATTTTTAAGTCTACGCTTTAAGTAGAAAATGTAGGTGAAAATTTGGTAAGCGTTTTTCTTTGTAATTTAAGAACGTCATCGTCATCATCCTGTATAACCCGAACCCTCCCAATGCAGTGTACCTATGATACTCAGCGCAATGGTAGTGGAGAACACGGTGACCGCAACGCCAAACGTTTAAAATTTACTTCTCTATTTATTTTGCACTAGCCCAACATGACGAGAACATAGTAATATGTTGAAATAAACCTACTTTTTACGGATTTTATCGCGTATATTGATATTATTAATCCCGACGTTTCGGAGCCTTTACAGCGTCCATGGTCACGGGTAGACAATGTAGAAATGTCAGAAATCAATAGTAATATGTCTTCGATAGATGTCGCTGAAATCACCTATAAGACGTTGAATGTGAAAGAGAAATTCTACATCTCATGCAGTGGTCTCAGAAGATTAGTCGCTAAAGTGTCCGGTGTACACCCAAATCGGTCCAGCCGTTCTCAAGTGATGCGCTTACCAACAAACAGATTTACTACATATTACTCCAGTTCTGCTGTCACAGATTCCTTTAAAAAATAATTAAATTCAAAGAACAAAGCGCCATATAGTTGTGTCGGATTCATGTTAATCCTTTCGGGCGGGGCTGATTGTGTTTTGATGCGGGACTCAACGGACGAATCTCGAGCCGAACCCGTGGACACTGGCCAACTTGCAAAATTGACGCTGAAGCGGGTTTTTGCCAAAAAAACCCTGAACATGACGACGTCTGTGGTCTAGTGGTTCGAGTGTTGGACTGTTGATCACAAGGTCGTGCGTTCGATTCCCATAGGACACAAATATTGATGTCATGCTTCACATAAATATTGGTGTCCTATAGGAATATTTCTGTTTGGCTGGGTTTTTCTTATGTATTATAAGTATAATTATACGTATTATATCCATTATCTAGTACCTTAGTACAAGCTCTGCTTGTTAAAATTGTTTGGTGCTGTGTAAAAATTTACCGAAAACATTTAAAAAAAAATACTGGTTTTTAAATGTGTTATATGGATTTGCGTGTTTTTTTTATCATTCATTTAAGTGCTTTGGCGGCACCTCACCAGATGGTATGTGACGATACTGCCGAGGATGTAGCACTTAAACTCAAATAATGTCTACAAACAGTAGTCTTCAGTAGTCTGATAGTAAAAATATTGTATTTATTTATTAATGTCGCGTCGCGGCATTAAACTGAGATACCTTATTGGCCTCGTAAAAAACTGTATTAATTACATAATTTCTGTACGATTTAAAATAAAAGTTTTCTTACTTTCTTATTAAACAGCATATACACGGACACTGTTATCAATTCGCTAATCTTGCACATGGCACTCATCAGCCACTGGAAATTCCGCGTTTCCCACATGAATTGCGCCACATCTTAAGAGCGGGATTACCCGGGATTTTTTCCCACTAAGCTGGACGTAATTGGATCCCAAATTGACCGTGGAAGGGGAACGTTTCGACGAGCCATCGACTCATTTGTTTTAGATATTACAATAAATTCTGTCTTGCTCTTTTGTGCCCGGTTTTAATTTTATTTATGTCTGTACGATTTTTTGGGGCTGGGTTCTGGGGAATGGCTCTTTCTTTTATCTCAGTATTATAAACAACGCATATCAACTAAACCTACATGACTCGCAGACTGTGGGCGTGGTACCTCTATATAATTCATTGGGTGACACAAAGTATGCTTTATTGGTGATCACAATAGAGCTTCAGGATCTCTATATTTTTCTTTATAGTTTCAACCACCAATCAAACCATTTTACCTTGATTTAAAACTCGAGACCTAGGACTTACTACAATGGTCCCACTAGGCTATCACTGCTGAACTATTTACATTCAACATTAATAGCCTCATTTTTATGAAATAATTGGTACAGTAACCGATTATTGACCTCACAGCTTATTTACAGTACTGTGGACACAGTTAAACCGCTAGAGTCAACCGCTGCCAGCAAACATTTACACCACAGTGAAAATTCCACTGAAACTAATTACAAACCAGTATTTAATGATTACAGGAGGCTTGTGTTAATTGCGAAAATTATTATACTGAAATTTTAAATAAGTATAGAGTGTAAAACCGCTATAATTGGACACTAGATTCGTACCATAAATCATCAACCCATATACGGTCCCATTGCTGGGCACGGGTTTCCTCTCATATTAAGAGGGATTAGGGGTAAACACGCTAGCGTAGAGCGGGTTGGCAGACTTCACAAACCGCCGAGAAAAATCTCTAAGGTATGCAGGTTTCCTCACGATGTTATCCTTCACCGTTTAAGCGAGATTATATAATTATATTATTTAAGATATGTACCATAGTGCAGTAAAATGAATAGACAACTAGAATTCTCTACAAACTCCTGTATTTTGTACGTCTTTTTTGTACAAAACTCGGCCTCGGAACCATCATCATTCCAGCCTTTTAACAATTGTTGGGAGCGGCTTCCAGTCTAACCAGATGCTGTGGAATATCAGTATTTTACACGAAGCGACTGCTTCTTCGATAATAACGATATCCTGAGGATATTGACAAGGCCTGGTTGCCAAGCTTTTTGGGCTTCTGACTGCCATTACCACGCGGACTATTACTATTGTCATAGGTGTTCTTATGATAGCCGGGACCGACGACTTTACGTGGGCTCTGAGGTACGGAGGGGTCTCGATGTGTTAGGAATAGTCACACATCCACCGACTGACCGCGGCTTACGCAGCTTAACCTTGAAGATCGGTTGATCAGCGTAGCTATTACTTAGCCACGGGCCCCTCATTCGGCCTCAAAACAATTGTCTGTATGTAGGAATCGAACCCGCCCGTAGCGCATCACCCAATCGTTCCGCGTGTTTATAAAAACTTAAGGATGAACTTCTTGTAACCGTAGCGGTTGAAAAAGTTGATCACATTTGACTACATCTGAGAACTAATGATTCGAATGCCAGACTGCTGATTACGAGGTCGTGGGTTCGATTCCCACAGGACACATATTTATGTGATTAATATAAGTGTTTGTGTTTGTCTGGGTGTATCATGTATTATAAGTATGTATTAAAAAAAAAAAGTATATAAGTATTAGTAGATCAGTGGAAGAAGCAGAGTTCATCCTCACACTGGAGACCTGGGTCTCCAAGAATGTTAGAGCGTCGCGCAGTTTTCTCCCGCGCACCTGCAAGATGTGGAACGGTCTCCCTGCTGAGGTTTTCCCTGTATGCTATGACATGGGGTTCTTCAAACGGCGTGTATACAGGTTCCTTAAGGGCCGGCAACGCATCAGCAACTCCTCGTGTGTTACAGATGTCCATGGGCGACGATGACCACTTACCATCAGGTGGCTCGTCTGCTCGTTTGTAGACGTCAACAAATAAAAAAAATAAAAAAAAGAAGATGGGGGAGACCTTTGCTGAGCAGTGGGATCATATAGGATAAAAAAAAAGTATTATATCCATTGTCTAGTAACCATAGTACAAGCTCTACTTAGTTTGGGACTAGATGGTGCCGTGCAAAAATGTCCCTAAATATTTATTATATTTAGAAGAACTGCCACGATATTCCATTCAAAGCCCTGTAAGTACTATATATTTAGGGATCTTTTACTGCATCTGCTTACTAAGTAACCCAACCTAATATATTATATTGTAGTGTTGCTTTTAACCTTCCCCTAGCAAGTCGGGTTCCAGACTACCCAGATCAGGCGAAACACCACTACATGTACAATATATGCTTATTGAAAATAAACCGAATCTAGCACCCCAACCTACGAGTAACAACAGTATACTAAAGACTGGAATTTAATTAAGTAAACACAAATTTCACTGCATAACACTAAAAACAGAAACAAAACCTATATACTGAGAGCGAACTCAATGCAGTTCGAGGTGCCGTAGTGAGGAGACACTCGTGTCGATTGTATAAAGTAATCGGTATTTTTTAGTGTTATAAGAGTTATACATATACTAGCTAGCTGCTAGTAACTTTTAATAATAAATAATAATTTATAGTGATAAGCCTGCCACATTAGTCTAGTGGCCTGTGCGACTGCTACGCTTGAAGTCCTATTATCTATTCCTAGGTCGAGTAAAGTATTATTAGTGATTACATTTACATTTTATTACATAATTTTTTTTCCCGAATCTTTATTGTCGACACGTTATACCTGAAAGGTATTTTTATTTAGGTCCTAATTAAGCCGATAAAAAATTATAGAAAAAGTGCAAAATAAGCGAGGGAAATTGGAACTTACGAAACGCGTCACCATTGGTCACGACAAAGTGTGACATAACATGACACAACATTGGATTTCCCGGCGTCAGTATTCACACAGTAAACAACAGTAAACAAATACAGGACGCTATGATTACACTCGCGTCCCTTAAGGACTGTTTTATACACAAAATCTTTATTTTATGAACACAGAATTCGTGCTCTTAAAAAAACCTAACGTCACTCGACTCAGTTCACTGTCCCCTCACTAGTAACTCTTACCTTGCTTCGAGAATGCAACAAGCATTTTTCTTTCAAAATGCTCCCATCCGGTGGAAAATTTTCACACATTTTGCGGCTTTTCTTTCAGAAAATACGCGCATAGGGTTAAATGTTGCGGGTTTTCAGTTTGCATTTTGATATACGGCGTTTTTTTTAGGCAAAAGTATTGGCAAACCAGTCTAAATTTAATAAGTATATCTCCTCAATGACTTTTCCTTCATTTTGTCTCTTGTCGGTAAAGCAGTTACCACTTCTGTCTTCCCTCTATCTCGGAATTCCTCTTCCACTCTTTCCATATTTTTTTAATTAATATCATACGAACTATTATTTTATGTTTCTAATATTGAAAGAAATGAATATTTTTTAGTAATATGTAAGTCAGTAATAACATAAATTATATATAAATAAATAGTCTCTCTATAATTTCTGTATTTTATTGCGCACTCAAGCGGCCGCCGCGTGCTATTACCCGCAATGTATCGACAACACGGCTATAAATCCGTTGAACATTATGTTGGTATCGTAAATCTGTCGCTAGGCTCGACCGAAACATTTTTGGTTACTCTAATGGGTTCTGCAATAATCGTACAGTATTATTTTATTTCCTCTTTAAATCCACTTTTATTTTTTTAAGTATCTATGGATTTTCTTGCCCTCTCGTCTCCAAAAAAAAGTGACTTTTGACATTGAATGTAACACTTTCAAGTTATTTTTTTTAGTAGCATAGATCTAATCAGTCCGTATTCCAACGGCAAAGGCTTATTGCGAAGTGTTCAATTTCAAAAGTCATAAATTATTTGCAACTGCAATGTATAATAAGTATATCTATATTTTTTAACCAATCCTCCAATCGTATAAACCGCTATTCCGCCTAACTTTACGAAGTTAAGTTGGCAACAGTGCTTAATGTAAAGAGGCCTGCGCATGACAAAAATATGAGAAAACTTGGCCAATACTGGGAATATTGCAGCCTCCGCCTTTTTATGCCGAATACTTTCGATTGCCGTGCCGATATAAATAACTTTGAGAGCCTTTAAAGCTATACGATTAGTCGTGACGATGTCGTATCGGTGCATGTAATATTTTAGGTCATTGACTCTGATAATATGGCTAATGGCCCATAATTATTATAATAATGTTGCCGAAAAGGTAAAAGCCCTTATTGCTAGATGACGACAAACAAGTATACACACCTCATAGTGGTAACCACAGCCAATTATTATAATAGACGCCAGAAACACCACCAGTATCACTCGCGCGGTATTTTCATGCGACCTCAGTTTTTAAGTCTCATATACCCTTCAAACCGGAAAAACCAGTCATGTAAGTACATTATTGCTTAGTGGCAGAATAGGTACCCCAGACGAATTCTGCAGCATGAGTAGCGCCTTCCACCATAAAACTTTCTTTATCGCTTCATCGTATGTATCATTATGAACTTCAGAGTCTTGTCGCAACTATGTTGGGGTCGGCTTCCAGTCTAACCAGATGCGGCTGAATATTAGTATTTTACACGAAGCGACTGCCATCAGACTTTCTTTCGCTAAATAACTCATGCTGTCACTGTCATATGATTGGAATAGATTTTCCTACTTTCTCTCTTTCAATCTAACATAGCGTGGCCATACCAAAGCTATATGGAAAAATATTCATAATTCCCCAACATTTTACGTTTTCTGGAGAAACAAATAAACTAGTGGGTTATCAGCTAAAGTTCCACCGGGGTTCCTTCGGTTTCACTTGCTCTCCATTGAATATAAATAAGGGTCTAAAGGATGTATTGTTTTCACTGCAAACTTTCCGTTTATATTTAGAAATATTTTGACTTGCATGATGATGTTCAAATATAAGGAACTTAACTCTGATAAAAATATAAGGAATTTATTTAAATTACGTTTTTGTGTTTTAATACGAACTTCTCTTATTATATTTATATTATTATGTTTTTTCCCAAACTCTTGAGGAATTCCCTAATCATTTCGTATGTGCCTATGTCGTATTAGCTGCCTCCTAAATCTTCGCCAGTAACTTCTTGTATACTATACAGATTTAATTGGTATGTTTGACACAGATTTTACTAACGTGGCCAATTCCTATACTGGTAATTATATTTACTTTTTTAAATGGTTTTATCATAGATATGCATACAACAAGACTGGTATGCTTGTACTTTATTTTATTAGGTACCTATGTAATTTTAATTATTTCACAAGTAGTATACGGACAAACTTTGAGTGCTCGTTTGTTGTAGCGGTCAAGGTGTTTACCTGACCACTACCGTTGCATCGGGCGTCGTGGGTGTAATTCCCACCCGAGATAAATCTTTGCGTTATCCACAGATATTTGTTTCAAGTCTGAGCGTACTTTGTGTCTATTAATTATACTATGTTTATTAAACCCTCCGCGACGCAACGCTTTATAAATAACATAAACTAAGATTACTCCACCGGCAAGAGCTGAGCTCTTAAATTAAATCAATAAAATATTTTTGGGACAAAATCCACAGCACCATCTAGTCCCAAACTAAGCAGAGCTTGTACTAGTCTAGTACCTATGAGAATAGATATAATACTTCTATATTTTTTTGTAAATATATACTTATATTACATATGAAACACCCAGACAAACACAAATATTTACCTTCATCATATATAAATATTAGTGTCCTGTGGGAATCGAACCCACAGCCTCAACAATTTAATATGACGACGCTAACGAAGATACTGAGAAATAGATTAAAATATTTCAGATCTTATATAAATAAAAATACCAAAAACGTGACGTCAAAATACGAAGCGTCCCTAATACTTAAGGTCAACATACACCGTAACAAATTAACTTAAAGTCAAGCAAGCTTGTTAGGGAAGTTCATTAGACGGAAACTTACGACTTCCTTGTTAATTTTTTTAGAGTTCCGTAAAAGAAATGTTCCGCTAGATACCTAACTTATAAAAAAAAAGTGTTTTGTTTTTTTTTTAATAAAAACTGGCGGTTGCTATTAACCACTAGACCGGGAATACCTATCAGTATGCCATAAAAATATTTGTTTCATACGAGGATCGAACCCATGACCCTTAGCACAGCAGCCGATTCCTCGAAAACTGCACCAATCAAGCCGTTTTTTCACTTCGCCAGATAAAAGATATGATGAGTTTTCCCACACGATACAAAAAACACCGTACGCTGTATATAGTCCCTTACATACATACTCTATCATACGTACAGACGGTCCAACTATCCAAAACTCTAAAATTTTCCCAATTGAATATACTACCCACTACTGGGCACGGGTCTACTCTCAGAATTAAAAAAAAGAGGGATTAGGCTATAGTCCACCATGCTGGCCTAGTGCGGCTTAGTAGAATTCACACACCGTCGAGAAAAATCTCACAGCAGGTTTCCTTACGATATTTTCCTTCAACGTTCAAGCGATTGATAATTAGTTATCAATACGCACATGAATTAGAAAAGTCAGAGGTGCCTGCCTTGGATTCAAATTCAAGACCTATCACTAGGCTATCACTGCTTACTTATCACTGTTTATCTCTAACCTTAGTATGTCTTGTTTGTTGTTTTCTTATTATATTACAAATTATATACATATATATACACACCTACCACGCTACACATATACTGTAGGTAGAGACTAAGATCCACTTGCTACGATTCTGGGATAGCACTTTCGCTTCATCTACTTTCATTAACCTCCTCATGTATTGTTGTCGGTTTAGGGTGTTCTAAACCTGGCCTTTTATAAGAACGTCCGCAATTTGATTGTGAACTGTGGTAAGCTAAATATCAACTCTATAATAAGAGTACTAAGGCAGCACTACTTCGCCGGGAGTTTAATTAGCTCGAAGTGTGAACACAAAGCCGCAGCCACCGCCCGGTCGCACCAACTTTGTTACTTACACAATATACTTGTGTGTATCGTTTAAATATTGCAGTAAACTCAGATGCAACACAGCATCGATCGTACATATAATCTCGGTTGTAAGAATTTATTTCAGTAAATAGATTTTTTAAAGATTGTAACAAGTAAATGTTTTAGATTTTTGACATCGGCATTTCCTCCTCTGTAAAGTTACGCTAAAAACCACTGGCCTAAGTCCTTTTTGAAGACGTTACGACTAGAAACAATTTGTATAGTCTCGGGTTACCTAAATATTTGTTTGTTTATAATAATATATAGTCGAATCTATGTAAAAATTTGGCATACCATATTTTTGCGAAAAATCCTCTTGTTCCGCGTGTTATAATATGTAGCGTGTATTTACGTATATTTTTAAAAACACCCCAGGTACAGACAACATTCTTTGATCAAGTGGGAATCGTAAATAGGCATTTTTTTATATTTTTAACTTATTGTCAAATTTATTTTCGATAAATTCTATCAATTAAGATTTCACACGTTCCGGCTGACCAAAGTTCTCTGTTCCAAGTTTTAGTATGAACTAAAGACTAAGTTTTGCGATGAAAAGGCTAGTTGATTAACTTTTACTTGGCAATTGAAAAGCTTCGTGATTTTGTAATGATTTTAGTGACTATTATGCCTAAATTTTGTTTTTTCTTCATATGTTTTTGTATCAGAAATGTCATATGTATGCAAAGACTATTTTACTTTGCAATTGAGCCTGCAGATGCGTGCTACCTAACGCAGAAGCCTATGTTAAATCAAGTAGTACAAGGTCAAAAGTTCTACGGGCTATAAAAGAAAGGAGGTTATTAGTGATTCCTCATTAGTAAAGTGGTAGTGTACATTAGTACACCTTTGCCTAATCTTTCAGGGAATACAGGGATGATGATATGTTATTTTTATCATATTATTTTTATATAAATATTTTAAATACATAATATTAAATATTGTTAATATGATTTATACACTTGATATTATATTTTCATAAAACGTGTTAAGATAAATAAAGTAAATAATAAATAAATATTTTAGGATATTTTACACAGCCCATCTAATTCCCTAGGTACTTATTAAACAATGGATCTAATACTTACACAGTTATATTTTTTTTTTTGGTAAATACATACTAATAATCCCAGCCAAACCCAAACACTTATGTTCATCACAAAATTTGTTTCCTGTGTGAATCGAATCCTGATGAATCCTGTGAAGTGAAGATCAGCAGTCTAACAATGGAACTACCTAGCCCACATACCCTGCAACTACAGAACCCTACCGATATAACTCTAAACCTTCATGCCTATCTACTTAGACATCGCGAAGCAGTCGCAGCCCGAATGCTAATTAGAAAAATCCTTATAATCTCAAATAATTTTCGCTAATTAAATTTTACGACCGAGCCTTGTATTTCACCTGCTCCCAAAGAAATTGCCAACTGTGCTCCATTTTAACGTAAAAAGCAAAGAAAAGTTGGTATAACTGTCTGTTTTATTAGTATTTGTGTGTAAGCAACTTAGGGGCGCCTGTTTAGGGATGCTAAACTTGAGATAAATAGATGAACACATGCTCTTTAGTAATTAGGATAAAGTTCTTTGTGAGGCCCTAGAGCTTCAACTATAGTGGTTTCTTTGTATACTTTAGGAAGACTAGTATAGTTTGAACTTCCTTTTTAATTTCGTGTTCTTTGTTGTTAGTTAAGTAAATAAGTATCATAAGGCTTGATCTGTTTACTTGTTTTGATATAATATAAATCTTTATTAACACTTGCATATTATTTAGCATTTATTTAATTTGTCATACGAACATCTTTGACAGTCGTTAGTAGTCAGAAGCCCAAAGAGCCTGACAACCACTCCAACCTCGAGATATCTATATTACCCAGGAAAATGGTTAGGGGATGTCTGATGGCAGTCGCTTCATGTAAAAAAGTAATATTCAGCTGCATCTGATAAGACCACCATCAGCATATGGAGGGGCCACTGTGTCCTCTTAATAGACCATCCCAGAACCTCCCTGTGCACAGCCTATTAAGGCACATCCCTGGGGATGATTTATTTAGGTACCCACTTACGAACTAATTTAGTAAGGCTACACTCAGTGTGTAACAGAAAGGTGCCATTACCTACTTTTGGGGTTAAAATTAGATAAAAAAGATGCAGAAATTATCAAAGTAATTTTAATTTTCGTTTAGATAATCGTTCTAATTATAATTATTTCTGTGTTTAGTTTCATAAGCATGATGTGGTCTCCTGTAAGTGAAGGAGTACACTAACTCTAATTAATTTTGTTTAATCATATGTAGCAAATTGTGTACTCTCTTTGTTGGAGATCCTTAAATAAATAAATAAATAAGTAGATAAATGAGAATAGGTATAATTACATATAAAAAAAAATCAAGTTTATAAAAATATGTTCTTTTTAAATATCGATAAACCGCCCTGAATACCCTTATCTAGTTACTTTAATAATATTCAATACGACCTTACTTAATACGACCTATGATGTTAGACTTTGTCGTTAGGTACTGCTTTTAAATTCTCCAAATTGATTTATAATCACTTCTAAACCGTTCAGTTGTAATGAGAAACGTTTTGAAATTGGAAAATTGCATTGCGGAGTTCTGTTCAGACAGTCCAGTGACAGATATTCATTCGCATCTAACCTAAAATTAAATATGCGGAATGACTGGAATCCCAACCCCAAGATAGATAGATAGATGTGATCATAATAATAGCTTTAAAAATTATATCTCATTATAATATATGTATAAAATGAACTAATAAGTATACCCCTGAAAATATGTTTTTTTTATTTTATACTAGCTGAAATAGGGCTTAGCACAAAAGCCTATGGCCTTCTCCAAGGTCTAATTTCATCAAAATCGGTTCTGCGGTTAAGCGTGAAATCGTAACAGATAGACATACAGATAGAGTTGTTTTCGCATTTATAATATTAGTAGGGATCATTTAGTTTATATTTATTCAAATTCATATCTGTATGCTGAATTGGTTTGGAAATGTATCTACTTGTATTTAACCCCCTAATTTCTACTAATATATCTATCGGTATTCTCGGAAGGAGGTTATAGTGGGACTCATATGCAACAAAAAAGGATCCGATATTAGGACATTACCAGTAACATAAAGATATCCTTTATTGTACACAAAGAATGCAATTGTACAGGGAAACGCATTCTAAATAGAAATAGCTAACGTCACATGTGTTCCATTAGCGGTCTTATCGCTAGAGCAATTTCTTACAGACATCTACTCGTATTGGATGGACAAGAATCGTGGAAAAAATCGGGTAAAAGGTGTAGATATAATACATATAGATTGAATATTTAATTTAAATATATATACATAGTTACTGCTTAATATATAGTTGAGGAAAAGACTACGATGATTATGATGTTATGTATTTACTGAAACGATAACAAGTTCATTATTAAATATAAATTACTTTCCTTAGCGAGCCCTTTGATAATAAAAATGCAGAGCAAATATTCAGAAACAAACCAACAGGGAGTCAATCTCGTTAAGGCAACACCGTAATGATATTTACATTAAAAATTAACTGAAAGTTATGGAAACATACACAGTGATAAGGTTGGTGAGGGCACGCCAAACGGTGCGTTGTTTTGTGACTTTTGTGCATGTTTTTATACCCGACTTTGAATCATTGATATAACCAGTGATGGAGAGATATTTTAGCCCAAAAATGCACATAAAAACATTATATTCCATATTGAAAAACTTTTCCCAGAAACGCACCGAACGTATTTCGGTTATATTTCGTCAACTTTTACCAGGAGATTAAAGTCGTTGCGCATTTTACATCATTAATTATTTTTTTCTGGTTTTCCTTTCACATATTAAAATTATCACGTTCATTGAGGACGGAAGGGAATTTTTGTTCTGTCAGACCTCTACTTTTTAAGTCCCATGGAAAAAGGTATCCCAAGGGTCACCATCATAAACCAGACACAATTCCAAGCTCTGAGCTGCTATTATGAATTATATAATAAAATAATTACACTTTATTCAAGCCGAGTATCGAACCCTGAATGACCACTAAACCATTCAGACAGTTGTTATAATATCATGAACCTCAAATTAATAAGCGTTCCCTTACCAAGTATCTTCCCATACAACCTCACAACAGCTTTCGGCACTGAATTTTTGTCCATCTGTTTAAAAATTAACACTTTCTACAAACTTCGTACAATTCCCAGCAAAATCTTGGGATATCATTGAATAATAGAAACGTTTCCCGGCCCTCAAAATTGTGATACAAATCGACTTGAGTAATGTTTTAATAGTGTTTGCAGTTTTAAGTGCCGACCAACTTCGTCACAACAAGTTTCGTTTGTCAGAAACACTTAATATTAAGTTTACTGTCATCTGAAAAGTTATGTGTCCTATTCGGGTGAAATTTTGAAGTAGGCGTAGATGGTCAAATTTGAAACAATAAAGAGTAGCTTAAAGGATTCTCGCGGCTGATTTCGATGAACACTTAAACGGCATCTCATCTGCATCACTTACTAACCTTACCAGGAAACGAACCTTCTGAATTAAAAAAAAACACTGTATTATTATCTATACTATCCGATAGTGTCGCCAATAAACATTAAATTCTGGAAAGCAATGCCATTACCACAAACTAAAGGAGAAGGAGCTCATTTTTAATAAAATGCATGCATGCACATATCCGCATAAGTGGGCCAAGATTGCCACAGAGTGGGTACCTCAGAAAAGTCGTCAATTCCAGGAGAAGGCGAAGGAAACCGAGGTGAAGATCTGGAAAATTTGAACGTTCATGAATGACAGGCCGGAGAAAACCTCAAATAGGCAGATGTGGAAGGTGTGCGGAGACCTTTGTCCAGTGGTGCCACAAAAACGTTAACAACTGTTATACAGTTTATTTTATATCTACTTCAACAATCAAAAGGGTTTAAGTTTTCCTAATCCTAGTTACTAGTCCTAGTTAACCTATAATTAATAATTCAAAGCTAAGTAGAGACAAGAAAATATTTAATTAATCCTTATATTAGATATTTCTAACGTTTGCTTTGTGGATATTAGTGTTAAATTCTAACACAGGCGGGCACACTTCTACTCACCAAAGTTTCGTCGTAATCGGATAATGGTATAAAAACGCACAATGGATGAATAAACAAACAAAAATTACATTTTTATATATTGAAATAAAACTACTTTTTACGGTAGTAGTTTTATTTCAATGTATAATATTCGCGTAAATAGTAGAAATCAATATACATTTTTATATATTAAATGGGCAAACTTCATGGTGAATAAAGTCTGTTATTTACCATACACTATATCAACTTTTAAGTTGTAATTACAATTAAAAAAGGGAAAAATAATATTATTTTTAAACTAAGCTAACTTCAAATAACTATAAAAGTTAAGCGCTTAAACTTATTCTACAGTGACGGCAACCTATAAACGAGTTCCTGTAATAACCGGTTAATTTTAAAATTACATTATTTTTTTGCTCTAAAATCAGTACCCCAGTTTGAAAACGGCATTAGCATGTGGTCTAAAATAATAGCAATAACGATTTTGAATGTCGGTTTATCTGCAAAGCTATTTTAGTATTGTGTCCAATAAACCACTGGGACTGAAATTGTTGAAAATGATTATAGGTGACTTAGGAGGAAAACAAGCCAATGGAGGAAAAAAAAGAAAACAGCAATAATAAATAAAGAGAGCAATAAGACCAGCCTGATAGTAAATATTTACCTAAAGACTAGGCTACACAAAGCTAAAATGGATGTCAGCAACCCCAACTTTTCCTACGACATCCAATTAAAATATTGACATTAGCAATCATCTCAATGAGGTTTCAGCCAATAGGGTTGCATCGATTCGAGCGTAAGTGGCGCCATTAATTCCACAGTTGTCATCCCTATTGATGTTAGATTGATGTCCTTCTTTATTCTAAAACACTCCGCTCGATCAATCCCTCCGCTACCGCTCTTTAATTAACCCCTCGTAATACAAAGGTCTATAATGGCCAAAGTTGTTTTCCTTGCGATTTTCGCGTCTATTACGTACCAGTAAGGTGGGGTGCAAACGAGTCGGCCTCGCTGTGATTCGGCCTTCATTCTGCACAGATGAGCGTTTGAATTTCACTCGTTTGTATTGAGCATACCTTTTTATAAAAAAGAAACGCTGAGGGTTTTGTATTGGTTCTTCAAATGGTCAGACACCTATTAAACTTGAGACTCTCGGAAGAATTCTTATAATATATACTATACTAATAATATCTACTACTCTATCACATTTAAAAAAAAATCAAAATCGTAATATAAACAACAAAGTAATAAAAAAAAATTACTACGCAATAGCTACGACGTAGCGCTACGATAGCTAAGAGCTCGTAGCAGTATCCGAGTAAGATGGATAAAAATATAAGTATTAAGAAGCACTGTTTTTTCGAGAATAATTAGCTAGCATCCTATAAAGTAGCCAGTTAACGTTTTATTTTAATTAGATTATGTTATTATAGGTAAGTATTTTTAACCTTTGAATATTGGTCGTTAAATACTAGTGGGGCCGGCAGAAGACACATACAAAGTAGTCCTGCCCGGAAAATAATTAAAAAACTATGGACCGGTGTGTGGCGCCGTGCCACCTACCAGGTCCAATAGTGAATCTAAGCCATTCATGAGCCCAGAAAAAAAAACAACACACAGAAAAACAAACATCAAAATCGATCCAGCCGTTTTTGAAATTTAACGTACAGCAGTTGATTGAGACACATAGATTGAGTTTTGTGAAGAATATATATTAGCTATACTTTGTATTAATAGAATAGCCTATATTCATATATTTGTATTCATAGGAATACAGTCGTTAAATACAGCGTCAAAAGCGCCCGTATGCGCCAAGTCAAGCAATGTAAAATAACGCCAACTTTTTCAATAATTCGCCCGGTTCCGCTCTGTAGGCACAATTAAAGGAAAAAAGAAAGGAAACGGAAGGAAAACAAAAGGTCACGCGGCGCCGTGTTAGACTTCAAATTACAAAGCAGTTGGAACACAGAAATAGAAATTAAAAATCACTTCCTGTCTTCTCTGGTTTGTTATTGTTTTTATTTAGAATAATTTATATAATATAAAATTACATTAAATAGAAAAGAAATCGGCCCGAATAGGGCTATGTAATAATATAAGACTTAGAAAACATACCAGCAAACTGTGCCTAACCTATCCTTCGGAAATACAGTCGTTATGCTTTATAAACACTGAAAAGTAAAATTGCCTGCCTAAATACCCTAGTTATTGTAAGTGCAACTACTACACAGATTCGTTCCCAGGTCGAGCAAAGTGTGTGTGTATTTTTCTAAGAAACTCGGGGTTTTGGTTTGTTAATGGCAATAGGCTCGCCCCCTATTACCTGGGACTTAAAAATACCGACGAACTGTCGGCGTACATTATTACACCTGTGCCTAACCTAGCCCTTCGGGGAGTACAAGCGAGATGGTATGTACAGAGGTCAGCACATCAAGTTACCACAATCTGTGAAATTTCTTTGATTGATTTTCAACTTTAATACAAAACAATAAGGTTCATATTAAATTGAGAAAATTTGACAGTTTTGAATAGCTTGACCTGCTGGCGTCTGTACAGTCAGCAACGAAAGTCGCTGAACATGTTGCAATCTTCAATAAGATTTTTAATAAGTATGAAGTTACTGACCTGTGAAGGTTATGCGAAATAATTGCATAGATGACTATTAACTATTTAGATTAAATTAATAGAAAAAACCTCTTGACAAGTTTTGGAGCTGTGATGTCTTAAAAATTTTGCAAAATTTAGCTACTTTCGTTGCTGACCGTACCAATGTATGAGACGTAAAGTTTGCAGTTAATAATGTCTCTTACGTAATTTAAATAAATAGAAAACAATAATAGACATGTTTTAACTTGTGTCCTTCTATGAGTTTTCTTTTTTTAGATAAAGACAAATAGTTTATAAATAAACTCTATATAACGCTACAAATAAAAACCCAGTTGTCAAGCAAATACAATATTCAATAATATCTGTATCAACAGAATTGACAAACAAATCGGAGCGTGCTAATTGGCAACCCTGGCGGGTCGGAGGTGGCCGCAGGCAAACAGATATCGATACACTATCGAATTATACCAATTATCGACACTGGACTCGATACATCGATGTTGTATGCAGAATTAGGTCTGTGTATTGCGTCTTTTTTCATATTTCAGCTGGAAATGGAACGTGAGAATTTATTTTACATTTTGCTTTTTTGATGGAATAGTTATGTCTGTCATGGTCGCGACGAATTTTACGGATCTCATAGTCATGGCTAGGACTCTATAGTCATAGCTAAGATTCGTGAAACAAAAATCTGGGACTGGGATTGGGTAGGACTAAAGAACTAGGACTAAAAGTCGCACTTGACCGCCCAATGGCAAGTGAAGGCAAGGAGAAGTGAAGGTATCAGTCAGTAGGCTGCCGCCTCCCCAGGTGGTGTATTATCCATCAAGCTTTTCCGAACTATAAAAATAATATTTTTGAAACTAAAAACCAAAAAACTAAAAATCAATAATGCCTAATCCTGGAGATCCTGGTAAGATAATGGGACAAATTATTTAAATGATTGCATTTTCATATCATCATAATACATACGGTACTGAGTACTTTACGCAAAATGTATATATATGTTACGGTAAATCTGATTAATTGAAAATTATTAATAATAACCACATGTTTTGGTAAATGTGAATAAACGATCGAAATTTATTACTTTTCGTTTTTGAATATATAAAAAAAACCTAACAACCTAACCTGGCCTAAGTACGACTTTTAATTTTATTTAGTTTTTATAATTCCTTGCCTAATATAATTGACCACAACGCGTTGTAAGCTGTTTTTGGTCCTTGAGCGTTACTTATGTACATTTATCACTTTAACCTCGACTTTCGGTAATTATTAATAATAATTGATAATTATTAATAATCTTCAATTATTCACTCTTACCGTAACATACACACATTTTATAAGCAAACATAGCGGGGAAAATATTTCATAAAAGTACATTACAAAACGCGGAGGAAAATCAAAGTATTTGATTATCTACTTTGATTTTCCTCCGTGTGATCTTATCAAAGAGTCACAGCAAATAACTGCAGAGCTAAACATTAACTGAGGTTGCCAATTAATATTAACTTGGGCCCCGATTGGTATCAGCACAAACAAGCTTCGTCTAACTCGTGATAAACTGACGTCGAGTTGTTTTAGACCACTTATTGATGTTGCCACAGACGTCGGCGAGAAATTGCTGACAACTCCGCTACTGTAAAATGTGATTTGTCGCCACTTCGAACAGTAACTACAAACTTCTTCGATTTTACAGTCAAGGAATAGGGTCATTTTTAGGTTTTAATCATTAACCATGTTGGGGTCGACTTCCAACCTAAGCAGATGCGGGCTGAATACCAGTATTTTACACGTCGGAGCGACTCCCATCAGAACTGCGCACCCTATGGACTATGCTTATCACTAATGAATGTATGACAACCGAGACCGGTGGCATTACGTGCTCTCCGAGGCACGGAGGGGTCTCGATGTGTTAATAATGGCCAGCCATCCACAAACTGACCGCAACTAGCGCATCTTAACCTTTCAGATTATTTGATCAGCTTAGTTATTAGTTAGCCACGCTATAATAATATACCTAATCACGGTTTATAATAATGTAATCTCTTTATTACATGCACTTTGAATACTGGTTAAAAAAAACTCCTTGAAACTTGAATGTTTGTTTTAAACATAAAACTTGAACGCCCGGTAACATGCACAATTAATATTAAAATAGGTACGTGCAAATGACAATAAGTGAACTTTATTAAGTGTTCTTTAGAGTTATAAAGGACTTTCCTCAAACAATTTAGGCATTTAAATCCAGCCTTCAGTTTTTGCTTTATTTCGTAGTATTATTATTTGAATAATACGTGAAACCATTTCGTATAATATCCAAAAAGTTTTTATACACTAAGTATCTTACAAAAGAAAACACGCATTTTATTGAGGTGGAAGAATTCTGCTGTTGAATATGAAGTTGTGGGATTCAATATCTTTGATCTGTTTTGGAATCTAAATAACAATGGTACATAATTTAAAGGTTTACTTACATATTGTTTGCATGTCAATGTAAAAGGTAGCTAATTAGATCCTTCTTCCACACTTCTTAGCGTCACTAACTACACTGATTCGTATAATTTATTTTGAACATAACTTTGCACCGTACTCAGTTCACTTTTTTACATAACTCAATTAATGTATGTATGAATGATGAAAACCAATAAACTACAAAACACGTATTTGCAGAGAAACTTGATATGAACCATTTTCTCATTTTAAATAAAAACAAATAATTTGTACTTACAAATTCTAAATTCAAATTTACAAATATCAACAAACGCCGATCGTTCCACCGAATTGGCGCCAAAACGTCTGACAATAACGGTATACCCGCTAAACATTTTCTCAAAAGAGTCAGGGATACAAAGAGGTTGAATGGAGTACCACAAACAAGTTAGTGAACGTAAAGAGGTCGCGTTCAGAAATCCGTTTGGGTGCTTTCATCAGTGCAGCGGAAATGGAGACACGTTATTAGAGTCGAGTGATTGCCATGCACTGAAGTCCCCTACCGTTGAAGATCGTCAACGGTAATAAAGACGTTACTAAAATCAGTGTTAACATAACACTTTTGAACACGTAAACGTTACAGGGTTTGTGACTGCTTTACTTTATAACTTTATCTTAATCATAATATTTTATGAATCCTTGAGAATTATCAGTAATAAGATTTTAACTTGAACAAATACATATAGACATTATGTATGTATGTAACACTATGCCCCGGCTCCACAGCGGATTTTCATAAATTATAGCCTATAACTTCCTAGATCCCCTAGAATCCCTCTTTCTATTTGTGAAAACCGTATGAAAATCACTACAGTCGTTTTTGAGATTAGCCCCAACAACCAAACAAACTCAGCGCGGCGGGGGAAGTTATAATAGGTATGTAGTGATAGATAGTGGTAGTGATGATGAAGCATAAACTAATTCTCCCTCGAAAAAAAAATATATATACAGCTGATAGACAATTATTTTTCTTTCGTCTGGCGAAATTACCATTACAACAAAAAGATATAGGTATTACAATCTTCGAATATTTGGAATGTTAATAACATTCATTGGATAGAACCAAAAATTATTAAGAAAATTACAAATCTTACCACATATCTGCCTTTCACACGAATATTTTACACAAAGCGAAGGCCATCAGACCTCCGCAGCCCAATTTCTGTGTAATACTGATATCTGCTTATGTTTGGGACTAGATGGTGCTGTGTAAATTTGTCCAAGAATATTTATTTATTTATTTTGAGGATAGAATGGTTGACAGGTTTTTTGGACTTCTGCCTACCACTAACGATTGTCATCACATTTCGATGTGATAAGAGTAGTTACCCATCCACAGACTGACCGCGTCTAACGCAGCTTTTAAGGATTTCGCCGCTATCATAGATCAGTGATGTACAAATCTTCGATAGCGAGTATCAAGCGAGTGAGTTTGAGCAGTACGCTCAACAACATTATTACTGATTGAATCAATGAGCATATCATAAACACTGTCAGTTAGGGAACGAAATTCTACGCAATGTACAACACACCTCGGTACACATCAAACGAAATAATTTTAATCCTGTATTACAGCCTTTCATCTTTACTGTTCCGTGATTGTGGTTATTGAAATTGTTATTAATCAATGCATTCTAAACAGATTAAAACATAACTGGATATAAGCCACTTATTAAGTATCTTATTTATTGCAATATGAATGGAAAGGCGAAGGTCCGCCTTGCAGAAAATTTAGGTGAAATGACACCGCTTCGAGCAGTGCTGTGTTCCTAACGGTGAGCAAGGTTGCCAGCAGTCGGCGAGGAAACATTTTGTTGACAGTGGGGTGACTTTGACCCTTATATTGCCAACCAAACTATTCCTCTTTCGTTTTACAGGATCGGCAACGCGGAAGTGACACCCCTGGTGTTGCAAGCCTCTATAGGCTACGGTAACAGCTTACTTCAAGTGATCCGTATGCTTGTTTGCCACCTTTGTGTTATGTTATTATTATTTTTCCAAATTGCCATGATTTTTATTCAATATCACAAACATTCAACATTAACAGTAGGTACATTTACTGTACTCTACTACAAACTAATATCTATAGTACAAACTTACTCATGTTAACAATACCGAAACAACATTTTGTTCCGATGCCAATATCTGACCGTTCCCACATACAAAACCACAAACAAAACACTGTTACAATTTATATTAGATTCGAAAAATCACGTAAACCACCGATAAGCTGCAGTGGTGCAATGCAGAGTCGCTTCGCAGTTCCGTTCAAATCCACGGTTTATCCATCCAAAGGCAGCAAGAAGCTTAACTTTGTTACCCGGGAGCAGCGATTCAGGCCAGAATTAAAACGGAATTAAATCAAACTGGCAGTCTGCACTGACTTACCGCTGCCGAGAATAAAATTAGTGGTAATTAAAAAAAGAACGCGCAAAAATTCGTTTGTGAATAAAAAAGTAAATATTGGCTGAATGCTAAAAATCGTTGCTTTCTTTGCTTGAGGTGGAAAAGGTTTATGTATTTATTTATATATTTATTTTTACCACTCCATTTTATTGTTTTTTTTATTTTGAACTTACACTGAGGTTAGCTTTATAATATTCATTGTAGATTCATAAAATATTGTTAACAACAAAAATAAACTTAATAAAAACCAAGAAGTTCTTTCTCTTTTTAACATTTCCATTAGCAAAATGTAGCTTGTTTATCAATTTTGTTATGGAAATGTTATTATGAGAAAAACAAAGAAAGTTGAAACAACTTTTAAATTTTTAGTTTTATGATCTGTAAAACGGAGACGAGTAAGTACTTGTCTTAGTACTTAATTTACTATCAAATTGGTAACGATGCAATAGATCTGGGAACGGGGGGACGTCTGATCGCAGTCAACGGAACATGGTAATGGCTCTCGCGACAATTAGTGGACACCCTGGCTTTGTGCGAACTGACGAACGGGCTGGATTAGAGGCTGCCTGCATGTAGCGAGCAATGAGCGACCAAGTCGTAACTATATACGGAAATACGCGTATATTTATGTACGGAAATAGGTACACTAGCATAGCTTATAGTAATTACTTACCTGACCTGAGGATAGGTAACCATACTTAACATATCGAGACCCCTCCGTTTCTCGCAGAGCACGTAAAGCCGTCGGGCTGCGAACACCTATAACAATCGTTAGTGGTAGTCAGAAGCCCGAAAAGGCTTGACAACCAGTCTATTCTCAGGATATCGGTTGGTATCGGTATTATTTGCACTCGTGTACAGTATGTACACGGATAAAGGCAACCCTACCTATTATCGACGCACACATTTGCGAATTCAAACATCATCTTTCAAAAATAGCTGTAGTAGGTATACACGTCGATATCGAAAAGTTTCTGTGAAGTACATGGGGTATAGACTTAGCGTTAGACTTCCAGCTAGAATTGACAATAATTTAAAAGTAATAATATAAAAACTTGAGAGGTGTCAAGGGACACCCGGATGGAACGAAGTTCCTTTCATTAAAATTTAATAATTAAAAATAAAAAAACCTGTATACACTCAACAATTCACAACGCGCGAAATTCAAATATTGTCATTCACTCAATAATATTTGAATGCGTGTTAACAATATTTGAATTTCGAAAAAAGTGTCGTGACAACTTTTCGTAAGAATTTTTTCCGTCTAGCCCCCTTTCACAACGCGCGTTAAGGAACTTCGTTCCAATAATATAAACTATGTTCTAGGATCAATAGGGTTATGGAAGGTGATAAATATTCTTTTAAATGAACAATTTCAATCTGGTGATCTATGGACCAACTCGACTGGTGATCACAATAGACCGATTACGGTCGCAGTGTTACTGTTTAGCCGCAAATAAACGATTAAAAAAGAATATTGAACCAACAACAGCGCCGGGCCGTGCTTCTGGACTACTGAAATTGACCCAAGTTTTAAATCATATATTGGAACAAGTAGCTGACAAGTGGACAAAATGGCCGCCGCGAAAAAAGCACGTGTCGAACGTCAAAAGCCAAAATGTTCCGTTTTACTTTGATGTTCACAGTTCAACCCATATCCATGTCTGGATTCGATTTAACCAAACTGTTTGTGAATTTGTTGTATCTTTCACATCAAATAATTTCCTTTTGTCAGGTTACATCAACAGATGCTGATATTGGTTCACAATTCATAGTTGGTATGTAGGTACGCATATATTTAGTAAACATACTTTAGTAAACAAACCAGAAGACGCAGGTTCGAATCCTGCCCGCGGTCGTATTTTTCCTTTTCTAAATAACTTTAAAATCTTAGCATGGAAAATGCCAAAAATATACAAAAAGATAGTTAGAAGGTAAGGTGGCATCGTTCGGCATTTAACTAACTGTAAAGTAAGTTGTGTCGGTTGAAAAGCAAAAAAAAACTTGCATTTCAATAGGTGTTACTGACGTCACCATAAAGACGTAAATTCAATATGTGAAGGAAAAATTCGACATGACGGGTAGGTATCGCGGTGGCTTAGTGGTCATAGCGTCTGGTGTACCTAACCAGAAGACGCAGGTTCGAATCCTGCCCGCGGTCGTATTTTTCCTTTTCTAAATAACTTTAAAACATACTTTACCTACGTAGGGACGTAAATACATAACAAACATAAATATTTTGCAATATCAGTCATGTTCTTTTCATTTTTCTATTAAAAAGAAACAGACTTCAATCATTTTGTATGAAGTATGATGTCGGAAGTATGAAGTACTATGTAGGAAGTATACATATAGGTAGATTAAAATAAACATCAAAATCGGTTCCCCATGAGCAAAGATCAGATATAGATCAATGTTTCACTTCTACGAGTGCCTAACATGCACACAAAAAATACAGTCTTATTGAGAACCTCCTCCTTTTTGAAGTCGGTAGAAAAGTATATATTATAATACTACACCATAATGTACAGACGCCAGCAGGTCAAGTTATCCGAAACTGTCAAATTTTCACAATTGCATATGAATCTTATCTTAGCTTATGTTAAGGTTTTGTGTTAAATTTGAAAATCAATCAAAGAAATTTGACAGATTGTGGTAGTTTGATGTGCTGACCTCTGTACATACAGGTAATATGTTTTTTTTTTATTATTTCCAAAACACTTATTCAATTTTACAATATTTTTGCCATACACGCAAACCTCTCAGGGCTTATCTGTGTGCTGGCGTATATATTTTATTTTCCAACGTCAAAATTATTCTGAATTCTGTACATTATCATAATTTTATGTATGATATTCGTTTCAAAATACTGAGGCCATCCTAGCGCTTAATTAGTATTAGCGATAGGCTCATTCAATAACGTCGGTCAAAGCCGGGCCACATAATCCCTTAATACGATGCTAAATACCACCTCTCTACATAAGTACACATACGTATAATCGTATAATTATAATCGTATAATATATCTGTTTAGAATACCTATGCCTATTGTAACAAAATGTATAATATTAAATAGACACATTTCAGTGCTAAAATTTAAAAATAAATTACTGAAATTAGCTGTGCATATATAGATCCTTCCTGCTATAAAAAATACAGCTAAGTACCTAATTATTTTAACAGTCAATTGATATCGCAATGCTAGAGGCGGAGAAGTACTCCGGCCTAGTATGGGGACATTAACGGGAGAGGCTTCTCTCACTATAAGAGTCCCTTGTACTGTTGAGTTGGACTAGAGAGGTATCAGGGAGAATGCCGACATTAAAATATCATGTCACCAATGACGTTATAATACTTAGTTATATCGTTGCATGTCGCCAAATAAATAAAGCAAAACATAATTTACACTAACTTGGTTTAAAAGTTTTCCAAAACAACTTTCAATTTTTCCAGTCAAGCAGAATTTTAGCCAACCTCACAGCTACAAATGAACAAAAACTTCAGCAATCGAACATGCAACTGAGGCATGGCTGACAGCACAGCGGTTTCAACGCAGCAATGCAGCCTGCCCCCAGAGACCCAAGCCACGCGATAATTGCCCGAACTGAACCGGAAATTTCTCACATCACACATTCCCACTGTGCCTATTGACGGGAGCGGTAATTTTGATAGTTTGCCCGCCATTTGCCGATAATGGCCGACGAATCGGGGATTATATTAACTAATTTAGCGAGCTTTTGTCGGAAGGAGAAAGATGAAATTGAGAATTAATTTTCGGCTTAAATTGAAGGTGTCATTGTGGCGGAAGCGTTTAGAATGGTTTTATTATAATTGCTAAGTGATTTGATATGTAAATTTTAGTTTAGAGCAATCGATAGTGTCTCAGTTTTAATACGATTCTTTATTATCAACCGTTGTTGGCCTATTGACCGTCCAACATACTTGTCCAACTTATGGAACACAGTGCGATAAGATAAATAGTCTCGTGTATCGATGTCGATAATTCCGTCTGCAACATATCCCCCTCGATATCTTTAGCATCTCACACATCACCGCAGCAATCGCACCTAAACTTTCAAATCAATTGATCAGCGTAGTTAATACTTGTCCACCAGCAAAATCGACCTCGGCCATTTTGACACAAATTTAAAATCGATATTACGTTACCTCAATAAACGTCAAATAATATAAGTACCTAAGCATCAGCCCAAGAGACCAAATCACGAAATTCATCCATCGCCAATTAGACGCACTTTTTTTCGAAACGAGGGATTCGAACCAATTAGAGATACCAACTGATGTATCGACAATTTTATATCTTGATCAAAATTTATATCCGGTGGGAAATCGCCGGGTATCCGTAATTGTTGGCGCGGTCCCCGGCCCGTGATTGCCGGATTACGATTTCGTCTAGACTCAGATGACTGAGGAAGAGGAAAAGAAATACTTTTTTTTCTTTTATCTCGTCTCGCTGTTTGATCAAGCACGTCGGCACAGATAGAAAATGATGGATGTTTTATTGCTGCGACAGTCTAATTTTGACTAATAGTACGCTTCATTGATCAAGTGTTGATGGATTTTGACGTTGTTGACCTATTTAGGTATTTTTTTATCGTCATCATCATCATCATCATATCAGCCACAGGAAGTCCACTGCTGAACAAAGGCCTCCCCCATAGACTTCCACAAGGACCGGTTACAAGCCGGCTGCATCCAACGACTTCCAGCGACCTTTACCAGGTCGTCCGTCCATCTCATTGGAGGCCGTCCCACGCTGCGCTTTCCGGTGCGTGGTCTCCACTCGAGAACCTTTTTGCCCCAGTGGCCATCAGTTCTACGAGCTATGTGCCCCGCCCATTGCCACTTAAGCTTGCTAAGTCTTTCAGCTATGTCGGTAACTTTCGTTCTTCTACGGATCTCCTCATTTCTAATTTGATCACGTAGGGAAATACCAAGCATAGCCCTCTCCATAGCTCGCTGAGTGACCTTGAGCTTCTTTATGAGACCCATAGTGAGCGACCACGTCTCTGTGCCGTATGTCACCACTGGTAACACACACTGGTTAAAGACGTTTGTCTTCAGGCACTGCGGTATTGTAGACGAAAAAACGTTGCGAAGTTTCCCGAACGCTGCCCAGCCGAGTCGGATTCGTCGAGTGATCTCTTTCTCGAAGTTGCACCTACCGGATGCTTTGTCCCAGAAAGACATACTCGTCAACAACTTCGAGAACAGAGCTCCCAACGGAAATAGGGATGGGCACGACATGGGTGTTCGACATGACTTTTGTCTTGCCCATGTTCATTTTAAGACCCACCTGTTGGGAATCTTGTTGCATCTTCCATTGCAGTGGTGAACAGTTTTGGGGAAATAACATCCCCCTGTCTGACACCTCTTTGCAATGGAATTGCCCACGTACACTGTTCCTGTACTCGGACCAACATGGTGGCGTTTTTGTATAAGCACTTCAAGACTTCGATGTACCGATAGTCAATATGGCACCACTGCAAAGATTGCAGCACCGCCCATGTATCGAACGAATCGAAGGCTTTTTCATAGTCCACAAACGCTAAGCAAAGCGGCAGATTATACTCCTCGGTCTTCAGTATAACCTGTCGAAGCGTATGGATGTGGTCTATGGTACTAAAACCTTTTCAGAAACCGGCTTGTTCGGGAGGCTGGAAGTCATCAAACCTGCGTTCGAGACGATTCGTGATGACCCTTGAAAACAGCTTATAAACATGGCTCAGAAGCGAGATGGGCCTATAATTCTTCAATAGGGTGTTGTCACCCTTTTTGAAGAAAAGCACCACCACGCTTCCGTTCCCAACTTCCGGCGTTGTGCCCTCGAGGAAAACGGAGTTAAAGAGCCTCTGAAGGACTTTAAGTACCGGTGTTCCACCCACTTTCAGAAGCTCAGTAGTAATTCCGTCACTACCCGGCGCCTTGTTGTTTCTCAGCTGTTTCAAGGCCATCCTAATCTCGTACAGGCTGATGTCCGGGATATCTTCGGTATAGTGTCGGGTTAATTTGGCTCTTGGGTCTTGTAAAGAGCCCATGGTAGGTGTAGTTGCCGAGGTATATAACTGTCGGTAGAACTTCTCGACTTCCCTCAAAACCCCAGGCTTAGTCGACACTACGCTGCCGTCCTCGGTCTTCAGCTTCATAATACGGCTTTGCCCAATGGACATTTCTCTTGCGAACACTTTGGAGCCCTTGTTTCGCTCAATGATCTCTTTAACACTATTCGTGTTAAAGGTGCGAATATCGTGACGCAAGGACTTCCATATCCGTCCATTGAGTAGCCGGTATTCTTCAGCATCACCAGAGGACTGAAGCGTCATGGCGCGTCTTTCTGACATAAGATTGAGGGTATAATCAGAGAACTTTTTCGGTTTACCTTTACGGTGGGTCTTAAAGAACTTAGCTTACCCAACCGTTTGGACTGTTTCTACAAATCTATCATTTATGTCGTCCACAGAAACGCAATGTTCTAAACACTCGAAGCGATTCTGAAGTTCGAGTTGAAAGCTCTCGCGGTTATGGATATGAGCACTAGAGGGTCGGACCGTAGACTTCATTAGATAAGACCTCTCAATTTTGAGATTTATATTCAATGTGCCTCTCACCATTCGGTGATCACTACCGGTTTTCACCCTGTGGATCACAGAGACATCATTGAATATTTGTCTTTTATTAGTCATAATGAAGTCTATCTCATTTCTCGTAGAACCATTGGAACTCATCCAGGACCATTTCCTGTGAAGCGGCTTTTGGAAAAAGGAGTTCATCATAAAGAGTCCCTCCTTTTCCAGAAAGTCAGCCAGTTTCTGTCCCCTGGGGTTCCGTTGCCCATAACCAAATTGCTCCACTTTCAACTCACCATCGCATCTTGTGCCCAGTTTCGCGTTAAAGTCCCCCATTACAACCGTGATGTATGTTTTGGAAGTATGTATGGCCCTACTAACGTCCTCATACATACTCTCAACTTCATCATCAGGGTGTGTCGAGGTCGGTGCGTAGACCTGTATGACCTTCAGGGAATATCTCTTGGATATTCTGAGTATAAGGTACGCTACCCTGCTCGACACACTTTCGATGGTAATTATGTTGTTAATGAGGGACCTGTGGACGAGGAACCCGACACCACCTTGGGACAGATGGTCGCCCTCCCGGTAATAGAAAAGATTGCCAGATTTCAGAGTTATCGTGTCCTCGCCCTCTCTTTGGACTTCTGATAAACCCATGACATCCCAGTGCAACTTTTCCATTTCTTCTTCCAGCTCAACGATTTTTTCGTCTGCCCTCAGTGTGCGAGCGTTGTATGTTTGGGGTGGTAGCAAGATCAACCCCCTGCCCCGCCGTTACCGTGGCCGCTACCATAACCAGGAATAGCGGGGCTGCCGGGGACTGGGGGCCGGTTATTTATTTGTGTCGCCATTTGGGGGGAAAATGCCAATACTCACCACGCTTGGCAGGCGGGTTGGTGAGCGCAGTAGGTGGTTCTTACACACAAGGGGCGCTGCTGCCCACCCCTCTGGCTTAAAACGGCTGGTGGTTAATGCCGTGTTGTAAAAAGATTAGCCAGTCAGCAGGATGTTAACGTGGCTGACTGCCCAGCGTGCGCCGGATGGTCATTTGTAAACCATCACACTTGGAGGCTCTTTTTTGCACCCCATTTTTTTATCAATGCTTGCGAATTCGTTGCTTCAAGCTTTCGTTAACGCAACAGTACCTTTGGAGACAAAGTTACTTAAGATTATTGTATCTTTACAATAGTCTTATGTAACTTTGTCTCCAAAGGTGGTCCACATGAAGGCAAAACCCAACCATGCGATTTCAAGCCAATTACGTTCAACCACGCGGGTATTAATTAATGGGAATAGTATGATGATATTTTAATGTTCCTTCCCACGCCCTCCTCTCAGTAGACACATGTTGAAGGCGAGCAGGGCCGTTAGCGTGAGAAGCTACGATGTACGTTCGTACAGAAAAGCCCAAAAAATATTTATTATTTACATAAACCGCATCGATCAAACCGTGCAAACAGAAAGCGTTCAAAATGCAACTCCAAAAGATAACTACGAGTACCAGCAAAACTCAACCGCACTATTCTCCAAACTAAGTCGTACCGTGCACTGAATTCCAAGTCCTGCACAAATTGCGAGTACAAAACCGCCCTAAACAGGTATTAGGGGTGCTCACAAAGGCTGCGTCCTACCGGCGACATTACCAGTCTCCGGGCAATTTCCGTCGCAGTCTACAAAAGACAGATTAACAACACACGACCCGGATGATGCGTGTTTAATAATTCAATAGAATCTGCTTTTCACATTCTGCCATCTAACCTTCGATATAACATTGGAAAGCATTTAAATCCTCTTTTGTGGAATTGTAAGTAACGCTTTCAATAAAAAACATCGCTATTTTAAGAACGACGATTTGAAAATTTAAACCTAACTTTTCATGCATCGTGCAATCATGATGGACATTAAAAAGTTAACTTTCAAGTTTGTGTAAAAAGGTAATAATATCATATGATATACAAACTGTTTTCTGTCCGCAATTATGTAAGTACTTATGTCATTCAGACGTACCTACTTACATAATTAGTTTTATTTTAATTTTTAAGATATTTAGATAATTATTATGTTACACACAAAATGTAGGATACTTTTTGATAAATTTTATTTGTTAAAATTTCAACTCGATGATTGTCGACTATTTTAAGCGCATGTTGTGCTCGCCTGTTAAGAGGTTGATAGACCTACTTAACTTATCTGTATATTCATGTACTATATTAATAGAATAGGTAGTATAAGTTGTTAGTGAGCCTTTCTAAATAAAATAAAATAGACAATTTATTAATTAAAAAGAAAACACAAACAAGTGACCTACCTGCCATTGTTTGGTTTCGCATTCCCACAGAATTATTATATAGTTTTGAATTCTTCCATGGCGGTGTGTATCTGCAGGATATAAAAGAATAAAGTGCATAATGAGCCCACTCGATGGATATATTACGAAAAAAAAATACATATCTCAGTCATATAAGTCTGAGGCTTTCTATCACCCATAAATGTAAGTGCCAACTACCTCTTTTCAAGAAATAAGATGTAGGTAACGCAAAAAATACAAATCCAACATCATACTAAAATATATTTATGGATAATAATTACGGCGAAAGAAAAAGTACCTACCTAATTTACTGGAAATTATGACTAAACTCGCGAATTTCTATAATAAGTGTTACTTAGTTTTATAGCTTAATATTTTTATAGGTCGGAACTTTTAGGTAATAAACTCGAACCATTAGTATGGTAATAAAATATTTGTATGATACAGTTATTAAAGGTACTTAGTCTCTTTTTAAGGATGGCTCTAAAGGAAACTTAGTTTTAGTAGGATATTGTTCAGGGACAACCACACCGTAGCAATCACCTCGTAATTGATAAATCAGGAGGTGGTTGGGTAGTTATAATTAGATTCAAACACAGTTCCCTCACATCACGTCCATGGTACCTAGTAGTCTATCCATGACCATGGACGCTGTAAAGGGTCCGACACGTCGGGATTAATAATATTAATTTAACGCGATAAAATCCGTAAAAAGTACTTTTATTTCAATTTTATTCTGTATTTTATTTCAGTCACAAATCATCTTCATTTATTAACTCATGAGAACCTCATCATCACCCTATTTGTATGAATGCAATATGAAAATACCTTCTGTAGCTTTGACATTATTACGCAATTATTCTCCATCATTCACTCGAATAGAGACACAACTTCTGCAACACATTAATCCTAGCTATTTAACGTTCAAACGCGACAGTTGAACAAATGCAAAGCAATAACTAACACACTAGAACTGCCGGTAATGGGTGTGGACGCCATCTTTTTCTTTTCGCGCGCTCCGCCATGTTGCCGCTGTGTCGGAACCGGACGGCGTCACGGCGGCGCCTCGTCCGGAAACGGCGGGTCGGGTGCGTTCACAAACTCTCACTTGAGACTCAATCGAGTGTGAACGTGTGTGAGTACTTTATTTAGTGGACGAATAAGTTACACTGCGATGGAAAAAGAAATGTTTTAAACTGGCAGTCGGCCCGCTCAGCTCTTTGTACGTTGCGCTTTCTTATTGGAATGCTATTGTCGTTAATGCTGGCATGGCATGGTTTCCACCGCTTCCGTTGCAACTGTGGTAGACGGAATCTTTTCGAAAGTTGTTCTTACTGTGTTGTTTAAAATTTGAACCAGCCAGAAACCTACCTAATTGTTTAAATTTGAGGCGAAATCCTATTCTTACTAAGAGAAAGAACCAGTTACCTACCCAGTATTAATCACGGTTCTTTATTACCTACGGAAAACCTTGTATTTCTTCGTGTGGGTCGAATAAGTTGGCACGGGTCTCCTATTAGGATGAGAGAATTTCTCAGTCATGAAGGTTCCCTTACAAACTTTTCTTCACCATTTAAGCGAGTGCCTAATTAATTAATACGCACATGATAACAAAAAACCAGCGACCCTGAATCCGAAATGAAGATTGGCTATCACTGTTGCTGATAATTATTACCTATCAATATCACGCGACTAGATATTTTCTATTTAGCAGGTATAACCTAATAAATTACATTTCACGTCTAAGAAGAATCTCGTTTTACATCCTTCTCAATCCTCATATTTACCAAAGCCTGCAAGCCTTCCTTTATTACAAGTTTATTTTTTTGTTTTTTCTTGTCTTCAGAAATCCATCAGAACTGGCAGGCGCCTAAAGCGTTTCGAGAAATATTATTTGCAAATATATCCGAAAAAAGGTCTCATTATATCGTATTACGGAACCGTTCGCGTCACAGCCGACATCTTTTGATAGCCGGCGAGCAAAAATCCTAATAGAAATATAGGGTACGATAATGTGAGTCTAATATGTTTGTTTACTGCATACGAAATCATGTGACGGCATACAAACGATGGCAGTTTATCCCTGTTTTTCCGACTTATTTACATTTGAAACGTATCCAAGACTGCTTGAACAAATTTCAGTGATATCCTTCCTTCTCGTGTGCGTAATGGTCATAATGTGCGCAGTTTGTCATACAGAATAGTTTTCGTGTGGTAAGTGGATGAGGTTTTGCAGACCGGTCGCTGGACAAAGCGAATTAGTGAGTCAAAGAAGATTTTTTAGAAAAAATCCTATTATAATAGTGGATCAACAAGATATAAAATGAAACTCTTTTCCTTTACATAGTGATTAAATTGCTCTACACGATCATCAACCCACAATTACTGTGATACTGTTTTACTGCTGAGCATGGATCTCCTCCCAGATTGAGAGGGATTACGCTTATTGTATGGCATTAACTTAATTGAACTGCCGACCTTAGAAAAAAACTGAGAAATTTTTAGGTCAAATCAGAACAACAATAATAATTAAATTCTGTGAAAAATATAAGCTAGGTACTTAATTGCATTGATATCTGAGTTTCTGCAGCATTGCATATAATGTCACAAATCACAATTAACAAACACGGTTTGTAAGTATTATATCTATGCAACATAAACATTTCGTTTCCCCTTTTACATCCAGCCCGGACTCAATTAAAACAGTGCCTAACAAAACTGGGTTCAACAATAAACCGACCAGAGGCCTTACCACAACGTGATAACGCGAACAATCTTTAGATTGTGTGAATTGGATGGCGCTATTTAATGTGTAGAGCGGCATCCCTCTCTCTCAATCGCAAAACGATCGCAATAACAGGTTGTGGTACGGCTACAGGCCGACCACGTGTCACTCCGCGTGCGCTCAAAAAACCACAAATTCTATTGCGCTATTGTCCGACAAAATTAGAGTTACTAACATGGTATCTACATGCTACCGTTAGCGGCACACAATTTAGTCTTAATTAAAACACACGTATCTATGTGTGCACAGGTGGCTGCGGTTAGCACGTCGACGCCATTTAAAAAATCTCGTGAATCTACAAAAGTACCTAGGTAAATACTACGACAGGAATTAACATTAGCATTTTGTCGAGTTAGTAAATAAATACGGCGTTGAGCTAAAGTATGTAAGTAGTGTTTAAGGTTTGTCGCCGGTACCTAATCTGTTGAAATATTAATTAGTGTTACTTATTCTGTAGATTGGCGGGATTTGTGGCTTAGTAAAACCACGCTGAACGATTACTCTGCAAAGTTAAACTGTGCTTACCGCGGCCGGTCTATGTATGTTTAGATTCTTCAGTTCAGCTCTTGTCGATGGAGCAATCACCACTGCACCTCTGTATATATCCGCCTTTTGTTTGACCTCATATACGACTTGACTCCAATGTCAATGTCAATCCCCATTGACAACTGTCTGTTAGGTGTTGGGTGTTTACAAACATATAATTATTGGACACAAAGCACACATACTAAAACATAATATATCTATGGGTCACACAAAGATTTGCCTGGAGTGGGAAGCGAACCCACAACACCTGGCGCAACGCTACGCCAAACGTGCAATCAAATTAAACGTTCACTAGAATACCTACCTTCAACCAGTCACCCAGTATAAAAGTGTTAAAAACACTCAAACCTAGCCTTTCACGAGCAAAACTATTTCAAGCGGTTCCAAAACAAAGCGTAGTATGAAAATTTGCATATCCATTCATATCACTTCATCATATTAAGTGAGAGCGCGACCTGAAATAGAACGTGGTCGCATTCAGAACACTTGTGGGAGACAATGAAGACGACGGTCATTGTTACCGCTTGTAAACGCCGACCATTGTGCCAAGCAAACGCTCCCGGCGACATGCGGCGCGCAAACATGGGTACCTACTTACTGAAGGCAAAATAAATAAGAAGCTATGCAACTATGCCTCTATTTTAACCGACTTAGCTACAAATATAATAATGGAACCTAGGCAAAGACATCATAAATATATCTTCGCATTAGCTTTGCTGTTATAAAACGGTTTTTAAGTTGTCCTACTTATATAAGTTGGATCTCTCAACGATGTTTGAAGATGCACTTTCAAAAAGCTTTTAGTTAGTCTATTTTGCAAATCTTTATTAACAGGATATTTAAAAAAAAGGGAGAGAAATAAAGGGCACATTACCAGAGAGGTTTTAAGCATAATTAATATGGATAGATATAAGAAAAGAGGAAGATCAAAAAAAGATGGATGGATTGTGAGAAAAACAATAAGGCACGGAAGGAGACGTATCGAAAAAACGTACCTATTACTGCGCCAACCCCAAATAACTTGGAATAAGAACAGGAGAATAGTGATATGCACGGAAACTAGCAATGCATATCTGCTTAAGCCAATCCAAAATATGTCAGTTTTTTCACACGAACATTACGTTACGAATGTCACGCAGTGGATGACCGTTACTCCATTGCCGACGTTGTTGGTAGCATATATCTACTGCATACTTTTATTTTGTTTCGAGGAGGAACAGGCCGAAAGGCTGCCAGCCTGCTGAGAGGTAGGTACGGTCCCCCGATGGGGTACTTCAGTACAAAATTGGGGGACACCGGGAACGAAGTTATTCGTCCGAAACCCTTCCTCGGCCATGCCTATTAAGGCCTGTCCCAGGGAAGGCCGCGTCCCAATCCCATCTCAAGAAGGCACGCGACCGCCACTATACAGCCATACGTTCCATAATTTGTTATTATTAACTATACAAAGTTCTAACTTTGTTTAGATATTGTTTTGAACAATAGGCGTCTCTCTCTATGATAACATACCTTGTCCTTACCGTAACTATTTAACACTAGCGATCACGATATGCATAGGTATAATATGACACAATTGGGTAAAAGCGACTCTCCGACTGTGGTTCTCAATAGTTTTATGGCCAATCGGTGGCTCGGGTTAACCATAAATACTTCTTTACACCGTGTAACGTCAGTTTAACGTTCAATTTTTTAATCTATGGTGTAAGGCCTATCTGGAATAATCAGAGTGGAGTTAATGGGGATATTCGGAAATCTCTGGGACAAAATAACTTACCCCCGCACACTATTCTACGTAAAAACACCCACTTTGTATCAAAGGCTACGAAAAATAAAACACTAAAACAGATCAACAACAGAGTATAATTATCATAATAAAATTCACAATAAAATTTATAAAATATACCCTTGTATAACATAACATTCTAAATTTGTACAACCTACTCGTAGTTCTTTCTACAGTATCTATAGGGCCGACGAACACACTTTTAATAAATTAAAAATCACAAGATCGAAAATAAATACGTCTTCAAAAATCAACTGCAGACTGTTTTATACATTCATATTTTACATGCTTTAGTTGGTATATTTGTGAGACTATCGCTTTAAATTCAAAATTCTATTTCTTGAGAGCTCCAAACTATGTACATATAATTAGATATGTCTGTCTACATTGCAGAGACTTCTCCAAAGGTTATCACATTAGGCCTTGTCCAAACTGTGGAGACACCAGGAGGAACCTAACTTCTGGACGAAGATAAGCTAGCTGGATTACTCGGCGAATCACACAATAGCTCGACGTATTAAGCAAGGTACCAAGACAATTTATTAAATCCTATTGGCAATTGACCTTTTCAATTAAATAGATACAATTTAAATTGGAATCTGCGAAATATTTTCACTTTGAACCCCAAAATCTATACCTATATTTGTTGAAAACCATTCTCAATCCTACAGTCTTAGCTAGAATTACTCAGACAAGTGTCACAGCATTTATATAATGCTCTAGCTTTATCACATCTTGCTTGAAAGAAGCAGTTTTGTATATCTATGCTTTTCTATTCATTGTCATCAAATAATATGTCGCAACGCAATACATCAAATCGTGACGTCGTGACGTCAAAATTATCACAACCTCAGATCAAATAAAACATTTTTATTTGATCTGAGATCACAACAGTGACAAGTTTGTCGAGATTTTATAAAGTCTGTGGCAAGTCTTGTCTTGTACAGTTTTCAGTTAAAATGTCCATTGGAGACTTTCTAGGAGTCGTATTTATAATACATATAACAAATACGTTACTAATAAACATATGAATGGTATATGAAGAAAAAATTGAGCTACTATTTTGTACATATTTGACACAATCTTATTCTTATATTATATATTTGCCGTACATTATTGTGCTATCTACGTATAATGTTTAGTTTGATTAAGTATAACAAAAACAATAATTTACAAAACGATTTTCCATAACAAACGACTGGCAAAATACGAAATGTTGCCACAAACGAAAACAATGCAATTTTAATTTTTTATTGTTAATCCTACTGAATCTTTAGTTATAAAAATTTCCAAAAAATATTAACACATCCCCGTTAATGGGAAAAGGTCCATCTGTTTGTCCTTTCATTTCAGTTGCTCTTTTAAGCCTTTCAGACGAATATTTAAATATTTATGTTAGGTCTTTCACTGATGTTTTAGCAAGTACTTTTCCTCTTTGCAAATATAGCTGCACACTCCGCTTTTTACAGGGTTAAACTAAATTATTTTATAATTTAAAACCCGTAATTTTAAATTGTGCGTTAAATACTACTAAAAATAACAATTTTGTTATATCTAACTACCTACAAGTAGTGAAGTAGAGGCAACAAGTGATAAGTTTAATTTTATGAAGGCTCATTCTCTAAATATACCCAAGGTATAGAAATGGCTTCACGTCAATATAGCAATAGATGGAGTTCAAAATCATGACGTTTCGTTCGCCTTACTGCTAAGCTGTATCGCGTACCTCACCTAATATCTTGTCACACGCAGTCCAAAAAGATAAATTGAAACTGGAATTAAGCCTAGGTTTGGTCGCCTCTACTCATTTAGACAAAACTGACGATAAATATTTTAAATCTTCCGAAAAGGTAATCTATTATAATATTTAAGACAATGCTTTAAAAGCGTTACGTCTAAGACGATATGCAGTAGGTACTAATTGGTAGTTAATTACATAAATAATTGGTTATACCTGTTATTTTTACTAATATTACAGTACTTTTTCAATGCACTGAAGTTGCAAGCGTATGCAGTAAGCAAAATACGTCTTAATACCCACTACGCTAAAGCTAAGATTAGGCTACGACACAATACACCGTACACTCCAGTGTATACACAGAACGTCTGTGTGTAAGTGGGGGTAGACACCCGGCTTAATTCTTGTGGGGTTACAAAATAAGACTTCCTTTCGTTCTATATGCATCTACATGGGAGAATCTTGTGGCTTCGCCTTCTCACAGGAGCACTTTGAGTTTTTGGTTAAAAAGATATTATGCTTTAAATACAAAATGAGACTTACAA